>PVKB01000478.1:0-731935 GCA_004027205.1 Ctenodactylus gundi | reverse complement strand
GGTCCCTGACTGAATCACACAGCTCAGAACACTAAGCTGACAGTTCCACCCGGAAGGGTCTCATGGTGCCCTGCTGCTGAAAGAATGTGGGTTTTCAGGAGGCAACCACCTTTGGGGTCTCCCAGAAGCTCCTAAGTGACCTCTCCATAGGTTATCCCTCACCCACTCTCCTGTGAGTGACCCTGTGAACTCACTGTCTTACCAAACTGAACGTGGATGCAATTACTCTGGCCTGTCTGCTGCGCCCTGACTGGGGCGGGGGGTGGGGGGGTGGGGGGGGGAGGCGGGGGACAGACAGTGGTGTCACGTCTCCCCAGGAGAAGTTATTCACAAGACACCTGCCAGGAGTCGTGAAATCCTGCATCAGATTAAAAAAACAAGACAAAACAAACCAACCAACTAAGTAAAAATATCCACAGAAAAGCAGAGAAAACCATGTTGGGGCACTCACCACTGTCACCTGCTCAGCAGCATCCGCCGGCCCGCCCTCTCATTCGCTCGTCCTTGTTTTGGCTTCTTTTCCCTTTTATCCCCCCTTTTAATAATCACTGGGTTAACAAGTTAGCTTTCTGAAGCCCTGGTTGGTACCTAGTGACTCTGTGCGCGCGATAAAGAAATCAGCCGTCACCGATACAGAAGTCAGAGGGGTTTAAATCAAATCTTCCTCCACAACAATGACATTAATTATGCTTTTAACACGTTTTACTGCTTTTTTTTCTCACTTCACGCCACATCTGTGTGAACAATATCCAAAAGATTTACGGTTTTCTTTCGTAATTACAGACATACAGGCTGCACACTTATCAAAATACTTGCTGAGCAATCAGGCTATATCGCATTCTCTGCCAAAGATTTGTGTTGGCAGCAGTCATTCAAAACAAAAATGTTGAATCAGGACTTGTGTGTGGCTTTGGGGTGGGGGGAGAATTTCGACAAATAATTTGCCTGTGAAGAAATACACAAACAGGAGTGCGCACACATTTCGGGCCATTTTTCAGGAGTAGAATTTTTATGGAGGGGTCAGGGGCATGGGGGCGGCAGGGAAGGCAGGCAGTGAGCAGGGAAGCTCCGAGTGCCAAAAACGCATCTGACATTTGGTTCTTGTGTCTGAGGATAAAATTTAATGAGAACAAAAATATGTCTTCCTAATTCCCCTAAGAAATCATTAAAACATTTTGTTATTCTTAAATGTCTCGAAAATGAATTAGAGCCCCTAAAGGGGCTGTTTGTATGGTACGTCTCCATCAGTTAAGGCTCCTCGTTCTCCAACTCGGTGACAGCTGGGGACGTCCCTCCGCCTCTCCACTTCTGGAAGGGAGGGCTCAGAGATCAGACACATGGAGTCAGCACCAGGCTTAGAATGACCTCTGTGCTGCCCTGCTATGGAGAGGGGGCAAGAGGGTGGGTGGGCCTCCCGGAAGCTCTGAGCGAGTCTTCGGGCTCCCAGGGCGCTTGCTGGCTGTACCTATGCTTATAGCCTGGCATCCAGAAAGATGAAGCTTCCACAGGACCCTGGACATGAAGCCGTATTTCTGAGGGGGCTGTAGCCCCTCCTCACTGTTCTCCCACATCCTGAGTGCTGGACCTGCCGGCATTCCCTTAGGTTTGTGATGGCCGCCTATGTGAGCCATGACCTGGTCACCTATGTCACTAGAAAGTGAACTTCTGAGAAGTGGGCTCCCGTTTCTGGGACAGTGAATGAAAACGTGGCAGGGCATGGACTGTGTGAGGAAATGAAAATGTCACAGCTACACCATATCCCTTGTGTTCTCAGTTGTATGCACCCGAAGCGACCATGCCTCTGAGGCTCAGTCCCACCAGCAGCCCTGCCCTCAAGGAGACCTCTGTCTTGGCTTGTAACACTATGAGGTGATTTTTTCCTTCCAATTGAGGTAAAGCTCACATAACATTTCAAACAGAACAATTCTGGGCATTTGGAACATTCACAATATTCCCAAACACGTCATGTCCCTAAAATGAAAAGCCACACTCATTGAGATGTTGCTCCCCACACCCATCCCCTCGCCCCTCGCAATGGTCAGCTGATGTCTATCCAGGTCTGCCTTTTCTGGATGTTCCCATACGTGGACACATGTACTATGTAGCCCTTTGTACATGGCTTCATGAATTTAGGCACGCTTTTGAGGTTAACCCAGTGGTAGCATGAATGGGCACACATTCTTTTTCATGGCTGAACAGTATTCCACTGCACAGACAGATCACATTTTAAAGCTCTATTTATCCATGGATAAGCACGGGGATGTTCTGCCCTTTTGGTCACTGTATGCCGCGCGAACAGACTAGCTTTTGTCTGTCTCTGTATTTTCTATAAATGAAGTCATACAGTCTATGCTCTCCTGGGTCTGGCTTTCCTTCAACACCAAGGTTTTAAGACAGATGGTACCACTCTCCCTCCATCACCCCTCTCTAATAGAGAGCAGCGGCACCTTTGGTCACCTATCACCACGGTACAGATGTTCTGATGATTCAGACACCTGGCTTCCCGAGAAGACTTAGGTGGGATATCCTCCCATAAGCCAAGGCAGGCAAGTGGCTGGTGTCAGAAGGTGTGGGGGAAATGGGAGGCCTGTGTGGGGCATGCCACACCAGACTAGGTGTAGCCACCAACCCCAGAGCGCCTGTCCCCACATCCCACTGCCAGGAGCTGCCTGGGTAACCGGCTCATGGCAGGTCCTCGTCGGTAATTATTCACTCATGGAGCCAAGTGTTTCTTACCTGGTGCTTCAATTAATTGCTTGTAAACACTCAGAAAAGCCGCCTCCGCCTCCTGACTTCTCTTACTAAGGGCCACCACCTTTGGAAACAAGAGAAAGCGTCACGTGTAGCCACAGCACCTGGGGTTGCAAAGCAAGTAATTTTCTACCTGTGCTAATGTGCTGGGGGAGGGGAAACGAAGGCTACAGTCCGAGCCCTGAGTTTAGGGATCAAGGCCCCAAGCCCAGGGCTTGTCCGACCACTCCCCATACTTCAAGCTCTAGACCTGCTGGCACTTCCCTGGGTTCTGAGAGTGCAACCGTAGGCAAGTCATTGCTCCTCTCTGACCCTTAGTGTTCTCATCTATAAAATGGGGAGCAGATGCTTGCTAGGCCTGTTGCGGGAGGAGGTGAAGCTGCATCAAAGTGCTAAGCACAGGGAGGAGCACACAGTGGGATACCAGCCATGACCACTGATTTTCCTGATACTTAAGGGCAACACTGAAGTTGAAATAGGATACATGTTTTGAGAGAAACTGGGGCAGAGCTGGGAACGCTTCCTGCTCCCAAAACTTAGAGAGAAACTGTGAAAGTTCTTGAAGGACATCGTGAAGCTTCAAAGAAGGCTGGAGAGTAATGGGGTTATGTGACGTGGCCTGTAGCGAGGGCTCAAGGAACGCTGCTGACTGAAAAGAGTAACGCACGCAGGACACCTGGAGGGTGAAAGCTACACTCAAGTCCTCACCCTCTTGCTGACCGATCTTTCTAGTTCTGTCAATGAAACTTTGTAAGATGAAGATGGGCGAGACAGACATCATCCTGAGACATATGGATGGAGAACTGCCCAGGGCCCGGTGGCCACTGAGTGCTGGGGGGCTCAGCATTTGCACTGAACTACACCCCTAGCTCTTTTTTATCTATTTTTTGAGACAAAGTCTCATTAAGTTGCTAAGTCGCCCAGGCTGGGCTTAAATTTCTGGTTTTCCTGCTTTGGCCTGTCACAGGGCTAGCTCTACAAGCCTGCGTCACCACACGTGGCAACGTAATTTACTGAATGAATAAATGCAAGTGAGTCACACCAACTCTGGGTCCTGATGCCGATACCATCTTGGGTTCACTTGTACTCCTCCTACCTGCAGAGGCTATTTCTGCGTCTGTTGAGGGAGGTGGTCAACTGAGGTTCCTCCAATTGCTGGGAGCAGCAAATGAACTAATACATGAAAAACTCCAGGGTTGCATGAGGCCCCATAGATTTTTTTTTTTTTAAATTTCCAGGACTGAGCAATCAATTCTTCCTTGCCTGGAATAGCCACAGATTCTTCCTGGTGCCTGGTGACAACCTAAGCTATGTTTGTCTCTGGTATTTTCTAGCAACTACCTGGCGAAGTCCCTGCTTCCCTCACCTGTCTCCTGACCTGCCCTCTAGCAATGGATTTAAGGAAAGAAAATTTGAAAACTCTGGTGGGTCCATATGGCAGCCACACTGGCCAATATGGCAGCTATAAGCCATGCCTGGCTAACGAGCACTTGAGTGTAGCCGGTTCAAATTAAGGTGTGCGCTGAGTGTGAAATGCACACAAGATCTAGAAGAATCAGTGCTAAAACCAAGTACAGCGGTTCATCAACATTGCTTTTTAATACTGATTGAATAAGAAAGTGATAATATGTAATCATCTTTTACTTTTCAAAAAATATGGCTGTTAGAAAATATAAAATTCTACCTATGGATTACATTCCATTTCTACTGGACAGTGCGTCAAAGATTTCACAAGGCCCATGTATAATCAGTTACTTAAGACAGGTAGAGAGAAGTGTCTGGCCAAGGGTTTTTTTCTTTTCTTTTCTTTTCTTTTCTTTTTTTTTTTTTTGAGACAGGGTCTTGCTCTGTAGCCCAGTCAGGTCCTGAACTCACTATGGAGCCCAGCCTGGCCTTGAATTCACAGCAATCCTCCTCTCTCAGCCTTTCAAGTACTGGGATTACAGGCGCGTGCCACCATACCTGTCTTCCAAACAGGTGATTTTTTACAAAGGCCAGTTATAAAAGCTCTCTCAGCGTTCTTCTGAGAACAGTCCTCTGTCTCTGGACTTGCAGAGTGAAAGACTCAGCAAACATTTCCTGAGCTCCCTGCTCTATGTGCTCAGCACTGGGGAGTCATGGTGTGGTAAGATACAGCCCCTCACAGGACTTACAGTCCAGTAGGGAGACTGACAGCGATGAAGATTCCCCGGAAGATTCACTAGTTACAACTACAACTGATAAATGCTTAGAAAAAAAAAAAGTATAGGAGGCTAGGAGAGGGAGTAAGTGGGGGGGGGGGCCCAGTTTGGTAGTGAAAAATAAGGATTGCTTCTCTGAGAAGGGAAACACGGAGGAAGGAGGAGGAAAGTCAGAGAGAATGTTCTCGAATTAAGGTGAAGAGAAAAAGCACCAAAGGTGAGCAGACTTATTCCTGTTGAGATGGACAAGAGAGTTCCTGCTCTGGGGTCTCCCAGTAGAGTCGGTGACTCAACTATGTCCATGAGCACCGCAACAAGGCAGGAGTGTGAACGCTGTGGTCTCCTGGACAGTGCGCTGTGAGGGGCAATTAATTCAGAGCCGGGGGGTCACCCCTCCTGACAGGGTAGCAGTAATTAAGATGACATTTAATATGTATTTTGTGCCAGATGCTCTTTTTATTCATGACTATCTGAATTGCCACTACGGTTTCCACTGTGTGGATGATCAAACTGAGACTCTCTGAGGTGAAGTTCCTTGCCCAAGGTCATCCAGCTGGCAAAGGGAAGGCCAGGACTCACACTAAGTCTGCACATTCAAACTGGGGCTCTGAATCCAGACACTGGCCCCCTTTAACCCTGTGTTGAAAATCCCCTGCAGCTAGGCTGGGGGAGGGGGAGGCCATACCATCTGGAGGCAACCTGGCTGCTGCAGTGCCCCGCGTCCTCTACAGCTGCGTGAGGTTAGAGGCTGCTGTGCTGCAAACCCGGCACCCCCAAATCACCACCTCTCCAACTCTCGATACAGAATTATCAAAGCCCAGTTGGCAGAAGGTCGTAAAGCTCTATTTTATAGCTGTCCTGGCTGAACACAGCAGTGGCTGGGTTTGGAGAAAGGGACAGGGGTCCCCTGACTTCTTTTTTTGAGAAAGGGTCTCACTCTGTAGACCAGGCTGGCCTTGGACTCATAGAAATCCTCCTGTTTCAGCCTCCCAGATGCTGGAGAACTGAGGGCCTTATGCTTACTAGACAAGTACTTTAACCTCTGCGTCATTCCTCTAGCTCCTCCCTTGACTTCTGAAAAGAAACTCTGATCAGGGTGGGGGCAAGTGCCCAAAGAGTCCTTTTAGGTCTCCTTGATCGTGTCACAACACGTGTTCCTTTTCCCTCATGGTGCTCCCCACTTCACGGCCAGGTATGACAGCCCTGTGACGGTCTCCTTATGATAGCCATCTTTCTTACGAGAGCTGAGCTGTTCCCATGCAACGGCCACCAGCTCCTGTGACACTCTGATCACTTGACAAGTGCCCATGCCAAACTAGGATGAGCTGTAAGCCCAAAACAAAGGATTTCTAAGTCTTAGCACAACAAAGTAGAAAAAGTCCCAATATTTATTACTTTATATTGACTGTATGTAGAACTGACCATGTAACAGATCAGGTTAGATAAGAGATTACTGAGATTAAATTCCCCTGCTTTTTCTTACATTTGAAAATGTTGCTACTGCTGGGGGTGCAGCTTGTGGTTGAAGCGCTGCCTAGCATGAGCAAGGCCTGAGGTATGAATTCCCAGGACCTCATAAAGATTAGCTGGGTGTGGCAGTGCATGCCTGAAATCCCAGTACTTGGGAGGCTGAGGCAGGAGGATTGCTGTGAGTAAAAGGCCAGCCTGGGTTACACAGTGAGTTTAAAACCAGCCTGCATTAGAGTAAGAACCTGCATCAGGAAATAAAAAATGTAGCTACAAGAAAAATTTAAATGACATCGTCTTGCACTTTTTATCCAATGGACAGTGCTGAGCTTCAGTATGAAGGGTCGCCCCTTAGTCAAATCTGGGCCTTGGGAATGGAGCTCACAGAGTACTGAGCTACAACTCCCAGCCTTTTTTATCTTATTATTTAACATTTTCATTGAGAAAACCATTTTTATTGAGGGATCTCCCTAAGTCATCTATCCTTGAACTAGTGAACTAGACTATCCTTGAACTTGTGATCGTCTTACCTCAGCCAGATTGAGTAGCTGGGACTGCTGGTTGGTACTACCGTACATGAAAAAAATAAAGTTTTTTTTTTTTTTTTTTTTGAGGCAGCAGGTATGATGATGGTACATACCCATAATCTCAGCACTCTCTGTGGCAGAGGCAGGAGGACTGCAACTTCAAAGCCAACCTGGGCAACTTAATGAGATCCTGTTTCAAAATACAAAATGAAGAGGACTAGGGGATGTAGCTCAATGCAAGGGCATTGGGTCAGTCCCCGGTACCACATGGATGCAGGGACACATGTGCACTCACGCACACACAGTTTCACTGGAACACAACCATTCTTTTATATCATCTATAACTACTTTCTTCTCTCTTGGGGGTACTGGGGGTCAAAACCAGGGCCTTCTCACTAAGGTATTCCGCAGGCCTTTTAAAACTTTTTAAAAATTTTGAGCCAGGGTCTTGTTAAGTTGGGCAGGCTGGACTAAATTTGTGACCCTCCTGCCTCTGCCTCTGGGAACACTGGGATTGCACGTGTGCACCAGCTGGCTCTGAGGCTGCTTTCACGTGTTCAAGGCAGAGCTGGGTAGGTGTGACAAAGACCCTGTGATCTCCAAGTTTAAAAATATGGACTGCCTGATCATTTCAAGAAAAGCTTGTTAGTCCCCGCTTTGGCACTTCATCTCATAGCTGGACAATGTTTTCACAATGTAGATCAAATCCAGCCTGGATTAACTCCCAGTTTGCGTTAGTCCACGATCGGGTCTTCCCGTTCTAGGTGTGATGTGACTCTCAGGACAATACCTTGGTTTACAATAATGACCTTGTCTGTTTCTAGAGGGGCTGAGTCATTAAACTCCTAATTCTACGGTCTCACCTAATTTTGGGAGAATGTCACAGGGCACTGTGTGGCCTCAGTCTGTTCGTCCGTCAGGTGGGAAGGATAACTCCTGCCTGCCTCTAAAGATGCGGGGGCGGGAAGATGTCCTGCTTTGCTCGGAAGTCGGCAAAGTCTTTCCGACACATCAGGTACTTCTTCTGAGCACACAGACTGGCTTTCCCAAGGGCTATGGCTCTACACAGGTGAACTCGAAGAAATAAAGGGCCACGTGTGGCTGCCTTGTGGCTGTACCCCATCACATAGAAGAAAAGTGTCCAGAATGTCAGATTTGACTTGTGATGGGCAGATCTTTGAAGGCCATCTGGGGAAGGAGGAGGAGGCAGCGACAGGAGCCAGCAATGCTCACCCCCAGAAGGTCACCATCAGAAATAGCACAGTGTGTGACAGAGCAGGTGGCATTTATACTGCTCCTGTGCAGTATGGGCAGAGGACGTGCCTGGGCCCCACGCAGGAGCATGAGATGCGGAGCAGGTAAGCCAGAGGCGCAGTAGAAGCCTTCTCACCACTCAGCTCTGATCTGCAAGTGGCTGCAGCCTGGCAAATGTGCGGACCCTGAGGTGGCGCTTCTGTGAGCCGTCTCCAGCGTCGTGTGGCTGACTGGCCACGGAGCATGGCACTAAGCCCAGGGCTTCTAGACACAGAAGACTTCCTCTGTGTTCACTGCTTGAGACTGAGAGCCCCGAGGCACATCACTACCGCTGCCCTGTCCTACAGGGAACGAGGCTGAGGGCGGGGCAAGCTCAGCCACCGGCCTAGGTGACAGAACTACTCAGAGACAGAGGAGGCACCAGTGCCAGGCTCCTCTTGCTGCAAGGCCTGGACTTGCAATGAGAAGCTGCGGTATGAAGGGGGACCGAGTCTGCACGCCCCTCTGCAGACATGCACAGAATACACAGTGCGCTGATACTCTGATCCGCGGAGTCCTCTTCAACTTGGTTTAACCCAAGGCTCCGGCTGCAACTTTTTTTGCCTGGGGATGAACTCTAGAACTAGAGTTCTGTGGAACAAGCTTTGAGGACAGCTTCCTTTCGCTGTTGCACCAGGGATCCAGGGAACATGGGGCCTCGCAGTTCTGAGATGGGGCAGGGTCCGAGGGCAGGAGGGTTCTGTCAGACACTGAGGACTGGTGGGTAACAGACAGGAGGCAGGTGCTCACAGGCCCTTTCAGGAGGTGGGAGACTCGGATTGTGATCTAGAGAAAAGGATTAGGCCGCTGAGGGAGGGAGAACTTGGTACCTCTTAATGCCCTTTAAGGGCTGTTTTTTCCTATGGGACATGCAAATAAGGGGGCACACGGAGAGCAAAGAGGGACAGAAAGGGGGAGCTGGGGTGTATCTCTGCGGTGGAGCACTTGCCTAGCACACATGAGGCCCTGGATTCCATTTTCAGCACTGCAAGAGAGGAGGGGGAGATGCGGAGGGTGAGGCCAGGCCAGAGGAAGGGGGCGTGGTGCCGGATGGGCTTGGCACGGTGAGGAGGGGCTGTGCCTGTGTGCCCGAGCAACAAGGACCCCTGGAAACTGTGACTCAAGGTATGAGCTGCTCAGATGAACCAGAAGAACAGGCTCAGGGGTACCGCTTGAGTGCTGCAGGGTCCGGCGGGGAGGAAAAGGTGCCGGGATTGCTGGAGATGAGAGAAAGAACCAGTCCCACATGATGAGGTGGGTTCCTGATCTGGATGTCGTGGGAGCAGACGGCAGGGCCGGTGAGGGGGCATGCTTGCCAACAGACGCGGGAGCAAGGGGCATCCCACTAGAGCAGCCTACGGTCCGCCAGCCTTTCCAGACGTGTGTTGAGATGAACTAACCGACTCTGAGCTGTCAAGACTCCAGAGGTGGGGACAGCCCAGGGATGGGCAGGAAGGCTGCCTTATGAGGTACTGAGCCCCCAGTTCAGGGAGGTGTCCAAGCACATGTGCACTTATCTGTAAGGCTGTGCGGGTACTGAGGGGACGCTGTGCCAGGAGAGGTCTGCTAGACCACTCAGAAGGCCCCTGCTTCTTCTGAGGACTCAGTGATTGCTTCCTGCACTGCATTAGCGACATCCTGACTTCCTGTGTATGTGGAACGGGAATGACAGCTACCTTGTTTGGCTAGTCTGAGAAATACTGCCAGTAACAGTAACAGCTGAGCACTGGCAGCGCGCCAAGCATTACCTTATCAAAACCTTACAAACCAGGAGGGGTGTTACTGGCCCATTTCATGGAAGACGACGCTGAGGGCATGGGCTGGGACTCAAACCCTGTTCTTCAGACTATAAACCCTGTGCTTCTAACCCTACTAGAGAGCACTCTCTGGTGGTGGCGGCTGTGGTGGGGTTCATGAAAGAAACTGGAACAGTGGAAGGCTCGGGGACCCAGGGGGCAGGCAGTCGGGAGGGCCCAGTGGGACCTGACCCGCCTCCTGCAGAGGCTCTGCTGGGCGCCCAGCTCCTGGGCCAGGGCTGGTGCTCTCTCTGCCGTGAATCTTTGATGTGGCCGAACAAAGGAAAATTACAATTTAACGTCAGGGCTTAAATAAGAAATCAGTTTGACTCTTGTTTTTTGGTTGATCTGTGCTCTTCAGACTCCTGAAGGAATGGAGAAGGCCGAGAATCTCCCTGACCTCCTGGAAGGTCTGTGGACTCCCAGAGATGCCCCATCCTAGCTGGGGCTCAGGAGCCAGCACCGGGGCGCCCCAGAGACAGACGGGAGGGAAAGAGTTCATATATTTGTCTACTTGTCACTGCTTTGAAAATTTTAGGGACACATCATTACTCTACCTTGAATTTAGGTGTAGATCACGAATTCACTCTGAATTCTCAGGTATAAACCACTACTCCTTCTGAACCCTCAAGTGTGGGTCTCTAAGCCTGAGCTCTGAGGTCTTCCTCTTCCAGCAGTCCCCAGCTTCCTCCACGTTCTCCCTCAATCCTGCTAGTGTGCTGGGCATGGGGAGGGGCCAGGAACTACGCTCACCTCCGGCAGAGTTTGACCACCACTTACCATGCACCTGTCCTGGGGAATCATCCCTACCCGCTAGGTCTCAAACACAACTGGGGGCCTTAGAGATGCCTGGGAAGGCACCAGGCACCCCAGTTTGTGCCTATTTATATATTTACTTATTTTGAGACAGGATCATGCTCTGTCATCTAGGCTGGCCTCAAACTCACGACAGTCCTGCCTCACCCTCCCGAGCGCTGGGACCATGGGTATGTGCCACCGCACCGGGATGTGCCTCTCTTGTTTATAGGGTGTTTTCGCTCAGCCAGTACTGGCAGCATCTTGACCTTTGAATGCTGGCACTTGAGTGTCACCTAATGGTGATAGCCTGGCACACACTGGCTTTCTACGTGGACAGTGCCGCCATCCATCTAGGCTGTGAGCACCTACAGGGCACAGGATGGCATTTTAAGCAGTGAAATGAAACTGCATGTTAAGTGTAGACAGTGCAGACGTCCAACTAATTACGCTTCTCACCAGCTGGCTAGAGAGCAGCTCCTGGGGACGGAGCTCGTGTAGGTACTGGGCGTTCTACTGAACACGCAGGCAAATCGGGACAAACACTGCGCCTTGTGGAGCTGACGTGTCTAGGCAGAAGGGAGCAATAACATAAGTCACAATGTAGGCTGCCGGGAGCCGGTCGAGACCCAGGGGGAATGAAGCAGGAGGGGAACAAGAGTCCACGCTGGATGCGTGCGCTGCACAGGACGAGCAGGAAAGGCCTTGGAGAGGAGCAGTTGCGCTGACCACAGGGAAGGAAGGAAGGAAGGAAGGAAGGAGAGACTAGGTCATGAGAGATGGGAGAGAAGAACGCTCTGGGCAGAAGAGAGCAGGTGCAAAGGCCCGGGGGCAAGAGTATGCGTGGCTTGTTGGAGCAATACCAAAGAAGTCAGCAAGGCAGGGCTAGGGTAGAAGCAGAAACACCAGGAAGGTGGTGACTGAAAAGGTAAAAGCGAACAGGGATGGCAGCAAAGGCAGGGATGGGTGCATTGATTCTGGATTGATTTTCAAGGCTGAGCCATAGTATCTGTTCTTGAGAAGCACAGAGTATGAGGGCATGAGGGGACTCAAGACGACTCCATAGCTTGGGATATGAGCAATTACATGAGCTAAAATGGCTGCTGCCATAGTCCTTCCCTCCCTCAGGGCCCAGGGCAGGCTAGACATAGAACAGGCATAAAAGCAACACCAAATAAATGAATAAACTGACGAATGAACTGGACTTGGTCTCAGGCATCTATAATTTCAGCTCTCTGGGAGGCTGAGGCAGAAGGATCACAGTCTCGAGCCCAAGGTGGGCAACTCAGCAACATAGTGAGACCTTGTCTCAAAACCAAAAAGAAAAAATTGGCCAGGACTGTAACTCACTGCGAAGGGTCTTCGGTCTAGTACAGAGAGAGAGAGAGAGAGAGAGAGAGAGACCTGAGGCACCTGAGCTCGGCCTTCCAAATTGCCAACTTACAACCCTGAGGCCAAAGAACAGTGGCAGTGATACCTCCAAGCAGCCCCTAGGCTGGGATCTTGTCTGCTCTTTGCAGACACCCTGAGGGTTTCCTGGTGAAGTAGCCCACCCACGGGGACAGGGGACAGGGACAAAGGCTAGGATCTACCCAGAGGTCTTCAGCCCTCGTCCTAGACACATCCATTTCAAGGCAGGAACAGAAGCAGCTAAAGCTGGAAGTGAAGAGATCTGAGCGTTCATCTCATCCTGTTCACTTTGGGCCAGTCACTCCCCTTTTCTGTGTCTCAGTTTCCCCATCTATAAAGTGAAGGTGTCTGACTACAGACTCAAGGCCCCTGTAACTCATTTGCACTGGCTCTAATTCACCTAGGCAGACAGGCAGACAGATACCCTCCAGCACGCCCCACTAGGATTTTAATGAGGTCAGTCCCAGGCCAAAGGAGCCCCCCAGGCTCTGCCCGAGGGTTGGAGGTTGGAGGAGTCTGGGTGGGTAAGAGCACCACTGTGCAATTTTATTTTAATATTTGTAATTATCCTCAGGCTAAAAATAAGACACAGAACAAAGTGTTTTCAAATGTCAGCATTAAGAACACTGCCTCCGACATAATTCAGACCCCCGAATGCATTCGTGTCAGGCTCCCTGGGACCCTGTGAGCCGTGCTCCTCACCGGGCAGCTTTCGTGACTCCAAAAACAGTGCGAAAATGCAATGTCCCGCCAGCGAGGGCTGGCAGGCCTGCTATTAGCAACGGTATAATCATCAATTACGTCCAATCACGAACTACTGATTTTATAATTATCAAATGAGGTTCTAACTTCTCACCTCCGCACGGCGGCAACTAATATAATCTCTCAGTTCCGTCTGAAAAGGAAGCTTTTTTTTCCTTTTCCAATTTTTTCCCCCGTGTGCCTCTCCTTCTCTCTCTTCTGGGGAAAAAATTTTCCAGGCCTCCACGTAAGACTGCATTTAAATTGCTTGTCACTCAAAACAAAGGCGAACCACTCATTTGTAATTCACCAGCCACCTGAACAGACTGCCTGTTTTCCTCTAAGCATCCACGCACCGAAGCACAAAGATCATTTTTCTATTGTTAAAATTGTATAAGCCAGGGCTTTTTTTAGCAGCGAATACACAATTTCACTTCTCTTCTGAGGGCTCCCGGCATAAAAGGGACAGGAGGTTTTCTTTAGTGCCTTAAAAATAAATTTTGCTTTGGGGTAATAAAGAAAAAAGAATCGACTTCGGGCTCATTTAATGAGCTGAAAATCTATCAATTATTCGGCAAGGCCATGTGTGCAGATGAGGGCAGGACAGGGGCGGTGTTTCCCGCTGTGCTTGGGTGTGGCTATGGACATAGCCGGACAAGGAGAGCCACTGTCAAGGCTACTGGCAAGTCTGAGTCTGCTTTTCCTTTTGGGGCACCTCCAGCACGGAGGATGTATGTGCCTCTGTGCTAACTGGCAAGCGGCCGGCTGCCCACGCAGCCAGAACAGCACAGGAGTGGGTGCCCTGGGTCTCCCATTGGAGGCTCTCGCTGTGTCTTCACGGCTACCTCCCCAGGGACAAGCCACAGACTGCCACCCAGCTCCTCTGTGCAGCCCACCAGGACGTGTTCTGGCAGCTCAGCGTCCGAAGGCCGATTCCCCTTCAGTGGCTCAGTTTTTCTGCATAACATTAAATCATAATACCTTCCAATTTTAATCCTGAGCTTTTTATAGCACACAAAGACCTTTCACGGGAACAAGCACATCTGAGCCACCACACACTCCTGGGCAGCCCTGGGCAGGAGGAGGGTTCTTGTATTGGAGGTCCAGGGGAGCTGAGGGACGGCTCCAAGTCACACAGAAGGCCAGGTATGGCTGGGGGCTGGAGGCGCCTCACCTGAGAACCAGCAGGTGGCGGGGCACTGGGGCTAGAATTTGTGTGACCTCTACCACCAGAGTGAGGGAGTCAGAACGGTCTCAAGTGCATCCCCACTGCGTCCTCTTCCCGCACTGGGAGGAACTATGCTCTCTCTCTGGAGCTGGAGAGCACACAGTGGGCTCCCACCAGCTCAGCAGAAGCCGCTCAGAAGCCACAGTGCCCTTCTCTTTGCAGCGGCAGTGAGGGCTGACAGAGACACTGGCAGTACCGAGACGACTTGGCATGACACTTGCAATGGGCACATGACGTCAAGTATTTGTCAAACCTATAGAGCTGCACGATACAAAGAATGAGGTCCAGGGTCAGTTACGGAATTCGGCGGACTGCACTCCAGGGTTGGCCCATCAATGGTAAGGACGCGGGGTGCTGGAATTGGGAAAATGGGCTGGCAGGTGGGGGAGAGCACAGAACACATGGATTAGAAACTCTCAAATCTACAACCGCTCTAATCAACAGCCGTACTCGTTGAAAGACAAGATGATAAACACATATGAGGCATTTAGCATGTACCAGGCACTCATCTAGGTGCTTATCATGAGGACCAGTTTAACCCATACAACCTCCCTACGAGATTAGAATCATTATTGTCCCCATTTCACAGAGGGAGGAAGTAAGACTTCAGAGAGTCACAGGAACCCGTGCGGAGTCACACAGCAAGTGCAGAGCTGTAAGACTCATCCCTAGGCTCACAGCCTGTGCTCCTTCTGTGGGGGCAAGCAGGTCACACATACCTGGAGCCTGATAAAGCCAGCAGATCCCTGTGGACACTGCTGTGTGCACTGTGTCCTGCCTCACTCGAGTCACATGGCACATTTGCCTAAGGGCACAACGATGGACCCAGGGCCAGATGCACCCCATGGTCAAATTCTGTACCCTCCAATATTTCTAAAATATTGGAGCTATCAAAACTCATCAAATCACACACTTCAGATTGGTCCATTTTACTGTATGTAAATGATTCCTCCGTGAAGGACTGTGAGTGTGAAATACGTGCATATATACGCAGCCAGTGTTCACAGGCCGAAAGAGTTCCAAAAAGCTAGCTTCTCTAGTGAACGAGAGGGTCTGGACACCGCAGGCTGGTTTCCACTGACCATGGCCACCTGGACCTGGAGGGCAGCCATCGGCTGGGACAGGCTGGGGGCCGGCAGCTTCTCTGGAAGCCCCACATGCCTGCAGGACAGCCCCCAAACCCCACAAACATTACCATTTTCTCCATGGCCTATGTCAACACCCTCTTTTCTCCTGGCTCTATGGCCCCCATACTTTTCTTGAGACTTGTTTTCTTAGAAGAGTGATTTTGTCAGATGACAGGTATAAGAGAAGTTGGGGTCAGTTTTGGTCCTGCTTGGGCTTCCTGGCTCCTGGACCACTCCCTGTGGCCAGCCAACTGCCTGACCTCCAGAAAGGCTGGCCCTGTGCACAGAAAAACAGGGCTGTACAGAGCAGCTGGATGGTCCTGTCCCTCCCTAGGAATGGGACCCCACAGTATTCAGGGTTCTGCACGTCCAGGGTAGGCACACAAGGCCCGTGACACACCTGCTGCCTGAGTTGTGTGGCAACCCTAACTGGGTCCTAAGCTCACTCGGCCGTGTGTGGTGGCCCTGCCCCAGGGAGACCTTGCAAGGGTCCCAGGTGGCAGCAGTCTCCCCTCTTGAAGAGACTCTGGCAAGTTCTCCGAAATGCCAGCCCAGAAGTGTGAAACTAAGGAACACATGTGCCCTTTAAGGAGAGTTGGCCACCAAATGCCACCGAAGTGTCACCCTGCCCAGGCTTTTAAATATAGCAGTGTCCTTTCTGGGGGTCTCTGTGGAACGTGGCTGGAGACAGCCCCACAGGAGCCTCAGCCCGATGTGCGGGATCTGCTGTCTGCACTGGGCTCTTCCTGCCAGCACCCTGCACCTCTGCAGGGGGTCCAGAGCAGAGGGTATCACAGGTGCAATTCCCATAACTACCTTCCCAGCGGCCGCGGGCAGCCTGATGGCTCCTCTGTGCCACTTCCTCTTCTGGGGACGATGGTCAGGATGAGGATGACACTGCACAAAAGGCGCCTGGCACGTGCCCAGGCAAGCAGGCAAGCCTCACATGCTGACGCCACAGCACCCATTTGCATGGCTGCAGCGCACACCGCCCCGCGTGGAAACAGATTGAGCCCGCGCAGCCCATGAGTCTCCCGGACTGATACAGAACCACAGCAAAGGACAACAGCACTCAGGAGAGGCGAGTCACGCTGCAGAGCAACAGCTGAGGGAGCCTTCAAGGAGGAGGTGGCCTTGAGCACAAAGGACCCGCAAGTTGCTGAGTAGTAGCGGAAAGCGCATGTCAAGGAAAGGGCTCACTCAACCATAGGTCATGCTGGGGGGGCAGCCCCAAGCCTTGGCTGCGAATGTGAGGTACATTGTCCAGGAGCCCCACGGGCACTATATTTTGTTTGATTTGGAAAAATGTTTAGCAATAGGCAGCATTCTAAAAAGTCATGTTTTAAAAAAAATCAGAGATTTTATACCAAAATCAAGATCTCCAGCTTCTTTGAAAAAACCTGGAAAACAGACAACTGCTGACGTGCAGCTCACTGCCCCCCTGGCACACCGGTTATCATCCCTACTTCCACAATGCGGAAGCAGAGGCACAGAGATCAAGTGGCTTGCCTAAGGTGACAAAGCACAGGAAACAGCAAGAGGGAAGATCTGAAGTCAGGCAGCCCGGCAAGCTGCGAGGTTTGGGCTCTCAGGTTTGTACCCGCTGCTGTACTCTGCCTGATCAGGGCAGAGACCACTCCTTCAGGTGGCACATGGCATCCTCAGGTGCCTTACTCCTCACTACTCCTTGTGGTCTCCCCTGGTCAGTGGGGTTAGCTGTAGGACTGCTGTGGGTACCTGAAGTTGTATTCCTGCTTTGGGGATGAAACGGCACCCTGGCCTCTCTTTTTAGGGGTTCCTGCACTAGGTACCCAGACACAAGCAGAAGGTGTCTGGGGTCAGCATACCCATTCCCTCTCCTAACCCGCCCCTGTCCCCAGCACCTCATATAAAATGTCAAAGCAAACTTCAAATGCTCCCCAGGCTGTTTACCTTTGCCAGGAGGAAAAGGAAGCAGGTTAAGGGAAAGAATTTTTCTGTCCTCTTCTCGCCTTCTGGACTCCATGCGATGGAATTATGAGCACACCATGGTACAGGGCGTGGGAATATAAAAGACCATCCACCTCAGGCTGGAATGCAGGTGTCGCTGCATCCCTCACACCTGAGGGAGAAGATGCTTCTGCTTGGCAGTGGAGACATGGATGGGGACCCACTTTTTGCTGTTTCTCAGTGACAAGAGAAGCCCTTGTGAAGCCCCTACAATGGCCCTCCGTGCTGAGGGCCTGAGATAACAGCACTGACAGGAAGGCACATATTTGGAGGAAACATGGAAATAATCAAGTGTGAGTAGACTGTGTAAGTAATTTAATTACCCTGCATGTCTATGAAATCTGGTTTCCACTTCCATTTTAATGATGAACGTTACCTCTCTGAGGACAGGGCATCCTGGGGAGGGCCGAGATATTTCCAGGTCCCCCACCTGGCTTGTCCTTGATCAGAAGGGTCTTTGCCTCCAGTGGAGTCTTGCATCTGCCTTAGGAGTAGCTGGTGATACACTGGGCACCTCCAAGTGGAAGCATCCAGCACCACCTGTGAGTTTATGTGTTAAAAATACTTTGAGTCTGATCACAAACCCAGGTACAACTGCCCATCCATAATAAACACAGTGGACGCAAGAACAAGTTCAGTGGCACCTCGGAGATATAACCAGTAAAATCTCAGCTCAAAGTGGGATGAATTGCCCAAGCCCCACAGCTGGGAACAGAACCTAAGCTCATGAGCATGGCACTGGCCTGCGGCCCTCTAAGACAAAGAGCAAGGGAGCATCCCAGAGAGTACAACAAGCCCTGCATAATAGTCCAGAACTGGGGCGGGGGGCGGGGAATAATTCTGCCATGAGGGGCAAGATCCTTCCTCTTGCCCTCACTCCAGGCTGGTTTTTTTGTTTTCCTGGCTCTCTACATTCCCAGTAGAGAGTGGCCACCCCAAACAGCCACTCAAGCTAATAACACAGAAGAGTCAAAATCAACCAGTTCCAAGTATATCTGGGAAAAGGAGCATCACTGGCTTAGCTTAAGGATGGAGAATGAACACATGGATTAGAAGACACATGTGACCAAATGTCCCTGTTGGCTTGGTACTTCCCTAGTCTCAGCAGGGACGCTTTTGTACCTCAAGACCTTTCCAGTTTTAAAGCTGAAATTTTTGCACCCCAGGATCTCCCAGGTCCAGGACCGAACCGTCGTACTGGCAATCCTACTTCAGAGATGCTAACTGATCATACTGTGGCTATTTTTGAAAGAGCTTCCTTATGTATTTAAGATACCTATTAAAATATTTGCAGGTGAAATGGTATGGACTACCAACTGGTAATCCAGAGATGTGAAAGGAGGGGCCACACATGACTAGTTACAGAAAGACCCATGCAGCCCTTAGTTTTACTCTCTTCATGGTTCTACGTTTAATTTTTTCCATAACAGAATAAGGTAGGAAGGAAGAAAAGAGGAGAGGAAGGTAAGAAAAGAAGAAGATAGATACGTTCTAGGTCATATTTGACCACTTAAAATTTCCAAATCTGATCTAGAGCAGGGTGAGCAATCTTTTTCTTTGAAGGGCCAAACAGTAAATACTATTTTTAGGCAATACAGTTTTTGTCAAATCTACTGAACTCTGCTCTTGGAGTGGAAAACAGTATGCAAATGAATGGGCAAAGTTGTGCGCCAATAGAACTTGAGACAGATAGGCAGAGAATTATTCGAATTGGTTTACAGGCTCTAATTTGCCAACCTCTGGTCTAATAAGTAGCCATAGGGTTCACTTCTACCACTTACTTGCTGTTGTGCCTAAGGAAAGTCACTCAACCTTTCTGAGACATTTTCCTGCTCTGAGAGGTAAGGACTGAGCACTGCGCTGCCGGCAGCCAGGATAAAATGAGGTCATGAAAGAAGGGAGGTTGGCCCAGTGTCAAAGTGAGTGGGTCCCTGCTCAACCAACAGCAGGTGATACTGTTATCGATTTGTCACACCCTGCAAGAATGTTTTGTTCACTGCTTAGAACAGCATCTGGCCCGTAGGAGAAGCCCAATAAATATTTGCTAAGATGATGAATGATTATGTCTCTGCCCAGCAAGCGAAAAAAAGCACAAATGGGAAAACACGGTCTTCTCACCACTTCTCAAAATACCAGGGTCTCCCCACCTCGTAGCCTGAAAGAGGAAAATTCAGAATAGGGATGTGCAGGTCCTTCCTCCCTGTACGAGGAGCTGGCTCATGAGGCTGACTTCCTAAGAGGCTGTGCAACTGAAGGCGGAGTTTCCTAAGGTGCCAGAAACATGTTAGGGCGGCAGCTCAAGCGGAGGGGTGGTCCAGGGAAGCCGCCAGCCAGGTTCTAGTGACCAGCATCACAGCGCCAACCGCACCTCCAACTGGCCTGGCCAGGGACAGAAACGTGGGTCGGATGAGCCAACGTGGTCATCCGATCTTGGCCACCATCTTGTCCAGGTTGGAAATGAACTAAGCCACTGGAGAAGAGCTTGGTTTGCACTGTATTCCCCTTTTGCAGAGAACCTCGGGGTATGCACATGTGTGCATGTGTAAAGCCTCGGTGTCGACAATTTGTGTGGAAGGATGAAACGACCCCACCCCCCCAGCATTAGAAACCGACTACATGAGAACAGGAGGAAATGCATTCCTAATGTCTCGTGCATGTTCAGCACGTGCTCTGCTACTGGGCTTCTTTCACCCTGGGAGCGTCCCGGAGGCGCCTCTGCCCAGCCATTAAAGTGAGCCTGGTTGTTTGCCGAGAATCACCCAAAAGTTCCTCCAAGGAGCAAACCCCCGAAGGCCTTCAGAAAACCAGCAGGTAAGTCCAGTATGTGACGCCCGTTGACGGCAGGAGGCTGTGAGGAGAGCCAACTCCAACTAAAGACGCTCATATTCAATTTTTAAGAAGATTCTCTGCCAGGCAGACATAATCGATACAAGGCTAATGGGGCGATGGCCAGGTTTCTAGTCTGTGATGATCTTCTCTCTTCCCCCGAGAGCAGCTGCCAGTGGCCATGTTTGCACAGGAGCCGAACGGACAAGAAGTGACACTGAGCTCAAGCTAAGCCAATGGCGGTTGTTACCTTGGAACTCTAAAATGGGAATCGTTTGATTTTGATTCTCTGGCACGACTGGGGTGACTGTGGGGTGAATGTTGGGGCCACCTTCTACACAGAAAATACATGGAAGCAGAGGAAGCGACCTAGAGACGAGGCTGCGGGAAGATGTCACCACCTGTGAGGGACTCCCACCTTGGCTCTGGACAGTTCTCACTGCTTGTCCCACCCTCGGGGAGGCCAGCTGCACTTTTAGGCCTGTCAAACCACAGCCATGGAACATCCATTGCTCATGAACTTGAACTCGAAGCCTAGTTCCACCAGCAGAGGGACCCTGATGAATCTCACTTTCTTTACCTATAAAGTGGGAGTCCTACCAACACTTCCCTCAGATAGCTGAGAGTAACATGGTACAGTCAGTACACCTGGCATACCGCAGACAGACATTCTCTACATATGACGGCTGATTTTGTGATCAATTCTGTGGTGTAAGCACAGCTGGGAGGATCCTTGTTTCTTGTATCCCAAGTTTTCTCTTAATATTGACCTCCAGCTGCCCTGGCACCTGCACCTGGACATCTCCCACTGGGAGGTCCCAGTGTACGCTGGAGTCTCCTCTGCTCTTGCACCAAGGCCAGAAGAGGACCCAGACGGAGAGAGAAAGTGGGCAGAGGATGCACTGCTCCGGCTGGTCCAGGCTGCTGGGCAGTTCTGCTCCCCATCCTATTCTTGCCAAGAGCAACAGGCAGGGTAAACAGATGGAAGAGAAATGGCGTCTCCTCTCTCCCCAAACAACAGGGCAGGAAAAGGGAAGGGAATGCAGATTCCCAATGGTCAAGA
This sequence comes from Ctenodactylus gundi, assembly GCA_004027205.1. Lineage (NCBI taxonomy): Eukaryota > Metazoa > Chordata > Mammalia > Rodentia > Ctenodactylidae > Ctenodactylus > Ctenodactylus gundi. The sequence goes on along the minus strand of PVKB01000478.1, from coordinate 710,742 downwards.
AATCAAAGAGACATGGCCACTTTCACTGACAAACTTAGCTTATATGCTGTCCCCCACGGGCAGGCAAGAAATCCCATGGGCTGGGATAGGGACAGGGCCAACTCGCCGTCGCCTATCGACATATCATTAATTTCTTTTTGTTTCCCGCTAAGGCGTGCACCCGGCTCAAGGTATGAGAACACAACTGGGCTGCGGCTTTTCAGATTGATAGATTATGTTTCGGTGCGGGTCCGTTTCATGCTTGGTGACTCCACAGCAAAGCAATTATCACTGCGGAATGCATAATGGCCTAATTAATAACTAATGTCAGGTTGGCCTCTGAGCCATGATTATACCTTAGCAAGCCAACTTATTTTTTCCCCTTTTCAACATTTGGAGAGAAAAATATTATTATAATTGACTGGTTAAACTGTCAAAGGATCCCTACCTTGTGGACATGGAGTACAGAAGGAAGCTTGCCAGGCCTGGAGTAGGGAAAGGTATTCTGTCACCAGCTGGCTGTGTGACCTTGTTCAGAATATGAGTCTGCACCCGTACACAGAGCCACTTCTCTGGACCTGAGTGCTGTGTGTGTATCTAAAACCAAGGGCTGAGTAGCTCCAGCTCACTGCTATATCCAGTGCCAGGCACATAGTAGGTGCTAAATACATGATGGCTAATGATCAGGCTCTGGAGCCAGACTGCCTAGCCTCAGATGTTGTCTCTCCACACTGAGAACCAGCTGTGTGATCCTGGGCTAGTTATCTAATTTCTCTGTGCTTCTTTTTCCTGGTGTATGAAATGTTGACAGTGTCTACCTTACAGGCTGGTTATGAGGAGTAATGAATTGATCTCTGCAAAGAACTCAGAATGCTGCACGGAACACAGTGATGTCTGCCAGTACCGCTACGCTAACGTTCACTTAATACTTATTCTGCACCTGTCGTCTCGGGTGCCATGCGGGACTGGGGATACAACAGGTCACAGAACACACCCTCCTTCCTTGGGTTAAGTGGGAGGGAAGACATTATTTGAATAATTAGGTAAACAGACATAGAATGACAAACTGTGCTCACTATTGTAAAAGGTTCTAGGTGTTTATATAATAGGGACGATTAAATTTGGAAGGTCACAAAGGCCTTCCTGAGAAAACGACATTTGACCAGATCTGGAGGACAAGGGGCTCCTGGCAGTGGTACCCTGAGGGATGCCTGGCAGTACCTAGGGATGTTCTTGGTTTTCACTGATAGATGGACTGTGGGCATCTAGGGGGAAGAGCCCAGTGATGCTGGTGAACACTGTCCAATGGGCAGGATGGCCCCACCACAGGGCCCTCTGGTCTGAGATGTCAGGGCAGATGCTGTGAGAACACTGCATTTGTGGACAAAGTGTGCGGGAAGAGGGGGGTCAGGCAGAGGGCAGAGCAAGCACAAAGGCTCTGAGGTGGGGATGAAAATCTTTACGGAAGTGCAACAGTGGGCACAGGACCGAGAAGGAGCAGAGTGGGCGGGAAGGCGGGGTGGGTGACAGAGGGTCGGGGGCATCTGGGTCCAAATTTCACTCCAGGTACCAAAGGAAGTCACCAGGGGGCTTGAATCAGGAAGGTATGTTGTGTAAGGCCAACCTGGAAGAGCTCATGTGGGCTGCTGGCAAGAGCAGTGGATAAGTTAATCTGGAAACAAAGGGGCTGGATTCTGTAGGAGAGGCCAGAGCTGTTTTTAGGCTGAGCTGTCTACAACTCGCACTGCCTGTGGAGACACTGTGGCTCGGGGGAGGCAAGAGAGGCTCATTCTGAGGAGCAGAGGGCTGGGAAGTCATGGAGTCACACACCCAAGGCACAACATCTGACAAGCCTTGACGACTCTCGGGGATGTGCCCGGGGACCCAGGAGGAAGAGCACTCTGAGGGAGGGGAACGTGCAAAGGCTCAGAGGCCCAGCACCTCAGCTGTCTGTCCAGGAGGACCCGACATGCAGCGGGTGAGTGCAGAATGACATGCTCATTTCTTGCCTTGGCTGCTAAGGAGCTCTGGCTGCATTTAGGAGGCAACAAGAATCAGCTTATAATTTGAGGCTGCTGTCATACCATTAGGTACGACAGCTTCTTCTGGGCCTCGTTGAACTGATGTCAATTGGGCTGTGGCCTCTGGTCCCGAGTCCTCTCTGAGAACCTCCTGACCACAGGGCACTATGCTGAATCGTCTACCTCCTAGACAGGTCTGTTCTGTGTAAACTAAGGCTGCCAGTGTTTGGCCCACCTCCCAGCCATCAGGCTTTCACACCCTTCCCTGGGGTTGATGACTATGGTTTAAAGTCAACATGTACAGAATGCCTAACAGAATGTCTGGTATGTACTGCAAACACAGAAGCTCTGGCAGCTGCTGTGGTCATTGATGTCACCAGCCAGTGGCCTCACAGCCTGCAGGTATTGGAGGAACCTGGTGGCTTAGCATCAACTCTGGTATTATCCAGCTCAAAAGAAAATCGGATGGTAACAACAAGGGCCCTGTAGGCTCAGATCTTCTGTCTTCATCTGCTTTGTCAAGCACTTTGCATCTTCCTGCTCCCCAGGCCACCCTTAGTTCTCATGCCTCCAGTGCTCCAAAGCACTTCCTAAACTTTGAGATCCCCTCCTGGCTTATGCATCTCCGGAAGATCCTTCTAGAACAGGTTTCTGGCTACACTGTCTTCATACATCCAAAAACCTTTACACCTTTACACCACCTTCTCTGTCCACAGACAATGCGCAATTATTATTAGTAGTATTAATTTGTTTTTTGAGACAGGGTCTCACATGCCCAGGCTGGTCCTGAACTCACTCTGTAGCCCAGGCTATCCCTGGATTCACAGCAAACCTCCTGCCTCAGAGGCCTGAGTGCTGGGATTGCAGGCGTCCACCACCACACCTGGCTTAGGTAACGCTGGGGAATCAAACTCAAGGCCTTGCACTTGCTAGGCCAGTGCTGTAACCATGGTGTCCTTCCTCCAGCCCCAACAATGTCCCATTTTACCTATACTCAGGACCCACAGTCCTGCCCCTGTATGTCCCAGCCTCACCGTCAGCCCTCCCATCCTAGCCAGCCCTCAGGGTGACGCCAACAGGTGCTCTGGAAATGGAGCCTCCACTGCCACTGCAGTGTCTTAGGCTCCGGTCCCGGGCAGAAACTCTGCTCAGTTCTTGGATACAGACTTGGCGGACTTAATCTGCATTGGCCTCTGCTAGTCTTTGCTTTTATATATTTTAATTAAGTGCTATTATTTTGTGCTTGTGCTGAGAATGATTTTATTACAGGGCAAGAGTTTATAGACCTTAGGGAAGAAATAAATAAGAACTGTTCTTGTAATGCAAGCTCCAGGGGCTGGCAGGAGGACAAAGAGGGTTTACGAATGGCCTTTAAGGGTGGGGAGGCCATGGCCCCCACCGGGGGAGGAGAATGGCGCCTGGGGATGTTGTGCTTGATAAAGGAGATCTGCAGGGATTGGGGGATCTGGGGGGGGGGGGGCTCTGAGCTCTGAGGGCCTGCAATTCCCATTTGCCTCCTTCCTCAGAGTATATGCACACACCATTCCTTTTACTCAACATTCTATCCGACCATCTGGTAGCTAGATTGTCCCTACTCTTGCCTTAAGTTGCAGGTCACTTCCTCCTGGAAGTCCTCCCTGGCCCCAAGGGGCTCTCCCAGCCCGCAGCTCCCTGGCACAGCCCTGCGGTGGCTGGTAACTGTGTATTTACCTGCTGTGAACAGCTGAATTATGTCTGTCTTCTCATGACAAGACCAGCACCAAGGGGGAAGCAGAGCTCTGGTCTCTGTCATTTGTTCCCGTGCCTGGCTGACAGTGCCTGGCATACAGTGGAGACCCTGTACATACCTGCTAAGTGAATGAGTGAGTAAGATAATTCCATCTCTCCCATACCCCAAAGCAGGTTTGGCAAACTTTTTTTTGGGCAAAAGAACAAGTAACCAATCTTATCTTTGGGGGCCACACAGGTTCTGTTACAACTGCTTGGCTCTGCCTTGGTGGCAGGAAAACAGCCACAGACAAGGCGTAAGAGGGTGGGTAAGTAGATGTTTTATTTATGAAAACATACTTTAGCCAAAGGGACATGGCCTGCTGTCCTTTGATCTAAAGTCTGCCATTTGTACCTGTTCTCTCATTTACTGCAGGGATTTGTTAGGGGGCTGGCCCCGACACCAAACTGATTTTTAAATTTTCATAAATGTTGCCAGCTGCTTGTAACATACAGTTATTAATAAAAATTAACTGATGCTAAACATAGAATCCAACAAGTTATATTAAAGCTAAAGGCAGGATGACATAGGTGACCCTTAAGGATATTAAACTAAGTGAGACAATCCCAGTCCCATGCATCAGGACCTTTACCTGTACCAAATCCTCCCTGCCTCCCTGGGTGGCAGACAATCTTTCCATCCCACTTTATGTGTTATTTTTATTTTCTCACTCTGTAGTCCAGAAATCACTGGACTGGTCTTGAACTCACTATGGAGACCAGGCTGAAACTCGAACTCAAAGCAATTCTCCTGCCTCAGCCTCCTAAGTGCTGGGATTGCAGGCATGGCCACCATGCCTGGCTTATGTGGCGCTGAGGAACTGATCCCAGGGCCTTGAGCTTGCTAGGCACGCGCTTTAACCCCTGAGCTACTCCTCCAGCCCCTCTATCCCGTTTCATAGACACACGGAACCCGAGGCTCAGGGAGAGCTGCCATGTGACCCCAGGTGTGAGTGTGATTCTGGGCTCATGGTCCTTCTGCTCCCCCAAGTGCCAGGTGCATAAAGAACATGTATCCACTCTGATCTGCAGCTCTTAGCATGTTCCTGGCACACAGCGGGTGGTCAAACCATTCTTGAACACAAGTAAATGAATTGTAATATTCCTTGCCTTTGCCCAGCATCCAGCATCAAGCCTGGCACACAGTGGGTGCTCCACAAACATCCACTGAAAGGATTAATGTACAACTGTGAACGGGTATCTGTCCCGTGGTAGCATAGTGGCACTGCTGTGCCCCCAGCTTCTACCTTGGTCCCCCCATCCCGGAGGCTGATGTGAGCACTGACAGACACTCGGCTGCCACAGCCATGAGACAGATGCGCCCCTGGCGGCCTTATTTCCCCACCGACTGGCCCCACATGGCCTTCCATAATGCAGTCCATTAAAAGGCTTGTAAATTTTCATACACGAAAGTCTACCACGGCGTCAGCACTGACTAATTGTTGTTAAATGTGCGGGAATGTTACTGCCACGCGACTGTAGTGATCACTCTTCCTAGCCTGGCTCAGTCTGGTCCATTCCTCTGCAGGCGGAAAGCTTACAATGCTCGCACAAGGCCAAAAAGCAATTCGTGTCAAAAAGATCAATAATATAAAAATAAAGCATGAGAATTCTAGTTAAAGGGAATGTCATATAAATATGTGGTTCACGTCCATGATTCCAAGATTAAAAAAATCAATCAATATGGTTCTTTAGATGATGTTATTTCTAATGAGAAATACCCGGAACAACTGCAAATAACTGCTTAACTGGGGGGAAAAAGCATTAATAATTTACTTTATAAGGCATATGATACCGCATGAAAGAGGATTGCTACTGGTTCTTAATTTGGTTGTAATACGGCATGACAGGTTCAATGACTCTTTGGTGGGTTCTTAATATTAAATTTGGAAGGATGTTCAGTTCAGCAGTTGTACCCCAAGCCACCAGGGCAGAACCCAGAGGGTCCAGACTGGGTGTGGGCACTACGATTAATGTCATTATGTCAGCGAGGAGTGCTGGTGTTCGCTAGTAACCCCAACACTCTGGGAACCGAGGCACAGGACACGTGTCTGGGTGATTTTTAGCCAGCACCCATCCACTCATCTCTCCTCTCCTCTCTTCTCTCTTCTGTGCCCTCCTCCCTTTTGCAGCCCTAGGAATTGGACCCAGGGCTTTTGCACTGAGCTATAGCCCAAGCCCTTTTAACATCTTATTTGCTTATTCTTCAATTTTAAGACAAGATCTTGATAAGTTGCTGAACTGTCTAGGCTGGGCTCAAACTTGCGATCCTTCTGTCTAGCCTGGGCAACCAAGTAAGGCCCTATTTCAAAATAAACAGAGAAAGGGCTGGAAATATAGGTCGGTGTGAAGGCCCTGGGTTCAATCTCTAGTACCACAAAGAAGTCATTATATCAAAGAGGATGGTTATGGAAGATGATCACTCATATTCACAAGTTGGGGCAATGAGAGGGAAGGAAGTGGCCCCCGACCCTGCTCCACCCTGCCCTGTGTCTGACTTTGCCAGTGCCATCCCTGTTTACTCTGTACTTTCTACATTCCAAGTCCTGGCTTTGAATCTCACCTCTGTGCATGCAGTGGGCTTCCCTGAAGCATTCTGCTGGAAAGCACAGCTTAGCAGAGACACACGCAGGAGGCAAGGTCATCTCCAGCCCTGGCCACTGTTTGGGTACCTCAGCCTGAGGCAGAACTTCAGTCACCTCACCTGAGAAATGGGAGAGCAGGAGCCAGTGGGGCTTGCGGGAAGAACAAGCACGGAGGGCTTTGTTCTTGGGTCTTTTCAAGCATCAACTCACGGAGCTCTCCCACTGACTCTTTGAGATAGGAATTGTTACTGTCTCCAATTAACAGCAGGAGTGCAGGCCCAAGGAGGTTAGGTGACTTGCCCAAGGTCACACAGCCAAGGCAGCTGAGCTGAGGTGCAAGCCCCTGCCAATCTGCCATCTGGCTCACTGTCCCAGGCCAGTCCTGCTGCTCAGTGGGGCCTTTCTCTCGAGCTTTGCCAGTGGCTTAGGACCGTATATGGGGGCACCATTTCTAAAGGGATGGCCATACCAGTCGTGGAAATGCCAGAGAATGTGCCGTCTGGGGAGTGAGAGAATTCTAACACAAAAGACAGCTGCAAAGTGAGGGGGGCAGGGAGAACCGTGCTGTAATTAAATTTCAGTTTAGAAGGAAGAGTTCTCAGGCAGGTGTGGAGCAGGAGGGCACAGGCAGGCACTGAGGACACATTACATGAGGTGGGCTGCAGCTGGGCCGGGGCAGAAGGACATGTGCATATTTGGAGATCCTGGCTTGAAGACTCGGCTTCACCCAAGAACATGTTTTAATTCCCTGGTGGTGGTGGTGGTGGTGGTGGTGGTGTCTCACCCTAGATCAGGATGACCTTTTACCACCTATCACTGTCTGGGAGAACAAAGTCAGAAGACTTCAGTGTCTCAGAGCTGGGACAGAGGATGGGGGAGGTGCAGGCCTGGGCGCTGGGTGTGAGCAGCTCCCGGACCATGGAGGGGCAGCCTCTCCTTTTCACTACTGTGAAAGGCCAGCACCCTCACGCCCTACAATTAACAGCCACAGGGATCCTGCCCTACAGCCTCCCATGGCTCCCACCTCACTCAGTCACAGCGAAGGTCTTAAGGCAGCTGTAGGTCCTGAGCAAGCTGGTTCTCAAGCTTTACACAGACCATGACGATGAATTATGGTACGTTCCTCAGTAGGTGCGGGACCATGGCAATGACCGACAGAAGAGGGCTTTCCTGTTCTTGAGCACCTTCTGCTTGAAAGGAGTTACCAGGAAGAGGTGGTACTGGGAAGAGCACTTTAGGCAGAAGGAACAGAAGAGTCAGTGCTTTGAGGTGAGAAAGCACCAGGATGGTCTGTCAGCTGAGGCCACCATGCAGAGGGCCTCTGCCCTTGCATTTCTATCCCGAGAGGATCGTCCACTCCTCAGTGTGTGCAGACCTTTCCCTTCCAGGGCCCTAATGCCCACGTCCCCTCATCTTTCCCTGCCTTCGGTATGAGCTTGGACCCTGTGCACATGCCACCTATCTTGGAGTTCCAGTTTCCTCATGAGAGCTAATCACAGTATCCCCCTAATAGAAATATTGTGAGTGATAAGTAAATTAATCACTAGAGTGTGTGGCATGCGGTGCGGGAGCAACCAAACCCATTTCCGGAGGCTTCTCTCAGGAAGGCAGAGGCCAACCCTCCATGCCAAGCAAGGCTGCTTAGCAAGTTACACCAGTGGGTGACTCCCAGGAGTGGCACTATCAGCACCCTGGCTTTGCAAGCTCTCTGTCACCTGGCTACCTGCTGGTGTAGCTCAGGTATGATCTACCACTAGGATCCTGGCAGGTGGGTGTGGGTGGAAGAAGAAGCATATTGCCCTCTGCCCGCCTGCAAGTGGGGCTACCAGGGTGGGACAGTTCAGCACCTTTGTCTGGGCAAGGCTGGCAGAGAGGCGTTGGGATACTGTGAACCAAAGTAGGTCACGATGCCTTAAAGCTTGGAAGGCGCAGACACCCCTTAAAACCTTATGACTCGGGTCAGCAAACTGTCACCATTCACATACCAGATGGTGCTGTAGAGGGGGTGACGAATCCAGCCAATTAGGCCTTGTGGGCATCAATACTCACCTGGCTGGGAGCTGTCATGCTGGCCTCTATGCCCTGCTCTCCACCTGAACCGCCATGGGCATAGTAAGACTTGGGCTCTCCGGCCAAACCCTACTCCAATGCTACCTCTGTTTTCAGTCAGTAGGACTCCTACCGGGGCAGTGCTCAGCTTCCTTCAGCCACCGGGTGTCTCACAGGCACTCCTGGTTCCACGCCAATACACTCAAAGGAAAGGCCCCAAGAACCACAGTATGGTCGGTGCCCCGCACCTGAGTCCCTGGAGGGCAAGGTCAACCCTGAGCCAAGGAAGCTGTGCATGTCCCTATGCTTGGCGCCTCTCCCCGGCAGCCTGTCACTGTTCCTCTGGAGTCAGGAGGGAGAGGTGTGCATTCTGCGTCATGACATACAGAAACCTAAGGACTTGATCCCAGGAGGACATTTTTCAAGGCTAAAATCTGGCAAAAGGCTTGATTTTGGGGGAGGGGCTAGGATTGGGGTGTGGAAAAGAGGAGAGTGAAGAAGGCAGAAGAAAAAGAAGGGAAGAGAGAAGGGGAAGAGGCAAGGAAAGGTGACCCTCGGTGAAGGCGAGTGCGCTGTGTACCTATTACTGTGCAACCTGGCACCCACGTGGAACAGCTCCAAGCAACCGCCCGGCAGGACCTCTCACGGTTCTCTGCCAGTCTCTCAGATGGCCACAGGTAGACAGCACCTGGGGCTGTGGTCACCTCATAACTCGACTGGGCTGGACGTCCCAATGGTGGCCCAGGGCTTCCAGCCCCTCTTGTCTGTGTGATGTGATGATTCACGCCTCAAGGTTTCTCTGGGTGGCCAGCTAAGTCTTAAGGTACCTGCACATGAGATGCAAAAACCAGCCACAAAGAGGCAGAAGGCAGAGTCAACAGGCAGGCTAAGAGTTCACTCCTTTCTGCCATATGTCAAAGCAGGCCCAGGTCCAGACACAAAGGATAAGATACAGACTCCATGCCTCGCTGGTCTGTGTCTTGATGTGGAAGGAGAGGACACAAGGCAAAGCTGAGAGATGGCTGTGGCTGTGGCTGGCAGGGGCCAACTGTGAATGGCCAGTTTAGCAAACGTAGGGCAGTTCTGGGAGAGACTCACAGGCCCCCTGCAGCTCCGGATGCGAACCTTGAAAGTAATTTCAACCATGGGGACTCAGCTCTGGGGACATTTCTTGAGGGCAGAAACAGTGCCTCACCATTTCTGGATTCTCCACAGCTCTCATGTGAGCCTGGCACACCGCAGGCACCACACAAGTAGACCCGCTGGGGGACAACTTCAAGGGCAGCCCTGGCCTACCCAGATGGTTCTCCCAGATGTTGCACAAGTACCTGTTCTCTCTCATGCCAATAGGAAGGGAGGCGGCCGTCACTGGGACACAATCTAGAATGCACCTGCTATATCACAGGTACTCAGTAAATGTTTGAATGAAAAAATAATTGCAGACTCAACTAATGACCTAACTATCTTTTGGTGAGTGGCATTTTAGCCCCATTGCTTCCCTCCCAGAAGGGGGTCATGCCACACAAGCTCTCTTAGGTCATGGGCAGGTGAAGGGAGAAACTTCTCTCCATCGAGTGAGACACACAGCCACACAGTGAGAACTCAAGACCTGCTGGCCACTTGACATACAGCATTTCACTGACATGCTCAAGTGATTCCATAAATGGTCCTTATTTATAGAGGAGGAAACTCAAGATCAGAGATCCCAAGTCTCTCACCAAGGTCATACAAGTTTGTCAATGTCAGGATAAGATTGAGACCATGGGTGTCTGCCCACCGAGTTCTCCTGCCTCCACTGGGGTCAGAAGCCATCCGCACCTGCTTAGTGACCAAACTGCTGTGTTTTGATCAGGCCAGGTGATGTCTCTGTTGTAAGGCAACCACAAAGGTTTTCTGTCATGCAGGCCACACCCCCTTGTGGTGGAAGAAGCGGCAGAGAAGACACTCCAGGTGAAGCTCTGCAGTTCCGCCAGCCAGGCTGGTGGGTGCACAGGCTCTCTGGAGGGGTCGCACCTCGGAGTTAGCATAACAAAACTTTTAATTTAGATGTTTTCATCTCTCTCTCCAAGTAAAAATAAGTTTAAAATAATGACTGTAATAAATGAAGGTAATTAATTGTAGTTTGTTCCTTTACTGTCTAGTCAGCTTAATTTTACCTTTTCAACTAATAATGAGAAAATAATTTTTGTGCTCGGAGGGTTAATGATATGTAACTGCGAGAACTGCTAATTGCATGCTGCAATCCATCCATCAACAACCCCATCTGTGCGACTTGATTATGTTTGCTAAATTATTGCTTTGAATTATCTTTCATAAAGCAACTTTTGTAATTAGCAGGGCTTTCGTCTTGCTCTTTTCTCTGTGCGCAAGGATATTCAGACTTTGGCCATTTCAAGCTGTCCCCATCAAGCCACCTTCTCTGGCTGTCTTTGTTTCCCTGAGCAGGGGAAATCAAAACTGTCCGTTAAGCAATCAAGGCAGAAAGAGAATCTTCCTTGATTCACAGCAGGGCAAATCCACTTCCTCTCCACCCTCCTCCCACAGTCAGAAAAAAAAGAGAGGAAAAAAAGACCCATTCATATACAGTATACAAAGATTAAAAAAGGATGCCCAGAGTCTGTATATGCCAGGGTAGGTGGAGTGAAATTCAAGAAATAACTTGAACATGGTATATTTCAAGCAGAGAGGCCCACGTTGTCGTCGGGGAAGCAGCAATGACGGGTGGGATATTCAGCTGCAGCAGCATTTTATGGGCTGGCTTATGCGACTTGGGACAGTATTTGCCCCGGGGAATACTTTCGAGAGGTGATTAATGCCCACTTGGGAACCTGCAGCTCCAGCCCAGAGCCTGGTGGATTACGGGAAGGAAATGGCATAAAGGATGAACCCTCATTAAAAAAATTAAAATGAAAATCATATTTGGATTATAAACAGCCCATGTGTGAGCGGCTTGCTCGGGGACAAGAACAGGCTTGTTATTAACACCTTTCCTTGGCGGCCACGTTTTTCCCTTCCCTCACCAGGTGTGGGAAGGGACAGGGCGGCAGAGATGACTGAGTCAACAGATCATGAGGAAAGCAGCGGTTTCGGAAATAAAATTCCAGATAAAGGAGTCTTTTTGGCACATTAAGGTGAAGACGGAGAGCCCTCTTAAGAAAATTAACAAGGTTCTTTGAACACCTCCAGCTATTAAGGCCATGTCTATGCAACACACCACATAGGTTTTATTTTTTTGGTTTGTTTGCTTTTGTTTTGAGACAGGGTCTCTCTCTGCAGCCCGGGCTGGTCCTGAACTCACTATGGAGCCCTGGCTGGCCTTGGACTCACGGCAATCCTCCTGCCTCAGCCTCCAGAGTGCCGGGATTACATGTGTGCACTACCGCACCTGGCTTATATGGTGCTGGGGAATCAAACTCAGGTACTTAGCATACTTTAACCACTGAGCCATTCCTCCAGCCCCACCACAGAGGTTTTGAAAACAAGGCAGTGGTTTGTCTTTCTGTTCAACTCTCCTGAGACTTTCCCTGTCCCAGTCCTTAACTGAAAAGCAACTGCACGCCAGACACCTGTGCTGGCTGCCTGAGCGCCGCTTAGCTCCTTGACTCCTTACAGTTAGCCCCTGTCGCCACAGGAGGAAAGCTGGGGTTCAGAGAGGTTAAGGAACTTCCCCTAGACCACACAAGCTAGTCAGAGCAGGCTCGCCCGAGTCTGATGAGGACGCAGGTTCTACGGTGATCACTGCCCACACTTACTGAAAAGGTAACCTAAGCCATCCAGGCTTGCTTGTTCTAGGGACAGGAAGACCGTTTCTTCCAAAAAGAAAGCCTTGAATAGCTAGATGGGAGAGACAGATGTCAGCCCCACCACGGCAAAAAAAAACAACTCTTCCAGTTCCGGAGGTCACTGATAACAAATGACAAACTACCAAGACTTCTCCTGTGCAGACAGCATTCAAAATTCTCTTTTTGGTATTAACTTTGTTCTTAATAATTGTTACCATTTTACAGATGAGGAAACAGAGGCACAGAGAGATGAAATGACTCCCCTTAAGTCACACAGCTAGTAAGGAGCAGGTGTAAGGTTCACACCTGGGTTGCTCCTCACTCCCGCACAGGTTTCCAAGTGCCAGATATCACATTCACCCTTTTCCCTGCTTTATCTCAGTTAATTCTCCAAAGGACACAAACGACACCTATAGTGTCTTCACCCCACTTCACAAATAGGACAACTGAAGCTGTGGTAGGTTAAGAGACGCTCTGTCCACACCAGCCTAAGGAAAGGGAGAGCCGAGAAGGTGATGTGTTTACGAAGACAGCTCCAGGCCCGCGTCCGGCATGGGCAAGGAGCTGCCGAGGAGACCAGCTGCCGAGGAAGTCTGTGTCGACAGTTCTGGGACTAGGCATTGGTAGATGGGATCCTCTGCTTTTTAAAACCCACAAAGCCAAGAAAATACATTCCTGACATTATTTCTTCTTTTGGTTTATGGCTTTCTTCCCCCTTCTATCCAAGGTACCATACAGGCAAACGAACCAATACTCAATAACATATTGAATAAGTGAACACACGAGTTCATTCAGTCATAAAATGCAGGGCTACAAAACATGGAGCAGCACTGGTGCAGACCCAGGTACTGTTTCCCTCTATGTCACCTCCTGGGCAGTGTGGTTCTGGGGTGCATGGTGGATGCCAAAATTCAGGTGCATCCCCACAGGTGAGCTCTGAGCACCTTCCCAGATGGGGCCCCTGAGGTGGAACATTGGAGACATGGCTTCCCCCTCTCTCCCGGACCCAGGGCGGGCCTAGTCTTTTCCCAGGCTGTGCCAGCCAGATGGGTGGACATCCTTCAAATCCTGGCCCCCAAGCAAAGCAGTAAGTAGAAATGGGGAGGTCCTGCTCTACCACAGGGCTCCAAAAAGGAAAGGAGACTGAGGTGTTGGAGGACGGCATGGCTAGTGTCCCTGGCCTGCAGGGTCAGCAAGAAGAGTGTGACCAGCGCTACCTTGGTACAGAGTGGGCTGGTGGGAAGGCTTTCTGGGGTGGCTGGGAACCTGAACTGGCTGGTAACCATCTCCCCATAGCTGCAAGGCTGCCTTGAGAATAAAAGTAGCATGGAATGCCCAGCGGTGGAGCGGGCGGGGGGATCCCCTGGTAAAAACCTCCAGTTTCCAAACTGGGAGGCCCAGCCTAGAGGCAAGAAGGCTTGTTCACAGCCACAGATTTTACCCAAAGCAAAACCAGTGGGAGGCTGGACACACAAGGGAGAAGATTTCTGGGGATCAGCCTTGGGATTTTTTCCCCCTGAGCTTTTATTTAATCCTTCTAGGCAGATGAGGGAATTTCATCAAGCAGAGCAGAGAGCCCACTCTTACGAAGACACCCCTGGAATGGGAGGGAGTTTGCAGTGGGGAGAGGGGGACTTCTCCAGAGCTCTCAGAAGCTGCGGACCTCCTATGGCAACTAAGTGAAACAGAGAGGGCGCTGAGTGTCCCTTTCTGATAACCCTTGGGATTTGGGTCTTACCTCGGCTTGAAAGCTTTTTAATACAGGTGCCACCATCTCTCTGATTTCCTGAAAAAGAGATCAATGAAGAGTTCACCATAGTGCCAAGTGGGCAACCATGGCCCCTGACTGTAGTCCCCCCGGGTCATCACGGCCCAAGCATGTACTCAATGGGATCTCATAAAGGACACACACACAAACACATATGCACATGCATGCACACACACACTCGCTCAGGGTTCCAAACCAAACTGGACTGGGAAACATCCAGCCCAAGAGGCCCCTTCTCTGCAGGAGTTTTTTTGAGTCTTTAATGTAATGCACATTAGGCATTTCTGGGGTGAGAGAGGGAGAGAGCAGCACTGCTCAAATAAATTTGACCATGGATCGGCCTTTTTTGTGAACCATCTTGTGGAACTGGTGTGTCATGACAGGACACTCTTTGCTAGGGATGCAGAGGTGGCACCGACCCTCTACTCGTAGCACTAAGTCACCAAAGTCCCTTCAGGAAACCCCCTGCCTTCCAAGGGGTCATTTAGGGACTGCCGCCTTCAGGCTGCCATCTCCTAGCTGCCAAGTATCCTACCACAATGCCAGCACATGTCATGTCTACTCCTACACCTGTCTCTCCTTCCTCCCCACAATGTGCATCTGGATTCTGGGACTTAGCTTGGTCCGCTGCCCCTGCAGGGCTCAGCTTATAGGAAGGGCTCTACTATTATTTGATGAACAGATGACCAATGGACGGGAACTATCTTTAAGAGACATTTGCTCTGGACACTAGGGACCTCCTATTTCCAAAACTGAATTTCTATTTTCCTCTTCTTCTTCCTCTTCTTCTTTTGTGACAGGGTCTTGTTCTGTAGTCCAGGCTGGTCCTCAGCTCACTATGTAGGCCAGGCTAGCTTTGAACTTACAGCAATCCTCCTGCCTCACCCTCTCAAGTGCTGGAATTATAGGTACATACCACCATGCCTAGCTTATGTGGTGCTGGAGAATTGAATTCAGGGCCTTGCTCTTGGTAGTGGAGAGCTCTAATTGCTGGGCTGTTCCTCCAGCCCTTTCCTGACTTCTGTAAATGACCTGTGGTTCCCAGACCCAAGAGCTCCCTGGTAGGCTCCTATGGGCTTATCTACCCAGCAGAAGAGGGGTGCCTTTTAGACCCCTCTATGTCAAGATCCCAACCCTGAAACCCCCAGTTTCTTCTGAGGTCCACTGGGGATCCCCTGCCCCAGCAACAACCAACCACAGCCAAAAGAAACCAGGTGGGAGGAGGAAGTGAGGGGGTGGGAGTGGGTAACAGAGAGAAGTACGAAAGGAAAAGATGGAAGAAGGGAAAGCAGAAAGCCTGACACATGAAATAAGGTCGCGTTGCCTCTGCCTTCGAATGGAGTTCCTCTCTGGGTCCAGGAAACCCTCCTCCCTGGTTTCCATCTCCCTCCAGAGCCGCTGACACACTGACGTAAGTGGAGACCTGTATGGAGTACACAGACTGGGCAACAAGAAGGTGAGTGACTAGACTCCGTGTCCTAGTCATGAACCCAAGTGCCCACTGAAGCCAAGCCGGGAGGTGAGCCAGGAGATCACGGTGACCCCGCTCCAACTGACAACCCCAGCACAGGCATGAAGCCTCTGGTTGCAAGATCTGCCAGAAAGTCTCAAGAGACACCAGAAAGCCAATTTGCAGGTGAAATCTGAGATGATAAACATTGGCAACTCACTGTAAAGATAAAAAGATTTTATAGACTAAGTAAAACACACAGGTAGGTGACTCCTGGTCCAGGTCTAGGAAACATTAGTGCCATAGGGCCCTCCTCTAAGTCACACAGCAAGGCAATGGCATAGCTGGAACTTAAACCCAGGTCACCAGATTGCCCACACTCCACAATCAAGTGAGTTCAAAGGACTAGAATCTGAGGGCCACTGGAGGGGGAGTGTAATAAGGATTGGAGTCAACACAGACCGTTTCTGGAGGAACCTCACACGGTCTGCTTAACTGTAGAGGGAAGCTGGGCAGAGGCATGAGCAGCAGGTGACGATGCTCTTAAATAAAGCCTTGGCATAACTCTGCCATAGGGAGAGACAAATTCCAAAAATGAGAATTTTCAGAGCCGTGACTATAATAAGAGTAGAAACTTATTCCTCCTAATTACATAATTGCATAATTATGCAGTATTAAAATTATGTAAGTCAAACTCAGAAGCTTAAAACCTGGCCTGGATTTCCCTCATCACCTGGGGGGTTCCACGTGGATGGAGACTGGGGTGAGAAGGAAGGTTTACTGTCTGGCAGCAAAAGGACAAGACAGAGAGGGTCTGAATGGATGAGAGAGAGAGAGAGAGAGAGAGAGAGAGGAGAGAGTAAGAGAGAGAGAAGGCATGCAGGGCTGTGAAGATCTAGGGCTGACTTAGCTATGCTTTCCAGAGATGGGCAAGTCAGAGGCACTCTCAGTCCGAGAAGAATCTGCTCACAGACCAAGCTGCACTCTGCTTGTGGGGCAGGGTCCCTCAGCATCACCTAGGGCTTCTTAGCTCTGAGTTATAGCAGGGACATGAACTTGGCCATTCATCCCTCTTTCATATGCACATTTTCTTTTCCTTTTTTTTTTTTTTTTGGAGACAGGGTCTCTCTGTGGCCCGGGCTGGTCCTGAACTCACTATAGAGCCCAGGCTAGCCCTGGACTCATGGCAATCCTCCTACCTCAGTCTCCTGAGTGTTGGGATTACAGGTGGGTGCCACCATGCCTGGCTTATGTGGTGCTGGGGAATCAAACTCTGGTACTTAGTGCTTAATCTAGCAATTTCTCCAGCCTCGATATGCTCCTTTTCAACCTGCAAACATAAGCTTCCATTTAGACTTGGTCCACGGACAAGTCCTAGTGAAATCCCAGGTTCCTTTCTTGCCTTAGCCAAAGACATGTATGATTTGTGTGAGAAGGATCTTCCTGCAGGTTCAAGCCCTCTGTGCTCAGGAGGCCTGATTCCTAGCTGTGCCCACTCTTCTCCATCCTTCCACAGCCTCCTCTCCATCAGCAAGACTGCAACAAGAGCCCCTGGGGATCTGGACAGACAAGTACAACTGGTGGGGTCAAGATCTCTCTCCTCCACCAGACTCTGCCCCGCTCTCCTTCAGGGTCCAGCTCAGCTGAGCAGGTAAGACAGCCCTGCTGCCTGGAAGGAACCCACACTTGGCTGCGGGCAGGCCTGGCCTCATGTCTGTTTCTCATAATAGCTCGATTCTTGCCTACGTTACACAGAGTCGGGAGGATTCATCCTCCTGATTTGTGCTTGTTCTCATCATTTTAAAAATCTAATTTAAGAAGCGATAGGGGGGTCTTGATAAAGGAGAGAAAAGAATTCTCACATTCGGCACTGGCAAGAAGAGAAACACGCCTGTGCAAGTCTGTTCCTGTGGGGGGTCCTTCCCTGGCTAGGGCTGGTCATTTTCTAGGTCACCCTGTGGCAGCAGAGAATGTTGGTGGCTGGAACTACATAAGAGGCAGTGAGGACAGTTTTTCTGGGATGGTGGAGTCTGTCACCGTCATCTCATAGATGCTAATGGAAAAGCAAAATAAAACCAAAAACTAGGGCCAGGTTGTCTTTGCCGTCAAGGCCAAGCATTTGACTTACATATGGATGTGGAGGGCAAATGAGTGTCACCTGGAGTCCTCAAAAACAATGACTTCCACAGAGAACTGGTCTGCCCTGCCTTTAGACAGCACCGCTATGCCAAGAAACCCCCAAAGGCTAGGGGTTGTAATTTTTCTTTGTGGCTAATTAGCTTCTTTTCTTGTTAGTCACTTATGTCTACAGTTTTCAAAATACAGTTTGAACAGAGAAAAATCTGCATTCCTACTGAGTTAATTCTATAACAGCAAATATACTGTACCTCAGGTACATTTTTCTTAAATTCCCGGCGGAGTTCAATTAAATGTTTATGAGAATGTTCACTCTCCTCCTGCCGTGCAGACAGCTCAGAAGCGACGGAATTAAGCTCCTTCTGGAACAATAAAAAAAGAAAAGAAAAAAGAGAGAGAGATAGAAAAGGAGAGAGAAGAAAAAAGATTTTTTTCTCTCTTTTTCCTTTTTAATCACACAAAAACAGCATTTCAAACAAGTTTCTGTAACTTACAAAGCTGAGAAAAGACAAGATATAGACTCCTGGCACAAAGAAGTAATTTATGAAACGGGATGGAACCAAAAAGAAAAATAAAACCAGAATAGTTTTTTTTTTCCTCATTGGAAGGAGGGCCAGGTCAATCATCTTTCATAAAGTTGGGTGGAGTTATTTTTTTCCATCTCTTCCCCCCACCCCCACCACCGCCCCACGTCTTAAATTTCCTAAGGATTGATGACATAAGCTTGTCAGTAACTGTAGAAAACATCTCCAAACCGTGTCAAAATAGTAAAGTGCGGCATATTGTATGGGCATATTATAGTATAAGAAAGTGCTGTCGACAGCTTTCATATATCAAAGGTGGGAACTGTTCCAACTATGACTTACTTACACTTAAAGGTTCATAAATACGCCTCTTAAGATATAGATGGCTTTTTAATTTCAGTAGATTTTGGAAAAATGAAGGTGCCAATAAGAAGCATGCTGACCTTTTGTGTACCCTACAGTAAATCATTTAAGGTTCACTTCAAGTATAAGAAATATTTCATTGAAGACTCTTGGATCCAGAAGAAATGGATTGGAAGGCGCCTTGTGGGAGTGTGTGCAAAGGCGGCGTCAGACCAGGGTTTTTCTGGATGTACCAGTGAGGGGAGAAAGAGCGAGGGAGGGAAAGAGATGCTGCAGCTCACACTCATCGCAGATGCACGTCTGCTGGTTGTATTTGATCGCCCCTCTCGAAGCTTTCTTCACTTTAACGGTGGCAGTTTCACAAGGGGAGTACAATTCACCATGAGTTGTCATGGATTTCATTTGCATAATTCAAGAAATGCTCTGTTTATGTGGTCTGCTGCTTTCTGGCACCATCCTGAGATGGGCTTTTTTTCTGGACCATAACTCGAGGAGCATTTCTGTATATATCACCCGATTATATTTGCAGCAATCAAGCCCCATAATTTCCTAAATCCGGTGGTGCAATAAATTTCTGCAATCAGATTTATTGAAAACACACATGCAGATGCGAGAGTGTATTTCCAGGGTGAACTCTTTAATCTAACATATGTATGATGAGGCCCAGCACCGTGCTGAAAGACCCCATTTGTCATCGCTAATACACATTCATCTTGCACACACAATGAAACACTTTTACCATTAGATAATGAAATAAAAGTACTATTAGCCCGCTACAAATCCTTTTCCCCCTAAGAGACAAAATGTCTGGTAATTGTCTTATATCATATATGAGAGTTGCTAGGTCTGCTAACAGCAATTCACCTTACCACCATTAACCTGGTACCCCAAGATTGGGACTGCTGTCTCTGCCTATGAAGACTTCTGGGGTAGGCCAGGAAGGAGTTTCTATTTCCAGAGAAATGTCTAACATCTTTGGAGAGTCATGAGACCAGGAGGCAGAAAGCACAACGGTAGATAGATATTCAAACAGGGGGAAGGAAACTGACGCTCTCCAAGGTGCTGAAGCCAATACTTGCAGGGGCATGGTAATTCACTGAAGTGCTTCCAGCCCAAGATCTCCCTGGAATTTTGTGCCAGGTGAGGAACAAAGTGTCACAGTCACAGAGAGACACACACACACACAGAGAGAGAGAGAGAGAGAGAGAGAGAGAGAGAGAGAGAGAGAGAGAGAGAGAGAGAGAGAGAGAACTTCTAGTCTGTCTTCATCTAAACCTAGTCAATGCTTTTCAATAAAGAAACCATGACTGGTCACAATGAAAACATTAAGTGGCTGAGGAAATCGGTGTTTGCAGTGACAAAGCTCACAAGAGCCCAACAGTTGGTACAGCCAAGCAGACAGAGTCTCACTTGGCGGGAGAGAAAGAACTGGAGTGCTATGGTCAAAGTGAACTGTAGCAGAATGCTTGTTATAGTTTCTCTCATCTCTTTTAAAAGACAAAGATGGGATTTTTAAAAATTGCTGCAGGATGAGGAGAAATGGGACTTAAGTTAACCTTACTTCTACTTAGTTTTGGGCCACTACATGTCTGACACTATGGTCTTACCTCAGCTGCACTGCACCTCTGCACACCACAGCAACCAGTCTAGCTACGGGTAGCCAGACTTTAGATTCCTCACTGAAAATATTCAACCTGAGTTTTCAAAGGGAAGCTCAGAGCAGGTAAGTCCAATATCTGGGTGCACTATGTCTTACAGTCATGCCTGACTCCTTCCCTGCCACCTCTCAGGCTATAGGTGGGTGAAGACCTAACAGGCAGTGTATTTGCTGTACGTACTCACTGCAGAGAGCAGGGCAAGGCAAGCGAGAAGACACAGCAGCCCTAGTCCTCACCCCATCACAAGCACAGCTCTTGGGCTCAGCCCAGCAGGTGAAGACAAGTCACTGATGTCCACATTCTTCTCAACTTTACCTAAATCTATATTCATCCTTCAACCTGGAATTCTCGCTGCATTTTTATGCTGAGCACACTAACATGAATAATAACAGTAAATAATAATAATGATAACTAGCATTTATCCAGTGCTTACATGTACTAGGCCCTACGCTATGCTCCTAAAATGCATCATCTCATGTAACAAAAACATTAATGTGTCTGTAAGGAGATTCGAGCAGGGCTAGGAAATAAATTACAGTCAATTCAAGTAATTGAGGTGTGGATTATCTCCTTGGTGGACTATAAAGGCAAACTTCTAATGCCGCGTTCTTTAGCAGTCTTCTCCTCCACTTCCCTGTTAGCTGGGGGTGTTTGGGGAGCTTGTTTGGAATGACATAATATAAATGTGTCAGAATCATGCACAGCTTCAAGTCTTCAATAAAGGTTAGCTGATATTAACCTTATATTTTGACACATGGATAGCTCAGAGTACACCTCATTAGATCAGTGAATCCAAGATTCCAAGTTTCATAGGTTAGTAAAAATACTTCCAAAAAGAAAACAGAAACATAAGACTATTGACAGAGTATTGTCAAGCGGCACTGTGTCAAGAAGACATTAAAAAAGACTCCTTTCCATCTAAGAAAGTGGGTACTGAAACATCAACAAAGCGAAAGGGCCAAAACCAGAACTGACAATGGTCTTTTAAAATAAACGTACTTAAAATAAAAAAGCTCATAGCACTATATTTATTTCAAAGGAACAAAAAAAAAATTCTGTCATGAACATAAACCAGCCCTGGTTTGAAGTGGAGTTTTTAAAACACGTGTGCAAACTATCACATGCCTAGTTAGCAGGGCCTCTCCTTTCACAATCGTGCAGAACTTGGGTCTTCTCCCAGCCTGGAGGCCCCTAACTCCCAGCCTGGAGGCCCCTAACTCCCAGCCTGAGGGGAACTGAGATTAACACAGCCCCAGACTTTGGGCCAGGCCCAAGCAGGGAGGAGACTCATCTGATTAACCGGCCATCAGCAGCAGACAGACAGCCCGGAGCCCGGCGCAGACCATTCAAATAATGATCATCATAAACAGCCCATTTGCAACTAAAAAGAAATAATTTTAATGAGCTTGAAGCAGATGATAGATGCAGCTGAGGCTCAAGCCAACTTGCACAGAGAAAGGAAGCTGGAATTGAGCCGCACCCGGGACCAGGAGCTGAAGAAAGCAGCAGCTTAGAGGATGGGCCTCTTCTGCTGGGATTGTCAGCCCCCTGTCCTAACCCCCTAAAGGTGCCCACTGACCGGTGTGTCCCCAGCTCTGAGAAAGCCTGCCAGCAGCATGCTGGGCAATCTCAGGATTTGGAGCTTAAGACCTTAGAACACACCAGCCCCAGGAATCAAACATGGGCCCATGTGCCTCTGCCCTCTATGTAACTTTTGGTAATACTGGAATTTCACCTGAATTGCTATCCACTCAATAGTTTTCAAATTGACTCCTTGAGTCTTCTTTCTGATTTGAGATAAATAACTTCACGTTCACTGCTAATCTATGAATTTTTACACCTATGTAACTGCTGCCCAGATCAAGATATAGGTGCTCAAGCTACCAGCCCCTAAGAAGGCACTCCCTGCACCTCTAAAACTAACCATTATTCTAACTTTTGCATTTAGATAGAGCATGATTGTTCTTGACCTTTGTAAAATTACTCCCCACTTTTTATATCTAAATAACTGCACTGAAAAGGAACCTTTGTCACTAAGGCATCCAAATAGTGCCATTAATTAAAAGTACAATGAAAACAAAGCATTGGTCTTTGTCATTGTAGAAGTTCAGAAAGTGACGGGCCCAACTTCAGATAAGGTCTTCAGCCTTTGTTTCTGCACCTGTAAAATAGCGTAACAATTCGTGTCCATAGAGCTATTGTGATATCTGGCCCAATACATCTGGACCACAGCAGGTACCCTGCCAGACACTTGGTCTAGGGTCTTCAGAGTGGTAACAACCTCCAATGGAATGTAGTCGGTCAAGGGTGGGACTTCGGCTGTCTAGTTTCCAGCTGTCTCCGTAGATTTTTTGCTCCATGCCTGGTGCACAAAAGGCATTCAAAGATATTTGTGTACTGATGACTGTGAGTGGAGAGTAGTGGGAGGTGTGCCTTGTGGCAGGAACAAGGTAGGGTCATCTTTGGGGTGGACAGCCAAATGTCCACTCTGTAGCTCAGGTCAAACAAAGCAATCCAGGGCACTGCCAACAGCATCCAGACAAACTCTGAAGAGGAACGTTTCAGGGGACATTCAGAACAAAAGGACTTAGCTTCTGTCTGTGGTGGGGCAGGCTGAGGGCGTTGCCTGCAAAGGGGCAGCTCTGGACGGGAGCTAGGGATGACCCGGGATGGAGGGCACATGCTAGCCTGCCACGAGCAAGGAGACAGACAAGATGGATGGCTCTGTAGTCCGCCGAGATGGATAACTGAGCCGGGCTGAGAGACAGCCTGGGTTACCAGGGCCATCCATCACTCCCTGCACCGTATGTAAATTTTCCATGCCAAGATGTATTGGGCCAATTATCTGAGGCCAGGGCAAGGGTTGGTGCTTGTGAGAGAGGGCTCCCAGCCAAGCTGGCTTCCCTGCATTCCAGCAGGGTCGGTAATGCACAGGTCACATCTAGGGAGCCCAAAAGAGGCCTGGGTGTATGCCAAGAGCCTACCGACAACTTCTTAGAACACTTGCAGCTCACATAACCATCCTGTATGAGGGGCATGCTAACCAGCACACAGGAAGTCACCACATTCTACCAGCAGCGCTAAAGGTGGGGTGGATTCTCCAGAAACCTCAGCTGAGGGAGAGAACGAGCAGCCCTGTGAGGCAACTGCCACCTGATGTCCTCACCTCACCCCACCCCTGCTCTGCTTGTTTTTCTCCGCAGCACTTGTCTTGACACATTTATGTAGCCACTTACCTATTTGTTTATGGACCATTTCTGCTGCCTGGCCCTTCCAATGTCAATTCCACAAGGAGAAGGACTTTGCTTCCTTGGGTCACTGCTGTATCCTAGTGTGTACCAGGGACTCAATACCTGCTAGTGAATGTATGAAAGACGGATCTGCCACCGCTAGCTCCCCACCCCCACCAAGCATCAGGCAGGAAGGCAGCCATGACGGCTGCAGGTGGGCAGGACCTGGAGGAGGCTGTCCTTGAGAAAGGGTGCCAATCAAGTGCCTAATTACCTCATGGCAAGCAAGCCCTGCAAACCGGAGCTGCAGCCGATCACTTCCTCCTGCCCTTGATTGCTGCTTTATATTCCGGAGAGTTTATCACCCCATGGCACCAGGAAAACAAAGTAAGCCCCACTCTGACAGTGTCAGAAGTGGGTGTGGAGATCCCTTCCAGCGCCCTTGTAGGGCTAAGCACACCAGGTGTAGCTGAGGGATCTGCCTCCTGGCCTTCCTCTAGCAAATGGGGAGGAGACAAGGGGACAGGCCAAGGCATATTCATTCAGCAAGTGTCTACTGAGCATCTACTACGTGCCAGGCTCCCGTCAGGGCCACAGTTGTGATTCCGTATCCATTACGGGACCTGGGGTTTATCATGCGATGGCATTTTTCATACTTTGGCCCACTCATCTTTCCAGAGGTCTGCACTCCAGGGACAAGCAATCTCCCCAGTGCTCCAGGTGCATGGTCAGGAGGAAGCGGCGCAGGGCTCCGAGCCTACTCTATCCTTCTCAAACCATCGCATCATCTCAGAAACTTGGGGCAACCTGCAACCCTGTTTTCCTCCAGGTCACTTCTCCAAACTGCCTCTCTTTTTAGGTTGGAGGGGACTGAGGGTGGGAAGAAGGTCTGTGAGAAGCACTGGAAAGACTCACTGGTGTGCAGGGTAACAGTGCACAATCCCGGAGGAAGCACTGCCTACGAGAGGTGGGGCTCCCAGGGCCTATTTAGATGGAGAGAAGGCAGTCACACGAATGACCGAATGACCATCCTCAGGGCAGCACATCAGGAGAGAGCTGCCTTGAATGAGCATACAGGGAAGGCACTGGGCAGGATGAGCCTGTGGGCGTGTGGCGGGGCTGGGAACCCTGGCTGAGTGGCCAATGGCTGATCACCCGAATACTTAATGGGGACTGCAGGGTTGGGTCAGAAATACATGGGACACAATGTAAAAAACCTCAGGGAACTAGAAGGAGCTGCTGGGCCAAGGAGGAACACCTGATCCCAGGCAGTGGCTAGAAGCCTGAGTCTGGAAGTGGGGAGCAGAAATAGTCTCCTGTGAAACAAGTACGGCCCGACCGGCAGGCATGGTACGTGCAAGGGGCCAGTGGGCAGGAGAAGGAGGGGACAGACCAGAGTCAATGCCACCCCGCCAGGCAAGGCTAAGGGCAGAAGGCTGAGAGGGAAGGCCTGGGCAGGGATGGGCTATCCCAGTGTCCTTGTCTTGTCCCCCCACTTGCTGTTGGCTCTGTCTTCTTCCCCCTGCTGCCCCACCATCCATTAAGTGAGAGTGAGGATGCCTTGATTGGTAAGAAACAGAAGAAATTTGTCAATGCAATTTCTTCCTAAATAAATGGGAGGCATTATTGTTAATAAATGCTTTGTAGGGCCTACTTTTCATTTTAAAATTTTCACCCCTGGGAAATATTTTTAAAGAAAAATATTTGGAAGAGCTGGTCAGGAGAACCAGAGGCTGAACAGAATGCCCCTCCCCACTCTGCTGACATGGCTACATCTATACACACACTGCCAATGACTGTTCTTTTCAGGGTTGGAAGACATTCACCTCCATGCTGACAGCGGGGGGCAGCACTGAAAGGAGCTGATAGGGTGGGTCACCTGAGGGGCCCTACACAGTTTCCTCAGCGACCCTGGGTCAGTACTCTCTGCTCCTGCCTTCTCTCAATACTCAAAACCAGCACCTAGTAGGCTGTGCTCCTGCAGCCAGTGGAAGGTCTTACTTTCTTTCAAGCTGGGAAACACCCTCTCGCCATTTCCAGAAAGAAAAGGATAAAGGCAAGAAGATTGAGAGAGAGAAAAACAACTCTTATTTTCATGTTAGGGACCAAACACAGGGCCTCACACAGACTAGCCAAGCTTTCTATCTGAGCTACACTCTTTGAGCTTTTATTTATTTATTTTGATTTTGATTGAGACAAGGTCTTACTATTTGCCCAGGCTTGGGTTGAACTCATGATCCTCCTGTCTCAGTTTTCTGAGTAGCTGGAATTACAGGCATCAACACAGTGCCTGGTTTATCACTATTTTATTAAAATGTTTGTTAATAACACAAATGGGACTCTTGCAGAGTTGACTTTAGTTATCTGAAGCCACCAGAACCTGACAACTGAGGGCTGTTCCCAGCACAGCTGACACAGCAAGGGGCAGGTTGCTGTCTACACAGGGCAGACCTTGACCCCAGGACAAGAGTTCAAAGACGAGGCCTACACCTGCCTTCAAGGGGGGCACTGCTACCTCCCCAAATCACAGAAAGCCACTTCCAAAAACAACATAGATAAGACCTTGTCTCCAAATGACCTGTCTCCCCCAGACCCCAGGAGGTTTTTATAGCAGAGTGCTTGCTATCAGCTCTCAGCCCCATCAATTATACGCCCAATATGTCTCCATCGGGAAAGATGGAGTCTAGAAATGAGGACCACATGCAGCAGGTCAGCAGCAAACCTCAGGGAAGGGCCTTGGTGAATGAGGACACAGACACAGACACACATGAACACACAGAAGACGTGGGCACGTAACACATAAATACAGAAACAATGTTACATACAGAGGCATAAATACAGAGTCCTGCAGATTTACACAGACATACAAATGTACACATGTACTCAGGGACAAAGACACACAGGGACATATATGTATGAGACATAAATGCACATAGAAACAGACTCATGAGAAAATACAGAGACACACATACACAAATATACATACACACAAGACACACACACACACAGACACAATGAAAGCACACACAAAGACAAAAATACATGGGTTGAGATTGTAGCTCCGTAGGTGAATGTTTGCCTACCATGGGCCAAGCCCTAGGTTTGATCTCTATAACTCGAAAACAGAAAGGAAAAATGAAAGAGAAAGAAAAAGAAAGAAAACACATAGAGACACATGTGACACATAGAGGCATAAAGAGAGATGCATGCAGACTCATGGACATGTCTGTAGGGACTCACACGGCTGCACATGGAGCCTAAACAGAACTAGATCTGTGCCGCCTAAGGGAAGACCTGAGCATGAAGGGCAGGCAGCCCGCCACAGCAGGGCTCTCCCGCCGTGCCTGGACTGCCCGCCCGCTCTCGGCAGAGCCTACCCAAGCACATGGCATGCCGGAGCTTGGCCGCTGGAATCAGGCAAAGGCTCAGCAGTACCGCTGGGCCAACTCCTGCTTCCAGTATGCTTTACCCGGGAGTTCCTGGTGCCTGAGCCTTGGTATCTGTAAAGTGGGGATCATGTCTGCTGGTGCCATTTCAGCTGGGGAGCCAGACGCCAGTGCCCCTGCAGAGCTGGGATGGAATTTCATCTACTGCACTTGCCAGCTCTGACGCAGGGCACATCACTGAACCTCTCTGAGCTTCAATCTCCCCACTTACAGCATGAAAGTAACAATATAATACATATTATTATAGTAGGATAATTACATGATAGTATTATACTACTAGGAAAATAGACAAATCCTAGTCACTCTTTTAAATACTTCTAATTGTCTCACTATCACCACTACCCCCATCCCACCTTTGTCTAAGCTGTCGCCCCCTCCCTCTGAACCCCTTCCTTGGCCTGGGCTATTT
Source organism: Ctenodactylus gundi (assembly GCA_004027205.1). NCBI lineage: Eukaryota > Metazoa > Chordata > Mammalia > Rodentia > Ctenodactylidae > Ctenodactylus > Ctenodactylus gundi. The sequence goes on along the minus strand of PVKB01000478.1, from coordinate 683,575 downwards.
CCAGGGCCTCCTATTCTCCCGTGTCCCCCTCATGTGGCAGGCACAGTAAGCTGCTCACATGTGAACCAGCTTTTTCTCTCCCTCGCTTGAAACTCACCATGATCTATTTGCCACGGTTTTAGGTTAAATCACACTCCTCACTGAAGTCCATAGCGTCCAGCCATTGTCTACATCTCTGGCCTTACTGGAGACCCCTATTCTCCCCAACTCTACGTGAACCAAGTCACACTGACCACTTCTGGTCTTCCAAAGAACCAGCCTCTTTCTTACCCCAGGACACTTGCACATGAAGCTCCCTCTGCCGGCAGTCTCTCTTCAACACCGTAACTACTGCATCTTCTCAAGGGAGCCCTCCCTGATCTCACTTCCATCCTCAACACTAAAACAGACACCTCCGTCCTCTCTTCCCATAGAGCACCCACCACAATACTAGCTGTTGAACGGCCTGCCTACACCCTAAGCCTGGAAGCTCCTCCAGGGCAGGGCTTCTGGTTGCTTTGTTCCCCTCAGCTCCCAGCTCCGTGTGAAAAGTGCAACAGACATTTCCTGAATGAGTATCTGTTCACTGAATTTCTTTGCATACTGAATAAGAATCACCAAGATTAAAAGATTTTGATAACTACAAGATTCTCACACAAATAAAAGAAAAATAATGATTATATAAAATTAGAAGCATCTTACTTTGGGGTCTGGAGGCAGGAAGGAAAGAGCAAGAGAAACAGGAGGAGAGAAGAAAAAGAGAAGACAATTTAGGATAAATGAGACAGAACTAGCGTGTCTTTCCAAACAGGGCTGAGAAGGGGATTCCGGGGCTCTGTTAGCATATCCTGAAGCCACGAACATGTGGGGCTCTATTTTCCACTGTGCAAACCTTGGCCACGGGCTTTAGGGGCTGGGAGTAAGGTGGGTCTCGGCAGCTGGACCTCGGAGCCCGCATCCCCTCCCTGCGCACACAGGGGCTGCGGACTGCTGAGTCGCAGCCATGCAACTGCCACGACCAAGCTGTCCGCTTGTACGTTTCCTGAAGGATAGTGTCATTTCGCTTATACCTGCCAGCTAACAAGCTGGTGGCATTCCCTCACTCGTCTGTTCATTCAACAAGCAGGGTCAGAGTGCTCCCTTTGTGCCAGTCACCATGCCAGGCGGTGGGGATCAGGAGTGGCCCTGGAAGATGAGGCCCCTGCCCCACGGTGCTGAGAGCGACACAGCTTAGCTTCTGGAAGACGTTGTGAGGTACAGGGTTTCCGTCTTTATCCAGATCTGGGACCAGACAGAACAACGATGAAGATACAAGTAACAGAAGCTGAAGTTCTCTCATGCCAGCTTGTGGCAGGGCTGGAACACAGGAAATGACCCCCAACTTGAAGGCCTCAGAAACAAGGTTTCTCTCCTGACCTTCTCCCGCCTTCCTGTCTCTTGCCCCTCGTTTTTCCCTGAGCAGGTTATAGAAACTACAATTTCTCTCTGCAAGGCAGATCTCAGAAACCAGAGTACCCTTTACCCCGAACCAGGCACAAAATCTAAAAATACTGTCATAACTCTCTTTTGCACTTGTTTCTGCATAAAAACTGGCTATAAAGAAAAATCTTTGTAATCGCAGCACTCAGGAGGCTGAGGCAGGAGAACTGTGATGAGTTTGACACCAACTTAGGCTACAGAGTGAATTCAGGATCAGCCTGAATGACACCCTGCCTGAGAGAAAGGGAGAGGAAAAGGGAGAGGTGGAGAAGGAGAGGGGGAGAGAGAAAGAGAGTGAGAGAGAGCAAGAGGGACAGAGAGAGAGAGAGAGAGAAGAAAATGTCTGACGTAAGTTACCTGATTGTAGGTCATGCAGGTTCCAGGGGGCAATCGATTAGCACGTGGTGCTGATGTGACTATATGTCAGAAGACCCGACCCTCTCCAGACAGGACCCTGACCCATACGTGGGAGGAAGTTGGGAACGCTGTGCAGAAGGGCCAAGAAGAACGTGCATAGTCGGGCTTTGCTGTGTGTCTCTGAGACCAATGGCAACAGATTTGACCCACAAGTGCAACTGCACTTCTACATGCCTCTGCGCTCCATCAAACCTAAGCATAAGAGAGGACAATTCATCCTGGGCCTTAGCCTTCGCGCTGAAGGCTCCCGTGCCATGTAAAATTATGATCAAATAAACGTGGGTTGCTTTCCTCTTGTTCACTTGTTTCTTATTACAGGGGTGTCGGTCTGACATTTGTATTAGACTGGAGGGACCACCCCTATTTCCGCCCCCACAGCAGACTTGAGCTATGGAATTTGCAGCTATCATCCTCTGAGTCTTACAGCGGTCCCTCAAGAGTGCTGCTATGACTTCATTTTTCAGATGAGGAAACTGAGGCTCAGAGGAGACAGGTTTCTAGTCCCTGGTCACAGATTTGGTAAGCGACAGTTAGGACTTGAATCTAGGTTCTCCCAGCTCCAGGGCCCATCCTCTCGTGCCTCTGGAGCAGCCTCAACCTCTCCCCACAAGCACAGAGTGCTACCTAGGCACGACCTTCCTGAGCACATGCAACCTGTGGCCCCTCAGGCCCATGCCTGTCACTGATACAAGAGTGAATCTCTGACCAATCCTCAAGGGCTCAGAACACACTGAGCAGGGACCTTGAACCTCTAGGATGGCGTCTTCTGCTAAGGTCACCATAAACCTTTTGTGGTTATCTATATTTAGGACTTTGATGAAACTTAAATAAGCTGACATGGTGGTATGTATTTGAAGTCTCAGCTTCGGGGAGGCTGAGGGAGGAGGAATGCTTGAGCCCAGAAGTTCCAGGCCAGCCTGGGTAACAAAGACAGACCAGACCTGTCTCAAACAAAACAAAAACCTGAAATGAAATAGAGTCAGTTTCCTCATTTGCTCAAGCCACGGTTCGAGTGCTCAATAATCACAGATCCTGGTGGCTACCACACCTGACAGTTAAGATACACATTGCTTAAATCAGGAGCAGGAAATTATTTTTCAGTCATGGGTCACTTGAATATGTATGACATCACTTTCGAGCCACACAAAATTATCAACTTAAAAAATTCCCCTGTTATATTTGGTAAGACATTTAAACTTTTTTTGAGATAGGGTCTCATTCTGAGGTCTAAACTGGTTCTGAACCCAATTTGCAGCCCAGGTGGGCCTGAAGCTCCAGTCAACCCTTCTGCCTCAGCCTCCTGAGTGTTGGGATTACAGGCCTGCACCATGATCCCAACTAATCTGTGGTGTTGGGGAATTGAACCTAGGGCCTTGCATACTACACAAGTGTTCTAACTACTGAGCTACCACCCCAGACTGCCAACACTTAATTATTATATAATTAACTCACTTCTAATGTGAAAATTGCCATGGCCAGTCTCAACCAAATAATTTGTGGGCCATACACGGCCTGCAGTCCAACATTCCGCATCCCTGGCTTAAATGATTACAGAAGCTGTACAGGATGGTGTTGTTTTAGAACATCAAAGCATGTGTGTCTTTTCCCTACGCTTCTTGTGCCCCTTCTTTATCCCTTTAAACTTGTAACTCCCAGAATTCTCAGCACAAACCTTGAATAAAATCAGGGAACAAAACATACACTGAAATTTCAATGAAGACACCACTAAGCCCATGCACTACTAATAGAGTTGCAAAATGGCACCGCCACTTTGGAAATGAGTTTGGGTAAGTTCTTCACAGGTTGAATGTCAATTTGCCGCATGAGAGTTGACAACAATGATCTACACCCGAACATTCACAGGAGCACTATTCACAATGGCCCAAGAGCGGAAACAACTCAAACGTCCATCACCCGATGAGTGGAAGAAATATGGCCTATCTATACACTGGAATATTATTGAGCAATGGAAATAACACTCAAACATGTGCCAACATGGGTGAACCTTGGAAGCACAACAATGCTGAACTAGGAAGCTGGTGCAGAAGAGCACAGATCACAGGATCCATTTATACTAGAAAAAGCAAACCCGTTGAGGCAGAAAGGAGGTCCGTGGTGTTCACGGGCTAGGAAAGAGAATGCACACTGAAACAAAAGATCTTTCTTGGGGTGACAGAAACATTCTACAAGCAGATTGTGCTAATGGTTGTACAACTCCATATACATCTTGAAAACCACTGTACTGTCCAAGCAATACCAAAAAAACCCCAAAACAAAAACAAAAATAAACAAAACAGGAGGGAGGTAAGCTATGCCCAACAGTCCCTTGCACACATTCTGTCTCCAGAGTGCTCCTTATCTGTGCATCGTGTCTGTTGTGGTTCGGGTCTGGAATGTCCGCCCGAAGCCTCATGCATTTACATGTTATGGGTTATCTATGGAACCACGTGCTGTTAGGAGTAGGGGCCTGGTCTGGAGGGGTGGATTATGGGTGTGTGGTGGGTTATAGGTATACGGTAAATTACAGATTCCAGGTATGTGGATTGGATTACAGGCATGTGGTGGGGCTTAAATTTGGAAGGGGCAGATCACTGGGACAGGACCGGGAAGGCCAGACAGATGCTGCTTTCTTCCCTCGGGGACTTGACTTGGCTTCCTGTTTGTAGTACTACAAGGAGCAGGCTCCACCTCCACCTCTGCCATGTGCCTCTACTGATGCCAGCTGCCCAAGAGAAGACTGTGACCTTCTGGAACTGTGAGCTAAAATAAAAATTTCCTCCCCTAACTTGTGTAAGTCGGGAGGTCCGTCAGAGCATTGAGAACACAAGAACTAACAAGTCTCAACACAAGAACTAACAAGTCACCAGGCAACGCGTTGGTCACTAGTATTCCCATACCACAGATAGCAAAACTGAGAGCTCAGAGAAGGTTCTTCTCCAGGACATGGACGCAGATCACCGCAGGAGCAGTGTTCAAACCTACGTCTGTTTGCCCAGCCTCTCTCAGGCAATGTGGGTGGAAGTTTCGGAGAACAGAGCCCACTCTTCGCCCTCGAAATCTCAGGCTAGTAGCTGCTGCCGAGTGATACTGTGAGGGCCAGGAGCCGCCTGGTCAGTTTCAGATGATTTCTATTCTGAAGTAATGTTTTGTATACTCTTCTTTTTTCCCTAGAGGTTTATAAACGCTGTCTTCTTCCTATCGGGTTGAAACTTAGAATACAGGTTGTCAGCCAACATGCCAGGCATTTTTCTAAAAATAACCCAAATTGGTTAAGCCATTTTTAAGCAATGGAACAGTTAGGGTGGGGGGAAGGGAGGAATTTTAAAAGCGGTTTCAGATTTTTTTTTTGGGGGGGGGTGCAGTCTCTAACTAAATATAAAAAAGCAGTGTCTGAATGAAATAAACAGGCACCGGTGGCCTTATGTCCAGACTGGCCACAATGCTGTAGGTGTTTTCTCTGGTGATCTGGGCTACAGACCAAGGCCCCTGGGGCTGGTGATTGGATGGGTACTTTGTGGAAGGGTCTCCAAACATCAGAGGAGAGGGGAAGACTGAGCAGAAGGGAGATGGGGGAACTGAGAGGCCCTAAGAAGATACAATCAAGGCTAGAATTTGTCACGGTTTCTTAACCAAGACCATTTTAGCACTGAGTGGGCTAAGTTTTGTCCTCACAAAACAGACTGTGCTAGTATGTGACAGTCTCATGAGAATGCACACTCATTCAGACATACTTGAGGTACCTACTGTATGTCAGGCACTGGGCATACCCAGGAACAAGGCCCACTGGTCCCCAGTTGACCTCAGGGGCTTACTGGAGATTGCAGGGTCCAGCAAGTGATTTCTTGGAATGAAGGGACGGGACGATAAACATTCCATCACGGGGGACTCAGATATAATCAACTTTGGGCCCCCGACACCACATGGGCCGGAGGTGTCTGATTCCCCAAAAAGCCCCAAATCCACATTTTTTAAAATGTGAAAATCTCTCAAATTCTAATCATGGGCAACCAGTTCAGAGAAAACCCTAACAATGTGGTTTGTGCCAAACAAAGCAGATTTATTAGGCAATCTGGACTCTGGCCGGTCAGCATGTAAACTTGGTCTAGCCTGTCAATTACACGGGGATGACAGAATAACAACGGCTTGCATTTATACTGTCCTGGCCACGTGCGTGGCCAGGGCTCCAGGAACCCATGGGGAGGGTGCAGTTATTATTTCCTTTAACAGATGAGCACTCTGACGCTCCGCCCCCCAAGGAGAATAAGTCACTGGCCTAAAGTCAGCCTTGCCACAAAGTTCTTGCTTTAACCTCAAGATGACAGCAAGCCATGTGGCTACTGGGATAACGTGCCCACGTCTTTCTGTGGGATCCCTGGTGACAAGGGTAGCCTTAGCGCTGTCCCGACTCATCCCCTCCTGCCTTAAAAAAAACCCTGCTGCTCTGAGCAGCTCAGGAAAGGCCACAGTTGAGGGTGGCATCTGCAGTGTAGGTCTCTCTGGCCTGCTGCTCTATCGTGGGAGTGCCCTCGCTCGGCTGGCCCCAGGATGTCTTCAGGAGAATCCGTGCTGCTTGCCAAATGGGTGCCGCCTGCCTGGGCCCTCTGCCTGCTGGAACCAGCTCCGGCAACCTTCTCCGATCTTGACACCTCAACAGGAGGCAGGACACCAAGCTGGCGGCAGGGCTGACTCCAGCCACCTACTCCCACCCTCCAGCTAGCTGGGGTCTCCTGGCCTGGCTGGGCACCAGAGCTTCCTCCCTGGATCCCAAACAAGGAGGCTGTTCACAGCCGAGTGCTCATTACCATTTTCATCCCGCCTTATCCAGCAGATGTGCAGCCGTTACAATAGCACGAGAAAATAGAAAGAAATTTCGGAATTTGTTCTCCAAAGATATTCAAATTAGTTAATCAAGGGGCTTATTATTGCTTCTCCTCACCCCCTTCAACAGCTATCCATGAGGATAATTGATCAGCTGCTAATAACTGATTACACTTCACAAGTGTTTTCTTATGCCCATGACCAGTGTGTTTAAAGACATGTTGTAAAGTTCTAATTATTTCAAATTGTTCCACTGTAGAAAACACCTTGGACAGCCGGCCGGGGACTGCGCTGTGTCCGCCTGTGCTGGGTTAATGGCTACTGGGTTAATGGCAGTACTGTGGGCTCCGGGTGTGCTGCGGCACGTGGGAATTTGAGCAATCCCAGACCCTCACACTCTGCAGGCATCCCTCCCAGACAGACACCAGGATGCTGCCCCCAAACTACCATCTCTTACACACAAGCTGGTCCAAACCGCTTAACATACGCCTTTCTGAGTTTGAGGCTGGCATGGATTAGAAAGGGAGATCCTGTCTTAAAACTATGACTGGAGTCCCCCAAAAGCACCATCTAAATAGATTAGAGAGACTGGTATTTACTGCATTCAAACTTAAAACTGAGAAATTCTTACAGCACAAGAAACTCATCCTCCACACACTCCATCAGCCATCAGAGTGATGGTACCACCACATCTCACAGAGCTTCTGGAAAATTCCACCATGTATTCATGACAGAATACAAGTGAAAAGGGCAAACCATAACTTAGTACTGTTGTGAAAGGAACTCCGTTTGTGGTATCCCCTGACTAGGTCTTGGGGGATACCCAGAAGGGTGACTGCTGACCCACACCCTTCAGTGCTGCCACTGGATCCAGAGCTTCTTGGGTCCTGCTGTGTTAGACCATGTGGGCTGCACCATGTTCCCTTTCCTGGGTTCTTGGTGGGCAGGTACAGCCACAGGGTGGTTACCAGTGGGCAGCCCCACCTGAGGCATATCAGTGAAGGTGCTTAATCTGATCAAGAATTAAATCAGGCTTATCAGCTGGACCAGAGGTGCAGACCTACAATGCCAGCACTCTGGGAGGATGAGGCAGGAGGATCGACAGTTCGAGCCTAGACCTTGCCTTAAACAAATAAAAATAAAATAAAAATAAAAATGGGCTTGGGATGTAGCTCAGTGTGAAAGCCCTGGACTCTATTACCAGTAGCATGTGCGTGTGTGTGCATGTGCACACGCACACACTAAGGATTAAGTCAGGCTTGCAGGAGACCCGTCTCTGCCTTTCCTGCTGTCACCCCTCCTGGGCTGCAGGGCTGGGACCCATCATTTCTAGTGGCTTCTTGTGAAGCCAGCCAGGGTCTGCTGATCTACCACCAATCTCAGGCACCTCTCTGGATGCTCAGGAACGATGAGCTCATCTGGTAGTCAGAAGCATCGAAAGGTGGGAAACTGTCAAAGGAGCTCACAGTTAAGTAGATGCGCTGGTCTGGGCAGCTTGGACTGTGGGGATGGAACGGGGGTAGTGGGAAGAATGTCCACATGAATTCGGGGGAGAAGTTCCCATGAGGAAAGTCAAGGCCCAGAGTGCAGGGTATGTAAAGAGCAAGAACGTGACAGACTGATCTCCCCGGGAACCTCCTGCAAGCCTTTAGGGATAGCAAAATGCAAACTGCCGTGTCTTCCCCAGTCCTGGGCAGAATTAATAAGAACAGATGAGATAAAAGAGCAAAGGCCACAGTGTGGGAGAAAGGATGTATTGTTTATCTGACAGAGAACGTGTCCAGATTCAAGAACTCCTAAAAATTAGTAATAAAGAGACAGACAGCTTAATAGAATAGCAGGCAAGAGATTGGACCAGTGTCTCACCGAAGAGCAGATCTGAGAGGCAACAAGCATGTGCAAAGATGCTTGACTCAGAGCCACCAGGAATAGGCAAGTCTTGCCACCATGAGATGCTGCTACCTACCCGCCATGATGGCTACAGGTAGATAGTGCCAAGTGTTGGCAAGGACTTGGAGCAACTGGAACCTCTTAGAGTGCTGGAAGAGGTATCAGGTGACATCTGGGTGAACTACTTGTGGTGACTGAGAGGGTGGACATATGCCTCTCAACCACCCAGCACTTCTACTCCTGGGTACACAGGCTAGAGAAATGTGAGTTGAAATAGTCTCATGATGTAAAGTATAGCCGTGGGCCAGCAGCACTAGCATCCCCTGAGAACTTTCTAGAAATGCAAAAGCTCAGGCCTATCCCTGACCTAGCAAATCGGGATCTGTATTTTAACAAGCTCTCTAGGTGATTCATGGGTACATTAAAGTTTGAGAAGCACTGGTCTGGAATGTTCATAGAAGCACTATTCATAACAACCCCAGACTGGAAACAACCCAAATGCCCATTAACATAGAATGGATAAATAACTCTGTGATGTATTCACCCCATGGAATACTACAGCGCAGCCTCGGGCATGAATGAACTACAAGAAGCAATATTGATAAATCTTACACATGTAATGTTGAGCAGGAAGCTAGATGCAAAAGGAAATGTACTATAAGATTCTATTCACATAAGGTATGGACACCAGCAACAGGAATCTGGCAATCAGACACCAGAACCGTGGTTCTGTTTGAGGGCACAGGCTGGAATGTGTACAAAGGATGCTTCTGGGTGGCTAGAAAAATTTCTTGATCTCTCGGTGCTGGTTCCATGGATGTGCCGTGTGGCCATTTGCTGAGCTGTGCCCTCTGACCCATACAGCCTTCCCAACCAGTGTTCCTGGGGGGTGGATGAGACATCACCTTCTTCTGTTCAAAAGATTTGAAAGTGCCCATGTCTGGTCATGTCCTCTGTCACAATGGCCCTGTTGTGGCGTGGATGGAGCACTAGTCTCTCCCCCATCTTCTGGCTGTGCCTCCCTTCCAGCAATCATTCCTGCCACAGTATCCAACAGTGCTGTCACCAACACAAGTCGGATCCCATTGCTCCATGGCTTGAAACTCCCTCGTGTCCCTGTCCCACCTGCTCTATTCCTCAATCCTCCTCTTCCATTCCCTCCTGTTCTTCATTTCTGATGTTGAGGACACACTGTGTAAACCTATTGCTTGAAACAGAACTACTAGAGCACAGGCATAAGGCATTCAATAAATGCTTGCTCAGGGGACAAGGCAAGAGGTGGGCTCAAGAGCCAAAGCCTGTTTGCAAAGACTTCCTGAGCACCTCCTGATACTCAGCTGTCATTGATTTTAATAGCTATGCCACAGCCTGGCTGGCCCACTTAAGGTTTGGAAAATATGTCCTTGAGGGACGTAAGAAAGTGAGATGGAAAGGCTAAGTTTAAATTCAAAGTGACTCAGTAAAAATATGGGATCAATAGCTTTTGGGTTATGGGACGACTGCAGCCAAGGCTTTGTTAGACTCAGCCTCTCAGGGACCTGAGCCAGGGGACAGCGGAAGTGATATGGCCGAAGAGAGATTGAGGGTCTGGAGGTTGCTAAAAGAGACTGGATATGGCCTTCAGGGGCCCCAGCCATCCTAGAAATGTTGAGCTGGCCTGGGGGGTTGGATGACAACCTAATAAAAAAAAATCAGTTTTCTTTCTCTGGGCAGTGTTTTCAATTTGAAAAGATTTGTTAGGAAGTCTGACGTGGGTGAGATCTTTGACTATGTCCTTTGAGAAACTCTGTTCCAGTATTAAGGGAGAATCGAGTGACCTTTAAGCCTTTCTCCAACTAGGCTCTTTGGTCTGTGCTGCCCGCTTACTGAATCTGATGACAGGAATTCTAAAGATAAGACTGTCACCACTGACCGCTTACAGAGGTGGGAGGTCCTGTGTTAGAGGCTTTATGTAATGACATCAGAAGATTGTCAATGTTACAATATCCTTTTATGGACACATAAACTGAGGCTTCGAGAAGCTTAGCATATTGCCAGAGACAGGCAGAACAGGATGCAGTGCCTCGCCTGGACATGACCGGCTCTTCATGCATTTCCTCCACTTCGAATACCTAACCCTGGTTTGTCTCTGTGACTCACAGCATCCAGGGAATGTCATGTGCCCACCTCATTTACACCTGTCCTGCCCACCTCTTTCAAGGGGACTTCGCACATGGTCAAGGCTACCAGGAGCGCCTGTGGTCCAGAGGTAGAACAGGATGAGACGCTCTGAATGTTAGGAAGGGTCTTGGTGACAATGGACTGAAATCCTGAAATCCACTAGAGATTTGAATTCAGTAGCTTCATAACGATACAAAAAATAAAACAAAACCCACCCTCACTGGTCACTTCAGAGGATGTGGGGGAATGTGCGACCCTGAAGCCATGTGAACAGTCTACCTGTGCCAAGTGCATCTGGTGTAACCAAGTGCTGGAGAGAGGGAAGTCACATTATGGCTGGTTGACGGGGAGGAACGGAACAGTGCCATCACCAGCTCTTCACATCATCCAGTCCTGCCAATATTCACTCCCCAGGAACCTACAGACTGCCTGTCCCATGCCACTCTCCACATGCCTTCCACATGTTAATTTATTTAATCCTCACAAATGATCCTACAACGTGATACTGTTTTCCCCATATCACACAATGAGGAAGCTAAGGCAGAGAGATCAAAGCACAGGTCAGGGACCCAAGCATTTGACCACGTCTGTGCCACACCCCGAGCCAACCCCAGGCACCAGCAGCACCACAGTCTACAGGGATGGATGTGGCTACAGCCTCACTAGGCCTGAGATGGCAGCCAGAGGTACGTAAATGTGATTTCACCAACTTTATAGGTGCAGGCAAAGGCTCAGCTAGAGAACGTGACAGGCAAGGCCATGGCCAGGACACCAGATCTAGTGTTGTCGCTCTTGCTTCCACCGCTGGGATGGACACCACCTGGCTGAAGCTGGCAGTGAGGAAGCAGCTGCAGCCCAGACTGCCTGCAGTCGTCCCAGTAAGGGGCCCCGGAAGCCGCTCTCAACTAGAGCTCTGCGTGGACAGGCGCCATGCAGAAGACCCATGGAGTGACACCTCACATGACCCATCAATCTGTCATGAGCAGACAGGGACGATCAAGCATCCTTGCCTGGGGATGCCCAGGAATGGCAGGCCCCTCGCTGCGCCCCAGTCCCCACACAAATCTCTATTAAAAGAGCGATGGGAAACCAGTGAAATGCTTTTCAGTGTATGCACAAGCAGAGAGAAAAATCAAGCAGGGAAGGGCCAGGAGTGGTAGGAGTAGGAGGACCTGTGGTTCCACACAGTGCAGCCAGGGGACACCGCATAGAAGAGAAAACTCCTCTCCTCACTTGTCCTATCATCTTTCCTTCCCTCTCTCTTCTGTCAGATACTGGGGACTGAACCCAGGGTAGTGTGCATGGAAGTACTCTATTGCTGAGCTACATCCCCAGTCCTTTTAAAATTTTATTTTGAGAAAACGTCTTGCTAAGTCGCCCAGGCTGGCCTCTAACTTGTTATCTTCCTGCCTCAGACTCCAGAGAGCTAGAATTATAGATACAAGCCACCATGCCTAGTGAGAGGGGGACGTTGGGTGGAAAGTTAAGCCGTGTGGCCGAGGGGGGAGGAGCTTTTTACTGAGGAGGCACAGTAAATGCGAAGCCCTGAGGCAGCAGGAGTATGCCTGCAGTGTTTGTGGTCTTTTGTGTGTGTGTGTGTGTGTGTGTGTGTGTGTGTGTGTGTGTGTGGTCTTTTGTTTTGGAACTAGGGATTACACCCAGGGCCTTGTGTGTGCCAGGCAAGCGCTGTACCACTGAGTTACATTCTCAGCTCCTGCTTGCCATGTTTGAGGAGGCCCATAAGCGAAGGGTCCTGATGCAAGTCTCACAGAATCCCACCAGCTGCCGTGGGACACAGATCCCTAGCCACCGGCACAGTGGAGCAGGCAGCACAGACAGGCTACGTGGAGGACAACCGCAGAGCGTACCCGCTAGCCTGGGCCCTGGGCCCAGCCTGCTCTCAGCACACTCGTGAGTATTACTGTACCAGTGACTCTCAGGTTTACACCATCACTGTCTCTACAAGGTCAGAAAGAAGGCTCAGGGGCAAAGTCACACAAAGTCACATGGCTGGACGTAGCTGGCATGGAAGGCAAATTAAAACAGACGCTGGCCCCAAGCTCCATCTTTTCCGCCCTTACTACATCCATGGAGTCGCCCTCTCTAGGTGCGGCTGGAATACACTCAGTGTTCTTTGACCCAAGGAACCGCAAGACTTTGGCACATGTCTCGTAGTTTGGAACGTGCCCTCCCTGGAGATCACCTTAATTTATTTGAGTCTTTGCTTAAGTGTCACAGCTTCCAGGAAGTCCCTGTCACTGTGTAGACTCCTAAGAGAGAGGAAGAGGGGAGCAGGAGGGAGTGGGAAGAGAGGAGAACCAAGAGCGAAAGATAAATTCACAGAGGGAGGGAGAGACGGGGAGGGAAGAACAGAAGAGAGGACAAGGAGAGAACCGCCACCCAACCACTCCCGCGTCATGGCAGCAGCCGGGGCTGCCCCCGCGGAGCTCCTGTCACGTCCTTCCCGGCCCAGCTGGGAACTGTGCCTCATTACAGGAACTGTGACCTCTGGGAGTTGGGCTCTGGAGAGGGATCTGTTACCGAGCCTTCCAGGCTAATGGGGTCAGAGGCTGCACTGAGCATGTGTGTGGGACCCTCAAGGGGTTTAGGAGCTACTTCCATCCTCAGGGCTCTGCCCACAGGCCAGGGCTTGGGCCCAGCACTGACATAAACAGCCCCTCCTTCCAGCCTCGGGGAAGAGATGATAACCACTGACAACTGTGGATGGGGCACAGTCCAGGTGAGTGGTCTCTGCTCTCATCTCAGACACCTGCCACTACCCAACAGGGCCACCATTTTATCAGTAGCAAAACTGAGGCATAGCTGGGTGCAGCAGTGCTTGCAAACCCCAACTGCTCGAGAGGCTGAAACAGGAGCACTACCAATTTGTGGTTAGCCTGGGCAACTTTGTGAGCCTTTTCCAAAGTAGAATTAAAAAGGGCTGAAGGTGTAGCTCAGTGGTAGAGGGCTTGCCCAGCAGCAAGAACCCCTGAGTTTATTCCCAAGTGCTACAAAATAAACACAAAGGGAGGAACCCAGAAACCTGAGGCATAGAGAGCTGCTACTGCTTATCCAGGGTTACCCAGCCAGCAAGCAACAGAGCCAATATTTGCTTCTAAATCTGACTTCCAGAATCCAAGTTCCTTCCAGTTTTTTTCAGAGTAAAATTTTCTCGTTGCTAATGTACTACATAGATGATAAACACTGCAAAGCACAGAAGGATTTACCATCCAAACTCCTTTCTCCAGAGGTGTGCACCATATTGTGTCCTTCCAAAGATATTCCATCCATATTCAAACAAGTGCACACACATTTTCCTTTCATTTTACTCGGAGCGCACTCTACACTGTGTTACACAATGCGCCATTTTCCTAGGGTCTGTCTTACCCGTTTCACTTTATCAGTATGTACAGAGTGTTTGTTTTCGTTTTTACAGTGTAGGTGCGTATGCGCCTTGTTCTGTGCACTTGGCCCTCCCTCTGGGACACTTGGGGTCTGCCCAATCCCCAGCTCAGACACTTCGGTACCGCAGGCTTTACTCTTACGGCTGATGCCGTGCCAATGCATCACGACACTCATTTTGGTACCGCATACCTAAGAGATAAGTTCTTAGATCAAGAAGGGCCAGTCACAGGGCAGGCGCACTTGTGAATGTGATAGATGTTGCCAGTTTGCCCTTTAAAAGGGTCTGTATTGATTGTTGCTCCCACCAACCCCATGAGGGATTGCTTCTATCACCAAAGCCATGCTGGGACCACCTGTCTTATAAGCAGGTCAGGACACCAAGGATGTGAAATGAAAAAGAGGGACAGAGACGATCCAAGTGTACCCAGAAGAGGGTGACAATGGGGTGATAAGGAAGACATGCTGTTGCCCAGTCACTTGCTCTCTGACTTTACAGGACCACTCGGCAGTGCTGCCCTGGACTGAAATTCTTCTGAACCGAATGAGCTTATTAGTCACAACTGTCCACCAGGGGGTGCTGGGTGTCCCCAAATGCCCTAGATCACAAAGATCACACCATCAAACATGTGCCAGTCTCTGTAATGTGGTGATGTACACTAATTCACTGGACACCTTGAGAGTCTCATCTTCTCAGTCACCTTGAGACTGAGGAGCCTAGGGAGGTTCAATCACTTGCCCAAGGTCACAAAGAGCTAGATATTATGACCGCAGCATTTGAACCAAGTTCAATCAGACATTACGGCCAATCTAACTTTAGGGTTCAAGCCACTAACCACTGGGCTATCTGGCCACAGACAATGGCTAGCAGAGCTCATCTTGCTTCTTGAGACACCAGTGTTGCTCTTCTCTAAGGTCAGAACATCACGTCCTGAGATGTCCGTGTATGGAGCTTCCTGGAAACTCCCAGCTGGTGTCTCTCACTGAAGGGCATAGGGCCTGGGCACATGTCTGTGCCATGAGGATGAAGCAGGAGCTACCCCAGCAGCCCTGGAGTTCTAAATGCTGGGAGTGCATGGAATGGAGGCCTGGCCCTTTCACCCTTGGCTACCCAGAAGCCCAGCTGAGTCCCTGCTAGAGTTTATACACATTCATTCACCCAAATACTATTTTCCTATGGGGTTAAGAGCCAAGTAAATTTGAGTTCCTTCCAGTCTCACGATTTCTTTGCTTGGTGACCTTGGATAGGCTACTCCATGTCTGAGTCTCAGTTTCTGAATTTGCCAAACAAATATAATTATTATACTCTCCAAAGGTAACTGGGCAGCTTGAGGCAGGAAGAGATTCATAACAACAGCACAGGACCTGGAGCACCTGATGGTGAGCAACCGGCAGGCAGGCAGAATTGTGATGACGGACCCTTGCCCTGTCCCCCAGGGTCTTCAGTGTCTTCTGCACTAGGGGCTGGGGAAATACCATAGCAGTTAAAACACTTTCCCAACAAGTGTGAGCCCCTGAATTTGATTCCCCAGCACCACAAAAGCCAGGCATGGCACTGCACACCTGTAATCTCAGCACTAGGGGGCTGAGGCAGGAGGACTGCCAAGAGTTTAAGGCCAGCACTGATACATAGTGAGTTCAGGACTCGCCTGGCCCACAGAGTGAGTGCGTCTTTATCTCAAAAAAAAAAGTACTTTGGAGTGTCATTTTAGAGACTTTTGACTAACTGCCCATGGGTTGGCTCAGAGACCGCCACACTGTGCCCACCAGAAGACAACTCCACCCATGCTCTCTCACCATGGTTTCTGGAGGACCCATCTGTCTCACCCCAAAATCAGAAGGGCCACCCCTCCTTCTCAGCCCCAAACTAAGAGTGCTCTAAAATTACCAGCAGTTGCCAACTCCAAGCAGAGCTGGCTTCTGGGAACAGGAAGGCCTTGGCATTGTCACCTGAGCCTTCCTCCCCATCCAACCGCGTAATGAATTGTCAGTCTCAGCCACCCCACCGATGGTCTCGAGTTTACAGCTGTTCCACCGTCAAGGACGCTGGGGCTAATGGCTCTGAGAAGACAGATCAACTGGAGAGCGTCAGGATGATGAATGGACTCACCCAACGCCAGGATGCTGGCCGCTGGGCTGCGTGTATAAGGGAATGCCTAATTTGTCCATACCCACAATTACCTGGAGCCTGCTCTTCAGGTATGATTTAGTGCGGAAGGGGTCCGAGTGTGGTCTCTGTTTGGAGGAATTAATTATTTCAAGTGGCGCCAACCTTTGAGCTCCAATGGCTTTGGATAACCTCCCAGCCCTCTCAGGTGGGGGCGCATGCCTGGCTAGATCCTGCGCAGCGTGCACAGGAACCGAGACTAAAATGCATCAGAGGTACTGGGAGGGCTTTGGACATCGATTTTTATCCCTGAGCCTGCCCAGAAACTGTCCTGCGCAAGCCTTCCTCTTGCACACTTAAACAGGCATCCACACGTACCTTCATTTGGCTCCCCTCCCCCCAAGATTAGGTGTGCCCCATCAGACATAATCCAATGAGCAGTTCAGCGCTGCTGCCCCACTGGATTCCAAGGATTTCTCCTGCCAACCGAATATTTCATCCAGCTGTAGATATCATGAGGAAACGGCAAACAAAGAGAGAGATTTAATAACTGGAAATAAGAGTAAGGATGTGGAGAGTTTAATTTTTTTTTGTATCGCATCTAATTGCAATCAACAGTAGACATCTGAGTCAGTGACAGCCTCAGCAAAATTGCTGCTGAGAGAACAGAATCTTTGTCTAAAAATAATCAGACATTCTGTGCACCACTGTTTGTTATAACGGTAATCGATGCTGGAGGCTTTGAATTCCATCAATTTATAGATCTGCGCAGGCCTGCCCGGCGATGGGGCCGGCGCACGGAGGCCCTTGCCGGCTCGGGCAGTGCCGGGGCCCGGTGTGTGATTAAGATAAGCCCCGATTCCTTTCATACATTCCTTATCAGGGGCTCATTCTCCAGCAGGCAGAGATGTTCACAACAGTTAAAGATTAGTGCAGCTTCTCAGACGCCAAATTTGAGGGTATTGATCAATAAATCAAATCAGGCCAATCAATCGCCCAATCAGGAGAGTCTAGCCAGTGCATTATTACCGGCGCCTTGAAGCCAAAGCTTTTCATGGGTTTCATCAAAACAGCCTCACCTTGGCTTCCCGCCAGCAGCTGGCTTGTCTAATAGACTCCACAGCCGAGAGGGGCCTCCTGCCCAGCGGAAGAGCAATAAATTTCTCATCAAACAGCCGATGGAGAAACAAGATGAACATCTGTTTTGCTGCAATGAAACTCCTGTGTTCTTCAGAATGTGCAAACCGCCTCTGACAGACCACCCCAAAGGCGGCTTCCCTGGCACGCGGTGGCCCCGCGGAATATTCCGCCGGTTATTTCAATCAGGTAATTTAAGGAGACTTTTGCATTCTTCTCTCTGCAGCTGCTGGAGCTCTGCAAAGACTATTGCAGTGCAGTCGATAATAAATGCCATCCTGGGACCCTGTAGTATGAAGGCAATTTTATGATACCCATTATGTGGCAATGTAACTTCATTAAAAGCTGTTTATTCCCTCTAAGCATTTTAAGCACTTTCCCTCACCCATAAAGGAGGAGCCAGGAGGTTATTTTTACAGAAAGGGTTCTAGGCCGTATTTCTTTCCTCAATAATATGAGAAGCTTTGCCCACTGGCTTTCTCACGGATGGCCCAATGCAGCTGAGTGAGGACCAGGTGTCCTGAGGACCCAGACATGGCATGACTTTGGCTGCAGAAGCTGAGGGGCTAGAGGCATTAGTCCAATCAGGTCCCCACAAGGCCCTTGTTCTGGATGTTACATGCCAACGGTGAAGAAAGTTCTGGAACAAGACAGCCAGGAAGACGTCAGCTAAAGCCAGCAATTCCCAAACTGAGGTTTCCTGGGATCATATGCTTTTCCATGTTGACACTAATCCAAAGAAATGATCACTCGGCCTCTTGTGAATGCTCAAATTCTCCTTTGCAAGATTAGCTGGCAGCTGAAAGACCATTTTTTCAGCCCACGACATGAATGCTATAATGTCAAGCTGTCTTGGGCAGAGGCCTACAGACTCCAGGGCTGCAAGGAGCAATTCTCGGGACCAGCAGGATCTACCTTTCCTCCCTTTTAGAAGATCCACTCTTGTGAGCAGGAGGGAGGCTGGTGAAGGTGGCACTTTGTTTTCCTCACAAGTGCAATAGGGACAAGGAGAGGGAACACTTCTGTGAGGCTCAAGCAGAGGGATGAGGGTTCGGGGGGAGTTCTGAGGGGGAGCTGTAGGTCAGCTCGGCACTAAGAGGCCACATTGTAGGAACATTTCTGGCACTCTATTTCTATTAACATTTATTTTTGAGACAATATCTCACTCTGTCTGGGTCAGGACAACACCAAGTCAGCAGGATCTAGTCCAGCTGCTTAGGCAGTGGCAGGGCCATGTCAGAGCCGGGGGACCCCAAAGAGGTGAACTTCTATGGATGCAGAGGGGCACATGAAGGTCTGAAGGTAGATTACACACCAAGTATTATCTCATGTGGTGGGATTCAGACCAGCCCGTCAGCCACCACCCTGAGATCTAGAACTGAAGAGAGAAGGTAATAACACCACCACCCCAGAAGTCACAGCTAGCACTTCTCAGCCCACTGTGTGCCAGCACAGAGCTCATTTGTTTTATCCCCTCAATGATACAGCGAGGTCAGATAATTACTATCCTCATTTTGCAGGTTAGGCAACTAAGGCCAAAGAAGCAAAGCTAACGCTCTTAGGGTCATACCACAAGAGAACAGAATTTGTCACTAACATTTCTTGTGTATTTATGGAATCTGAGAAGAGTTATGCAAGCCTAATATGCATTCTCTTTCTCACTCTCCATCCCCCTCATTCTTCCATTGTGACAGGGTCTTTCTCTGTAGTCCAGGTTGGTCCTGAACTTGCTATGTCGTCCAGGCTGGCCTCGAACTCATGGCAATCCCCCGCCTCACGGTCCTAAGTGTTGGGACTACAGGCGTGCGCCACCACATCCAGCTAATTCTTATGTGGTGTTAGGGAACCTAACCCAGGGCTTTACACACACAAGGCACACTAGGCAAGCATTCTAACCACTGAGCTATGCCCCCCGTCCCTGCATTTTCTTATGTTTCTAACACTCTTCCACAACGGGTGTTGTCATTGCCCCTAATTCACAGGTGAGGCTCGGAGAAACTGGCTCACAGGAGCAGGCCTCTAAGATGAGGGGAGTCTTAGCCCCTTATGGGGTTGCCACTATGGCCCCGGCAAACTGTTACTGAGGAGGCAGCCAGGGAAGCCATAAAAGTGGTAACTGTTCCTTCCAACCCCTACCTTGGGCTGCCTGTTTTGGAGCAACCTGTGTGGTTTGTGCCCAGTCCCTCAGCACCCCTTACCCTGCACTCACTATAACCTTACTTTCCCTGCCACTTTCAGACATGGACTCAAAGTCTCTATCACCATGCTCCAGCTCAGCACTAAAATGCCACACTGTAGGAACATTCCTGGCACTATATTTCTATTCAAGCCCTCACTATGGGCATTGACAGTTGGACTTTATTTATTTACTTATTTACGTATTGAGACAAAGTCTCACTCTGTAACCCAGGCTGGTCCTGAATGTGACAAGAGGATATGCTGGCCAAACCCAGGGCTGTTAATGGGGTGAGAATCACTATGCAGCCCAAGCTCAATCCTCCTGCTGCAGCTCCCCTAGCGCTGGGATCACAGGTGTGCGCCACCATACCCAGCTGTATGTGGTGCTGGGGAATCAAACTCAGGGCCTTGTACTTTAACTGCTGTGCCATTTCACCAGTCCCTGGACTTAACTTTAAATGGCTACCAGTAAGTGTCGGTCTTCCCCTGACTCCCAACTCTTCTTGTTTACCTTTGTTATATACCTTAGCACAATGCTGGCACACAGTAGGTACTTAAAATTTGCGGAACCAAGGGAAGAGTCTTGCCCTCCCAGTGACTCCCAAGCCTACAGATCCTACAGTAGGTGTGCTGTGGTCCTTCCCTCCTCCACTCTAGCTGAGTCCCTTCCAAATTCAGCCCTAGTTCTGAGCCACGTTCCATGATCTAAAGGTGAGAAGGGAGCAGAGAGAGTAGAATAGTAAAAGGAAGGAAAGGATTGAGGGAGAAAGGAAGAAAATGGGAAAAGGAGGAGAGTCTGGTCATGAGTCTACCTTCATCAAGCAAGGGAAGCTGTGGGGCACAGATAAGCCCAGTTAGAGGGCTGGACTTGTCAACCTGAGAGCAAGTTACAATCCTGCCAGACCACGGAGCTGTCCACCCGAAACACAGATATGTCCCAGGGACTCTCCTACAGGGAGGCCACAGTATATTAGATTTATCATACGCTCCAGCTAAGATGTGCTGCCGAGATTTCAGGGCAAGATTTATTGCACTGGCAGGTTTTTAAAATGAAAGTGAAAAGAGGATATGCTGGCCAAACCCAGGGCTGTTAATGGGGTGAGAATCACATACAATGGATTCTCCCGGAGCTCCTCGGTATGCAGGCCTGTGCGGAAAACCCTGGGGTTTCTGGAAAAAGACGCTGGGCTCAATGTTCTGATGACCTTGGGTGACTATGTCTACTCAGTGGATGTGTGTTTTTATCATCTGTAAGCAAAAACAATAACAAAAAATAATAGCTTCAATTTATTAATGGTTCACTATATACTGGATACTTTGCATAGAATGATTCTTTGTTTTAAAAAATATTTTTATTATTTTAAGATTTTATGTTTAAATTGATACACAAAAATATATTAGAAAAGTAAGTACTGGTGGAGAACCATGGGATGAGTCTTTGAATCATGGCAACAACCCTTTAAGACAATTACTATTTTTATCCCATTATATGGACGAGGAAATAGGGACTCAGAGATATGGTCACTGGGACCAACCAGGGGCAAACCCAGCCAAGACGTGGGCCAGAACCAGTCAGAGACCTGGTGTGACCATGACCTTCCTCTCTGGGAAAAACTACCTCCATCTGTTCAGACAAAACTTCGAGGTATTTAGAACTTACCGTTTCTGTGCCGAAAGTGGGGATGCCTGTAGACAGCCCCTGCTACTCCTTGTCCTAGCTGGGCTGGGCTGTTCTTTTTTTTTTTAATGCAGCCCTCTTTCAGTTTATTTATGTTTTTATTAATTTTTAATTTTTAAAAATTTAACATGTTTTTGTAAATACATGAATTCCAAATTCTGTAACACATCAGATCCATTGGGTTTGGGGAATTAGTGAGCGTCCAGGTCCAACCCTTTTTCAGAGGTTTACCCTTTTTCGGTCTGACCACTGCCTCTCTTTCTACCCTGCCATTCATGTTGGGGCCTTTTATGTTATTATTTTTGTGCATTTCATAAGAGGGACACCCACCTATAGTCAGTCTTTTGTAGACACAGCTGCAGGAAAAACTGAGCCCCTGGATTTGGCTTCTCTTGATGTTTACTTCTGGGTTCTCAGGATCTCAAGAGTTTTAGCTTTTGTTGGTCACACAAGGAAGTGTGTGTGTGGCAGGGGAACAGAGAGAAGAAATGGAAAGTCTTCCCAGTATGGGGAAGGCCCAGACTCTAGAAAGGTAGTAACTGAGGGTGACTTAGAACCCCCAGGGACACTTTACAGTATCTAGTTTGGGGGATGATTTGTAGGGATGGAAGCAAGGCCTTAACACATGCTGGGCAAACACTGTACCACGAGACACATCCGTAAATTTTTAGGGCTACTTCTCATTGTTACAAAGGGGGGTGGGGTACTACTGGCATCTAGCAGGTAGATGCCAGAGATGTTGCTAAATACATTCCAGTGCACATATCTGCCCCACAACAAAGAATCATCTGGGTTAAGATACCAACAGGGACAGAGTTGAGAAGGAAGCTCTACAAAGAGTGGTGGACATCTCCTTTGGAGTACAGAAGATGAGGGAAAGGAAGTTCCCACAAACAGGTTTCAGGCCAACATAGGAAGATGGCCCTAGCAGCCAGAAGTGAGTCCTTTATTGCCAACTGGTGTCTAAGGACACGAAAATCAAGTCTAGAACAGGGGGCTGGACATATCATCTTTTTCTTCCCATCTAAACCTGACACTAAATCAAGTCCTAGGACAAGAATAACGAGGCCCAAGGCTCCCTCTAGGACCTCCCTTAAACAGATCATCTTATTTAATCCTGCCAACAGCCCAATGACATAGGCACTGTGGTTGTTCTTGTTTTATAGAACAGGACACTGAGGTTCAACCAAGTACAGTCACTAGTCCAAGGTCACAAAGATTGTGAGTACGGAAGTCAGGATTCCAGACCTCCTAAGATACTCCTCAGACTCAGTCCATTTTCCCTGTCCTCTCAAGCTCAGGCCACATTGTTTTAAATTTAAAATTAAGCCTGGGGTAAGCACCTGCTGCCACCCTCACTCTCCACAGTTTTGAGAAACGTAGGAAATGTGGACTCAGCACCTGATACCCAAGTCAACAGTTCAGTCCTCTCTCATGTTAAGGACCCAAAAACACGTTCCATAAGTTGCCTAGCCCCCTACTTATTTAAAAACAGAACAAAAACAATGCAACTGGCAGTGAAAAGACACTGTCCTGAGTACACACTTTAATTGATGTCCCTGCCCATTCAGGAACACGGATAAAAGGAAACTTGCTTTATTAATAGGCCCTCATGCTAATTAGCACAATTTATTATCGAGGAGGCAGTCCCTGCCTTCTGCAAATGTTACAAGTGTGGACAAAAAAACTTTTGTCGCCAACTCAACATGGTATCACCGCGTGACCCTGCGTACCACAAAGAGACAGGAAGAGCACACAGCTTAAAGAGGCCACTTGGAGCTCTGGGTACTGCTGTACATACTCTGATGACGTAACATGTCCATTTCCCAGTGATAAAACCGTTTCCCAATTTAAATGCTGACCTTTTCTGCACATAAATACGTATTTCTCATCGCTCAGGGAAGACTGGTGACTGCAAAGTTTTGTGGAAAAGTGTACAAAGGTTTGGGTGAGGGGTTGGGTGGGCTGGAGATAAAACCTTAAATGTTTAATATTCAATAAATGTGTCAATTTTACATACAGAGGCAAATGGGTCTTTATTGAGGAATTGGTAAATTTCCTCCGAGAAAAGTAAGTGCATTTTAGCCTTCAAGGAGTCCCAGATGAATAGAAATGGAATGTGATTTGTGATAAAACTCAGCTGCTCTATAAAAGACGTTAAATAAATGTTGCTGTTTCACCAGGGATATACAAAATTGATTGCATTATAGACTGATTCTAAGATGCTGCTTCCCTGTACGGCCCCTCATCAGCCTGTGTGTGGGAGGTGGTTCACAGAGCGGGCTCAGACGGTGCAGCACTCCTCTTCCTCCTGCTGCAGCAGAACGCTCCAGAAACGCAACCCTCCCTGTACTTTGATTTAGGTTGAACCATAGGAAACTGCTGATGTGTGACCAATGACCTTCCCCAAATGGCAATTTCTTTTATATCTACTTAATGTTTCTGGTGAACTGGCCATCATCTTGCAGGTGGATGGCTGCTAACATCACTTAAGAGGAATCTGGTCACTGTGTGAGGCTCATGGGCAAAGGCTTCTTTTGTCTGCTCGGCAGAGGAAGTCTCTGGACACACAGGAGTCCTGCCTCTCCTTTACTCCAGCTGAGTAAGCTTGGAAGTGTGCCTTGGTCTTTCTGAACCTCAGCTTTCCTCATCTGCCGAATGGTGTGATACAACTCCACCTTTCCCCAGAGGGCATTTGGAAAAGTCAAACCTGGTTATAGATAGGACCCTTGCTGGTAGACTGTCTACTGCTTTACATCTGCCAACTATTAGATGGGATTGTGCAGCCAGCAGGGGGCTGCAGGCAGGCAGAGCCAGCACGACCATGTATGTAGCCCTGGGCTCAAACAACTGACGATGACAATACACCAGAGGTTTCTGGGATTGCAGGGTAGATACACACGTCCTGAAAGTGGGAGGCTGGACTCAGAACAGAAACATCCTGTGCTTCTTCATGCTCCTGCCACCAGGCTGCTCCAGATCACTGCTGACCTCTGCCTGGATGCCTGTGGCGGCCCCCCGTGTGGCTCCCGGCTCTAGGCTATTCTCGGCCACCCCACTATCCCTTGCAGCCAGAGAGGTCAAGTCAAAAAAGAAACTGGATGCTGGTCCTTCCTGCTTAAGACCTCCCCAGACTCCTCTTCCTACTGTATATCAAATGGGAGCTCTCCAGCGGGCCTACAGGTCTGAGTGACCAGTGTCCTGCTGGCTTCTTCACTGTACCCCCACTGATACCACTATTTTGTTCCCACTGTTCTGACCCTCCATTCTGTTCCTGGAGACTGCTAAGCTACCAGCCCTTGTTTTCACAATCTGGATGCCTACTCATTCCACTCCTTCGCCCACCTCGGCGGTTCCCAAAGTGCAGCCCTTGGATCAGCGCCACCAGAATCACCTAGGAACTGCTCAGATACGCAGGTTCTGGGCTACCTTCAGACCGAGCGATGAAGTGCTCTGGAGATAAGGCCTGGCTGTCTCTCCAAGGAAACCTGTGGGTGGTGCTAACGCATACCCCATCTAACCCTCAGCCAAGCTGCAGCTTAGCGCTGCTCCGTGAGACCGCAACTCCAAGGCGAGGTCAAGTTCCTGTTGCTTGAGCTCTACTGCTCCATGTTCATTTCCAGAGAACACGACTAAAACCGTGACGTAATGCCTGACTCTACCACGTCTCCACAGCTGGCACAGAAGCTCCAGGAAGGCAGGCTCCTCTGTGCTCCTCACACTGAGGTGCTAAGAATCATGTGCTGGCTGAACAAATGAACAAGACCTGGAAGGATGACAGATGCTCAGAAACAAAGTGCTGGACTCTCCACTCACCAACCTACACATTGCTCTGGTGCCCATTCCATCCCCATCTGACTTTCTGAGCAGCACCCTGGGCAAGTGAGAAGGTAATCACAGTGGGACAGCAGCAGAGAAGAAACAAGACGGCAGGAGAGCCCCATGGATTGAATGAATAACTCAGTGGTGGAGCCCGAATGTTACTCTAGGACAGACATAAGAATGTCTGGCCAGAGGACTCTACGTATCATTTGGTCTTACTTGGTCAAGGCAACCGCAGGCAGTACTTAAAATCCGATAAATCTAGTCACTTTTTTTGTAGTAACATAGCAGGGTAATTTTTAAGCTGAAAATTCTGTATGGCCCATGAATGACATCATATACATCCAAGCGTCCCTTCACAGAAAACAGGCCGTCCACCGCTGCTTTAGAAGAACAAGGACACTCTCTCCCTTTCTCCTTCCCTGGCAGCCACCAGCTGCGTACAAATCTTCCAAATAAAAACCTAGCAACCAAAAAATTGCAGGTGGGAATTCTGCCTGCGTGCTTAGAAGATTCTAGCCCGGAAGCCCCCCAAGCCTTCCTGCTGCAGGACCGAAGCCACACTATGCCCCGGATTTGGTGGTGCTCCATGGCAGTTTGCTTAGCTCTTCTTCGCGCTAAAGCCAGAAGGAAAATCACTTCTTTTCCCATACCTCAGAGCAATTATTTTCTCTTAATGCCGACAATGGGCTATCTGCTTCTTTCCTTATTTAGGTTTTTCAAACGGTATCAATTCTGGGAAGATCAATTATTACTGAAAAGTCAAGAAATGCTCACCGGTTATTTGCATTGATTTGGCTGACAGGACACAGGCTCCTTTAAACTATGGGTGTCCACAAGAAGGACAGGGAAAAAGAATGCATGAATTTGAGACGCCTTGAGTTTGGAGCCTCTATCTACCACAGGGGCTGTGGAGGGTGGTAAGTTTTGCCCAAGACAGGCACACTGAGCCTCTCTCCTTAAGATCCTCAGACAAAGCCATTTCCATAAAGACAAATGGGAAGCCAGGGTCAGCCAACGCTGCGAGCAGTCACCACGATATAATTGGCCTGTTACTGCATCATCTTTAATCAATAGGATCCGGAGTTTCCACGGCTTGGACAGCCCAAATCTTCCTGGCAGCCAAGAAACAGCGGGTTGTTAAAAGGCCCGATAGTTGTGCCTTGCTAATGGGTGGCTTGTTCCCTCAACCCTGCTGATTTTTTAAATAAACCTAAATTCCAATAATTGTTTAATGTTTATTTTTATTTAGTTCTGGTTCAGATGCTCCGCGTCTCTCTGACAGAAATTGATATCTGGCTCCTGGTGAGCTTTATTAAAACACACACGCACACATACACAGACACGAGTCTCACGCATCTGCCGTGCAATCTTGGAAAGTGACTTATTTATCCGGTCTGGCTGAGGTGTGGGACCCACGCACATGGGGTGGAGATGACAAGGGGGCACCCATGCCAAGTGGTGCTTTCCCCGTGGCTTCTTCCCAGCTAAGTGGAAAGGAACACTACTGTTCTCTCACCAGGGGCCTGCTCTTAGACCAGGCAGCAACAAAGGCGACAATAGGCCTCTAATTATGCCTGGCTGTCTCCACTGATATGTTGTCCCTGTGGCCACAATCTGGAAGGACTGCCATCATGTTCTCTGCCCTGTGTGTGCTCATAAGAAACAGGTGGCTGTGCTCCAGAGACCCGCATACCATGTGGCCACCTGTGTACAGTAGGGACATAGGGACATGGGGTCCAGGTTTCTCAACACACCTCTGACACCAGGAAGCAAGATGTTCCCAGCGCTGCCCTGGGCGGAGACCCTCTCCTGGCGCCACCCCCTGTGTGTCCTGTGAGTCTCGGAAAGGATGAGACCAGTCTGTGGATTACAGGAAGGTTTGGTGTCTGCCCTGTTCTCAGCCCACTAGATTCTGTGCCCACAATGCAACACTTAGTATGTAAGCAGGCCCCACATGCAAAGGCTTGACTTAACTATTTTAGTTTTATTTGTGGTGCTGGCGACTGAACCTAGGGCCTTGTACATGTTCAGCAAGCACTCTACCACGGAGCTATACTACTAGTCTTTTTTGTTTTGAGACAGGAACTTGTTAAGTTGGCCTCAAACTTGACATCCTCCTACCTTGGCCTTTCAAATAGCTGGAATGACAGCTGCATACCACTATGCACACCATCAATT
Source organism: Ctenodactylus gundi (assembly GCA_004027205.1). Classification (NCBI taxonomy): domain Eukaryota; kingdom Metazoa; phylum Chordata; class Mammalia; order Rodentia; family Ctenodactylidae; genus Ctenodactylus; species Ctenodactylus gundi. The sequence continues at coordinate 656,327 of PVKB01000478.1, read as the reverse complement.
TATAATCTTTTGGTGCAAAAGTGATTCACATTCTATAGAAAGTGTACTCTGAATACTGAATTTAGATCTTTTCTCAAGCTAGTGCTAAGCAGAGTGATCCTTTCTCCCACTGGTGGGCAGCTGCAGTAACCACGGTGCCGTCAGCTCCATTACCACAGGGGAGCGAGTGACACTCTACAGTGCACAGCCACCCAGCGAGGGTGTAAGTTAGGTACATGCAATACACATCTGATTACAGTACTTTCAATATACAATGGGCTTATTAGGATGTATCAACACCATCAATTGAGAAGCATCTATACTAAGAGATTTATAAGCTCAGTTGTAACACAGTGCTGACCTTAAGGCAAGTCTTGCCAAGGATAAGTGCAGGTCAAACTTGAGACTTTCCATACTGTGTCCTGTCCATCAAACTGAGAATACTCCAAATTTTCTGTCTGCAACATCCCCAAGATGAATTCATCAAGACAGATGCGGGGTGCTTCCAGCTTTCTACCACAATCACATGGGGAGGTTTCACCAGGGCACAAGAAAATCCAGCTGGACTCTGCCTGCTCTACCCGACCCTAACTCCAGTTTCCAAACAGTAATCCAGGCTCTCTTGATGGCTCTTGCTTCCTGGCACCCACACTTTTTCCCAGCCCTGTCTAATCCTACCCCTTTGCCTCAGACTTCCAGCATGACGGACTTAAGGCCAAGGACTTGTCCACGAAAGGAACAATCTGCCACTTTCATCTCTCCAACATAGCAAATATGACAGGAAATGAGTTAGAATTCCCTTTTCCATAGGAGAAAAGGAAGCTTGGAGTCAGCAAGAACTTTCTGTCCTGAGTAGAGTGGAGGGCTGGAAAGAACCCAGATCTTGTCACTGGAAGAGCGGGGTTTTTGCATTCTGCCAGCTGTGTGTCCCGGGCAAACTGCCGGCCCCAGAATTCTGGTGGTGGCATTCATATTGCTAATTCACATTTCCACCCTTGGAGACTTGAGCCATGCTCAGGTACAGTCCCTTCTACTGTGGGGGACCACTGTCATTTGCTCCCATTCCTGAGGTAATTATCCAAATCCTAGCCCCCTGAGGCATCTGTGGGGCCGTGTTTGTACCTGGAATTAGAGTCTGTCTATAGGATACCTACAGTGGACTCCTGCTTTCCTTGTAAGGCCTGTAGGTCATTCTGTGCCACCCCTACATCCAACAGTCCACCTGTCCTGCTACCAGCCACACCAGCAGCACTGTGTCTCTGTGTGTAATTGACTCTAATAATTGTCCCAATACATACGACATGTACTCAGGGTCTATTATCAGCTAATGAGTAAATAATATTCTGTTCTAAATCCGAAAGCACTATTAGATACCAGAGGGGGACTAATGGGCATTTTAAGACCCCTTTAATCACATATTAACGTGACATGAAGCAGGCTGTGGAGCCCATATGCCAACAGCCCCCTCCACGCAGCAGCCCCTTTCATTTCAACAAAGAAAATGGGGCAGAGAACACACTCCCTCCCCACCCCCGGGTCTGGGTAAGCAGCCAGGCCAGGCCAGCAGGGCTGGAGGAACATCCCAGATTTGTTTTGCCATCTTTGAGGTAAATGAGTGTTGTCATTCTTGTGTCCGATTTTCTGGGATGTGATGGGAAAGGGGTACATTAATATCCTGGGGCCACTGTAATAAGTTACTGCAAACTGGGCATCTTAACAACAATCAGAGCTGACTCTTACACTGCTTTTGGAGCCAGAAACCCAAAATCCAGGCAAAGGCTGGCAGAGCCATACTTGCTCTGGAGGCTCTGCAGGGACCCTCCTCACCTTCTCAACCCCTGGTGGCCTCAGCAATCCTTGGGATTGGGTGGCTTGTAGCTGTGTCACTCTGATCCCTGTCTCTGTAGTCACAAGGCTGTCTTCCTGTGAGTCTGGTTTTTCCCATGGCTTTTTCCCAAGAATACCAGTCACTGGGTTAAGGCCTCATGCTATCCCAGCTGGACTTCACCATCACCAATGGCACTTGCCTAATTCTATTCCAAAACACAGTCCTATCCAGAGTCTGTGTAGACATGAATTTTAGAGAGACATGATTCAACCCAGTACAAGGATGAAGGTCAGTGTGGTGGTGACAGCAAGGGGAAAGATACTGATATTAACTCTCGGAGTGAATGTAGCACGTAGTTCCTGCCATTTTGCACCCTAACTTTGCTGAGCCTTCCAAAACAGCATAAGCATCGACCCCAATTCCTCCACCCACCCATCATGTCATATTAGCAACATGGCTTCTTGTCAGCCTCTTCCATCGGCTTACATTAGTATGTGTTTTCCCTGATACAATGCAGGAGTCTTCTCAGATTAGTAACTTTCGTATCACATTAGCAGGAGTAACTGCTAATACAATACAATCCAAATATGACAGAGTTTGATGGAGAATTGCTAATGCAAAGCGACTCTGTTCTACACGGGACTGATGGTCTCTGCTGAGCGATGCTGGAAACATTGAAGCAAACAATCCTCAGTGAGCACAGCTACATGGGCCAGCTCACCAACTAGGCAAGATTTCAGTACGGAGGGAGGTCCCTCTAGGAAGAACCAGCTTAGAGAATCTCTATAGTCTCCAAAGAGCCTGCCACCCAGTCCTTAAGGAACACTTGGTTTGCTCCTAACTGTCCAAGAAGCTTCAGCATCTGCAGGGGAAAGGTGACAAGCAGACAGGTGACAAGCAGACACCTTCTGCAACTCCGTCCTCCATGCTCTGCCTTCGTTGGTGTGATAAGCAGGGATGGGCTCCCAGGGCTGATCATCAAGTGTGTGTGGACACAGCAGAGCTGCAATGAATGAGGAGCCAGCCTCTGTGTGGTTGTGCTGCTAGGGGTAGGGGACAACGCTAGGCTGATAGGAGCTGTCACGAACTGCTGAAGGAAGGTCTCACTCAAGTCAGCCCAGGCTCTGGACTGGCTGGAGTTCAAGTCTTACCGCACTACCATGTTCTAGGTGAGGGATGCTGGGCAGTTAACTTCATTTCTTGTTAACTTAGTTTCTTCCCCTGAAATAAAATGGGAATTAACCAGGGCTCTTGTCCTCTTAATAGGGTTGTAAGAAGTATTAAAGAGACAGGAAGAAAAAACACTTAGACTCTTGTACAGTGTGGTACGTGACAGTGATGGCAGTGACCACACACCCCAGAGGGAGTTACAGGGGAGCCACCTCTCCTGGCCTTTCAAGTTCATCCATGTATTCTAGCGAGCTCCAAAGAAAAAATAACTGGGTTTCACGGTTTACTTAAGAAGTCAATGGCCAGAAACAGGAGGCAGAAGTTGTATCACAGGGGGTTTCAAGTCACACCTGGGAATCTGAACTTTACCTTGAGGCAAGTGAATGGTGGAAGAAGAAGGCCCCAGGTTTCAGTGCAGTGAGGGAGCAGAGGCCTTGGGGCCGGCAGACACTGCATCCCTCACTGACAAGCCACCTGCCATCTTTTTGGCTCTGAAAGTCCTGGCTGAGAAACCAGGGGACAGTAAGAGATAGAGACAGAAGCAGGGAGAGTGAATGGAACGACAATGGCTTTTTGGTACAGTGCTATTCTCTCATGCTCGCTAGCCTGTCAGGGGAATGGGCAGAGCCCCCACCTGGTGCCGCCACCTCCATTCCAAGCTCTCCTGTAGGCTGATGAATAGTTCTCTCCACCTCCAAACGGCGTTCCACGGGGCAGTCGAGAGCCCACTGCCATGAGGTGATTGGCCAAGATTCCCTTTCCTGATCAGAATGCACTGCACATGTGCCAGAAAACTGGACTGATGCTGCCCACTGGGCAGCTGATATTATTAGGAATTCTTGTTCCTGCCCACTGTCCACCACGCCTCCTAGCAGGAATGGGGTCCACACCTCAGTGACTCAAACACCTGCTCCTCCACAGTTAGCCTCCAGTTAAGGGCACAGATTCCAGGGTCAAAATGCGAGAGCTCAAAGCCTGCTGCTTCCGTCTGGAAGCTGTGTTGCTCAGGCCAAGTCACTCAGCTTCTATGGGATACAATCTATCTCCACATAAGAGTTCATGGAAAGCCCACACCTCACAGTGTTATTAGGTGAATTAAATAACAATATATATTTTTAAAAGTTCTTTTTTACCACCTGGCATCTAGTTCATGTTCAGTAAATGTTAATTTTCTGGTATTATTATCTATAATACTTCTTCTCTGTAGATCTCAGTTAACTGATCATCTCAACTATGCAGAAAGGGGCCAGGAACAAGAAGGTCTGCAGAAAAGGCCTCCAAGGAACTAAAATAAACATCAGAGTGAGCATGTGGAAGCCCAACCATCAAAACCACTTTATGTAATACTACGGTAATAACCTTAATAGAAGAGCAATTAGTACTGGGCACAGCAATTTAAATACATGTGGCATCAAACCAGTGGTGTGCTGTTAAGTGTTTAACAACCACCTTCCTTCTGGGGAGACAGGAAAGTTCTCATGTGCACCACTTCTGAAGTGTAAGTTCTCCTGCCCTGGCCAGTTTCAACACCCCTTCCCTGCTACCCCCCAACCCCGCCCCAGCCCAGGCCCCTGATATCTACACGTGGAGCCGGGGACGCTCTGACAGCTGGGTCTTGCTGCCAGTCCCACCTCACTGCTACAACATCCCTCCCCTCGTCCCTATGACATCAGTGCCATCTTAACCCACACTTTACAGACAAGAACAGCGAGGCTCAGAGACACTATTTCCTTGCCCTGGGGAACACGCAAAGGGCAGCAGCACCAGAAACTGAGTCCAGCAGAGGGGAGAATTCAAAGGTCATGCTCTCTGGAAAGGGAAAGAGAAACAGTCACAGAAAAAGAAGGCATGGCGTGTGGTTCCATGTTAGGGACCAAATAATAATCCTGAGTTGGATATATAACCTTGATCCCTGGCAGGCAGGAGTGAGAGGGAGCCCACAGATACAAGTGGGCAGTTGGCTGTCCCTGACTGGACTAGAAGGGCATGAACAAGCAGAGGCCTTTGGACTGTAAGCAGCAGCACCCCAACCCAAAGTGGCTTATGCATAAAACAGAAATTACTGCTCAAATAACTGTACAGTGGTGTGGGAGCTTCAGGCATGGCTGGATCCAGCAGTTCAATCACTACTGGCAAGGTTTATTGCTTTCTCTTGCTCTGCACTGTTTCCCTCTGAGCTGCCCTCCTAGCCCACCTGGCTGGTTACCCTCAGTAATCTAGGAAAAATGGCTGCTGTAAGTCCTAGGGTCACATTCTCCCAGAGATAAAAAGCATCCCCCACTCCCCGGCCCCGTGTTCATAGGTAAGTTACGAGGAAGTTTTACTGGAACGCAACTATGTCCATTCATTGACTTCCTGTCCATGGTTGCTTCCTGTAACAAAGGCAGAGCTGAGTCGAAGTGACAGGGATCCTGGGGCTGATAAAGCAGAAACTATTTACTACCCGGCCATTTTGAGAAAGACCTGTTTGAGACAGCAATAACAATGGTAACAGGTAACTAGCACACAGCAAGTGTGTACTGTATGCCTGATACAGTGCTATGTACCCATTTACTTCCTACAACAATCCCATGAGATGGAGAAACTGAGGCATGAGGAGATGCAGAACAGTCACACTCAACGTCATGCAGCCAACTAGGAAGAAGGGCTGGGGTCTGAATTTAGCAGTGATCCCAAATTCCATGCTCTTAACAGCTCTGCTCACCAAACAAGGGTGAGATGACAGCATATATTTCCAACTAAGTGTTAAAAAAACACAGACACACCTATGTGCACACACCCACAATTTCACCGAAGCAAGCGGGAAACTCTACGGACCCATTCATTCACTGCTGTCCCACTGATGCACTGGCGGACAGAGCTGTGTTCATGAGCCAGCCGGGCAGGGTGGCCCTGGCCCACTCGAGCACGCTGAAACTGTGCATCTGCTACGAGTTTACAATGAGTCCAGCCCTCACACGCCAGGGCTCCAGGCACAGGCTCTGGTCTCAGCAGGGCCAGCCACACCTCCAGAGGGCCCATCAGCCTCTGATGTTTCCTGTCCACTTGTGACACCCTTGTCTAGGAGTTGCTGGTGCAGCCCTAAGAATTGAGCCCCACCACCCTCCCTTGGCATTCACCGAAATGCTTCGGCCTGGGCTGGGAGACTGAGACTTTTACTGCTGGGAAGAGAGACAGGAGATCATTTCCTGTCTGAAGCAGTGCAGGGCTTCCATAGGCCTGATTCAAGTTCTGGTTTTACCACGTGTCAGTTGAGTAACTCAAAGTAAAGATTTCTTCTTTTTGGGCTTCAGTTTCCTTTTCTGTACAATGGGCATCACGATAAGAGGCCTGCTGAAGGGTTGCTGTGACTTTAAGAAAGGACACTTAGCCAGCGCTTGGTAGAATTATGCAGTTGAACTGGCCCCATTTCAAACCCTAACTATGCTACACTGCTGTGCAACTACTACTCGGCTGAGCCTCAGCTTCCTCATCTGTACAATGGGCATATCCATAGGACTCCCTCCCGGGGATTATTGTGAGCATGAACCAAGCCTATAGGTGATCAGGGATGACACCTGGAAGTGCTCAGCGTTGGCTTTTAGGGCCAGCATCCATCAGGATGGGGGGGAGTTCAATTCAATAATAAAATACAACCTTATTTTCTGAGATAAGGGTTGTAGGAACCAGCTGGGTAGGTAGTACCCACCACCACCTGTGTTCCAGAGACCTGATGTTAGGCCAGCAACCTCCCAAGTGCCCCAGCCTCACTTAGCTCTGCCGCCATGACTTAGGTTCATTTTGGGCTAGATCCCCAGAGGGGACCTTTTCATAGGTGTCTATGCCCATGAGGTTGTGCTGAGATAACTGACTCTGGGACATATATCACAAGGCCATGCTTAAATGCCTTTCTGGCGACCCAGGGCTACCAGGTAAGGGCCTGGCCCTCCAAGCCAAGGAAAGGTTGCCAGCTGCACCTATGGCTGAACCTGAATCTCACCTCTAGCCTATAGGCCTCAACTCCACTTGCACGGCCCCTGTGGACCTGACGGCCCCTCTGGAAGGTCACAGGCACCTCCGACTTCCCAGGGCCAAGAGCGCACCGTGGCTTCCCACCTCCCTCGTGCTCCTACCATTTCTCCCAGCAACCTCCCCCCTCAGGACGCAGCACCAAGTCCACCCTGCTGCTCGGGCCAGGAGCCTGGGAGGCATTTTCAATTATTCTGTTCCGTCACATTGCATCATCCACCATAAGTCCGACGGCTCCACTTCCAAGGCAAACCTCAGCCACACTGAGCCACCACCCAGCATCCTCAAGGCCACTGGCATGCCTAGTATAAGGCTGTTCCAGGGAGATCTTTGAAAATTCCACCAGATCTTATCATTCCTCTGTGTCCCATCAGCTCCCTGGGCACTGGACAGCAGTCCACATATCCTTGTGTGACGAAGGGAACTTAAAAGCCACGTACCACCCTGACTGCGCCTCCATATCCTGCCCCCTGGAAGCTCCTGTGACACCATTTGAGGCTGAAGGAACTTCAGACACATGACATGCGCATGTGTACATAAACACTACAGTATCCAAACAAACCTACCCACCTACACATAACTACCCTAGTCACTAGCACACACGCACATGGACCTCTGACAGTCCTACCTGGCTGACGCCCCACCTCGGGAGCCCGTTCAGTAGCTCCTCCCTGCTGCTCAACCCCAGTACACTGCTTATGTCCTGTGCAGAATCACATTTTTTTTCTTCTCCTTCTTTGCTTACAGGCTTAGCACTGTCCTTTGTCCCGTTTGAGACTGCCCATGCTGAGATGTCCTGGCCACTTTCTCCAGAAGTCCTTAAGGAAAGAAGGAATCATCCTTAGCCCCTTTTCTGTTTAAAAAGCGGGCTGCAACCATACCTGGTTGTGCACACTTGTAATCCAGGCACCCTGGGAGACTGAGGAAGGAGAATAACAAAGTTTGAGCATAGCCTGAGTAACTTAGTGAGAGTCTGTTTCAAAATGTAAAAAAGGGCTGGGGGTACTCCTACAGAAATCCTAAGATCAATGCCCAGTGTCACCAAATAAAGGTGGTGGTGGTGGGGGGGGGGCGCCCTGCACTTTCACAGGTCAAAATGTCCTGCTTCTTGGCTTGTGATTGGGACATGTCCTGACAAGTCTGATGACTTAGCGAAAAATGCCACATGTAGGAAATGCACTTACTCCATGTCACCTGCTGGACATCCTAGCTTAACAACACAGTGCACTGCAAGTGCTGGCTGCTCCCCGCACGGTGTGGGGTCGACAGGGAGCTGTGTTCTGCGTCCATCCAGTGCCTCAATAGAGGACTGAACCTCATGGTGCTAGTCAGCAAAGAGTCAAATTACAAACGTGGAGTATGGTTTCTACTGAATGAATATCATTTTTAAAACCCTGTGCTATGGTAAAGTCAAAAATCCCTAAGTCAAACCATGACAAGTCTGGGTCATGTGTGTTCACCGCTGGGGGCTGGGGGACAGGTCAAGACTCATCCTTCATTTGAATTCATCTCTAATCTCAACTTTTTACATTACATATATTTTGCTCACGGAGGAACACATCTTTGGAAAATGCACATTTAAAATGGCCTACCCCAGATGTTCTCCAATCTGGCCCAGCATCAGAACCCTTGAGAAGTGTTTCTAAAATTCTGGCAGGAGCTGCCAGCTTGGACTCCTCAGTAGAGACTGTCAACACCTCCTGGGTATGGTAAGGACACCCATTACCAGCCAGGGGGCCAGAGAAGGGGAGTCCGTTGGCTCCTCGCCAGGCTTCAAGAGGCCCTCTTACTTACTCTCCCTGTCACTGTGGCCAGAAGAATGCTTGTCATCCAGGGCTGAAGGCAGGAGGCTGGGTGCGAGAGCCACGGGTGCAAGGGCAGAGACCTGTTCAGTCTGAGAAGTTTTTCTAGACTCTTCCAGGACTAGATGCTGATCTAACTAGGCCAAAATCACAAAAGCTGTCCTCAGATTTTTTTCTTTTAATAGAAAGAGATCCATTTATAGCTTTGTCAATACCATAATTTTACAAAATTTTTTATCCGAAAGTACTTATTTTTAAAAAAAAAAGTGTGCTAAGATTCCCAGTCCACTATACTAGATGGCTGAATCCTCGCATCCTCATGCAGGTACCTCTACCTTTCAAAGGAGCTCTTGTCCCCTCAAGGCCTGGTTCCTTCCCAGCCGGCTTTCCACTGTCCTCTACTGACCTCAGACTGTCCCCAAGTGTCTGACCATGGCTGATCTTCACAGAGAAGAGAAGGATTCTCAGAAAATAATACCAATGAAAATCAAAGATACCTCCACCGGTCATTTGTCCCTAACTGTATGCTTCCTGCTTGTGGGTTAGCAAAGAGAAGGGAGACCACTGTCTTTGACCCTTTGTTTTTACATGACAAAACTGAACACTTTCCAACTGCACCCACAGCTACCTTGCCTGGCCTCTTTTCCTTGGACTTCCCTGACAGTACTGTTATGGAATCACGCTGGTCCTCTTTACATCTCCCCAGGGATCTGGTCTACTTTGAACATCTTCTGAAGGCCTCATTTGCCTGACCAATCCCTGGGCAATCCTGGGTTGAGTCAACGTGGAAGCTCATCCCTGGGCTGATCACCTCTGTGAGCCGCCAGTGAATATTCTTCACGTGTACCTCTTAGAATATCTGTATCTGTTGCTAACGACATAAATTACTATCCCTGTATGATGATCCTTCACCTTCCCCAACTCCCTCCCTCAACCAAGAACGACTTAACAAGCAGAGATAGTGAATACACAGTGTACATGCAGCCACTGCTCTGCCCACATCTGTGGCAGACATTATTAATGGATTGCTTATACCCAGTCATATTCATCAGTGAATCAATTCTTATCCACCCTCTATCATTCCTTGTTCAGATACCAGCAACTTTCTTCAATCTGGTCTTACATAAACCTTGTGCTTCTTCCTTCCCATTGATTTTCCATATAAAACCCAGGGTGAACTTTATATTATATTTTGAAAAGTTTTAATTCTTTAAACATAACCAAATCCTTGTACACCCCCAATAGAGCCCTCTAACGGCTTCCCACTGCACTTAGCACAGCAAGCCAGCTCTACCCTACGTTCAAGCCCAGCCCAACAAGAGCCGGCCTTGCTGGTGTCTCCTGTCACAAGTGCTGACCAGAGTCTAAATTTCTTTACGGGAAGATTATAGCTCCTGGTTAAAGGCTGTGTCCCTAGTGCTGAAAGCAAGGCCCGATACACAGTAGGTGCTCCAAAACGTTTGTAAAGTGCGTGACATTTTCTTTTGCTGATCCAGAATGTAGTCTAAGAACCCTTTTCAATGTCTGGGAATGAGGAGGTGTACAAACATTATCATTCTAGCCATCTTTGCAGGCACTGTTTCACTATATGTGGATCACTTTGGTATCTGATATTCTTTGCAGAGGAAAACAGTTTGTGGAGGTTGAATTTTGACTTGACAAAGCTGTGGATGGGGTTCCTTAGCTTTGGGGAAGCATGGCAGGACCATGGGAGTTTTTCTGAGGAAATTTGTGTGTGTGTGTGTGTGTGTGTGTGTGTGTGTGTGTGTGTGTGTGTGTGTTTGGATAAGTACTGCAGAAACTGTGTACTGGAAGAGAAAGATACTGAGGAAAGTAAGGCTCTGGGCTGTTGCTGCTGCCTTAAGAGTAGATCCTTCACAACTGACTAAGTCATCATGACAGCTGGGACCAGATTCTCGGCAATCTAATCTTCTGGAAGACCTAGTGGAACCACTAGGAGATACAGGGAAAACATTTTGAACAGTAAGTCTGAGGTACAATGGACTTTGAGCCCGCTGACTGGTGCCCTTGGCCAGGGACATCTGGGATGGAAGGTGAACATTCCTGCAGTTTCTGCCAGGTGTCTTGGGGCGTGGGGTGATGGCAGCAGAAGGACAGGGAACAAGAGAAGAATAATTAGTGCTATTAATTACATCTGAAGCACGGCCTACGTTTCTGCCCCAGGATTAAAGAAACATTCATTTGGAACGACTATTAAGGTCTTAAATTCACTGCTTCACGAATCAGGGCGGTGGAATGAAAATTCTTTCTCTGTGGGGACTAAGAGGCAGAGAGTAAAGAATTTTCTATCCAGGTTGCTGCAGCTCAACTGAAAAATCAGGACTTTGAACAAGGATGGAGAACGGTTCTCCTGTTTTTGTTGTTGGCTGTTTTTTTTTTTAAGCTGTTTCAGGTGGGACGTGTTCCAAATGTATAATCTAATGTGCTATAAAAGTCACTAATGTGATTACACTTTTATATCATATTAGAGAAATGAATACTAATTCAATACTAAACACTAATTCGGTAGAACCACAAAGTGCTGAGAGGCTGCAAAACATTTGCCAGGCTGAACTTTCTGTCTGTGGCTGACTGTGTGGTGGTCCTTTTGGGAAATGGTGCATCCAGTTAAGCACAGGGGGTGGTCAGAGCTGTGGGAGTCCCCCTCCAGCAGATAGATGAAGAAGTGGCTCCGCCAGAGACACATACCCTTGTGACCTCAAGAGGAACTTTCCAGTGCTCAGAAGGTTTCAAATCACATGAAATGCACATTCACTTGGGGTTTTTAACTAAGCATATCGTTAAAGGCATCAGCAGATGGGGGACAGGCTGCTTCTAAATCCAATTCTAGGTTGGGAACGGCATCTCATAAGACCACTAAGGATTACAGTCCAGAAAGTAATATGAACAACCAACATTTACTGAGCACCTACTAAGGGACAGAAACTTTGGCAAACTCTTTTCTGCCATTCGCTCATGCCATCTACAAGACCACAGCAACTGTTTTGTACTCATTTGATAGAAAAGGAAACTGGAGGTTCAGAGACTTGACATGACTTGCCCAAGGTCACACAGCCAGGGAGAAAAACAGCTGTGAGGCAAGGCTCGGCTGTGTACGTCCAGAGCTGCCTTCTTCATCCCTCACCGTAACTGCTGTCAGACACTCACATGAATTGCGCGATAACCGCTGGGGTACGTCTGTGCTTTTGTACAGATGAACCAAGTGAAGCTTACAACCATTATGCACACTCCTAAATGGCACACGGCACACAGCACACAGCAGGCATCAGAGCCAGGATCCAACCCCGAGGCCGGCAGGCTGACTACGAAGCCAGGGCTCACGACTGCTATGCTATCCAACCTCCCAAGTCCCCTCAAGTCATTAGCCCCAAATGACAGTCCTCGTACCTTTTCCCCATCCCAAATTCATGTTCAACATCCCCCTCACACCAGGCCCCCTGCATTTCTGTGGAGACTTCTGCCCTCCTACTTCCGACCTGGCAGTCCACAGAAGGACAGTTTGTGACAACTTTGGAACAATTCATTTCCTGGGATCTCTCTCGTGCGACGACTGACTTCCTGCTTCTCCCACAGCTGCATCTCATGGGTATCAGGTCCTGTTTCATTATCAGCTATCACCTGCATCTCCCCACCCTGGCCAGCCATATCCAGCAATGTAGGGCCAGAATTACGACACGGTGGCTCACCTTCATAAATAATATTTTGCAATTTCCTCGTCTGGGGGAGGGCATGGATAAATTATTCTCTTGCGTCAAGGTTACGATGATCAAAAGGTGGCCCAGCTGGCCTTCCTGGAGAGTAGGGACAAAAAGAAGGCTCTGATTACACCGAGGCGCCAGGCTGAGGGCGGAGCCCTGGGCCAGCCTGCTGCTTTGTGGCTGCACAGGATCAGGTGGCTGAAAATACACGAACTCTGCTTCCAAGGTCCTGCTCCAGAGGGACGGACGCGACCAGAATCCTTTACAGGGCTGGCAGAGACAGTGCTCCAAGAAGAGCACATGTGCCACTGTTTTCTTCTTCCCTTTGCTAAAAGGTATGACACTGAAACCAGTGCAATCACACCCCCCTTGTTGCTCCACATGGTATATTATGGGCTACCTTGTGACCACCCGCACCCCACAATCCATATGCCCTGTACCTCAAACTGTGACTTGACTTGGAGACAAGATCTTTAACAGAGGTAATCAAGTTCAAAAGAGGTCGCTGTTAGTCTAGTCCAATATGACTGGTGTCCTGATAACAACGGAACATTTTAGATACAGAAACACAGAAGGTGCCTTAAGGTCATAAGTGAGCTGTCCACAAGCTGAGGACAGAGGCTTCCAAAAAAACCACCTCAATTTGAAGACAAGTTCTTTTTGCAAGCCAGCCTGTCAGTGACATTCCTGTCATGGCAGACCAAGACATTGAGAGATACTAGTTACACAGTGGACCCTCGTGGACTGAAGTCAGTAGTATCTAAGCTAGTTTGGGTTTTTCATTGTATGTTTGCTTATGACCTGTCTGCCCCCAATAGCACAGACGCTCTGGAGGGCAGGCCCATTTAACCTGGTCCCCACTATCCTCCCACAATGTGCTTGGTTCATCAATATTTTTGAATGAACACAGAAGTGAATATGAGTGAAAACCAGCCAGTAGGACTTTCACTTTCACACTCTGCATTTCAGAAGGTCAAATCCTTCTATCTGGAAGGATGACAGTCCGTGACGCTTCTACAAATGAAAGCCAGGAGTCTTCCTGTGAAACACTGCCATGAGCCTTGGGATGCTTGCTGCGATCTGGAGAAGAAAAAGCACAGGAGGAACATCTGCTCTGACTCTATCTACCCTGCCACCCCCACTGCATCTTTTGAGGTATTATACCCTCTTAATCTTAGCTCTGCTTGGAGAAGATGCCCTCTTTACACTTCTCGGGATGGAGCAAGCAGGCTCTCCTACCCTGTCCAGGATGGCTTGCCCCCCAATCCCTGGCCACCAGATGGGAAAGAGCCATCTCCTTCATCTCTCTCCACCCCACGTGCCCCATCCGATGGTTTGCAGAACGACATCCCAGACTGTCAAGGCATTGTGAGTCCTGCTGCCTCTTAACTGCATACATTTTGTAGGCCGAGAGCAAATTTTTTTTTGCCTTAACAGCAGAGTCATGTCCATGAACAGACACTGTAAACAGGTGGTCCTCGGGCAGGCTGTGCCCACAGACATACTGTATTTAGTTTGGCCTGTAGTGTGTATACGTTTTAATTTTTCTTTAAAAAATGGGTGATTTTTGCATACAAATCTGGATGCCTAGCATCTCATTAGAAAAGTCTGACAATACTGGGTCTAAGGAGATGTGGCTGGATTTACGAAGATGCTGTCCCCTCCTGGATCTGCAACTCACCACAGGAACTAAGGTCTTAGTGTCTGGCTGCCGCCTGCAGTACCGGCACAGGAGTGAGGTTCAAGTTCCTTTTAGACCTTTGCTGCAGGGCGTTCAAAGCCTCTACCAAAAGCAAGCTCTCACATGATTCAGGCCCATCTCCCAAAAAAAGTGTTCCTGAGTGCCTTAGGAGTATAGTAAGTTTTCAACAAATAGTCACCGAATGACTTATCAAAGGGCAGCAACAGCTCAAGCGTCAGTCACCACCTGGGAATGACCAGGGAGATGCCCAGCCCCAATTCATCAGCATTTGGTGGGCCTGGCTATCCTTTGGCAGCTTTGTGGCCAGCAGAGGCATCTCCTTGCCTTTTGGGAGAGGCCAATAGTACTAGGCTCTCTCTGGCTGGCCAGCAGCACTGGTAACCAGGGACAGACAAGTCCACTCCTCCCCACATATGCCTGTGACACTCCACCAGTCTCAGTAAAATGGAACCCGGTTGTAGCCCTCCTCCCGGCTGCCTGCCCTGCACGCATCCAGTAGGCGCCCAATTCCCGCTGCCCTCCCAAATCCAGACGAAACTGCGAATTCTCCCTGTCAGTGCTGTATATCACTTTGAGATATATACCATATTAGCAGAAAGAACTGAATTATATTGCATTCATGATGCAATTAAACACTTCACTAGGAATCAATGTAAAACTGATGAGGCCTGAAAGTAGTGCATATGGCTTAGAACATTATAAAACATTACCTTCACTCAAATCCTTTTCAGTAGCAATTTAAATCTTCTTACAGTTACTGCTGCCAATGGTAAACCATCTACTGATTCATAACAGCGCATGGTAACGAATGAATTTTTTTAAAAATTTATTCAACTACTAAATTACCCATGAAACCGGAATAGCTGACAGGAATAATCTGAATTATTATTAGCTCTGCAAGTATTCTGCATTAGCCAATTTAAAACCACGGTTCTCAGGCAGGAACCAGTTAGTACAGCCGGAGTGTTAAATGACTGCAATAGTTCTTCATTTTACTGCTGCTTACATTTAAAGGTCAAGAGATAAAAATTACATATGACTCCAAACATGGGAAGGCTGTTTATCTTTTTCTATGAATCGGGTCAGTTGTAAACTTTAAAAAACATTTGAGATGCAGTTGTACAAACTCAAAGGTCTTTGGAATATTTAGCAACCAGGAGGCTAAGTGGAGGGTTCTTCTCTGCCCACAGTGTGGAACAAAAAAAGAAAAAAAAAAAGAAAGAAAGAAAGAAAAAGAAAAATATCGACCCATCTCAAAACCTTCATCCTTGTGGTCCACAAACTTGCTCCCCAAAAAATGATGCTAGTTCCTATTTTTCTTCCCAGACTTTCATTCATTCCCAAACCTCTTCCCAGCACTGGGGCAGCTTCAGAAGGACGTCAAGACCATGAAAGGAGAGTTATAAAAGGAGGTGATGCCAAGAGGTGATTTGGTCCAACCCTCTGCCTCCTGCTTACGGCTGAAGCCAGAAGCTTCCAGACCTCCATTCCTTCCCTTTCTGTTTCCTGTCTGTGCCTCTTGTCTACTAGATTTTTCTCCCGTCCAAAGGCTCAAGGGGAAAACCAAAGTGAGAGAAATGAATAAAGAAGCAGCTTTCTCCAGGAGCCCAATGTTATCAATGCGTGATTGAACAAGGACCATAAAACACCAGCCTCGTTTCTCTGCATGGCTTTGGCAAGACAGGCACGTGCCTGTCGAGCGCTGCAGAAGGAACAGCCAAGCAAGTTCAAGGCGTGATTCTTTTTTTTTAATTTCCTTTTTTTGGAGGAAGATTTTTTAAAGCCACAAAGTTAATATATGCTTGTTATAAAAAATTCAAATGATGGAGAACACAAAGAAAAAAGCTGACAGCTCTGCCTTGCCACTTTGCATTTAGCTCTAAAGAAATAATAATTAAGCACCTACTATGTGCCAGGAGCCTGGGGAATGTAGCAGTGAACAAAACACTGGCATTTTGGGGAACCTTCCACTCTTTGTCAGCCACCATGTACAATGTAGGAAGATGTGGGAAGAATTTCTCCTCAAAAATGGGGTCACATTGTACCACTTGCTTTAATCACCCAGCAAAGCGTGCTGGACTTCTTTAATGTAAAGGCTACAATCCCACTGTGCATACGGATCATGCATCTCTCCAGACCTGATGGGCCTTCTCTTGCTATGATAAACCTTCTTGCAAATGAACCCTATTCAAACTCCGAGGGTGGTATGCCCAGCCTTATGCCAAAAACGGATGCTCCACATGTCCTAGAATTTTAAGGGTAAGAGGGTGTGTGGAGTTGGAATGCTCCTGGGGAAAAACAGCCTTCTAACAGGCAAAAGAAAGCACTTGTGCCCCACTTGCTTCAAATTATCTCTTGTACACAGCAGATCTCCATGGACTGGAGGAACTTGGAGTGTGAGAAACAGGCCACCTGGTCAGGAGGCCTCTGTTTAACCTCTGGTTGTCATCTAGGGGGATTCTGTCCACCCTAAGGATACTTGGCAAGGTCTGGAGACATTTTGAATCATTTCATTTGGGGGCTGGAGGGCATGATACTGGCATTAAGTGTGGAGAGGCCAGGGGTGATCTCTGAGTCACCCCTACTTCTGTAGGTAACCCTCTCACCCATACTCTCATCTGCAACCTCTATAAATTCACTGGCTCACTAAACTGGACTTCCGTATAACTGTTTGTCTGGTCTGTTGGCTGTGCCCTATCTGGAGTGAACAGATGTTTGTCCATGTCTCCCCTGGCAAAGATTCATGCAACACATGATTACAGGTGGGGGGTTACTTACAGGAGCAAAAGTGACTCAAAGGCAGTCACATTGTGAAAAAACTCGCCTGGCTCACTGCCTCCAGGAACCTGCCCTCGTGGCAGCTGAGTTCTTCTGCTCTGTGGCCTCCGTGCCTGTGGCCTCAGTTCCTATGGTTGTTACAACAGAGGCTACACCCTGGCTGCAGAACCTTCAATAGCCCCCATAACCAAAGGTTATTCAGCCCAATGTCATCAGTGTCAAGGTTGAAATTCTGTCTTGAACTCTGGGGCAGTCAAGAGTGGTGTACTTGAAAGAACAGGTCTCAACACAAGCTACTGTGTTCAAGGCTCAGTTAAGCCACTTGCAAGCTGTGTGACTTTGGGCAAATAACTTAACCTCAAATGACTGCTAAGTACTGGAGGCAGTGTCCTTGCATACTCATTCACACGCTCTATTTCTTAGGGCCATCAGGAGGATTACGTGAGACAGTCAGTGTCAAGAATACAGCATAGCATTACTTAGTAGTAGGAAGAGTATTGCTTCCAGAAGTCTGGCAGTAATAGTAACAAAGACAATGGTCTTTTATTGGGTAAGATGCAATAGCATAAAATTTAGCATTTTTAAATGTTAAGAACTCAGGCATCAAGTTGTTTACCTTGCTGTGCAGCTGCCACCACCATCTATGTCCAGAAAATTCACACGTCCTGTGTCCTCACATAGCCCTCCCTCTGTGTTTATGTCCTGATCTTCTTATACTATCAGGACACTAGTCATTCTAGATGAGGGCCCACCTTACTGACCTCATTTTATTTACCCCTTTAAAGACTCTTAATTCCAAATACAGCCTCATTCTGAAATACTGAGAATGTCAACAAGTTTCAGGACTTGCACACATGCCTTAGGGGTGGATATAATCCAGCCTATGGCCCTATCTTCTATCAACTCTGTTGCAGCTCTGAATGGTCCATCCTGGACAATGAAATGATGTTCCCTGGGAAGCTTCTCCTTTCTCAAACCAGAGGTAAAATCCTTGTCAGGAAAAAAACCTTTCATCACTGTCCCTTGGACTTTCCCATCTCACTCCTTCCTGGCCTGAAGACAAAAGCCCTGGAGGAAGACAGTCCACAATGAGCCATGAAAATGAAAACAAGATGGAAAAATGAAAACACAGAGTTGGCTTCTCTCTAACTCTGTCCCATCAGAAAATTATTCACCAAGATGGTGTGGTGGTGTAATTCCAGTACTCGGGAAGCTGAGGCAGGAGGACTGCCATGAGTTCAAGGCTAATCTGGGCTACATACTGAGTTCAGGACCAGCCTGGACTATACAGTAAGACCCTATTCCAAACAAACAAACAAACAAACAAACATGAAACAAAAACAGAAAAACATCCACCATGTCCATCAGGAGTGGAATGGGTAAATACATAAAAGTATATCCAGACAATGAAGTATTATTTCCTACTAGGAAAAATGAGCTAGCGAAAAATGAAAACTCATGGAGGAAACTTTCCCATTGCTAAGTAAAAGGATCCAAGATGAAAAGGCTACACACTATGACTACAACTGCAGGTACGGAATGAATGGGTAGCATTAAAAAGATCAAAGTCTTCAAACTTGAGCCCCATGTTCATACATTAATGGTATTGGAGGTGGGCCTTGGGAGGTCATAAGAATTGGATGAAGTCATGAGGTTGGGGACCACACCATGGCACTTGTAGCTTATAAGAAGAGAAACCCAAGCTAGCACGCTTATCTGTTGCCATGTGGTGCCCTCTGTCCCCTCACTGAAGGCTAGAGCTGAGCTTCTGTCCTTCCCTGCCCCCCAACCATGAATCTCTATTCCTAGTAAAGTACCCAGTTTCAGGTGTTTCGTTACAGAAATACAAGAAAAATTAAGACACTGACTATATGAAATTCTGGAAAAAGCAAAGCTCTCAAGAAAATAAAGTGTGATACAACAAGGATGGACACACGTCATTACATAACATCTATCCAAACCCAAACACTGCACAACCCCGAGTGTGAACCCTCATGCAAACTACGGACCTAGTGATAAGAATGTGCCACTGTAGGCGCATCGACTGTAACAAAGGTCACCTCTGGAGCAGACTACAGACGGCAGGTAGACTGGGCCTGTGCTGGGCAGCGTTTATAGGAATTCTACTTTCCATTCAATTTTGCTGTAAGCCTAAAAAGCATCCATATGAGGTTAAGACACCATTTGCTAGGCTTGTAGTTTCTTGCAGCCAAATTAATTTCCTCCAGGAACAGAATCTGAGAGTGCCAGGGCTCTCTGGCTCACTCTCAGGACAGGAGCAGGGGAGTCTGCACAGAGTTAAGGGGACCAGAATATTAAGCTGTGGGAGTCAAGCATGGGCCAGACAAGTATACAGGATCACAGATCCTTTGTGGGGCCTTCCATGCTCGTGCTCCACAACCTCAGCGGAGGTGAAGAAAACAGGGTCAAACATAAATACCATGGCTCAGGAAGACTTCCTGGGAGAGCGGGGCCTCAAACCCATGAGACTAAAAGTAGGAAGGCCAAATTACTGCCAACCCCCCTCCCCCACCCCGTATCATCCTGCCGCAAGTTCCCAGACAAGGCTCTGCTGCTCTTGAGTTGGGCAAGAAGGTGGGGTGGGCAGAGGCCTTCCATGGGGAGAGCATAAAAGTCCAGCTCAGCTCACTCGCTCACGGCCCAATCCAGTAACAAGATTAACAGCTGTGTCAGGGCCCAATTTCCCCACCCCAGGGCTGTCAGGGCAAAGGTCTTGGGACAGGCTCCCAATTCCACCCAACAGCTGCCTGAGAGAAGGGTTCAGGAGGAACTTAACTGTGGAGGGTGGAGCAGTGAAGGGCACTCCGGCACACACTCATCATCTAGGCACGTAGGGAACTCGGGCTGGGCGGGACTCCAGATTAGTGCATGGCTGAAGACAACCGGGGGAAGCTTCAGGAAGGATGCATGCCTTCCATGCGAGCTCTGCTCAAGTTGCTGAGATCCCATGAGGCTCCCTCTCCCAGTGCCCGGAAGTACTTCTGGGAGAGGTTACATTTGTGTTGTTGGGAGTTAACCAGCTAAAGAGCCAAGCAAAGGAAGCCTCCTTGGTGAGAAGAATATGATAAAGGCTGGGCAGGGTCCAAACACACGAAGCTCAGAAAAATCGGTGAGAAGCCATTGTTACCAACAGCTCCCGAGGAAGCAGGTGGGTGTCTGGGGTCCTGAAATCCTGAAGGGAGCCAACAGAGCTGCTCATTAAGCCTCCCGTGGCCAGGAGGGAGCCCATGATCAGCCATTCACTGAGTAATCGTTAAGCACTGTGTCGCACTTGTTCTGAGCATCACTGGTTTTGGTGGTGGGGTAGGAGGGACAGAGACACTTCAAGGCTGGTCCTGGTCTTTTGGGACCTCATGACACAGCATGAGGGAGCTGAGTATGGCACACACACAGGCTCAAGAGATCCAAGAGTTCAGAGAAGGACCAGCTGGTCAGAGAAGGCACCTGGGGGCAGAGCCGGACCAGAGGAGAACCTTAAGTGCCAAATCAACTTGGGCAAACAGACCCCAGGGCGGAACTTTGCAGGCATCAAGGAATGCAGAGGTTTCTAGGCAACAAATACAATCAAGAAGAGAAATTACCAAGGGTGCTGATGGAGAGGGAAAGTGACTCTCCTGAGCATCTCTCCTAAAGTACCTGTGTGCTCAACTGAGGTAGCCCATGCCAAGCATGCCAGGAAGGTGGGTGCAGGCAACGGCTTAGCACACGCATGCACATCAAAGGAGAAAATGTCAGGCACCAAGACCTCCAGAAAAAGAAGTGAGCTCCAACTTGTAAAGAAGGCATTGTCTCTTTAAGTGAGCATAACACTGTATCATCCTTTCTCTTCCTATTTTGGGTTTTATTAGCAAAGCAGTACAATGTTTATACTAGTGGGTATTACATTTGCCAGAACAATTACAGTATGACAAATGGTACATCAATGTAATCCATCAACCTCGCCAAGACAGGAATCCTTTACTCGGGACTGCCATTAATTCTGCACTCCAGTCTCTGGGGTCCAGGGCCCTGGTAGCCATGACAACACAGACGACGCCTGTTGCGAATGCCAGGGCTCTAAGAGAGGTGGGTACCTCCTCCATGTGCTGGAATTTAACCTCTGACACCTCCATATTAGTCTAGCTGGAGAAGAAATTGGAATTTGGGGCTGGAAAGACACAAAGCACTTAGGGGGAAAGGGGACATATTTCCTCCTCCATCAGGGAGGGGTTGCTCAGAAGTAGGGCGGGATATATACCCAAGGGCTGTGTGGCCTTCCTCTCACTGGTTGCTGGATGCCAGCCTCAAAGCCAGGAGCAAATCCAGGCCAGGCATGTGTCAGGCCCCAGTAACAATGGCAGCTTTTAAGAAATGGGGACAGGAAGCTCTGGGCATAAGGGATAAAGACAAAGGCACTGAGAATCTGAAGAAAGGTGAGAAGGCGAAAATCATTGTTTGATCTGTATAGAAAGCCTCAGAGACCCTCCCCAAAGCAGGCAGCTTTCTAGGCACTCAGAGACAAGGCCATCCGATGCACAAAGAGCTCTCCTCTCTTCTGATTGGACAACTCTGTCCTCAAACGACTGGTAGATAATTTCTTGACCAGGGACTCCTTGTACCTCCCCGAACCGCTGCTCCTCTGAGCAGTGAAACCCCGGAGGTTATACATGTTCTCAAAAGCGACGCAGTCATCAGCTGCAAATTGCCAGGAGTTTCAGGGTTCCTCAATTCATCCCAACTGGCAAATTACAAGCCGGGAGCAGCTTTATAAAATATGAAACGTCTGCTGTCAGTTTTTCCATCAGTTCTACATATTTTGCTGTTAACAAAAGGAACCGATAACCACTTCTCATAAGGAAAAACAAGAATAAAATCAAAGGCCCCTAATGGAGACAATCTCCAAAGTGCAACAACACAAGCCCATTTCTTCTTTTTTTTCCTTCCCTGACAAATCAATCTGGCCATGGTCCAAGGATACAGGCAGACAGACGGAGCTACCTCACCTGTTTTATTAAGCCATTACCAGAATCATTTTATTCCCATTTATAATGTTCAATACATGGTCTGAAGACTTTTCTAATATAGTAATTAGATGGAGCACTAGATAGATGGATTAAATTGGGACAATATTTTATGCCATTGTACATTGCTTTACAGTATTCTGCCTGGTTTCTGAGATACTAAGATTGCGTGTGTGTATATATAAATACATTCCTCTTATTTTGGATGGCTGTACTTTGCATGTAGCTCATCTCAGCTCCATCCTTCTCATGTGAAAATAGGATGGAAATTTGTGAATCCATGATAGGATCTGCCAGGAAACCCGCCCTACATCCTACCTCCCACCCCTTGCCACCGAGCGAGCAATAGCTTTCTACCATCACTGTGGTCACTGCAGCCAACCTTTTGATGCTTAGCAGTGGGCTGTACAGAAAACACAGGTGCGTGAAAAATGCCAGTCATTTTTATCACCCTGGGAAAAAGCACCATGCTCCTCTTATAGATGGGAAACCAGGGGCTCAGAGAAGGCTCCCCCATTATTGTACGAGCTTATGGCAGGAAAAGGTATCTGTGTGCAGTGCTGCCCCAACTTAATCTCCACAAAAGATTGTCTATTTTTAAGAAGAGAAGGCAAGACACATACAAGGTACATGCGTGTGAGTGTGTGCATATGGGGAGTGTTAGGCTAAGTTTCTGGACCCCAATTTGTAGTTAAGAAATAGAACTAAATTATAATCGTAGTAATGAAAGGCTCAGAAATCAAGATCTGGTGGCCAGCAAAGAACATTTCCCTTCACGTACCATCTCCTCTCAACCTTTGGGATGATAAAAAAAATGAAACCAGAGATCTGAGTCCTTGGAGTGTCACCGGGAGGCTCCGGCTCATGCTTAGGCATTGCTCCTACTAGAGAAACAGAAGCACAGGAAAGTCAAACTGGAGCCATCATAAAGAGAGATAAGGTCACTTTATTGAGGAGAAAATGAAGCTCAGAGAAGTGGTGTAGCCTCCAAAGGTCACAGAGCTACTAAGGCTGCTGCTCTCGAGTTTCAATGGCAGAGTACGACAGGGGCTTACCAACACCCCCATTCTGACTGTACCCGAGCACAGCCTACCCTGCTTGTTCCCTAACTTGATGCAGGGCTATATTTAGTTGCTATTTTTTCCCCTGCTTCTTGTGCAAATGCAGAACATCTACTGGAAGAAACTTATTAATATATAAGAGGAGGGCACATCTGGCCAGGAAGTTGGGGGCTGACGGCTTTGAAAATCCCGCCTTTGCTGGGGCTGGGAAAATAAAATCACCTTCCATATGTATATTTCTGTATCAAAAGGGAATTCTCTACTCACAAGGTCTTGGGTTTGATACTCAGGGCTGAAAAAAAAAGTGTTTGATTTGATAGGTGGTGCTATAACTGACCATGAGAAAAAAATCCTGGGCCAGGCACCCAGGATGACTAGAGTGCTTGCCTAGGAGGCGCGAGGCCCTGGGTTTGATCCCCCAGCACTACATGACAACTGGGCGTGGTGGTGAAAGCCTAGAATCCCAGCACTTGGAAGGCTGAGGCAGGAGGACTGCCATAAGTTCTAGGCCAGCTTGGGCTACACAATGAGTTCAGGACCAGCCTGGACTACAGAGTGCCACCCTGTCTCAAAAAAAACCAACAACAACAACAACAACAACAACAACAAAAACCAAAAACAAACAAAACAAGGAGAAGAAGAGAAAGAGAGGAAGAGGAGGAGAGGAGGAGGAAGAAATCCTCAATGAAATTCCATTCTGTTGTCAGTGTCATCTGCAGGTGAGAAACGTCAACTGTTCCCCATCACCAGCGAGCCCTGCCGTGCCTGCTCCTCTGGCCAGGTCTTGGGTCTCTCTACAACCTTTCCCTGGGAAGCTGTTACACGTGTTTCCAGCTCAGCACCAGTTTGCCCTTATTTGGGTAGCACAGCTGACACAAAAGTTCTCGACACTCGAAAAGATGTCAAGGAGCAGAGAGAGAGAGCCAAAGCGAAGCCAGAACAGGGAGTAAATGTAAGAAAGAAGCAGGAGGCCGAGGCAGGAAGACTGCTGTGAGTTAGAGGCCAGCCTGGACTCCATAGTGAGTTTAGGACCAGCCAGGACTATAGACTGAGACTCTGTCTCAAAAAAGACCAAAAAAAAAAAAAAAACAAAAAAACAAAAAAACAAACCAAACCAAACCAAACCAAAACAAAAAAACAAGCAAACAAACAAAAAAACTACCAGAAATTCCAAACGCTGACATTCACACTGTGGGCCAGGTCCCATGACCTCCTCTGCTTCCCCACCCATCCCAGTAATGTCTCCATTTCACAAACAAAGAAATGGAGGCTCTGAGAGGTTAAGTAATTTATCTAAGGTCACACAGCTACTTCAAGGAGAGCCGGCATTTGAAGCCAGGTGTGTCTAATTCTCACATCTGGGTGTGTGAGTACAAACAGAGTTAAAGTGGGTCTACCACTTTTGACACAATGGGCAGCTTCATAGAGGGAAAACTGTTCTGAAATCTTATCATACTTGAAATGACCTTGGGGGCTTGGCCGATGGAAGGGATGAAAGTCTTATATGGTGCACACAACCGTCCCTTTGCGCATCCACTGTATACAGAAGACCCTTTCCTGCTGCATTTTCTCTGCCATGATAATGCAGCCTTCCAGAGGAGGGGTAGCTGGTCTGAAAGGAGACTCGAAGAGAGCCAGGCACTCTAATGACTCAGCCAAGCCCCTCAGGGGCTAGAGGTACCAGGTCAGCCACCACTGTCTGTGATCATAAGCCCCTTTCTTGCAGCATTGCCCACAAATGCCATCTATTCTCCCTGTATGTTCACTCTCCGTAGTCCAGCCAGGCCGAGGAAGCGGGAGATCGCCTGTCACACACCTGGTCCTTTCTCTTCCCTCAGAGTACACACCACCACTCGGGCAGGCAGACAGGAGCCCTCTCGTCTGAACAGAGTCTGCTGGTACACTAAACTCTGAAGTTTACAAGAAGGGACTTCTTGCGATCACAACCATGATCTCCCTTGATTTTTACAAACCCCTTAAAAGAGTGGGAGACGTTGTCCCCAGGCCCTGATGAGCCTCTGAAACTGGGAGAGCTCCAGTATTGAGCAGGGACGGGATCTGGGGGCCAGGAGGGATCCTGTCTTAGGTTGGGTGGAACCTGAGATGGGGACTTTGGTGCAGCAGCTTCTACTCAGGGGCACTAGGAGGAGGGGGGAAATAGGCGGGATGAGGACAAGCTGGGCAGTGATCTAGCTCCTTAGGTGCCATCCCAGCCTGGTCCTGGGGAGCTGTGCGGGGCAAGTGGTCCTACTTGCAAGGCTGTCCTGCCCTCAGAGAAGGAGGTCAGGCTTCTACTCTACCCGAGTCACCAGGCAGGGCAGTCAGCTGCCCCTAGGTGGGACAAGACAAAACATTTTGAGATTCCCTAAAGAAGGGGATGGTCAACTCAGCAGTTAGGGGATGGGCATGCTGCGCTGCCTGCTGCAGGGCTCTGGGATGGTCACCAACAATGTCCCCAAAGATGCTCCAGCTCTCCCAATATACAATCCAGAGGGGTGAGATACAAAGGGAATTTCTTCCTTCACTGAAAACCAACAGTAGCAGTCCACTTCCTCTGAGGGAGACACTGAGGGCTGTTTTGAGGACACCGAGGCTCAGAAAGGCTTGGGAGCCTCGCTAAGGCCACACAGCATTCCATTCAGTGTACTACTAAGCGCAGTGACCCACTGTACTACTGAAGGGCTGAGAGGCAGCGTCTCTGTTGTTCCCCCACTTCCCTATCTTCTCCCCTCCCCACACCCCCACATAGCTGCACCTCCCCTTGCTGGCTCCCCAGCGCCTGGGTGCTAGATGGGAACAGTGACACCTTGTCAAACAGGCATTTGATAAATGCAAATCTCTCTTAATTTGAATTTAATTATCAATGAAGTGAGCGACTCCCAGATCACTTCTCCCCATCAGAAACTGGCAGATACATCTGTGCACGGAGCGAGACTGGCATCTGCTGGTCCTCATGCCAAGCCCCTCCTGGCGGCTGGCCTGGCAGAGGCCGCTGTTCTGGGAGAAAGGGAAAGGGAAGGGTTGGAGGGGGACCTAGCAGCTGGAGCCCCACCTCTGCAACAGCCCAGGCTAAAGCCTTCACTGACCCACAGGGTCTCTTTCCATATGACCAGAGAGGTTAAGACACTTGCCTAAGTCCTACAAGGCTGGACCCAGGTGAGCTGATTATGTTGCGGCCAGAGCTTGTCCCACTGTCCTGTGGCCACTGTCAGAGGCACAAGGAGGATGATTCAATACCTCATTCCTTCCTTATGCTCATTTCTACGGAAAATTTGGACAAAGGGTGGTAGTGAACAATTATTAGGCACTTACTGTGTGCCCAGCATTGTACCGTGTCTTTATCTGCATTAGTTCACTGCATCCATGCAACATGGCCCTGCACAACAGGTGCTGTGGCAGCCCTGACTTACAAAAGTGGAAACTGAGGCTCAGGCTGGGTTTCTGCCCAGGATCTACTGGCCTATGAGCGCACAGCCGGACTCGGTCAGAGTCCTGTAGGTGTACCTGTCACAGGCAGTGTGAAGTCACAAGGAGGAAAGTGGGGATGGTGCCCCTAACCTTAGTGCACAAGCTCTAGAAAGCTCCTGCCTGGAACCCAGGGACCCAACTGTCC
This sequence comes from Ctenodactylus gundi, assembly GCA_004027205.1. Lineage (NCBI taxonomy): Eukaryota > Metazoa > Chordata > Mammalia > Rodentia > Ctenodactylidae > Ctenodactylus > Ctenodactylus gundi. The sequence continues at coordinate 629,646 of PVKB01000478.1, read as the reverse complement.
TCTCTGTGAAGCCGGATCACAGGCACTGAGGGGGCAGAATCTATACCACTCTCACCACACACAAAAAAATTACAGAAGTATGTGGGGGCAAGCCCCACACCAGGGCCTTACAGAGATGAGCTCAGAGGGGCCCTACTAAGAGCCCCATTTTACAGGCAAGAAACAGAGATGCCTAGAGCTAGGGAACCTTAAAAGTGCACTCACTTTAAAAGGCAAACAAAAGTGTCTATATACAAAGTAGGAACTTCAGATAAATAAAAAATAATGATTCCTCAAAATCCCAGCATTATCTACAATGAGGTTTTCTTCCAAACACTCTGGGAGCGGGAAAGAAGTAGATGGGGGTAACAGAATGAGCGAAGCGGGTATGGCAGGATGGGGACAGGAACTGGCGCCAGGTGATTAGAACAGGGAGGTCAATTTATTCTATTTCTGTGGATGTTGAACCTCCACATTCCATAATAAAAAGTTGTTAAAATACCCATACCTGGGACAACCTCTAGTAATGACTTGGCACTTTTCTTTCCAGATCCTTCCCTCCTGACAGGACTCCAATTCAGTGTGATCCTATTAATGGTCATGTCAGCAGAAAACAGGAGCAGAACGACCGCAAGCCAGTCTTTCTTTCACCTGTCCACAAACTGCCCTTACTGCCCAAACTTTAAGCAAGGGATTCTTGGACCGAATTTCACCCTGGCCCACTAGCCCACATGAGTTTTCAGAGCAAGACCTTGCACATTTCTGCACATTTCCTCACTGACTTCAAGACGTTGGCCTTTCGAGTCTTAGGAGACAAGAACTCCTGCCAAGGAAGTGGCTGTTTCCTGGAGCCTGCAGTAAGAGATCAGATCTTAGCTGGCCACTTGCTGGGTGACCGTGGGCAACTCTCACACTTCTCTGAGACTTCTAAATCTACCTAAATCTACCTGCAAAATGGGTGGTAAGTGTAGCAAGGGGTCACTGACTGGATTAAGTGAGAAAATTCATACAAAAACCTTAGCATAGCATGTCTAGCACATGATAGGGGCTTGATTTTAAGGTCATCATATTATTGGATACATATCTTGATCCACGGCATGCATTTGCAGCTTCCCCAGAGGTCACTGGACCCTGCCTCCTCTACCAGGTGGCATCGGCAATGGCCAGGTCGGTGGAGCAGCCTCCCTCTCAGTCCACTTCCTCTGAGGGAGACACTGAGGCTGAATCCCAGCCCTGAAGCTGGGCCCTGCCCTACTGCAGACCCCTCTCCTTCTCTCAGCCCCCACCCCATCTTGCAGAAGGGCAGCTCCTCCTTAAGAGCTCCCGCTAAACCCTGGACTCCTCTTTTTCCCATTTCTCCCCATGCAAGTCCTGTCGGCTTGAGTTTGTACATAACAGCTAGGACAGAGTCACACCTCGGCCCGTGTGTTCCGTCCACACCAGGACAGCTTCCTCTGCAGTCTCCCTGCTCCTCAACCCCTTGTGCCTGGAGACAGAGTCAACACTGAAGTCAGAAACCTCATTCTTCCCCCACATCCTTGGAAGGCTCCCCCACTTACTTAGAGCAGAAGCCAAAGTCCTTACCTGGCCTGATATATACCAACTTTCTTACTCTTTTTTAAATCCAGGCATCCACTGTGAGAAAAACATGCAACATAAAACTTGAAATTTTTCAAAGTATACAATTTGACGCATTTAGCGTATTCACAATATGGTACACTATCACCTGTACCTCGTTTCTGAATATTCTCATCACACCAAGAAAAAGCCCCTAAACCTGGAAGGCCCCCACACCATGCTCCCATTCCCTCGGCCTGGCAATCACTGCTCTGCCTTCTGTTTCCATTAATTCAAGTCTTCTAGACATCCCATACACGTCAGGAATCTTCACCTCCAGGCCGGGCACTGGTACCAGTCTGGGGCCTGTTAGGAACCAGCCCACACAGCAGAAGGTGAGCAACAGGCAGTCAAGGAAAACTGCACCCGTGTTTGCAGCTGCCCCCCACTGCTCACATCACTGCCAGAGGTCTGCCTCCTGTCGGATCAGGCGCAGTACTCGAGTCTCACAGCAGCGTCAATCCTCCTGCGAGCTGGGCATGCAAGGAGTCTAGGGCGTGTACACCTTGTGAGAACCTAATAATCTAACATATGAAGCTAAGGTGGCTTGAGTTATCCTGGAACCATCTCTCCACCCCCGGACCCAGTCAGTGGAAAAACTGTCTTCCATGCTACTGGTCCTGGGGACTGCTGAACAGACTCACACAGTACGTGACCTCTGGCATCTGGCCTCTTTTACTCACTATCGTGTTTCATGTTTTATCCACATAGCAGCAAGTGTCAGGGCTCCATTCCTTTTGATGGCTGAATCATATTCCACTGTTTGAACAGACCATATTTTATTTACTCTTTGATGAGCCAGTGGTCTGCTTGCTTCTACCTTTCTGAATAGTGCTGCTATGAACACTCAGGTACTTGACTACACGTGCACACTTATTCTCAGCTCTTTTGCATATGTTCCTGGAGGTGGAATTGCCTGGCCACAGTAATTCCATGTATAACTTACTGAGAAACCATCAAACTGGTTTCCATAGCAGCTGCACCATGCTACTTTGCATCAGTGGTTCCCTCTACATGGAAGGCTTCTTTCCTGATGTTCACATGACTGCCTCCTTTAGATCTCCCCAGGGCCCAAATCTCTCCCTCTCACTGAGTTGAAGTTGTATTTGCTCTATCCGCCCCCCCGCCCCCACATTCCCTTGTACTGCATCTGGCTTTTCTGCTTTTTATTTTTCTTTAAACACTTACCACCGTGGAATTATACATTAACTTTTCTGTTATTTATGGCCTGTCTCTCTTAGAATATAGTTCCAGGTAAGCAGAGACCTTCTCAGCCTTAGCACTAAAACTCCAGGGCCTAGCACACAGTAGGTACTTAGGAGAGAGCCCTTGAAGCAGTCTATCCAGTATACAACTGAACCCAGTCACTCCTTACCCAATGCCCTGGGCAGCCCCCATAGTCCTTGGGGGAGCCTGCTCGGTCCGACTCCAGGCATGTTCGCATTGTGTCTCCACACAAATCTCAAGTTTCAGTCATGCCAAACCACACGCGGGAGTCCCATATGCCTGGACTTCTCTTCCCACCTGATTTTCCTGATTCATTGTTTATGCTTCACAACACAGCTCAAGTATCCCTTGTGTCCAGGGAGCCTCCCCAGGCAGATTCAGCTGGTCGCCCTAGGCATCTCCTCCACACCTCTATCAGCCTGCAATGCTCTGGGTACATGTTTGCTTCAACAATCCCACCAGTTTACAGATACATAAACTAGCTCAACAGTGTATGTGTATATCCTGTTGGTTCTGTCTGGAGAACCTTGACTAATACAGAATTTGGCACCAGGAATGGCTCTAGAGGAACACAATTTTAAGGACAGATTCTATAAATTGCTTTTAGGGTTTCTGGGGTTGGCTCTTCGATCTGATTAGATTTCATGGTGCCAATGACTCTACTTCTAGTAATTAAGAGAGCACAGGGCAATGGTAATACAGAAAATATCCCCTGCACACTCCTAGTCAACCACTTCTGAGAAGCAAGAACCTGCATGACTGTAGATACATTTTTGAACATTTTGGACAAACGCACAAAAATGAGATTGGCTAGGTGTTCCTGTTTCTGGACAAAATAGGGAAACAAAAGGGTGAACTCAGTGCCGTGAATTCCCACCTCAAGTGCCAAATAATTTGAAAGAGTACCGCTTCTTCCTGTGGCTATAGGGCTGGATGCTGAAAGTCACACCCAGGATCTCAGCCTGCTTCTGTTGGGCTCCCAGCCTTGCACTGTGTCTGCTGCTAAAGTGAGGAAACTGAACTGTGTGTGTGTGTGTTTGTTGGGGGGGGGGGGAACGAGACCCTGAAAGCTGGGGAAATGTGCAAAGATGCTGACTCTGGGCACACTGGGCCCCTAGATTCTGATGAGCTTTCTTTGCCAGAGGAAAAGAATTCCTCAATCCCTGTGAAAGTGGCCTCTCTTTTCACAAGGAGGCAATCAACTCTGCATTGTTTGAGGATATCACTTGGTCTTCCCTGAAACAGCTGCCAAGTGAGAAAATGCTCAGTGTCTTCAAGACCCACTCCATCTTGTTTCTAGACCTGTAACTAGACTCAAGTCTCAGTCCCCAGTGATGAGGTACAAAATGCCCAGGAGTCAGTGTGTTGCTCTTCAAACGAACTACTTGAATTTTCTAATTTACACAGACAGGAATCCAGGGAATATGCATATGCAAATGGATATTAAAGGTGTGAGATAATTATGGAAGGGACATCAAGTTGGACCAGGCTGGATTTATGGATATGGAATCCCTAAGCAGAGATTCTGCATTTAATCCTGCAGTTTGGGGAGTTAAAAAGTCTCAGACAGCTTAGCTTGATTGGCTCAAGCAGGGTCCAAAAGGTAAGTCCCAGTCAGTGAATCAAAGCTGCCAGGCCTACCTGGGTTTAATCTAGAAGAAAGGATTCAGTCTCTAGCAGATGGGAATTTCAGCATGGATTGGTCATTTAAGCCTACCACCCTGGGAGGTCCAGAAGACAAACTGTTCACCAGTGTTGTGAGAAAGGAATTTAGAAGGAGAGCACTGGCATCTTTTAAGAGCCATGGGATCACTCTTCTCTGAAGGCCAGTCCTTGCAGTGGGATCTAAGAGCACTGAATTGGGAAACCCAAATGAAGAGAGAGTAACTGGGCAACAGAGTGGCAGGGATCCATCTACTGCTGGCACTGCACCACTAAAGGCAAGGTGGATGTGCTCACTGAGATGGGGAGCAAACCAAAAGCAACAATCTCCACAGCTGGACTCTGACTGACCCATAGTGTTGGCTAATTAATCATGGTGCTGTCGGAAGTAAAACAAAGACGATAGTTACTAAGTTCTTACCTGGTTTGTATAAGAAGAAAAGACAGATCATGTGAACATAAACTTAATCTGAATCACAAAAACTGAGTCCTGGCCCTCCAGTCAATTCCTAATCTTGGGCCATTATACAGACAGTAGAACACTCTGAATGACAGAGAGGCTAGGTCCCCTTACGGAAGGAACTTGGATAAGCCAAATATTTATGCTGTCCATCTTCCCCCAAACCTTCCTAAAGGTACCTAGGCCTTTTTCTAGGATGAATATACACTGGGATAAAGAAAAGAAACAGAATTTTTGGGCAACAGTGAACATTGGTACTGAACTGATATCAAACCCAGGAGACCACAAACATCCCTGGAAGCCTCCAGTGAGGGCAGAAGCTTACGCAGGCCGGGTGACCCATGCAGTGTTTGCTCAGGTTCATCTCACAATCGACCTGGTGGGTCCCCAAACTCATCCTGTGGTTATTTCCCAAGGTCCAGAATGCATAACTGGAATAAGGAGACTCAACAGCTGGCAGAATGCCAGCACTGATTCCCTGACCTGTGGAGTGAGGGCTACTATGGTGGGAAAGACCAAGTAGAAATGACTAGATTTGCCTCTACTTAGGAAAATTGTAATCCATTCTTCCTTTGGGTGTGTTGTTCCAATCTGTGTCCTGAATGACCCAAAACGCTGGTAGCTTTGAGTGGGCCCAAAGCAGGAACAGAATGTTAGCAGGTCCAGCCTGCCACGCAGGCTGCTCCACCACTTGGGGCATCTGATCCAGCAGACGTGGTACTTAAGGCAGCAATGGCAGGCTAGGAGGTGTAGGGAGTTTTTGACAGGCCCTCACGGAAAAACTGTAACACAGACCTTCAGCATTCTGGAGCATGGCCCTGACATCCTCTGCAAATGATTCTCTTTTTATGGGGGTTGGGGGTTGTGGTAGGGTGGGTGGTACTGGGGATGAAGCTTGGACCTTCACACTGAACTACAGCTCCAGCTGCAGCCCCTCTTCTTCCCTTTCATTCATTCATTCATTCTTTCTTTCTTTCCTTCTTTTCTTTCTAAGTTTTGATTTAGAGACAGTATCTCATTAAGTTGTCCAGACTGGGCTTGAATTTGTAATCCTCCTGCCTCAGCCTTCCAGAGTGCTGGGATTATAGTTCTATACCACAAGCCCTGGCTATCACTTTCCTCAGAGGCAGCTCTTGCCTCGCTACTGGGCCTTAGTAGAATCTAAACCATTGACCATGGGCCACAAAGTTACTATAACCTGAGGAGGCCATCATGAATTGGTTGTTGTCTGACCCATCAAGCCATAAAGTTGGGCATGCCCAGCAGCATCAATCAAGAATTGGTCTGGTCTATACACGATGAGGCTAAAGCAGGCCCTAAGGGTCCAAGTCAGTCACATGAAGTGGCCCAAATGCCATGATCCCCATTCTTGCCCCCTCTGCCTTCTCTCTCCCAGCTGTACCAGTGGCTCCCTGAGGAGTTATTTATAGTCATGGACAGAAGGGAAGACCAGAGGAGGAGGCACCATCCCAGAATAGCCTGCTGTGGCACTATAGCCCTTCTCTGAGACATCCCTCATGAAGGGACAAAGGAAACCCTTTCCAGTGGACAGAACCTCCTTTATGACACCTGGGTGTTTACTTTGCTGGAAAGGAGAAATGATCAGTTATGTGACGAGATACCAATCACTGGCTGTGGGTGTTGCCTCTCCCACAGCCAGCATCCATGGGCCCAAGAATGAGGATGGTGACTCAGTTACCAGGTGTAACCCACCAACAAAATGTTTTCTTTCATTTTCCATGATTTTACTCTCATCTGGCCTGAAGGTCTCACTTCCAGAAGGGGACTGCTTGTACCAAGACATACGGCAATGATTCCATCAACCTTGAAAACTGCCACCAACCTACTATAAGCCCCTCATACTCCTTATAAGGAGAAAAAAAACCATGATTCTGTGCTGGCTGGGATGACCAATCCTTACTTCCAAAGGAAACAGATCTCTATTCCACATGGAGGTGAGGAAGACATCTTAGCACTATCATGACCAGGGATTAAAGTCAAATTAGAAACTATAAAACAAAGCAGGTGAATGACAAGTGACTCAAACCTTTCTCACCCAGCTAGGTAAAGAACCATGAGCCACTGAGGTGTTTGCAGAAGCAGACAGACTTCCAGGCGGCCAGTGGGAGAAGGTAAGTAAAAATACCAGCCACGAACACACGGCCAGTTTACAACTGGGGGCTATAACTGGTACAAGTATTTCCTTCCTATTTTGTTATACATTTGCATAAATACATAAATACTACAAAGTACATACATTTTCTTTCCTCTCAGTCTCTTAATAGGTCACATGTGTATGGGATTTAGTATGATATTTAAGAATTGTTGATCTTCTATCAACATATTTAACTTATAGAATACCAAGGAAAAGTCACCACCACTCGAGGACTTCCCCTTCTCCCTCTTCTGGACAGCGACTGGTGCATGCTGGACTGCACAAGGATAAATCTATCATGTTAAACAGGATTAAGACCTTGTGATTGTCCTGACTTGGAGATTTAGTATGAGCTGATAAGAAACCTATGGGTGCCAAACTGACCAAGCCTAGGTTGTGATAGTTCATTTTATGTGTCAATTAGACCAGGTTAAGGTTCTCAGACATGTGGTAACGCATGATTCTGGATGTGTCTGTGAGGGCGTTTTGGAGGATATCAGCATCTAAATGGGACGATGGAGTAGTGCAGAGTGTCCTTCCTAAAATGAGTTGGCCTCTTCCCATCAGCTGAAGACCTGGATAGAAAAAAAAAAAAAAAAAAAGGAACTCCTACCTGGGCTAGGATGGTGGCATGTTCCTGTCTTTGGAATGAGCTAAAACCCTACCTCTTGCTGGGTCTCGAGCCTGCTTGCTTTCAGACCCCAATCACATTATCAGGTCTTCTAGGTCATCTGCAGCAACCCCACTCTGATCTGGGACTTCTCAACTTCCGAAAGCACAGAGTCAGTTTCAGATATTGAATTTGAATCTCTAGATACACACACACACACACACACACACACACACACACACACGAGAGTATGCGCACGTGCCTGGAGTCATGCATCATTTGATAACATGCATGCTCTGAGAAACGCAGTAATAGTTGATGTCACCTTTGCGCAAACACCACAGTGTACTTATACAAACCTAGATGGTACAGCCTGCTACACAAGAGTCACAATAATCTCTGTATGGTACGGCCCACTGCTCCGAGGCTACAAACACAACAGCATGTTATTGTACTAAATACTGAAGGCAAACATAACAGCAGTGGCAAGTATTTGTGTATCTAAACATATTTACAATAGAAAAGATACAGTGAAAACAGGAGGTGATGGGACTTTTTAGGCTTCGTTATGATTTCATGGGACCACTGTGGTACATCTGGTCTGTTGTTGACTGAAACATCATTCTGTGGCACACATCTTTATATACATCCTGGTCTTTCTGTTTACCTGGAGAACCCTAATAACAGTTCATAACCTGGTGAAATGACCTCTGTAGATGTGCTGCTCTGTTTAGCTTCTGTTCTTTATTAAGTATCAGATATTTTATACAGAGATACATATTTCCAGTTTCTTTCTTTCTTTCTTTTTTTAAGCAGTAAGACCTGGCCACCCTGTGCTTGCATTCCTGTCTGGCTATCATCAAACAAGCCCTCAGCCTGAGCCACCATCCTCTACTTTGCCTCAGTCTCTACCAAACCCTATAGCCTCGTACTAGCTCTGCCTCCCTCATTAATCCTACCCACTGGCACCTGCAGACATCTTAAGTTTGCAGTTTCTACTTCACTGTCCTTCCCAACACTAGACTGTGAGCCTGAATGCAGGGACAATGAATGTATTTAACAATGCACCTCCAGCATCTGGTGCAACATCTGCTGCAAAACTAGCGTTCAAAACATATTGAATGAAAGAATTTTCCACTATGTTTTTAAAAAGCCCCTAAGACAGTCACAATAGCTTTTTCCCCAAAATACGCTAGTGTAAAGTGAAGGCTCCTGGAGGACTTAGCCGTGAAGGGTGTGACAGTCAAGACTGTCTGTCCACAACGGACTGGAGGCTCCTCAGAAAGTTCAGTATAGAATTACTACACAACCCAGCAATTCCTTATGTAGAAATGCAGGCTTTCACACTTACACCTGCATGTCCATAGCAGCACTAGTCACTACAGCCAAAAAGAAGAAATAATATGAATGTTAGCAACAGGTGAATGCATAAATAAAATGTGATACATCCATGCAATGGCATATTAATTGGCCATAAAAGGAACGAGGTACTGCCACATGCTACAACCTTCACGAACCTTGAGAACACGTTAGAGGAAATAAGCCAGACGTAACTGGTCAAATGGTGTCTGATTCTGTTTATAGGACATCTCTCAACTAGTCAATGCCATAAAGATAGAACACAGACTGGTGGTTTCCAGGGGATATCTGGGGAGTGGCCTATGGAGAGCAACAGCTAATGGGCATGATTTCCTCTGGGGTCATTTAATGGGCAGGAAATTAACATGTTTTGGAGCTAGGCGGAGGTATGATTGCACAAAATTGCGAATGTACTGCTCCTAAATTGCTCACTTACAAAGTGGTTAATTTTATGTCATTGGAATTTCACGTCGACTCTTTCTAAAAGTCTTAATTTTAGAAATAGCCTTCATGGGTTCAAATTCCATTTCCAATATTTGCTAGCTCTTTTAGCTCACTATTGCACCTCAGTTTTTTAATCTTTACAATGGGACAGTGGGACTCCCTTTTTGGGCCTTGTAAGTGATTGGTATACAGGCAACAGGAGAGACGGGTCCATGTGAAGATAGACATCAGTGTGACATCCTGGGATTCACTTCATTTTCTCAACACAATCTCATCCCTGCAGGAGGAGGTCGGCCAGAGGCACAGAAGGCTCCCAGGGGCCCAGCAGGCCTGGCCAGGACTCCCAGACCCCATGTCTGCATCTGATATCGAAGGATGGGATCAAACATTTCCTGCTCATTAAATAAGAGCAAAAGCCCTCCATCTAGAAAGAAATAAAAACTGTAAGTAACAAAGCCAGTGTACAACCTTTCTGGGGCTTCTGTTACAACTTCCTGTCTTTAATAATCATTGTTTAAAAGCAGCAGCCTGTGACAAGGAAGGGTGGGGCGGGGCTGGGAGGTGGGTTCCCTATTCCATTTAAAGTTCACTGCATGCACTGACTTGTGTCCCCCTATCAAATATCTGCAGCCACGAAGCCCTGGCCTGCGGCTGTTTGCTCTCCGGACGGACGTTATTTATTGCTCCTGTAAATTGGCAGGATCTCCTTGGGTGCATAACTTTTTTTCCCTGACTAGTTTCTTCCCAGAAGATCCCAGACTGGGGGGCCAGCCTCGCAGACGCCAACAGAACAATCTTCTTTCAACAGCATTAATTATCTGTATGGCTTTCCATAACAACAAAAGAAAACATCTTGACCCGCTGCCTGCCAATATTTAAGGCGCTAGGAGAGGGAAATCCTTTCATCTCTGCGGCTCCCAGAGCAGTGGGTTTGATGAAACATCCTTCCACCTCCCCCTCCCCCCTTTATATTCCGAACTTTCTGGCCTGATTAATTCTCCCCTTCTCTGTAAAGGGCTGTTTATACTCTCGAGTGTTGACTTGATTTTCTTCTATAAAAACATCCTCGCAAGAAATTAAAACAGTTTAGCCCATCCTTATTCCAGAAGCAGCTTGTAAGACTCATTCCTCCATCGTGAAAAGTGTGGTGGGGGTAAATTAAAAGATGTGTCGCGGTGGGCCAGGGTGGGGGGTGGTGGAGAAGGTGGAATATGAGTTGAGAAGATTTCTTTATTTTAAATTAAAGTTAAGGATTAAAGGCACTGGGCTTTCAAGAGTTATCGTGAAAGGCTTTTTAGCAGTCCCAAGTGGATGGGCCTGTAATCTTCTTTTTAAATGGCTATATTTAGACCACAGAGCACTCAGCTAGTCGAACCAGAAACTCCAGCAGGGGAAAGCATGCGGGACACAGGATGATGTTTCGATGTTATCTGCAGAAATGGGATTTACCCTGCTAGGAGTGATTTGTTTCTGAGAACAGGTAATACCTAGGAATAGCACCCGTATTTTAGACATCAAGAACAGGGGTTCTTGGCCAGTCAGATCCCACAGAAACTTAACAGTCTGGGAATGCCACTCCATTTAAGAATTGTTAGATTCCAACCTATAAGGTCACCTTCCGTGAAGTTGTCTGTGGTTTATAATGTATGTAGTCCTTTTTAATAGGTAAATTATTCCAAAACCTTACCTCTCTCACTGGGCAATTGGCAGATAAAGTGAAGCAAGGTATTATTCATAGGAAATATGTTTGTCACTTGCCTTCCAGTTCAAGCAACATGATCATATTTAATAGTTTGAGTTCACTGTCACCCTGGCTGGGGACAAATGCATGATAATATAAAAGTTATGGAAGCAAATTCCTGTACAACACCTTACATCAATATAGTAAAGAATAATTCATTTCAAAATATAAAACATGAAGTTAGAGGGGTTCTTTGGTAATAAGATTAATGTCTGAAATAAACCACCAGTGTTGATATAACCCAGTGCGGGACCCTTAAATGTCTGGTGTGTGACAGGCAGGAATCTGGAAATAGAAATTCAGTGGAAACAAGAATACTTTGGGCTCTGCAACAGAAGGACCTCCTGGGCTGGTCTCAGTGTGGTTTGATTTTGTTCATTACTGGAGGCACAAGTAACCGCTCTAAAATCAAAAGTGACAATGACCCAACTTGCGAGGCAACATAATCCTCTCGCAGGAAGCAAACACACGTTTCCCACATTTATCTCAAATTGCAAATCGGCTCAGACCTGACGTATTTTCTCTAAGCTCATCTCCAGCATCCGGGTGACTTCAGAGGGTTTAAATTAAACCAGATCTTGAGCGTACATGGTCATTCTCCTTACTCACCAGGACTCTGGAGAAAGAGAGTATCAGGGGGCAGGACAAAGGGCATCTTTTTGTGACTCCAGGCAGCTGGACCTTCCTTTACAGCTTCTCCATTCATCATCTTCTCAACGGCCCACCTCCTGGGAACTGACATGGTCAAGGTTGTCAGGAGTCTTATGTCTACCTTGAGCCCTGGCTATCTGGGGTGTAAATAGGACAGAGACCTCATTGAACCTGCAGTGCAGTCTAGATCTACAGAATAGACCCTAGCACCCTCTGGAAGTCTTAGTAATTGCATCTAAACACACCAGTTTGTCCTTCCTTCCTTCTTCCATCTTCCTCACACAGCGAATGAGCGAGCACCTGCTGCATACCCTGCTCTGCACACAGGACCAGGACTGGTTGGCAAATGAAGGCAGATGGAGAGAGGTGCTGTCCTGACAGGATGGGGACAAACACAGCCCAGTGTGCAACCTGGACACAGGGCTAGAGCTGGGTCTTGGGTGTGGATTTTCTACTCCCTTCACTCATTTTGGGTGTTTTGAGTTTTGTGTACCTTTGAAATTCTCCATAATAAAGCTTTTTAACATAGTAAATGTTATTCACTTTACTAAATTATCCATCCAACAAATATTTGTTCACTGAAGTGGAAGGGTCAGACACCATGCTGGGAAAATAAGATGGAGGGACTGTGCCCTAGAGGGACCTTCAGTCTGCCAATGCTCAACACTTTTGTGTTTATCAGTTCAGGAGAACAATTACAAGTGGTTAAAGAATTGCGGGGCCAGAAGGATACTCAACAGGCCCACCCAACCTATCAGCTCATTTAGAACATTCAAGATGATCGCATGCACAGATTTTATGAATAATCTCTGGGTAGGCGTGACCAGCATTCAAAGGGACACTGCACATGAGCGCTTGCATACTATGTCGCAGGGGCCAAATCCAGCTTACCCTAGTTTTACTGGAAGTTAACCACCATGCTTATTTCTCTTCTTTCTTTAGCAGTACCAGGGATTGAACACATAGCTACATACCCAGCCCCTTTTTATTGTTTATCTGAAACAGGGTCTGTCTCACTAAATTGCTAAGTTACTCTGGCTGGCTGGAGCTTGTGATTCTCCTGTTTCAGTCTCCCACAGTGGTTATTTGTTTAATATATCTATATTGCCTAAGGATACATCTGTACTGCTATGGCAACAAAGATCATCTGGCCCACAATGTAAAAAAGCATCTATAAGTCACCTCTTACCTATGGGTTAGCTTTCCATGGTTTGAGTGAACTGTGATCAACTGCAGTCCCAAAATATTAAATGAAAGTTCCAGAAATAAATTATTCCCAAGTTTAAATTGTGCAGTATTCTGGGGAACATGATGAAATCTCATATAGTCCTGCTCTGCCCCAACCCGGAAGTGTACCATATCTTCTTCCAGGGTCACTTGAGTTATCTGATCAGATGTCAAAGAACCACAGTGCTCTGTCCACGCAGCCCCTTCACAGTGGCCCAACAACACATCCTGAAGCCCACCTCCTTGTGTAGGCACCAATCACCTCACACCACCACAGGAGGAGCAGAGCATAATAAGATATTTTCAGAGACCCTACTATTAAAACCTGTAAAAATATGTTGTTAGAAGCATTATACTTTATTATTATTAATTTTACTTTGTCTAACTTACAAACTAAACTTTATCACAGAGGTGTATAGGCATGCATACAAAAAACTCAGAGAATGCACAAGCCTTCATACTTTCTGAGGTTTCAGGCATCCACCAGGGTCTTTAGAATGTATCCCCTGAAGATAAAGGGGGGATTACTGTATTTAACTATAGTAAGTTTATGCAATTTAATTTTTAATAATGTCTGTGTTTAGTACTGGTTTGAAAAGTCCTGGGAATTTAACATTTGGCTCCATATAAGCTGACTTGTATAAGCTGCTGCTAGAATAGTGTACTCGCTCCAGGGACTTGGAAGGTTAAGAGCCGAGATTCGCCTGCCCGGGGAAAGAGCTAGAAGGACATGGTTGGCAACTGTCAGTAGAAAACTAAAAAGAGAGGAGTCCCAACTTCACATGGGCTACAGAAGGAAGAGGATGGGGCTGACTGCTTCCTGGTTGTGTGATCTTGGCCATGATGACCTGTTTCTCTGGGTCTCAGCTTTCTTATCTATTAATGAGGTTATTATAATATGGGCTCTACCACCAAGATGGCCCAAGGCTAAATACCGGCCTTACCACTTTCTAGCTGCAGGAGTATGGGCAAGTATATTTACATATTCACCTCTGTGAACTTCAGTGTTCTCACTGAAAAATGGAAGTAACTATAATATCTACCTGAGGGGATTACTGTGGGGTTAGACGTGTGCTTCCAGGCACGTGGCACGCGGCATGTGGTAGCTCTCTTCACTGCCTTACAGTTCTGCTACAGAATCAGATGAACTACTGTTTATTGGTACTTATGGCAGTCATTAATGCTCTGCCAAATATTTCTGGCTCCCTTCCTTCCATGCCCAAGGAAACACTGCACTTCGTGGCTTCTCATGATGGAGTAAGGCCATGCAGCCTGTGTTAGCAGCATGAGTTGAAAGCAGAAGAGACGCGTCACTTCCAGGACGGAGCCTTTTAGCCTTGTTACAACACCTCTAGAAGCCTCCAGACCTCCAGCATGGCAGACGACACATTACGCTGGTGGCTGCTCTATAAGCCTGGGACCCCAAAGAACTATGATGTGCTGAGTCCGCAGCCCACACATTTTGGACATGTAGCCGGGGGACATGTCAAGTGAGTGAGAAATATGTCTTTGTTGCATTGAACAGCTGAAGTTTAAGGATCTTTCATTATGGTAGCTGCTGTAACCTACAATGACTAACAGATTGCTAAATGAATGGCATTTATTACTATTACTGCTATAGTATTATGCTTTGGTATTAGTTTATTGGTAAGGTGTACAAAATTAGGCATGGAGCACTTGCCTAGCCAGTGCAAGGCCCTGAGTTCGATTCTCCAGCACCACATAATCTGGGTGTGGTGGTGTATATGCTTTTAATTTCAGCACTCGGGAGGCTGAGACAGGAGGATTGCCATGAGTTTGAAGCCAGCCTAGGACTAGTGAGTTCAGGACCAACCTGGACTATAGAGTGAGAGTCTCTCCCAAAATAAATAAAATAAAATAAAAGCACGGTATGTGTAAAAACCTATACTTAAATCCTCCCTTTCACAGTTCTTAACTGCAGGTCAGTTATATCAGTTCTCTGGGCCTCAGTTTTCTGACCTGAGATATGGAACTAATAACAATGATCATATTTGCCCTTGCTTTACCTTGCTTGCTGCTGTGTAGTTCCAATGAAATAGAGCACTGTATAAAACAAGCTATTATGGTTAGAGAAAAGTATGATCTCTGCTTGTAATAAAGTCAGATTTTTCCACTGTTCTTCATACAAACTCTAAGGAGTTTCAGTTGAGTGTTTTTTTTTTTTTTTGGATTAATGCAGAGATTCAATACAGAGTAAACAACCCCCATGTCCTCCTCCTTTAGCACTCCTGCGAAGACTCCACGTCCTAGAGCTTCTCTTCCCTTGCTCTGAATCCCGACATACTACAGCACACCTTGACAACTCATCCCAACAAGCTCGGGCTTTCTCAGAAAGTTCTTCCTAAAATCTTCCTTAGAAATGCATACCCTGGGGATTTAATTAATTCCAGGGCCTATATATCGACCTAGGATCAAACTGCAAAACCAAATCTATACGTCCAAGTAGTGTCCACAAGCCAATTAGTTAAGAACACAATGCCCCTTAAGCACCAACTCTTCAAATCTTTAAAAGAGAGAGAAAAGGGGGAGGAGAGAGAGTGAGAAAGAGAGAGAACATGCATGACAGCAAGCGCGACTCTTAATTCTATCACTCTGTTCTCACTGCTTGCTGACGTTTTGCAGGCCTTGGCATTTCCTAATTACAAGCACAGCCTAATTCAATCAAGATTCTGCCACCGGTTTTTCTAATGCTCTGACTGATGCTGTGAAAGCAACACCTTTTCCTTTTTTTTCCCCACCAAATAAATTAAACCTCTGTATTATAATCATTAATGAAAAATTCTCTGTAGCTGTACAATTTTGTTTTTTCTAAATCATAATTACACATGTCTACCTGTCAAATGAACAGAAGCACTCAACGTACACTGCATGTCGTCAGAAGCTAAGCATTAGGCAAAAGGCCAAGACACAGGTAGGAGGATGAGGTCTCTGTTTCTCCATCTACAAACAGAAAACAAGGCATGCACTGCATTATGAAGGACAACAGCCAGTGACCTTGAGATCTACACTAAAAACACAAGAGAAGCATTCATTCATTTATTCATAAATCTTAACTGAAATCTTATTGCATACTAGCCTGTGAATAAGGCATACCTGGTCTTTTACCTTATAGAATTTATGGTCCAGTGGAAGAGACAGATACAAAACAGACAATTACACAATAATTACTACCACTGTGATTACTTCCAAGACAGAAGAGAAGTGATACCAGAGGGCATAATAGAGGCTATGTCACCCAGTCAGGGGACAGCAAAGACTTCCTTAAGGAGGTGACGCCTAGGCTGGCAAATGAAAAAGGAATAAGGGAAGACCGGGGGAGAGCAGAGGGAAGGAACTGGAGGAATACTATGTTCATGGATTCAAAGACTCAACAGCATTAAGAGATTTTATATTCTTCAAAGTGATCTGTAGATTCGTGCAACCCCAATCCGAATCCCAGGAGGTTTTTTTTCTTTGTTATAGAAATTGGAAAAAGTAAATTTAAAAATTATATAGATATTTGAAGAACACTGCCTACCAAAGAAATCTCGAAACAGAAGAACAGAGTAGGAGAACTTTATCTAAATCCAACATCTACTGTGGAGACATAGTTATCAATAAAATGTTGCACTGCTGTAGGGAGAGATATACTGATCAATGAAGAAAAACAAATAGACTCACACATGGGTGTTCATATGATTTTTGAGCAAACAAACCAAAGCAATCTTAAGGGAAAGGAAATTTGTAACCAAACAGGGTAGGAATGACTGGACAGCCACATAAAAATCACCTTAAAACTTTTACATCACATTTTACAAAAGAAGAAGAAGAAGAAGAAGAAGAAGAAGAAGAAGAAGAAGAAGAAGAAGCAGCAGCAGCAGCAGCAGCAGCAGCAGCAGCAAAAAGGAACCTGAGAAAGATTAAGGACCAAAACAGAAATGTTAAAACAACAAAGTTTCTAAAGGAAAGCCTATGAAAATATCTTTGTGATTTGGAGACAGGCAAAGATTTTTTTCACAAGGGTGAGAATATGCCAAACAGTAGGCACAGGATGGGCAAAGGCCCTGGAGAAGAAAAGAATGTAATTTTTCTGAGGAAGTGAAAGAAAGGTAAGCGTGGCTAAAGTGTGCCAAGTTAGGAAAAGGTGTCAGAGGTAAAGCCAATTACAGCTATAGTGATTGTTATTAAAACAAAAACAAATCTCACTAACAGAATGAAAAAAAAAAAACAAACCAAAACTGTGAGAAAATATTCGTCAATCATGTAAGTGACAGAGGACTGATCCCCAGGAAATATAAAGAACTCTCAAAACTCAGTAATAAGAAAACAAATAACTCAACTTTAAAATGGGCAAAATATTCTAACAGGCATATCACCAAAACAGATAAATGGAGAGCAAGTATGCACATGAAAAGAAAACGCTCCATATGACACACCACTAAACACCTATTACGATGGCTACAACTGACAAAGAAAAAAACCCACCTGTTAATAGCAAGTGCTGGTGAGTATGTGGAGCAACTGGAACTCTCATACATTACAGGTAGAAATGCAAGATGGGATAGTCACATCGGGAAAAAAGTTGGGTGATGTCTTAAAAGGTGAAACATATACTAACTAAATCACCCAGCAATCCCACTCCTAGCTATTTAGAGAGATGAAAACTATGGTCATATATGAAAATGTTCACAGCAGCTTTATTCATGTCAGAAACTACAAACCAGCCCCATGTCTTTTAACAGGTAAATGAATAAACTGACATAACCACATAATGGAGTACTATTTAGCAACAAAAAGAAACAAACTATGCATACATACAATATAGATGGTTCTCAAATGCACTATGCTTGCTGAAAGAATGAGATTCAAAAGATTAAAATTTGCATTATTTCATGTATAGAACATTTGAAAAAAGTCAAAGCTACAGGGATAGAGACCGGATTAGTGGTAGCAGGTTTGAAGGAGAACAAGTTTCGATATAAAGGAAGAGCACAAGGAAATTTAAGGGAGTGACGGAATTGTTCCATATCCTGCTTTTTGGCAAGACTCATATAGTACACTAAAACAAGTTAAAAGAGAAAATCATAATATATAGTCAAAAATACTACCTACCAGTCACCTTGCTTGTCTCCTGCTTAGGCACTCCTACCACCTACTGGCGGGAGTCACAAGTTCCTCCTCAGCTCTTCCCTGCTGGGACTTTTTACCCATCCATAATCCTGGTTCCCCACCACTACAACAGCCAGCAGGAGCTTCAGGCCTCGAAGGTAGTGCCTTTATGTCTCCGGGCCTTGGTTCATGCTGTCCCCCTATCCGAGCTATCCTTACTTTCCTCCTTCCTATCCATTCTCCAAACGTTACTCAAGTGTCAACTCCTTGGGTAGTAATCTAAAGCGCAAGGCACTACAGCTGGTTCCACAGAGATGGCAAACCCAGCCAAAGACAGCAGACGGAAGCTGTGCAATGCCTCCATACTTAATGACATATTGACTAAGCCACCTCTTGGATCCAGGTGTCTACATTCCAAAAGGGTCATTACACAGAAATCAGAAAAGTGAAGACACACGTGCCCAGCTGAAAAATACATACTCCACAGGGTTTTTTTTTTTTTTTTTTTTAATGGTAACAGGGATCAGCCCTGGGGCCTTCGCCCTGAGGTATATCCCTAGACCATTTTTCATTTTTGATTCTTGGGCAAAGTCTTATCAAGTTGCTAAGTTGCACAGGCTGGGCTCAATCTTGTCATCCTCCTGCCTCAGCCTTTCAGAGTGCTAGGATTATAGGCCAGTGAACAAAGCTTATTTTAACATAAAGAAATGAGGAGCTGATGACAAGAGATGGAAATTAAAAGAGTGATTACTGAAGAGGGGACTGACTCCCCAAGTCCTACTGTGGGGTTCTCAGGAACTAACCCTTCCAGCCTCCTAAAGCACACAGCTTGCCCAAAGTTTCCCCCATGGCCCTCTAGGTCACACCTCCGCGAGAAGAAGCAATTCCTTCCCCACGCCCAGATGGATTAAAGAAACTGCGAAGCCCCAGAACGCTGCTTAAGAGAGATTTCTGAGGCCGTGGCTCTGCAAGTCAGAAATAAAAAGTGGGGTTTCAGCGTCGTACAATTAATGCAGCAAACATTGATTTCTGCACTGTAAGAAGCTGGTTCATTAATTCCAGATGCTCCCACCAGTCAAAGCCAGGCTCGGCTTCTTTGCAATATGAGGCAAATGAGAACACTGAATTTTAAAATTCCTTTCTGCAGCAACCTTTATTACCAAACAGAGCATAAAACCCACCCACCCAGACGGCTTAATTCTTCCTAAATAATTAACAGCACCTGCTCACCTCCCCGTTTACATGGGCAAAACTCCCTGCACTGTTCAGCCCTTCCTGCGGAAGAACAGATCCATGGCCACCAACCTTGGCCAGCTCCACCCAACCCTAAACAAATGCTTTATTTGTTTAGTGGAATGTCCCTCCCAGGCTTCCCAGCACCAGCACTTTACTTCACTGGATTAGATTTTTTCTCTGAATCACCTTTGGAAGGTAAATACCCAATAGGGACTTCCCAGGGGGCATGTCTAGGGATTCTTGGAAGCAAAAAAGGGACAGAAGAGCACCCCCCACCCCCACCCCCAGGGGACTGCCTTCCCATCAGAGGCCTCTACAGGATGAAAGTTTCCTTTTTCTATAAGCAAAGTGCCCTTTGGGGGAGCTGCTGCAGTGAGCCAGGCTCAAGCTCTGTAATTCAAGTCCAGGAAGGCCCAGGAGTTGGACAAGCATCCAGCTGGGTTTTCTGGTGATTTGGCAAAGTGTCGCTACCCACAATCTAGTGTACCTTCTCTAGCATCAGCCTCACCTGGAGTCTGAGAAACACTGAATCTCAGGCCAAACTTGAGTCCTGGTAAATCAACGTCTTTCTTTTATGAGCTCCCCAGGGGATCCACATGCAGACTGAAGTTGAAAAGCACTAGTGCTAAAGGGCTCTGTCCAAGAAGGACCCTGCTTTCTTTGTTGGGAGGGAGGAAGAATGCCTTCTGCCCACCTGCCACCAAGAACCACCAGTCTGAGACACAGCACCTTTCATCTGGATGCCAGCCAAGGCCAATGGCATCCTGGCATGGTACACAACACAAAATCACAATGTTCATGGCTCTACCCACACCAATAGCATTATCACCACCTGGGAATTTGCTAAAATGGTAGAGTCTCAAGGTGTCCAGGCCTCCAGAATTCCCTGTCTTAGATAATTTTTCATTGTGGAGAAAAACACCTAACAGCCACAACTTAAGGGAACAAAGATTTCAGTTCACCGTTTCAGAAGGTCAGTGTATATACATACATGGGCAGCTGAAAATAATGAACACACACTGCAGGGCCGCTGCTAGGAAGCTCTTCAAGGCATGGCAGATGGAAGCTGAGCAAGGGAGGTAATCTGCCCCTTCTGGGTCAAGCCCCACTGTTACACCTGCTCTGACCAGGCCCCACCTCCCAAGAGCATCCAAATACATGAGGCCTTCGGGAGACATTACAGATCCAAACCATAACTCCCAGGAATCGGAGAAGTGCTCCAAAAGATTGTCCATCATGCCCAGCTTGAGAACGACTGACAGAGACCGCTTGTCTAGCAGACCCAACTGAAGGGACAGTCTGACCTCGGACAGCTGTCACTTTTGATGGATTCCTTCAACTGGATTCCAGCTTGACACAGGTGTTGGAGCTGGGGGGGGGGGGGGGGGCCGAGGGGGCGAGCACAAAAAGCATGAAGGACTGCCGGTGAGCCATTAACCTGGGCAAGGGCTGGGGAGGAGATGAGGCATCTGAGACCCAAGCGCAAACCCACCATCTTCAATGAACGCTGAGCTTCTTCAGTAAGAGGCAACAGCGGATGCAAGACCACCCTTCCCTCTCCTGCACCCAGTCCTTTGGCTTCCTTTTCAAGTTCATAAGGCTGGTTTCTTTATCTAAGAGGAACTCAGGGATAAAACACTCCATCATTCGACTGTGTGGGTCCCCGCCGTGCACCTCCCCAGCCTCCTTGGTTATCCCGATGAACACAACAAAGATTTCATGCACCAAATACCATCGGGCTCCAATTGTCATTTCAGGATTCGCACCATTTTAATGAATGCCAAAACTGTTTTTTCACTTGATAGAGCCTGACAAGACCAACAATCACAGATTAGAGAGAAACTTCTTGCTTTTCAACAAAGGTTAATAAATAGTGACAGCATTAAGTCTATTCTGATTAACTATGCTGAAAGATATTATTGCTGTTTGTAACATGAAATCATTATTGGATTAAGCACAGCATATAAAAATGAAATGTGAGTTTTAATCTCAAATGTAGAACGCAGGCTGCTCGGATGGAGGTGGGGTGACACTCGGAGGCCTGTATTCATTTTTAAGTCACTCTTGA
This sequence comes from Ctenodactylus gundi, assembly GCA_004027205.1. NCBI lineage: Eukaryota > Metazoa > Chordata > Mammalia > Rodentia > Ctenodactylidae > Ctenodactylus > Ctenodactylus gundi. The sequence goes on along the minus strand of PVKB01000478.1, from coordinate 608,101 downwards.
GAAGGGATATTATATGTCATTTTCTGGTCGGGATTTGATGGGAAAGAACAGGTCCCTTAGTGATTTCTCTTGTTACTTTCCATCCCCAAAGACACTAGAAGGGACAGGGAAGTGACATGTCTCCGGTTCTCAAGCTATCACAAGGCAAAGCACAGCACAGGATCTAAAGGCAGACCAACAAAGCACAGGAGGCCATCCTCTTCCAGAAATGTCTTCGACTTCAAAGACTTTCCTCAACAAAATGCCAGCCCCAAGTAAGGAACTGGATATGGGGGCTGAGATTCACCAGCGTGTTTTTGGAAAGAAGAAATTGGAAGAAAACAGTAAAAGAGAATAAATAAGCCCCAGTGGGGTTGCTAACCTGTGAAAGGGTTGGGAAAGAGATAAGGTCCAAGTTCAAAGACAGTGCCTCAGCCTCTTTCCCATTCCATGCCCTGAGGACCACTGAAAATGCCTTCCAATGCATACATGTCTTGTATGTTCATTCACTCTGCACCAGGACCAGGGCCTCTGACAACCATGGCTACAGACATACACAGTTAACTTGGAATAACCTGTCCTCCCAGAAAGCAAGGGAACCCTCCAAGGGTTCAGGAGCCAACTTGCTGAAACTCCCACATGCCAGAAAAAAGGCAGCCTGAACACAGATAAGGACGTCAACAGACATGGTTTAAGGCCACTATGTCTAACAATGTGTGTGTATGTTGCTGTTCTTTGTTTTGTAGTCCACAGTGGCTTGCAACTTGCTAGATAGCCTGGGCTGGCCTTGAACTCGTGATCCTTGTGCCTCAAGAGCAGTCATTACAGGTGTGCACCACTGTATCCACCTTTCTAATGATTATTTTTTAAAAAAACTTTCACTGCCAACTTTGAAGGACGTCAAGGAATCAGCTTATTCTTTTGATAACTGGCAGATAAAGGGAAAGAATTAAGCATTTATCTTCCCTTTCCTGGACACACTTCCCTTTGGGGTAAGCAAATAATTGATGAGGGGTGGTTTCTCTGTGGAGAAATCTCCCAGCTAAGAATCAGAGGGGGAGGGGCAGAATCAGCATATCCACATTCAGCAGCTCCTAATGAATTAATGGATCTAGGAATGACTATCAGTGGGCACAAAACCCAGCGGATGGAAGGCTGCTGGGGAAGTTGACAATGGTTGGATCAGGCTGACAGCTTCGAACCCACCAATCAATCTCAACGTCACAGACAGGGAGACAGCCAGACCTCATGTGCTTCCTGATGGAAGGGCACACAGCCACGTGCCATGTGGTTGCCAAAAGTATCGAACAAGCATCTGATCAAGCCTGTGGGGCTATCACCAGTTCACAGGAGACCCAGAGGATAGAAGAGACTGTTAAATGACACCACGGGGACGTGCTCAGTCAAATCCAATGGAGGGAAGCCCTACAGGACAAACAGTCTGGCTTCTTTGGCAAGAAAAAAAAATGGAAGAAAAAGAAAGAGAGGGAGAGTAGAACAGGATGAGGACACAGAGAGGAGGGAGGGCAGAAAGAGAGGAAGGAGAAAGAGATGGGAACAGAGAATGGGGATGAAAAGACAGAAATGGGGGAGGGACCATGAGTCTTTACTGACATAAATAATTGAATAGACAAATAATTGGAGTAGAGAAGAAGGCTCTTCAACTAATAAGTGTAAAAGTAACAATGAAAACAGAACATTGCCGTTTGTCAAATACCACAGCAGTAACTGTTTTAGGCAAGAGGCATCAATAGATGCTAAAATTAGTGGGCTAAACAATGATGAGTATTATATTGCCTCAAAATATTTCTCCACAAGGTATTTATTAGTTATAATGGGAAAATCATAACCTTTCAGTAGAGAATCCTAAAAGACGACATTTTGAACCAGTGGCCAAGGTCAGGTCAGAGTAGGGGGACAGGCTGAGTGCTCGTCGTGCCTCTCGACACACAGACTGAGGACACAGCCTCCCTCCCTCAGTGCTGCAGCCAGAAATACACAACTTAAGTTGGATCACAAGTAAACACCCTGCGTGTCCAATTGGACAGCCAATTTGCATCAAAAGCATCAAGTCCCCAAAAGACAAGAGACTGGAGAACTGGCTCGTGTACAAGGAGACTATATAGGGCCAGGACAACTCAGTGTGACACGTGATCCAGAAATGGACCTTATGCCTGAAGAAGGATGCTACTGGACAACTGCAAATTAAGTTAGAGTTGAGTAATGATGCACCCTTGTAAGTTTCCTGATGTTGTCTTTACTCAGTGGTTAGGTCGGATGCTAGCCTTCAGGGACTGAGTTCTTTGTCCTGATTCACTGTGGTAACTTACGATGAATCCTTTTTTTGCAGTTCTCTCAAAATGAAAAGTTAAAAAGTAAGACTTTTAAATAAATTACATGTGAAGCCTTTGCCAACTGCCTTATCTCATTTATTTGCTTTTCATCCTTACAAATTGTGTCTTCAGGCATTTTTCTCATTGGAGCTTGTAAGCCTCATCCCAGACCTTTCCCTTCCGTATACCCACTAGTCCCACAAGTAAGGGGTGGGGGGCACTTGACCTACTGGGGCAGATGCCCCTGCACCATCCCTGACCCAGGAGGACAGAGTAACCACAGTGAGTGTGGTGGCATCAGGCCCTTCCCAGCTGAACCTCACATCTCTCAGAATTCCCAGAGGCAACAAAAAGTTTTATCTGGGAACACAAAGAAAAGAATTATAAGTGATATCTACATGACATGCTTGTCCAAATAAATTCAGCAAGGATTCATGAAGAGGGATTGATATACCCCAATCAAAAGTCAAAGTCGCTGCAAAGGAGAAAGTCACCTGGGCTCTGGGAGGTATGACACATCCCAGGTGGGTTGGGTGAGGGCCTGCAGGCAGGGCCACAGAACAGGAAGCTTGCTGGGGGCCTTGCTAGACCTTGAGCATGATTCAGGAGGGAAAGGGTCACTGTCACAGGAAACTGTACATGTGGATGTGCCTGTACATTTTACACAGAGCCTCTGTTTCCTCACCTGTAAATGGGGCCAGAGGTGCAGATCCAACTCAGCACAGTGCTAGGCAAGGGAGGTCATATTACGGACAATCACTGGAGCTCGCCCATCAATCACCACGAATAACCTGCCTGATAATCGACAACTCTCTCTTGCCACATCCTGGCCTCTCCCTGTCTCCAGCTGCCCTGTCCCTCTCCTGGCCATGCCGGATAATGGCTGGGCTCCCTCTCATCAGAGTTTTTAATGCTCTTCCTCCCTTCCCACCTACAAAATTCTGAAAAGCATTTTGGGAGCCGTATCTTCTGTCATGTCATCAGAAGTGTTATGATTGGAAGTTATCCGGCGTTGTCTGAGTTAAAATCTTTCCTCTTCCTTAGCACCTCCATGGCACTTTGCTCCTGTACCCACCAGCAATTAAGACTCATGATTAGTTATTCATAGCGTCACTGCAAGCCAGAGCTGCCATCAATTGCCAATTATCAGTCCTCTCAACAGCCCACACAGCAGGTGGCACTGTTCATCCACTTCACAGACAGGAAACTGAGTCACAGATAGGGGATACCACTGGCAAAAGGTCACATAGCCAGGAAGTGACACAGCCGGGCTTTTGTGAGGCTCCAAAGTACTCACCTTTTTCCTGCAGTGTGCCAGGATAGGTAGGTGAAGATATCCATACTGCCCAGCTGCTTGGCCAGGAGAGAGGCCAAGTGTATGCCGGCACATGCCCTCAGAGCTTTCTGGCAGCAGTCCTCTCCTGAATTTCAAACCTCGGCCCCCCCACCCCCACCCTTTGCTGAGTCACCTCCTCCGTCAGCCCCTTCCTTGGAGTAGGAGAAGAGAAATCAATACTCGTTGCCTATTGACTTGATTATCCAATCAACTGACATCGTGCCCCAAGGCCACAATGGATCATTCCAAAACCCCCAAACCCCATTTTACTACGGTTAAAAGACCATTTCTTTTTAATCATCCCCAAATAGCCAGGTGGTGGGTATCTGCATAGGACAGCGGCCTGTCCCCACACCGCGACTAGACCCTCAGTGTAGCCCCTGAGGCTACCTGGGAGGCACCGATGAGCCTGGCGCACTCAGCCAAGAATGGCCACTTGGAAGAGAGCAGATCACAAAGCAAGGCAGTGAGGACCCGCTGGGAGAGACAAGGCAATGACAGCCTAGCTAGGGGAAACAGTGCTTCTGGCCAAGTCACCAAGGTGAATGTCCTGGCCCTCCTGTGTGTGGGCCACACCGTTCTCACCCCAGGCCTTTCTTCCTAAGAAGCATCAACATCTCTGGGAGCCACAGCAGGCTGCAAACCAGAAGGCCCCAGCAAGGACATTAAGGTGAAGACCTGGGAGTCAGAGTGAGTGGGTGGGGCCGCTCTGCTCCTCCATGAGGCAGGTGAACTCTGGGCTCAACAGGCTGCTCCTTCCTCTCATTATTAACTGGGAAAGGAGTTTCTAACTCCCCTCCTACTTGGTAACTCGACAAACAGCCCAGCAATAACAACAACAGCCAGGAAAATGCCTATGAATATTCACTGTGCCCGGTTCTTTTCTTAAATGTTATACAAATCACACCTTATTTTACAAATGAGGAGCCACTGCCTCAGAGAGATGCAGCAACCTGCCCCATGTCACAAAGCCAGGAGGGTAAAGAGCTGGGATCTGAACCTGGGAAAGCCTCTCAGAGCTATATATAAATGACGAGTTCAGTGAGATAATGTCTGGGCTTCTCTTTGGACTCTGTTGGGCTCTGAGCCACCCATGAGCCACCCTGGAATTCAGCTTCTAAATTAATTTTTTTCCTAAGGCCTCAACTCCACTAGACACCTGTTGTGTCATGCTACATATAGGGTTGGGGGTAAGAATAAAGCTCTAGCCTGTCAAGGACCTATGTCCATGTGACACAAACACAGGGCAGCTGGGAAACAGCAGAATTAGCTACAAGGCATAAAAGATCATTGGCCAGAAAGAGAAAAAATAATACAGAAGACAACACAGGCCAAAAAGAGAAGGAAGCAGGTGGCGCCAGCTCTTCAGCCCAAGCAGGAGTTAAAGCACAGGCAGCCAAGGGGTAGTGAGCAGGAAGGGCACTCTTGGTGGTCAGTGTGTGGAGCCAAGTGGGCCCAATCTGCGTGAACTCTGGGTCATTTACTAGCAGTACTGGGAAAGAGTTGGGTGTCTTGCCCTAGGAGATGTCAAGCTGGTGAAAGAACTGGCAGCAGACAAAGACCACCCACGAAGAGGAAGCTGAGCCAGGAGCAGAGCAGGATAACATCACCTGTGTGGTTGGCTGCAGCCGCGCCTGAAGCCTTGGCCTGAAATGCTCAGGTCACGTGAGTCACTTCAAATTCCTTTCTGTTTCAGTAGGTTCCCAGTGAGTGTCTCTCACACAGAACCACAAGAGTCCTGCTCATTAGTGTATAGAGTGGCCTCAGGTAACCACTCACTGTGACATGGCCCTGGAAACGTCCACCTGCCACTCATGCGTCAGGCAACTCTCTCTCACCTGGAACCACAGAGCACGTCTTTGCGTCTGGCTGGATACTAAATGCAGACACACTCTCTGAATAAATGATCCTTCCACAGCTGACCCTTGACTCTTGACATTCTAGTCAGCCAAGCTACCCAGGGAGACCCTCTAACACATTTCCTGGTCTTTAAGTCATGTGACAGTGGCTCAGTTTTCTGTTGGCGATCTCCGGCTGCCACTGACTATCTCCAAGAGAGCTTCCTGACCCCCACAGCTCTGCTGGGGGTAAAGGAGAGATGCTCTGATCAGTTCCCTCTGCATGGGAAGCTGCCAGGTTCTGCTTGACCTGTCATTCCCTTGGCCACAGGGCTAAAGAGCACCACCATCCACCTACCGGTCTGGGCATCTGTTAGTACCCACTGCATACCCAACCTGGGGCTAACGTTAGCACGTGTGTGTGACCAACTGCAGGGCTGAGTTCCTTTTCCATAAAAGTGAACAGCCTCCATCCCCACAAGCCTGTAGACCCTAAAGGTGAGAGGACTACCTCTTTGGCAGGAGATGTGGCAAACCTATTTGTTGCTGATAATGAAAAGTTTTTCTCCTCAAAACAGTTCTTTCCTGAAGACATCAAGGCGTTAATTCTTGTCAATATTTGTATTAAATTGGCAAGAACTATTTCTCTGCAAAAGATAAAATAATAACATTCTCTGTTTGTTGTCGATCACTTACTATGCCAGCTGCCAGGCTAAATGGTTTAGCTACACTGTATTACTGAATCCTTCCTATAGTCTATTGGTGAGTAAACAAAGGCGCCGAGAGGTTGAGTACCTGGCTCAGAGTTACTCAGCAACTGAAGAAATGACAATTTCTACAAGATGTGGAAGATTCCAAAATGTCTCGAGGCCTCAACTACCTTGTAAAATCAGAGTAAGCAGGACCTACTTTGAGGAGTTTCTTTAAAGACGCAAGGTAACGCGCGCAGTGTGTGTGAGCACAGAACCTGGCCCACAGAGAGTGCTTCACCACCAAGCCTGAGTGCTTGCTACCAACGTGTCCCTGACATGGTATGAGGCGGGTGGGCGCAGGGCGTGGTGGATGCCAGGCTCCAGGGAAACACCAGGCTGCTCTCCCTTCTGCTGTCTGCCACCGATGTTCAGATGTCAGTCGGCTTTGGACAAGTGCACAAACAGTTTGGGCACCCACAGCCTCCACACGCCTGAACTTGCTGGACCCATCCTCGGAGGGGAGCGCTGCCAGGTGGCACTCTCGCTGGCTGGCTCCCACCCCTGGCTGCTGCCCAGGGTGACTTAACCCAAGTCTGTGCCCGCCTTGCCAGATCGCTAGCGAAGAGACAAGCACAGCACTTGGCGCAGCCCACCCACACAGGGCACCCACCCCAGAGCCCGTGCCGTGCCGCTCCAGCATGCCCAGCCAGGTGCTTGGCTCCCAGCAGCTGCCTGCAGCTCAGAGCAGGCAAGGTTGCAGAAAGAGTGGGCTCCATGTCATGTTCAAAATAAGATGAGGTTGCGTACAGATGAGACTCTTTAATCTGGGCTCTGCGTTCCAGAAATAACAATAATAGCTCATGCTCTCTAGTACTTTCTATAACCTTTTGTATAAAGTAAGGAATTTAAACCTTGCAACATCACCAAGCAGTAGATATACTATTTTTACAGGTAAGGAAACCAAAGTGCAGAAAACACAACCCACATGAGATCACACCTGCTGAACCAACTCACCTGGCCCATGCGAATCTTCCATATTCAAGCCCTGAGGTAACGAGTGAGAGATAGCCCTTTGTGTCACACTGTGGAGAACCCCAACTTACATGTGAGAGCACTAACCACCCAGGAGAGTTGATCAACATTCCCAAGGCTGCACAGCCTTTGAGGCCAGGCTCTGGACATGCCTTCAGCACAAGCCGCCTCAGATTCCACTGCACAGGGCACCGGCTTTGTGGACTTTGATGTCCCTACCCCTTCTGCTCCATTCTGCAGATGATGCTCCCTCAATCAAATCCTATAGGTGCAGTGAGCCAATCAGGGACAGAGACGAAGAAGGGGCTTTCCGGGCTTCACAGAGAAGCCTAAGAACTACCAGGCACCCTACGGGGTGCAGCTTCTCTGCCCTGGAGAAGCAACAATGGGGGTCACACACGGTGGGGGGCGGGGTGAGGGCTGCTGCAGCGTGGCTGTGGGGGGGGGGGGAATCCCTGACTGTCCTCATGCTGTGGCCAGTGTCCCCACATGGAGCGATCCTCTCTTGAAGGATAAGCCCAGGAGAATGTGTCAATTCCAGGTCCCAATTCCAGGGTTAGCGCATCTTGAAAAATCACATTCTATATTATAAGGTTATTTTATATTTAAAAAAGCAATACCAGTTCACAAACAACGGCCATTGTTTTTGTCACCCAACCCGTAGCAGCCAAAGCTTGACAGGACCTTCTTAGTTAGAGCTGGGTGGGTTAAAAATGGCCAAACACTCAGAGGGAGCTGGGAGGCCAGGGCTGCGGGAAGAGGCAGGTAGCATTCCCGGGAGCCTGTGCTGCATTCACAGCCAACAAGCCTCAGGACAGCTGACCACCAGGGAGACTTGCTAGGGACTCCCGCATGGGGACAGGAAGAACACCACACATGCACCATCATGCAACAACTACTGGTGTCTTCAGACATTCTCGCAAATGTGCTCTCACACAGCAGTGCTTACACCACACAAGCACCGCATACTCGCTCCTACTATGTTCTCATATGTAACATGCCCACAACATGCATGCTCATGGTTTCCACATGACATCCTCCCCATGCATGTTCACATGTCTAAACATGCATTCAAGTATATGCACACTGAAATTCACACACACGTGCACATTCACACTCAGATACACACACTTATGCTCACATGTGTACAACTTTGACACTACATACCTACAAGCACAAGCACGGGTATCCCCACACTCATCGACCCATAACCACATACCCACATCCTCTGCAAGATGCACACACACAAACACAGAGATAGAAAAGGATATGCAGGGTCCCAGATCACCACCCGCCACATCCATGGCCCCTTCTGAAGATGTGCAGATACAGAAATATACAACTCACAAATGCACACATGAGAAAGACAAAAGATCCACACCCAGCCTTGCACATGGATGACTCTCAAAGCCACCACATACCCAGGAAAAGACAGGTGGAAAGCCACCCGTGCCACATACACAGTGGGCTGGGTATAAACACAGTGTCACAGCTCCTGACCCACCCCACGTCCTGCCTGCACTCACCCTAGGCAGCTCCTGCTTTCCCAGAATCGTCCACGGCCCCCAGCGGTGTCCGTACAGGGCCGGTCTGATAGCCCGAGCTGCTGCAAGGCCGACGGTACACCACCAGCTCAAGAAAAGTGGGTGTGCAAAAATAAAAGAGAAAGGCTGCGATGAAGCCGTCCCTTCCCACAGGACTCTGAGCTGACGCAGGTTCTGCTCTGCAACAAACATTTCCATTCTAATTTTAAAAGACATTAGCATTACCTCTTTGGCTCTCAATCCAGCCAGACGGTACCCCGCCTTCTACGCTGCCCACCAGCCGCAATGGGCAGTAGGGGACACAGGGGCACCTTCTAGCTAAGGTACCTGGGGTCTGATTTTACACCATCTCCGTGGGTCCTAGATTTGGCACCTGATAAAACAGGTGGTCAGAAGGTCTGTGACCCAAAAATCTAGCAAAGAGAAACTCCCACCAGGCTTCCTGTGGATCCAACCCTACTTCACCACTGTGGGCACCGTGCATGAGAAAGGTGGCTTCCAAGGAACAGGTCTGCCCCTGAAACGTGGGGGGGGGGGGGGGGGGGGGGGGGGGGGGGGGCAGAGTCTGAACTGGGACTCCACTTGCCAACCCACACCAACTTGCACAGCCTGCAAACTTATCTCACCTCACACCTCCCTGCAGTGCCTAGCCTGGATTTCAGGGCTTGGCAAGGACCCAAGGGAGAAGGGAAACCACACACTCTTTGAGGAAAGGCAAGTGAGCTAGCTGTTTGAGTGAGCTCTGAGGCCCAGAACCTGAAAAGTTGTCCTGCCCCCAGCCTCATCTCTTGTCCCACCCCACAAGGTGGAGATCCAAAGCCTTCTAAACAGTGACCTCCACAAGACTCAGCTCTGACTTTTGCCACATTGCTTCCCCCTCCTTGAATCCACTCTCCTAGAGCTCTGCCAGAGCTGTGCCTAGCCAGTCCTCAGACCTGAGCTTCCAAGCCCCTACATGTCACTCTGCTAGGGGTCCAATATCCCATGCTGGACAGGGCAGCACATTTCTTGATTTCATCGAGCCATGTCACAAAGCATCAGCTCCAAGAAACCAGCCTGGCATCTCAGATTCGAAGGGGCATACCTGCTGGGCTCAGGAGGCCCCCTGAGTCCCCAGCTCAGGGGACAGCTCTTCCTAGGCTGGGTTTATCTGCCTGGACTTATTCCTTGTCCGTCCCTGCCTGGGGAATCCTGAAAGGCAGGGAGCTGCCGCTGGCATCCTCTGTCTCCCTTTACTGGGTACCACAGAGGCCTAATAGGTGGCTGCCAAACAAGTGAATAAGTGAGTGACCAACTTGTGCCCCATTCTTCCCAATTGGTTATAGGTCTTTCCCTTCTGGATTTGCATACAGAAATCAGGAAAGGGACAGTCAGGCAAATCATGGCTAGAGATAAGAAGATGGCGCTGGCTCTTTGCTCCTATTTCCAGGGCTCCCATCACTATATTGCCAGGTGGGGTTCTGCAGGCCCTGAGTGTAAAAATGTGGGGTGGAAAATAAAAATGTCAGCAGATGGCTCCCGGCAGCCTCCGCATCCTCCCTCAGAGTCTCCTTTTGAAATGTCCCTACATCAGCCCTCCCCTGGGCAGTCCCACACCTGACCTGGACCTCCTCATGAAGGCCAGACCAGCAGGAGAAACTCCCCTATCCCACCCCGCACCCCACCCTGTTCTTACCTCCACAACTCCCTTTCCATGGAGGGCCTGAGAGCTTTCTATAAAATTCTAGTGTAAACAATCACTACCACCTCCCGCTTAAACTCTCAAGAGTTCCCTGGAGTTCACGGAATTAAACCCCCAAATCATCACTGTGAGTCTTTGGGAAAAAAGTCAAATTCCACATGGTGCAGGGGGCCTTGCCTGATCTGACGCCCACCAACCACTCCACACAATACCCAATTCTAATAAAATACTCCACAACCAGAGCACTTGTCCTCTGCACCAATGTCCATACTGTTCCCAGGTATAAAACAGCTGCTCTAATTCTCTACCTGGCAAACTCATCCTTCGAGACCTGCTGCAGTCTTCCTGCAGCTCCTTCCCTGCTCCTGGCTCTGAGCACCTGCTGAGCGTGATGCCCACTGCTGCAGAAAAACGCCAGCTTGCACTGTAATGGTAGTCTTCTCTCCCCAGTGACCCCCTTGAGAAAAAAAGCCCATCTTATTTATCTAGGGGCTCCCCAGATCTAGCCCACAGTAGATACATTAATATGTATTAGTTATCGCTGCTGTGATTAATACAATTTTTAAGCTCCCTCTGCTGCTGGTGTCTTATTCTCAGCTCTCAGATTAGTTTGTTTTTAATAAATAAAACCAAAAAGAATGATCTAGGCTCCTTTGCTTCCTCCTCAGCTTCTCAGACTACAGTCTGAGGAAGTAGGGGGTGGCAGGGGACCATGGATTGAGCAGTGCAGGAAAGCTGTCCCCAGAAATAAAACAGAAAGCTAGAGAGTGGTGGACCTGAACATCTGAGATACTCTGCTCAGAATGACTATGCCTTTACCGCAAGGCCGCCTGCTGGACCCCAGTGATGCATGCTGATCTGAGGGCCCCATATCCCCTCCCTAAGTGAATGTGGATCAAAGCTGCTATCAGAAGGAGGCCATGAGGTTAGCAGGAGAACCACACAGGAAGAAAGCCCTGGGCCCTGCCAGTGGTAGGCAACATCCTACTTTCAGGACTTAAAAAATTTTTAACCCAGAACAGAGATTCAACTTGTGAGACCAAGGTCTTTGCTGTTCCTAAACCGAAGGCCAGGCCTCCCGGGCCAATTCCACCTACACTAAGAAACCTACCCAAGCGCTGAACAGAAGAAAGGGACAGACAGTGGAGGTGTCAGAAAGTTCTGGGCAAGTGACTTTGCTTCTATGAGCTTCAGTTTCCTCATCTGGGAAATAAATAAAAGTCATAAAAGCTCCTGAGAATCCCCATAGGGTGAACCTGGCAATGGAACCTGACTTCCCACTCTGCTCCATGCATGGTGGCCTTTAGGCCAACAATCTAAGTGAACCCACTGGCTTCTCTGCGAACAGCCCCAAGTTAACAAAGAGTCAGCCAGCAGTTAGGAAACTTGCGACCAGGGTTCAATTCTCCCTCAGCCACCTAGAAAGGCTGCATCTTGGACCTTCTGTACAGCTGCGAGAAAGTGAACCAGTCTCCAGGGGACAACAGCACTGGGTAACTCTTGGTTATTTCTCCTTGTTGATGGGGACTCAGTGGCACTGATAACCCCAGGGCTGACACTCATCCATGAGCCACCCAGCTCAGGTCCAGCCAAGCCCCGGCACTCCCTCCCGCTAGCTCTGCCAGGCCCTAAGCCCTTGCTGGAGGAAGCTCAGACCGGTAAGGGGGCCGAGCTGCAGGAGCCGCTCAGAGCCAGCACCGAGTAGACCCATGAGAGCTGCCCCGATTTTGAGGGCTCACTCCAGGCCAGTCCAGTGCCCAGTGCTTAGACCTAGCACTTACTGACTGCATGTCTGTCCCCCATAAATGGCTTCAGATACACTGGAGGGGGTGACAGTACCTAAAGTAGACAAAAGGACAGAGGCCATTTCCCTTGGGTTACAGACAGTAAACGAGGTGATGGTAATCACCACAACGCTGGTAGTAACAATTAACGGTAGTGAGAAGAGCCATCACTTAGTGCACACTAAAGGAGGCCCGGGCCTCACCACACGGCTGTCCCTCCAGCACTCCTCTCCTTTATACGTGATTCCAGCCCTTGAGGAAGGCAGCAAGAAAAAGACTTAAAATGGCGAGATCATTTTCCCCTTTTCTCTCCTTTACAGACCAAGAAACCAAACTCAGAGAGGGCAGGCCCTTCACCTGAGGTCACACAGAAGGAAAGAGATAGGAACTCGACCCCAAGATGATCTGACCTTCGTGTTCTTAACATCACTGTCGCCTCCCCAGAAAAATATAGATCTAGTCACTTGACAAACAGTGGTCAAGCCTGTTAAAAACGTGAGGGACCATTCTGTGCTGGAGACACTAAGGCAAAGGCAAAGAGAAGTCCAAGACTTGTGGCTGACCTTCTAAAATAGGAGTACAAGTTAGCAAAGTCTCTATCACCCTTAAGGTGATGAGGACCACACAGGGGACTGGGGGGATGCCATAATCGTGAGAATCTGTCTCCTTTCAAGAGAGGCCTCTGGGTTAAACAAGACAGCTGCCAAGCCCCATGAAACATCTAGACCACTAGGCAGTACAGACCTGCATCGTTCCTACCGCTGAACAAGGACACCACCAGAAGCTAGGTATAGCTGCAGTCAGGGCCGGCAAGGGAAGTCATACAGCCCTGTACTTTGCCCCCGCTGTCCCCCCAAGGTCAGGCAATGGCAGAAGTTACTTACCAGGAGGGAAAGCCTGGCCCCCGCGATGACCCTTACCTCCCCCACCAGCTCTGGATCCCTGTAAACTCCTCCTGACCTTCGGCCACGAGGTGGCCAGGACTGCTCACACAGGACCCAGCTGCAGCCTTGGCCTCTCCTCCTTCACGCGGCTCTCAGAGTATCGATTCTGCCGCTGGACTGGCCAGGATAATTTTGCTTAAATTCAAATACCTGGTTCTCATGAATCTCTCTGCCAGAAGGTTACAAAGCTTCCTCTGGAAGCTGGGGGGGAAGCGGCAGCCAGCTGGTGGTTAATATCACACCGTGCCCTGCCCATCTAACTGCCTGCCCGCTGCTGAGAGTCCACTACGAGATACTTATTTAACCAGCTTTGCTAGGCTGCTGAAGAAAGTGCAGTTATGCATTTTCCCCTCCTTGCTGGCGCGAATGACTATAGATAAACATCAATTCGCTCCTGTGGATCACAGTCACAGTAAATAAATTTTTCAGGAAGCTTGAGATCCGCACAAAGGCCTCGCCAAGCTCCCATTTCACACAACATCAATGTTTGGCCTCCAAGAAATAAAAGCTCGAAGGTGGCCGTCGCCAGGGTAAAATTATCAATTGTCAAGTCACTTTTAAAAGAGAAAGAAGATGAGCATTTCAGGGAGACAGTTCCTCCTGCGGCTTGAGAAATAAAAGGTAGATGGACGATCACTTCACCCACAAATTCACCACTGGGATTTGTCGCCCACGTTTCTGGCTAGGACCCACTGCCCCAGGAAGCTGGAGCAGCCAGCTCCGGCTGACTTCAGTGACTTCAGAGTCTCAGGCGCTGGGTTATTTTTACTTTCTCAAAGTGGGGTTTTTTCACTACTTTTAGAAGTGGCAGACGAGGCTTGTCTATTATAAAATATTTGTTGCAAACACACACAGAGACACACACAACTCAGTTGCTAACCACCCCACACAGTTTCTGTCTGTAAAAATCTCAAGTCACCGTGGTGTCAGGGACAAGAGATGGGAAAGCTGAGATATACCCCCCCTCCCGCCCCCCAGGTGAGCAAGGCTTTATGTAACTCTGGGCCTCAGACTCCGCGTGGTGCTGCTGTGGAGGTTCTCCTAGGCTGGGAACCTAGACTACATGGCATTTCACAGTGGGGAAATGGAGGCACCAAGGAGCCTACGGCAGGGAGAAGAGAACTCACTGTACCTGCATTTGAATTCAGTCCTACCACCTTCCTGCCACAAGCCTTGGACGGGTATCATCCATCTGCCTGAGCTTTAGTTTCCCGGTCTATCAAACAGGATGAGAGTGGTCACCCCTCATAGGACCCCTGCAGACAAGCCTCTAACTTTCTATTTGTTAGCTTTATTACTAAGGGGCTTGAGCCTCCCAGCCAATCATTGGCAGGAACAAGGCCAGATCTGCGCAGAAGGAGAACTGCTCTTGGAATCGGTAGATCCAGCCAGGACTCTAGGCCTGTCACTGCAAGTCTCAGCTCCTCCTAGAATGCAGATGTCCAAATACTAAGGCCGTAGATGAGGTTATTTCTGGCATTCAAATTCATAGTGATGTCTTCATGGCAATCACAGGGAAAATGCTGTCACCACCCCATTTTACAGAGAAGAAAACTGAGGCCCGGGCAGAAGTGAGCTATCAGGACTCAGGAAACACAGGCTCAGAAGCCTCTGCTCTTCACTCCCCACCGCACAGATGTCAAGAGCAAGACTCCGAGTCTCAGCTATTCAGTCAACACATTTAGGATGAACACATGAGTTCTTCTTCCCTCACAGGTGGGTCACCCCACCCTAGTCTTCTTCAGCACAAAACTCCAAACAGAGCTCCCAGTGAAAAGGGCATAGTTGGCCCTCGCAGCACTGCTCATGACGTCTAGTGACAATGTTTCACTAGGCTTGGATGAAGCTTGGCCTCCAAAATTCACAACCACTCATAACCTTAGAATGTGACTTCACTGGGAACTTGGATATTTGTGAATTTAATTAGTTAATTCAAGATCAGGTCACAGGGGATCAGTGTAGGTCCCAAATCCAATGACTGTCACCCTCATAAAAAGAGACAGCAGGCAGAGACGTGCACACAGGGAGGCAGCCACATGAGGGCAAGGCAGAGGCAGGATGGTGCAGTTACAGGCCATACAAAGCCCGGCCTGCTGGTGGCCTTGGGGGTTGGGAGAGACAGAATACAGACAATTATCTTCACAGCCTTTGGAGGGAACGGATCCACTGAACACCTTGACTGAACCTCCAGCCTCCAGAACCAGGAGAGGATAAACTTCTGCTGTATGAAGCACTCAAATCTGTGGTACTTTAAGAAGACAGCCCTTAAAATACTTTTTTTTTTTGTACTGGGTATTAAGCCCAGAGTGCATGTACTGAGCTATATCCCAACCATTTTATTTTCTATTTTGAGACAGGGTCTCATTAAGTCACTGGATACTAGGCTAAAGCACATAAACGTGGGCTTGCGCACCTTTAATTTCAGAAATCCGGGAGGCTGAGGCAGGAGGATGGTGAGTTTGAACAGCTTAGCAAGACTATGCCTCAAAATTTAATAGAGGGTGGGGGAAGCAGCTGAGTGTAAAGGCCTGGGCTCAATTTCTAGTAAAACAAACAAACAAAAATAAAAAGCACACAGAACCCAAGTGACAATTTTATTTGGGCTTCTGGAAGATTCTAGGTGGGTTAGGGGCAAAAAAATCACAACAGGACCAATCAGTTGGGCAACCTGGGCAAGGAAGCTCAGTCCCACACACCTCAGTGGCTCCAGGGCATTCTCCAGACCTGAGGATCTACACAGGGAGGAGTGAAGCACTCCCCAGAGAACCTTCAGTGCTCGGCGTGGGTGCTGCCTCTCAGGTCCTTTGGGTGGCCCCCACACCAGAAACGCCAAGCCATTCAGGGTATCTCCCGCCAAACAGAACTCAGGGCCGCACACAGGCACAGAGACGGGGGGAGTCATGCCAGGAGACTGAGGTGGGGGCCTTGCTCCATTCAGCATGGCTGCCTCAGAACCCTGGACCCCGGGCCCCGGAACACAAACCAGAGTGCTCATGCCGGAACTGCCTGCTCCCTACCATGTGTTATCAAGCATGTTTTCTTATTTAACCTGTATTAGTCCATTTTTCAGATGAGAGAACTAGGGCTTAGAATGAAGTCAGATACGCAGAGCCCTCACCTCATGACGTGCAGACTGAAGATTTGGCCCTAGCAGGGCTGGATCCTGCCTCCAGCGCCTGCAACTCATGACCACTGTCAAGGGGCAGGCGACGCTCTGAGAACAACAACTGTGCAAGGCTAATCAAAGGCTCTGTAAGTGTCACCACAGGGTGTCAGGGCTAGGCCAAACCTTGCCCCTTTCCCCCATGCCTCAGTCTTCCCACCCGTGAAAGGGCGCAACATCCAACATGGCATGCCAGGGTCTCTGCTCAATGAAAAGAAGGTGGGGTGGAGAGGGGTGGGGACTCGAGGTCTCCGGCTAACCTCGGAGCATGTGGGAAGCTTCCTCTGTGGAGCCATTAGTCACTAAGAAGAGAGTGCCTGACTACGTGGTCAGATACCATGGAAGAACACACGGCAGGAGAGCCTAATGTGTATAAACCCCAGGGCTGCTGCAGGTCAGAACTCAGGGCTTGGGGCCTGATGCTTCCAGGCTGGACTCTCATCCTGCCCCCTGGCCAGCGCGGTGTCTTCAGGTGAGCCCCTTTATCTCTTAAAGCCTGTTCCTTCTTGATGGTGAAATCCCACCAGTATCACAAGGCTGCCATGAATACCTGAATCAATGGATCACACAGTGGGGGATTCTCCTACCGTGTACCAGTGTAATACACTATGTGTATTTCTGATACTGAGGTACTCTGAGTCCCTCACTTTTCAAAATTTGAGATTATCACAGAACCACATGTAACTGTGACAAGAAAACAGAAACTTCTGTGCCTCGTCTTCCCTAACAGTACCACTTCACATTACTACGGCACAATGTCAGAACCAGGAAATTGACACTGACACAGTCAAGTCGCAAAACTTCCCCTGACCACAAGCGTCACTGTATTCTGTGTTCTCTGGTTCTTCAACTTTGTCTTCCCCAGAATGCCATACAAGTGGCGTTGTGGTACATGCCCCCTTCAGCACCAACTTCTCCACTCAGCATAAGTTCTTCCTGCTTCCTCAGATTTGTCTGCGTGTCGAGAGCTCCCTTCCCGCTGCTGCTGAGCAGCGTCCCTGCTACGGATGTCCACAAGTTGGCCCTGGAGGAACCGAAGAGTGGTTTCCACTTCATGGCTGCAGTGCAGAAAGCAGCTGGGGACATCTGTGTGCAGGTTTCTGTATGTTTTCATTTCTCTGGGATGTAACCCTTCATTCTGAAATCCTTATGGACATACCATTTCATTCGTTCCACAAATATCGGCTGAGCACCAGCTGTGTGCAGCACAGTTCCTGACATGAGGATATGAACGCGAAGCCTCTGCCCTTTTGGCTCATGCTGACTAGTCGGAGAGATGACTTGTCGGGAAGCCCATTCAACAGCAAGACACACAGAAACGAAGGGCCTCTCCAAGTTGCGATCACAGGAGCAGCTGTTCTGACAAGCCAGCTCAGAGGCTACGCCCCTGGGGGCACTGCTTTCTGGTTAATCACAGGTGGATCACCTCAAGATGAAAGAACCAGCCAGTGAACCAGGAAACTTCAAGGTAACTTTTCACTCACGGTAATTTCTTTAGGGTGCTCCCTGTTACAGCAGGCAAGATCCATGACATTCCCATTTCCAACAGTGGGTGACTTTTCTGGGTGCTTACCTTGTCACTCCACGATTTTTATAAGCAGTATCAATCGCTACTGATCCTCCATAAACCACAAACCTTTTCTTGATTTAAACCTTTTCTTGAATCCCATCTTACAGAAGGAGAGACTGAGATTCCAAGAACCAGGGAAGAGCAGAGGCAGGTCTTGACCTTCAGGGACCGAGGGAGGCAATTCATGGCCTAGAAACTGAGCCCTCTTCCTTCCTTGCTCCCCATCCTAGTCTGTGAGGTCAAGTGTCTTTCTCTCTGGGCACTGCAAGCTTCATTAAAAGCTCTGGGCAGCGGCTGTTTCCAATATAAATCAGACAGTTCCTCATTAACTATGAAAGATCTAAATGCTGATCACCTCAATCAATATACTCTAAGCTCTCATCATTAAAAAAAGAAATAATCAGGTCATCTGAACATGTTCTCTTTGATCAAAATGCTTCCCCCCTGGATGCACCTGGGGCCACACAGTCCCCAGCACCAGTGGGCCCAGTGCTTTCTCCGTCAGTGAAACAAACTTCACCTTCAATCCTGAATTCCCAACCTCCACACTCTTGTGACAACACGAGCTCCGCTAACAACGTTAAAGGTACACTAAACTTCCCTCGTGGGCCACTGTACTCAGCAAGAATGAAAGCCACGTTGAGGAGTGGCTGCTGGGGGTGGGGAGAGATTGTGGCAGCCATTATCAGGGAGGACTGAACTTACTGCCACATGGTTTCAAGGTTAACAGGAAAGGCCCCAGGAATCTCGCAGCTACAATCAGGACAGGCACAAGGTAAAGGAAGCTGCTGGCCCCTCCAAGGGCCACACTGGGTCTGATCCCTGATCTCACACCATTTGCGACATCCTCCAAGCCAATACTGAGCTCAGAAAAGGTTCCCCATCAGCACACCCTGATGTGACAATAACGCACAGACCATCCTTTCTACAGTGGGCAAAGAGACTGCAGGAAGAAAGATCCCTTTGGACGGGCTCAGTAGGGGAGACGGACTGACTGCAGCACCAAATACACAACTCGATACCCAATTAAAAACGGAGACAAGTGCTGGAGAAGGAGTCCTGTAGTGTTGACAGAAGAATAAAGGGAGAGGTGTGCAAAAATGGTCAGAGGCTTCTCTGGGAGAGAAAGGAAATAAAGGAGCCAGCCAGCAGAAGAATAACTTGAAAAGAAGAAACAGCAAGTGCAAATGTCCTGAGGCACAAACAGACTGAAAAGTACTTCAGAAACCAAAAGCAGTTAAGAAATTTCTTTGACCCCATCTCTTTCCCCTTTTTCCTTCACTCATTCGGTCCTATCCTTCCCTAGATTCCACAATGTTCCCCCCAAATTCAAAACCTATTTGCAATTCTCGGAACGCTCTTCTCAGTCCTTCCCAGCTTTCTGCCCGACCCGCTCCAGATGTGCACAGGTTAATGCTCTACTGTAGATTCCCTAGGGAGAAAGCCCCGATTTGTGATGTCTGCCAATTTCTGTGGTGTAAACATTTCTGTTACGGCTGATTCTAAGCTACGCAGGGGATGCCATTGAGAAGGAGCTGGAAGGAAATGTCCAAACAGGCTCTCACAAAGGTGGACAGGCCAGCTCCAGGGTGCCCCTGGCTTGTGCCCCAACTTCACTCAGGCATAAAATGACTCCTCCCTAGAGAAGCCTTCAATACTCATCAGAAACAGCACCCCTGTCCCCCTGCTCTCCCCGATTTTACTTTTCTTTACCACGTTGGTCAGTTTTATATTGCTGTACCAAGTACCTAAGATAAATCAGCTTGGAGGAGGGAAGGATTTTTTTGGCTCATAGTTTTGGGGGGTTCAGTCCAGGATCAGGGGCTGCACTGCCTCTGGGCCTGAGGTGAGGCAGGGCGCCACGGTGGGAGTGCGCGACTGGGGAAGTTTTCACTTTCTGGTAGCCAGAAAGCAAAGGCAGAAAGACAAGGGGCTAGGGCCCCAATACCCCCTCCAAGGGCACACCCCTGATGACCCAACTTCCTTCGACATCCTCCCAAACAGAGCCATAGGCTAGCATGGGCCCTTGGGGACACTCCAGACCCAAACTGCAGCCCTCCTCAGCCCAGTCGCCGTGCTGTCCATTTGTTTCTGCTGCCTCTCTTGGTCAGCTCCGTGAGGGCGGAGGATTTTGCCTGGTTCTCTCACTGCTCTACCTCCAGGGCCTAGAACCCTGCTGGGCACTTAGCACACAGAAGAAACATAAAGCAAATATAAGAATGATAAACCCAAGTGGCTGGATGGGGCTGGCAGAGGAGTGGGTAGGGTGGGCCGACAAAGGGCAGACACCAGCGGACAGCCACACAGGGCCGTGGAGACCCTGGTGGGCTCTCCCGTCTCCTCTTGCTAAGGCTGCAAGTCCCTGAATGTTACTGGGCCAATGCGCAAGAGACTGAGTCGTGCTTTAGGAAAAATGTTCAGGGTACTCATGTGGTTGGGGAAGAGGCTGGAGGAGAGCCGAGCGGTGGCTTCCAAGGTCACCCCATGGCTGGGAGAAGATGAGCCAGAGCCGCGCTCAGGAGGAAGAGTCATCAGGTCCCGGGGAGGCTTGCGGGGACTGCTGCTGGGGCTGAGGCCTCCCCCTACCTCCTGCATCCAGCAGGGCCACTCCAGAAGCAGGGCATTAGGGAGCTGAGTGACAGGTGTGCACCACGGACCTCTGCCAACCGCCCGCCTTGCGGCTCCTCGTTACACAGTGTGGCCGCTGCCACAAAACCTTCGCAGCCACTCTCACACTGCTTTGCTTTTAAAATAGAAGTTACCTGTGAAACTGCAAATAATTCATTGCTGAGAGTCCTTAAAACGTTCACAGGTATTTAAAATGCTATATAATCAAGTTCGCAAAAATATAAAGTGTAAGTGTTAAGATACTTTAATGCTCTAATTAAAACAGCCCACTGTGCCCTGGCTCTGACTCCTGTTTACTATTTCCGTAATAGCCGGTGGCCTGTTCCAGGGGAAAATTTTTATTTTGTAAATAAGAAAAGGGGGCATAAGAAAGTAAAGTCTGCTCTCTCCAGCAGTGAACTGAGGCACTGCAATCATACTCACAGAACACCCACAGGTCGCCAACTGCTAAGGCAGGGTGGGGACAGCCATGGGCCCGCCATCGGCCCCTTGGAAAGCAGGCAGTGTTAATGAGAACGGGAGTAAAGAGGCTCAGAGGATCTAGTCTCCAAGCTCTAAAAATGCTCCCGACTGCAGATTTCAGTCATTCCGTGCCTCCTCCTCTAGTCCTCATGGCTTACAGCTGAGGGAGGGTGGTCACACTTTCTATGAAACGAGCCAAGGCTCTTCCTGCCCTCATAAACCCCAGGCTCTCGATACCTTCACATATGCTGTTCCCTGCCACTACCTGCTACAAACTTCTGCCTAGTCTTCTACTCTCAGTTGAAGGGTTGCTTCCTCCAGGAAGCCTCTCCTGGTTACCCTTACCCAACCTCTTGAAGACATCACCCTTGGGCCCACTCTCCCTAGTTTCTATGCCACAGCAGCCTGTGGAACAAATGAGTTCTCTGGGCCACCCTGACTACAGCCCAACTTGCTGCCTGGCCTCTTCTACTAGCACCCCTAGGGCCCAAGGCTCTCAAAGTACAAACCTCAGGCATTTCTTTACCGGTTCCCAGCACGCCTGTGACTGCACATTACCTGTGCACTGGCTGCTGGGTGCCCATCCCCCACCAGGCTGCCATCTCTGTAGGAACAGCACTGTGCAGGTGGCCAGGGCCCACTCAGTGTCATGGGAAAGTCTCCTAAATCCCTTCTCAACCTCTTCTAAGCGTTATACTGGCCCATTCATTCACTCATGCACGAATAAACCCCTCCCTCATCAATAAAGACCTGCCTTATGTCAAGCTATGGACAAGATGCACCAACTCTGGGCTCCCCGCACCCCCCTACTCCCAGGGCCCCTCATCTTCCACCCCTATCAGTTCCTGGTCCCGCAGCCTGCCATGCCCTGGTTCCCACACCCTGGTCCTGCAAGGGCAGGCTTAGGCAACTCTCTCCATGGTCTCTCAGCTTCCTCAACCAGCCCCTCCTCCGCATTCTACAAGTGCTGCTTGAGTTGTGGCCACAGTGCTGTCCCAGCACAGGGCAGTGCTCTGGCTGGCCTCCCTTCCCCTACTCAACTCAATACAGAGGATCTCAGATGAGGGTGATGATGCCACCAGAGGGTATGCGGTAACATCTGGACACATTCACGGCTGTCACAACTCCAGGGGGAGGTAACTGCCATGTAGTAATTGTAGAGGCCGGGACGCTGCTAAGTATCACCCTGTGTGCGCAGGAGGGTCCCTGCTAAAAACAACCCCAAACGTCAGCAGGGTAGAGGACAGGAAACCTCGTCACAGAACAATCTTTACATGCAGCTCCAAACATTCACTCCCCTGCGCAAACGCCTCCCCGCTCCCCACGGCCCACCAAACCATCCAGCAAGCCCACTTCTTCAGGGCTGCGCCCTCGTATCCTCCCAGTCGAGCTTCCGTATCAGCCTTTCACACATGGACCGAAATGGCCTGCTCCCGCCTCCTGGGCACCCCAGTTGTTCTCTGTCCACAGAGTACTTGCTTCTTCTACCCCCGGCCACGTTGGCTTTCTAGGATTTAGTCTGATTCAAATGCTTCTGAGTCTCTCCCATCTCCTGGCTGTGCCAGCTGCTGTCCTTCTACCCAGACACCAGACTCCACCTTTCCCGGGCCACCTGCCACCATGCCCAACTCAGGCCACCGCTACTTACTACTCCCATGAGCACTGATGG
Source organism: Ctenodactylus gundi (assembly GCA_004027205.1). Classification (NCBI taxonomy): domain Eukaryota; kingdom Metazoa; phylum Chordata; class Mammalia; order Rodentia; family Ctenodactylidae; genus Ctenodactylus; species Ctenodactylus gundi. The sequence continues at coordinate 585,446 of PVKB01000478.1, read as the reverse complement.
GAGGCCGATCTCACCTATCTCTTGCCCAAAATGCCCAGCACAGAACTGACACACACTAGGGACTCAAGAGACGTGGAGTTGATGCGAACCCCTCTTCCTCCAGAAGCTTCAGATCTAGAAAACTGAGAACACAGCAACTGAGGCCTCCGGCTCATTTGGCCTGACTCCAAATCCTTCAGTGCCGCCTTACGATGTGCTGTGCTCTTCCGCTCTCTCTTTCCTTTGCCTTTCATCTCAGCCTGAAGAGGCAGCCTGAACTGCTTTGTCCACAGTAAGAATGGATCACGGATGCTACCAAGCTACCTGCGGTCCTCACAGACACCACAAACCTTCCCAGGGACGTTCTTGTTCTTTTGTGGCACACTCATTTCAAGTAACAAAATACTGCATTCTCAACGATGTTTCCCAACATCCTCCCTGGGAAGGCCAAAGACAAACATCTCCACCACAAAGAAAGAGGGGCTCCTGGGAAGGTCGGCTGCTCCTGGGGGCAGGTGGTCTCCACACTCTGGCCACCCCACTCCCAGACAGAGCAGTCCTGCAGTTTCAGGAAGAGTCCCCAGGTCCAGGGATTCAGTGCTCAGCAGGTGGAGGCTTGCAGGAAGACACTGGAAAACACAAGGGCACAGCGACGCCCTACTCCCAGGGCCCCTCATCTTCCACTCCTATCGGTCCCTGGTCCTTTGCATCACCTGAGGTTCGGGTGGGACACTGGCTGCCAGTAGCCCAGCACTATTTCCCACAGCATCTAGCAGTTGCCCCTTACTCTCCTTTGGGAATGCTATTCTCACAGTTCAGGCCCTTCCAACAGTCATGAGTACCCACTGTGTTGTGGGGACAGCCGGCCTCAGAATCCCTCCTGTGGCTGGAGAAAGCCCTCCTCAGAGGACAGGTGGAAGAGCCGAGCTGGTTTCTGAGGCTTGCTTGCCATTTGGACTCCAGGGACAAGGCTTATGGGCAGGGCCTGGCCATGGGACACAACTCATCCTGCTGGCCATGGAGGGACTGAGTTTTTAATTTACAGAAACCGCAACAGTACATACTACATGACAGCAGCTTTTATCCACACAGTACATGTGCCAGGAACCCTAAATATCAGTTGGGTTTTTTCTTCCTAAACACACACGCATGCACAAACTTCCTATACTTTTTATTTTTTAAATAAAAACAGGATTGGGGATGTAGCTCATTAACAGAGTGCTTGCTTAGGGTACGTGCCCTGAATTCAATCCCCAGCACCTCAATCAATCAATAAATCAATCAATCAGATTAAAGTAAAATCAAGCCAGGGATGGTGGCGTAGGCCTTTAATCCCACTGCTATGTGAGGCAAAGGAAGGAGGAGCCTGAGTCTGGGCCCATCCTGGGCAATTTAGCAAGGCCTTGTCTCAAAATTTAAAAATACCTAAAAAGGGTTGGGGATATAGCTCATTGCCAGGGCTCTGAGTTCAATCCCCAGTACTACAAATTAATTGACACAAACTTTGGGAAGAATCTGAGATAATCCCTGAAAAAGCAAGAATCCCAGGGAGTATTTGTGAACCTTGGCTAGACACTCCAGGTAGGCTACAGCTTAGGGGACAGTGAGAGGATCAGTGCCCTGCCCCTGCAGCAGCCAATCAGGACCGGGGACTGGGTTAGGCCAGGTCCTGGGCCCCAGAACTAACTCACTGTCCCAGAAATAGCCCCGTAACCAAGGAGGGTCTTAGTACTCATGCCGTACCTGCACTCGAACAGCCCCAACTGTGGAAGAATTACCGCGATGGGCTCTGTGCCAAAAGCTGGACACCACACCCCTGAACGTTCACACCTCTGACAGCTACTATCAGCCACGCTTCCATCTGACAGATAAGGAAACTGAGCCGCAAAACAGCTTAGCGGCAGCACTCACTTGCTAAGCGCTGACTGCGCTGGGCTCTGTTCTACACGCCTGCCCTTACGCTGACTCTTTGCATTCACTGCTGAATGGCTATGTACTGAGCATCGACTATGACCCAAGGTCCATTTTAGGAGCTTGGAACACAACAGAAAATAAAACAGAAGAAAACCCTCCTACCTTCCCACAGCCAACATTTTAATAAGAGGAATCAATGAAGAAGAGAAATGGATAAAATACTTGTTTAGTAACGGTAAATGTAAGGAAAAAATATAGCAGGAAGTGAAGCGAAGGGCACATGTATGTGAACGTGCACGCAGAGACGCTGCTTCCGCAGCCAGGAATGGCCGCCAGGAGAAGGCGTCTTTTGCATAACTACCAGATGGAAGTAAAGGAGAAAGACAGGCCCATACCTGAGAAAGGAGGAAATTGCAGTGCAAAGGCCCTCAGGCAGAAGTGTGCTTAGCAAGAATAAAAACACTGATTATTTTGTCATTTTCATTTTTTCCCATTTTATTGATACGCATAAGTGCGATATTTAAAGTTTACATTGATCTTGATCATTTTGCGCACATACATATCACGGCACAGTTACGAGACCTTCCCACATGCCAAGACCAGGGCCCAGAACTGCCATGAGATGAGATGATTCCTTCCACTGACATCCCCTGATGAGCGAGTACCATGTGCCCACCCTGGATGAATACGCTTGCAAGAACCTGTCTGTCTAATACAGAGTCATAGGGTGAGGCGTCTTCCCCATCAGTACCAAAGCCATGTGCAGACATCCCACACAGACACCTGCAGGCTCACCGCACTGGTACACACCTACCTGGACACACATACAGGTGTGTACACAGGCCTTTCTGTTCCCCAACAGAGTGGGTAAGAAAACAGCATCGTGGAGGGATGTGCAAAGATTCAGCTAACCAAACAGCTACCCAGGTAGTTCCCGGAGCAGGGCACCAGACAGCAAGAAATCACTTACGCCAGTAAACTCTAGCCCCTCTGAGTTTCAACAAGTCCACTGCCTGGACCAACAGCAAGGAGAGACAAGCGCAAAGAGAGAGGAGGGCCCCAGCCATGGCTGTAACATTCAGGCACAGCTGTGTGGTCACAGGCACGTGATTGCCCCTCTCTGAGCCTCATCTGTAGAACAGGTGTGGAGAGGCAGGTCTTTGCTTTGAATGTCATTGTGGGTCCATGTGATTATGTCACAGCATGTCCCAAACAGTGTGGACAATTTCAGCTAGATAGCAGATGACTAAAGCACAAGTTCAGTTTAAAGGAGAAAGCTAGTGTCCTACCCACATCAAGACTCCCTTCCCAGGGTCAACCACTATGGGCTGATTCTGATAAGTCCTTCTGGAAAGTTCTATGCCACAAGTTAATCGAACCAGCTTGCAAATGCAAAGGACAATTTGTCTTAGGTCACCAGCTTATAAGGGGCAGCGCTATAAAGCCTGCACAGCCATCTCACTTCTCAGCCTCTTGGCTACCTGTTCCCAAATCTTTATTTTGAGGAACAGTCTGATGCTTGTTCTACAGATGGCCAAAGATCTGCTATAAATCATCCCTCTGCTCCTGCAGGACCAGGTCACTTCAGGCTCAGGAAATGGCCATTGTCAGGCCAGGCCCCAAATACTGTCTGCTCCTCCTCGGCCCCTTGGCCACAGACCAGAACTGCCGAATCTGTTCCTTCTGCTCCCTCCAAGCCTCCCCCGGTCAAACACACCAACATTTCTGGCTGGATGGTTATGGCAGATCCTGGTTTATTCCCCTTAGATCAAACCTTTCCAAGACAAAACTCACAAGCTGCTTTGCTGCCCAAACTATCTCCTGGGTCCTCAGGGCCTGGAGACAAGGCCCAGACGCTTGTCCAAAACCATTTCGTGCCACTGCCCTGTGGCCTCTCCTGCCAGCTCTGTGGCTGCTGCGCACTTACCCACCGCTGGCCAACCCTGCTACCTGAGCCCACCAGCCTCCAGGCCTTGCTGGCCCCTGGCCTCTTCCTTTTTCCACTTCTTGCCACCCAGGGACTGCCTTTGGCCCCAGTGAGAATGGGGTGCTCTTGTGGTTTCTCCCCCTACCCCATCCTCCCTTCCTCCCCATACTCAGCAGGCTTTGTGACTCTCCATGCTGCCTTTCCTTTGTAGCCTGGAGCCGCCACTCCATCAGAATGGGAAGTCTACGAAGGTAGTAACCTTGTCTCTCCTACAGACAACCTCATCTCTATGCCTAGCACAGTGCCTGGCATACAGTGAAGGCTCAAGTATTTGGTGAATAAAAAAAAAATCACCAGAACCAACCCCCACCTCCCTCTCCTACTACAAATTCAATCTATTCATTCGCCAATTTCCCTACAGTTGTTTTTAACATCTCAGAGAACAGGGCAGGACCCCAGCAGTCCCCAGCTCTCTCATGTCCTGGCCACCCCCCCCCACCCCCATATGGCCCAGATTTTCTCTGTTTCCTCCCTTCTTTCTTGCTGTTACATTAAGCAAAATTTCTTCATTGGCAAATAAATGCTTTTTCTATCAATAACCACGGATGACTAAATCAAACCTTTAGCTGCTGTTCTTATCTCTTAAACAGACCCATGGATTTCCCAACTAATCAGGAGGGGAATCAAACGCTGCCATTTGAGGTGGGAGATAACCCGGTCAATTTCTGCCAGGAGGAGGGAGCAGGGTGGGAATTTGCGTATGGCCCCCAAAAAACAAACACTCTTGTAAATAAAGCCGGCCTCCATCCTGTCTTCACAATGCAACTCTTATTGAGTGAGTCAGGTGTTTGGCTGATTAAAAATTGATCCATTTCAAAATCTAATCAACAGAATAGGATTCTTTCATACGTTATCGAGAGAGCTGCTGACATCGAAAACCAAACCTGTTATTAACCCATGAACTCCAGTGACCTGCTCCCCGCTGCTCCCAGGGACTGTAAATTATTCAGTGGTCCAAGACTGGGGCTGGCGAGCCTGATGGATTTAGACTGGGGCAGTAGTCCAGGGGTTCAGGTCGATGGTACGGCCCTGCCAGTCCCCGGAGTCAGGGGTTCAAGACCCACGGGGTCTGAGTGTCATGACTGTGAATACATTACCCACGTCCACCGGGGCCTCGCCTTGGCTGTGCCTTTGACGGGAAGGCTGCTCTCGACTCCCCAAGCAGCACAGGCAGGTTAGCTGGGCCTTGGGGAACAGAGGAGTTGTGGAAGGATATTTCTAATTCCCAAGTTAATAAATTATTTCCCTTGAACTACAGAAAAGGAAAGAATAAATAAAGACAAGGGGGGGCACACCAGCATTTTGCAAACAAGAACAGGCAATACAGTCAGTTCAAATATTTTACCTCCTCGTGCAAGGAATAGCTCTGTTGCAATGGGACTGCTGAAAACAGCCATCCACTGACTGTTTATGTGTCTAGCGGGGCCCAGAGGGGCGACCGGCTTTCTCACTAACTTCCAGACTCTTTGACCTTGAATTAAAGCCTCATTAAGAGTCATATCTTATAAAAACAAAAGCAGAATAAATAAAGCCTTTTTTCATTTTTTAAAGGACACACACATACACGCCAAAGTTTCCATCCTGCTAAGCAGGAAACCCAGAGGCAGCAAGTCTGCCCCTGCCATTATGGTTTGGGGGCCCATCTTCAACAGCTGACCTCATTAGAAGAATTCAGGGGAGGAAATGGCAGACTATGAGGCAGGACCCGAAGGAGCCTGGGTGCTGCACCAGCTCCTGGGTGACGCATGAGGCCAGGGGAGCCACGGCCACCACACTCTGAGCTTCCAGGAGACCCGGGAAAAGTGCACCAGCCTCACTCAGCAAGAGGCTCCATGGAACAGATGTTGAGAGAACCAAGGTTCTATGAGCTCAGTAGGCAAACAGTCTGAATCTCTGCTACGCCGTTTCCTGGCTCTGTAGTTTCGGACAGCGACTCAACCTCTCTGCCTCAGTTTCCTCATTTATCAAATGGGAACACCATAGCAGCTGGGCATTTTCACTTTTCCAGGCCATCTTCACAAGGTGGGAGGTACAGCGGAATTACTCAAATGCTCCACAAACTCACCTGCTGCTACTGCTGACCTCACTGCTATTATTATGCCAGACGTGATGCACTCCTTAAAAGGAGTTTCTAATAAAGCAGCATCCTCCTCACCAAGTGCCTGGCCTTTCCACTGATGCTCAACTGCCACTCCATGTGCAAGTCTCTAGGGGGACCCCGCAAAGTACCTACATATGTGGTTGTGCTTGAAAGCCTAAGTCCTGGGTTCAAATCCTGGGTCTGCTCCTCTCTAGTTGTGTGACTTTGGGGAAGTGAATTCACCTTTCTGAGGCTTAGCTAAAAATACTAACTTCATGGCACAAAGTAAGTCCTGGACTCAGGCTGGACTATTATCACCTTGTTACTCAAACTCACGTTAAGGCCTCTTGCTGAGTGATACTGGGCCAGACACCTGGCTTCCCCAGCAATGGATTCTTCCCCAACAAGGGCAAATAATGAAACCTGCAAGCACCCACCTGCCTAGATCATGATGTTATTCTCTCAGTCTAGAACAATACCTGGTTTAGAATAAGAATAAGCACTTGATAAATAAACTAACATTACGAATAAATAGATTAGCTCAATGTGCTCTCCCTCAGAAAACGCTAGCCCCAGGACCGGCTACAAGAGGCAAATGTTTGGGGAACATCCTCCTCCCCACAACTGAAGCTGCTCCATACCCCGAGGGCCCCCTATTGAGAGCAAGGGGGGGGGGGGGGGGAAGGACAGCACCTGATTCACCCCAAGCTAAACCACTGGGACACTCTGGCTCTACCATGGAGAACACTCAGAAAGCCAGGCCAAGGCTGATTCCTGTCTAACAAACTTTCTGGACACCAGCAATCCTTCTTAAATAATAATATATTTATAAGTCCAGAGCCCCTCTGACCTCTCCTCAAAGCTGAATCATCCTCTGAAGGCCCCTAGAACTGATCATATTGATTCCGTCTGAGCTGTCATCTCATGGCGGCGCTGCACAGACAGGGTTGGCCAGTCTGGCTGGCTGTGGCCCGGCAGCTCCAGGGGTGACACAGAAGCGAGATCAGCCCGCTGAAACAAGGAGGGTAGCTGTTCCTGGGGGAAAGGCTCAGGCAGGGCTGTGGCTGTATAGGAGATCTCTTTTTTATCTGCTGGCCTAGATCTAGCCAGGCCTAGTCCAGAGAGAGCCAGTGGGGACCACATGAATGAAGGAATGAATGAACCCTATGTCCTTGGGGCTCTGGCTAGGCAGGGACAGAACAAAGGGGGCCATTCTAGAAGCTCAAGCACCTGGCCCTTGGCCAGGCCCAACCTTACCTGGCCAGACCATGGGGTTTCAGGAGGCTTTACGACTGGGCCAGACTGCTATGTCCCCAAAGGAATAGCCAGATCTGGCTGATATCTCAAACCCTGAAAGGTGTTCAGGCCAAGCCAGGTCCTTGCTGCAGCCGGCCACTGTCTGCTGTTTACTTGCTGCCTGTTTTCCTCTTGACAAGCTTTCCAAGAACTGCAGATCAATGTCGCAGGTTCTGGTGCCCACAGCCCTCAGCTTTTCCCTCCTGCTGCCAAGGTTCAGCCACTGCCTCCTGAAAGGACAGCACAAGTGCTGAGCTGCATAGAGGGACAGCCCAATGCAGGCACACCCTAAGACCCCCGTCCAAGCTCAAGACTTCAGGAACAGGAGTCCCAGTAGAGACCAGGCAAAGGCCTCAGCACAAAGGAAATCTGCCCTGCCCCAAGTCTACCCAGCACATCACCAACACAGCAGGCAGCCCTTACTCTCCTAAGGAACTCAGCCTAAACTAAGGTTAATAATGCAGAATCTCTCAACACAGCCTCTGGGGTCAGATTTCAAGAGACCTGCGGTGGGTTAGGATTCTACACTTTAACAAGTCCCCAGGAGGTTAAAAAGAGGAGTGGAGTTCTAGAAACACAGTTTAGGTGTGAAGACTCAGCTTCCAGGGTGCTAATCATTACAGTGCTCAGAAGACAGAATTGAAGTAAGAGGATTGCTAGATAAAATACAAGGTATCCGGGTTGTTCTAATAAACAAATACATAGTTCATCTCTGTAATGCACTTTCTAGTATAAGTGTATCCCAAATATTGCATGGGATATGCTTATCCTAAAGATTATCTGAAATTCAAATTTAACTAGATATTGTAGGTTATCATTATTACTAATTTATCTATTGCAAAACCTGGCAACTCAAATGAGAACCATGTATAATCTCACACCAAAGAATTTCTGACAAACTATCACTCATCCACAGGATAGAATATTACACAGCCACTAAGGACACTAAAGGTCAACACAACACTTGCCATGTGCCAGGCCTTGTTCCACTTATTTCATATGCTAATTAACCTATCTCAACAATCAAGTAACTAAGGCAGGCAGTGTTAGCACCCCTGTTTTACAGATGAAAAAATGAGGTCCCAAGAGTTAAAACCACTTAACCAAAGTCATAGAGCTAAAAAGAGAGGGCCAAGCATTAAACTGAGGAAGTCAGGTTCCTGAAATAAGTACAGACTTAGTTACTTTATTCCTCTCTAATCCAAGAAGATATGATTTTTTAAAAAAGATTAGACCATGCAATCTACTATGAGATGGAATAATACTCAAAGCATTTCTCCTTCCACAAATATGATATATATAAATCTATAAACGCACTGAGGAAGATTAGAGGATCGCGCATAGCTGGTGGAGTTGATGCAATCACCCTGAAAAGCCACTTGGCAATCAACAGCTATACCAAAGTTCAGCACAGTAGGTCCACTCCTCAACCAAGGGCCATTCTGTACCTCTTACTCCCCTGCCAAGAGCACACTGGACAATCCTGGAGTCTTTGATTGCCATGACTTGAAGGAGGCTACTGCTGTCCAGTGGGTAGATATCAATGATACCTCAATCTCTCTACAATGCCCAGGGCAGCTCCCACACACAAAGAAAGTACCCAGGCCCAAATGCCAACAGTGTGAAAATTGAGAAACCTTGTTTTGTACCCAAGAAAACTTGTTTTTCCATGCATTTGGAGGCACTTCTACACCAATGTTCCTAACGGCACTGGAGAAACCCCAGAATAGAAGCCACCTGACATCCATTAAAAGGACAGTGGATGAGGAAACTATGGCATACTCACAGAACAGAATGTGGGCCAGCAACCTCCATAACACAGATGATTCTCAAGAACATAATGTTGAAATAAGGCAGAAATGAAACAACACACATTGGATGTTCACCAATAAGCAACCTTACCTGGGTTATTGTAAGCCAGCCAGTGGTCATTCGTTACCTTTGGGAACACATGGTTAGCAGAGGTGAGAAAGGGACAGAGGGGGCATCTAAGTGGGGCAGGGGTGTTCAGCTTGTGACAATTAGTTGAGTTAAACACACAAAATGTGTGTGTCCTTTTGTGTATGCCTCTTACATGCTGACAAAAGGTCTAAAGGAATTGGTGTCTTGGAAATAAATTTTTATTTTCTTTTTGCTTACTGTTTCTCTCTATAACTGTCACACCAAATTTGGCTTAAATTTTTAATGAATGAAGAGAATGACCACAGTAGGGTTACTCATTCATCGAAAATTTGCTAACCCTAGTGGAGGACACTGGAGGGTAGGAATGCCCCAACCTTCACGGAGCTCATTGTCTTGGTGAGGTTGGAGAAACAATGTGAGCACAATCAGGGTCCATAAATAAGCAGGCATGAGAACAACAGCCAGCCAGCAGTTGGGTACTTCATCTGTCCAGCAGGGCTTGGGCCTCCCAGTGGCTTGGCACCACCACTATCCCTGATGCCCCCACATAAATATATATATGCTCTATCTGCTTTAGCTGAAGTCTAATCCATCATTAATGTTACCTGCCTAACCCAGCGCTTCTAGAAGATTCTCTGAATCAGATACTGTAATCAGTAATGTCTTCCAATAGACAGATGAAGAGCAATAAACACAGAGGAAGCAAAATTGTATGTGTAGGGAGGACCAGGGATGGGGGGCAGGGTAGAATGTGCTCCTGACAGGAATTCAAACATATGTGGACAACATAATGAACGTTATATAAGTGAAGCAAGACTAAATCTAACAAAATATGAACAAGATCTATGAGAAAAACTGTAAAACTCTAATGAATAAAATCAAAGAACTAAAAAGATGGTAAAATAGTCCATGCTCCCAAATAGATGGATGACAAAATGTCAGTTCTTCCCAATGTACAGACTCAATCCAATTCCAGTTAAAGTCCCAGAATGCCATTTGTTGAATACTGACAAACTGACTTTAAAGTATATGAGAAGACTAAAGACTGAGGATAGTCAACATAATATTGAAAGAGTAGAACAAGGTCAAGGACCAACATTAACAGACTTCAAGACTTATTATCAAGATATAGTAATGAAAATAGTGTAGTATTGGAGAAAAAAACAGATAAAGAGATCAATAAAACAGAATACAGAGCCCAGACAAGTCAACCTGCATAAACAATCAACTGGTCTTTGACAAAAGAGCAAAGGCAATACAATGGAGCAAAGATATTTGTCTTTTCAACAAACGGTGCAGGAACAAGTGGATATTCACATGCAAGAACATCAGTCACTGATCTTACAACATTGCCCATAATTAACTCAAAATGGATATAGACTTTTGTGTAAAATGCAAACTTTTATCAAATCCCTAGAGGGTAATATGAGAAAAGCCTAAATAACCTTGGACATGATGATGACATTTTAGACACAACACCAAAGACATGATCAATGAAAACAAAAATTGACAAACCTCATTAGAATTAAAAGTGTCTGTCTCACAAAAGACATCAAGAGTATAAGAAAAGACAAGCCATTGACTAGGAGAAAATATCTATGAAAGACACATCTGATAAAAGACTTCTATCCAAAATATACAATTAAACACAAATTCCTCACAATTTAACAGTGGCAATCAGATTTTAAAATGGACTACCACCCCTAACAGATAACCTCATCACAGTAAATAAAGAGCGTATACAAACAAGGACATGAAAAGGTGCTTCATTTCATGTCATCAGGAAAATGCAAGTCATAATGAGATATCGCTATGCATCTGTAAATCAGAAAGGCACAAAGCCAGAGAACCAACCACACCAAACACTGGTGAGCACAAAGGATAGTAGGAACTTCAAACTTCAGTCTTTACTGATGGGAATGCCAAACAGTACAGCTCTCCTGGGAGAGTCCGGTGGTTTCTTACAAAACTTAACATACTCTTCCTCATGTGATCTAACAATTACGTTACTTAGCATTCTCCCAAAGGAGACAAATATTTGTATCTACACAAATATCTGCACACAGACATTTACAGCAGTTTTATCTGTAACTTCCACAACCTGGAAGCAACCAAGATGTCCTTCAGAAAATGGATGGGAAAAAAAAAAAAACCTGTGGTACATCCAATAATGGGATATTATTCAGTATGAAAAAAAAGCTATCAAGCCATGAAAACCCCAAAAGATAACTTTAACACATACGCTAAAGTGAAAAAAAAATATCTGAAAAGGGCTCCTACTATATGATTCCAACTACAAAGCATTCTAGAAAAGATAAGACTTTGAAAGAGACAGTAAAAAGATGGGTGACTGCCAGGCACTGAGGGGCAGAGAGGTGTTAATAGAGCACAGAGGATTTTTTGGACAGTGAAACTCTCCTGTGTAATATCATAATGGTGGACATGTGGGTATTTGTTCCAACTCACAGACTATACAATGCCAAGGGTGAACTGTAACATAAACTACAGACTCTAGCCAATTATGTTGCAAGGTGCAGGTTCATCAGTTCTAACAGAATGACTACTCTGGTGAGGTGTATTGATAATGCTGTGACCCTAAAACTACTTTAAAGAAATACAGACATACAGTGATACACACATACACATGTCTATGGCAACACTGAAACTCCTAATAGCTAAATCTTGGAGGTGGCCTATGTGCTCATCAACAGGTGTACAGATTAAGAATATGTGGAGTACTATTAAACCATAAAGAAGAATAAATTTGAGTGATTTCCAGGAAAATGAATCTACTTTGAAACCATAACACTAGATGAAATAAGTCAGACACTGATGATTATATATTGCATGGCTTCTCTTATACAAAATAACCCAAATATAATTAACTTAAAGAGAAAAATGGAAAAACTGAAACAGGGAAGTAGGCTTTATGAAGACTGAAAGGTGATTAGGGGACAGGAAGAGACAGGAGGACAGAAAAGGGGGAATAAGAATGATTAAGGTACAATAGGTATATGTATCAATTCCCCAAGAGAAATGCAATTATTATGTATTGCAAATAAACACCAATAAAAATTAAAAGATAAAAAGTCTTGTAAGGAAGAAAGAAACCCACGGATAGTGTCAACAAGTGTCTTACACCCTGAGTGGCCCTCAGAGACTGGGAGAAGTCCCTGTGGATACAGTGCAGCTCCCTGGATACAGGCAGCAAGTATGCAAGTAGGTGCCTTCCATCACTCCTTGGAGAGGCTGAGACCCTGGCTCCAATGTCTCCAACAGCAGAAGAGGGAGGCAAGGGTAAGAGAGCTGCAAACCCCTTGTAAGACTGCTAGGCATGGGTGGAGGTGTGTGCTAGGCCTTAGCTGGGCCTCAGTCAGGGAAGGCAGGCAAGGAGCCCCCAGGCAGGCACCCCTCATAAAGTGATTATCCCTCTTTCCCTTCCATGCAGGGCACGGGTGGGGGGTAAGTGGTACTGGGCCATAGAGCCATCAAAACCCCACAGTCTTATAGGACTGAAACCCACGCAGATGCTGTCTAAAAGCAAACCTAGGGGTGGTGACCTTGTTTCGGTACGAACTGAACTGTGTCCAACATTTCTTATACTGAGGTCTTAACCTTAGCACTTCAGAATATGACTATATTTGGATAGAAGACCTTAAAGAGGTATTTAAGGTAAAAGTGAGATCATTACAGTGAATCTTGATCTAATTTGACTGGTGTACCTACAAAAAAAGAGATTAGGATGGACACAAACTGAGGAAGGTCATGAGAAGGTACAGAGAAATAATCACCATCTACAAGGCAGGGTAGGAATACCTTCAAACTAACCCTGCTGATCTTTAATCTCTGGCCTCCAGAATTGTAAGAAAATACACACGTACGTGTGTACGTGCACACACGTGCCCCTGTCCCCCCAAAGCCTTCGTGGTCAGATAGGTGGGGCTGCCAACAGGGAAGACCTATGCAGACAGGTGCCAAGCTAGGTGTTGATGGATGAAGAGGACCCACTAGCTAGACCACCAAGTATGGGAAGCTACCAGGAACAGGGAGAGTCACTTAGAACAAGGGAAATAATGCTGCCTTCTAGAAGCTGTGCTAACTTCAACACGGCTCTAGGATGTGGGCCATGAGAGAGGACTGGCTGGGGTGCATCGGGACAGGTGAACAGCAGCTACAATCTACTCTGTGTCAGGCACTGTGCTAAAAAAGTAGCTCACCTATTCATCTTCACCAACTCCATTCTGCAGATGGGAAAACTGAGGCTCAGTGAGGTGCCAGGACTGGTTCACTGAGTATGGCAAAACTGAGATTTGAACCGGATCAAGTGCGACTCCAGAGCCATATTCTCAGTCCTGCTATTTCCCCTCCCACAGGACAGCACTGGCAGCACCCCGCCTCTTCTTGGGGTGTCTTCCTGGAGCTGCTGGCCCACAGCAGAAAAGGAGGGAGCGGCGTTGAACCGGGAGAGCGAAGCAGGTGAGCTACAAAGCCAGCGCTGCAGGGCCCTGCTGGGAACCGCAGCCAACGCCAGCTGCTCCCGTCAGCCTCGCCTTTCATCTCTGCAGAAAATGGATGCTGCTCTGGGTCCCCCGAGAGCCCAAAGTTTGGGCTGAAGGCTTTCTGGAAAAAAGCTCACGGTTGCAGGCGTCTCTACAGTCACCCTGGGTGATGCCTGACACTTCACCGCGGCACTAGCTGACAAGCATCTTCAAAGGACAGAAATCGGCCGGCTTGCTGGCTTTTATACAGATGTCATTCATCCACAGGAAGCACTTTTCCCCGTGCATTGTGAGAGTTATTTTGGTTTGAGGAAGCCAACCCCAGTGCAAATTCAAGAAAGAAATAAAAGGAAGAGGGGGGCAAGAGCAACTTCAGCAAAATTAGAAAAAGTGGCATGTGGGTAAACTGCACACAAAATAATCTTTTTCAAGATGATCTTTTTTGAGATCAAAGATAATGGAAGCAGAATTGTGCTGAACATCAGCAGGTGTTGGGGCTCAGGGAGATGAGGGGTTCTTTGCCACTTTTAACAAGTGGGCAAAACCCATGCTTAGTGGGCCAGACCTGCTGGGCTAGAGTGCGGCAGGTGGCTGACTCCTGCGTGGGGGTCCCCGCTGGCTTCTCTAAAGAGAATGACACCTGGAGGATGGAGCCATCTCCCGGGACCGACGCTCTGCATGACACTTTATTTCTCTGGTGCTTTCTGACACGAGAACAGCCGAGTCACTGCACAAAGGTTCCTACAGAAAGCAGATGTTCACAATCCCGAGGGCAGTGGAGCTCTGCCGTGGCTGTGTCCTGGCACTCGGGGTGCCTCGCCTGCTCCTTCATCCTCAGTACGATATTGCTCAAGTAACAGGGTACCTTGGGCCAGATGGCAGTTCTCCTTTGTAAAAATCCGTTCAGGCCAAATGGGGTATCCAAGAGTCCCCAGAACCTCCCACATGCCTGGGGAAATGTTTATGATGTAGGTGACAGAAACTTACTCTGAACAATCTGAAATTAAAAAACAAAAGGTCTGAGGTAGACTCCTATAACCAAACTATAAAGAAATGGGAGAAAGTGACCTCAGGGAGAGTCCAAGCAGGCTTTGCCTCTCTTGGCCTGTCACTGAAGGCTGGTTTTACTGTGTCCCCAGGAAATGATCTGTAATCTTAGTTAGAAAGAAAAGAGCACACTTATCTCTGCTCCAACTGAAAAATCCCAGGGAATTCTCTGATTGGACCAGTTTGTGTCATGTGACTCCTCAAACTAATCACTATAGCCAAGAGCATAGGGCATAAGGACTAAGCTCCCCCGTCACCATAGGTCAAGTCATATAATTGGACAGAGGCTAGAAGTATGAAGGTCGCTGCTGCAAGTGAGGGTGGCAGGGCAGACACCCCCAGCTGCACCTGCTATACAATGGCCTGGCCCCTTCACACTGCCTGATTCTGCTCTTCCATCGCACCAAAAGGCCTGCCTACTTCCCCAGCCTGACTTCTCCAAGTCCATCATCATGGAAAACCAACTCACACATTGCCGTTATAGTCATGAACGAAAATATTCATTGAAGAGTAAGAGGACCAGCGGGTGCTCTGCAAAATGACCTCTATAAATGATCTCACGGGAGCCTTACACAACCCTCTGTCACTCCCGTCTTATAGGTGGAGACATCAATGCTCAGAGGTGCAGGGGCTCATGAGATGAACATGATTCCAGTGCATTTCAAAGCCAATGTTCTTAATCTAGAGCTTGATCCCATTCTGGCCCCCCAGAGAAAAACATTTAAGGAGTCACGTTCCCCAAAGGGGCACAAGGAGATAGAGGAAGTTCTTCAGGAGGCTCACTGAGCACAGATTCTGTTGTAAAGAATGAACACCCTCATCCCGCACCTAGTAGGAGCTCAAAAAACATTGTTGTACCGGACTCAAGCTCTGGGAAAAAGTGAGGTGGACAACACCCTGAACATGTGTTGCTTCTGGTCCTTATGAATGACAGAGTCAACCCTGACCTCAGAGCAAATGACAAGTATGTGGTCACCAGAGAAGCAGGAAAACTGTCAGACACTATCAAGAAGAACTCCAAAGAAGAAACTCAACTTTCCATTCAATTTGGAGGATTTCCATGTCTGGTAACACAAGGGACAACATAACCTGAAATGTTCCCACTCCAAAACACTTGGAATAACTGATTGAAGTAGACCAGCATCCTTTAGGTATGTATTCAGCTCTGTAGAAAAGTAGGAAATTCCCAAGGACAAAAACTGAAGAGGAAATGCAAAATCTCATCACTAAGTGAATGGTTATTTCTGCATTTCCTGCAGTGGATGGGCGACTTGAGTGCCCATAATGGCAGCAAGCAACACTGACTGTATGTGACAGCGTGAGCCAGGGCCCCTCCATCCACTGCCACCAGAAGAGGGCATGCCTTGAACAGGTCCAGCCTTGCTTCCGAATCAGAAAATCAAACAAAAGCCTCCCTGAGTGCTTGCCACCAACGGCCTACACTCACATAGATTTGTGGTTCAAGGAGATTCTACCTCTGGCATTCTCGGACTTGAGTGTGCAGTGGAACTACTTGCCTATTAAACTAGTGACTGCTGGGTCCTGTCCCAGCCCCACAATTCCAGACTCCTTGGATGAAGCTGTAGGAGGCAGCTCCATAATCTGCACACCTGCAACTCTCAGGGAATGCTCATGCTGCTTGCTGGTCCAAAAATTACAGTTTGAGAACTGCTGCCCCAGGCCAAGAAATTAGCTTCAAAAAATCATTCTCATTTGGTAATACTGATGGACATTAAGCAAAAGCAAGGATGACATCTCTCAAGCATAGAGGTGAACAAACTATGATCATTGGGTTAAATCTCATCCAACTAGGGGCCAAATCCAGCCATATTCACGGTTCATGGTTGCTTTTTCACAATAGAAGAGTTGAGCAGTTGCATAAGACACATGCAAATTGCACATGCAGACTGCAAAGCCAAAAATATTTACTATCTGGCTTAGTTTTGGTCAATCCAGCTCATACAAAAACCATAGGATACAATCCTATTTAAGATGACCCCTCAAGTCAAAATTACAAAACACATGGCGGTATTACCATGCCCAAGAAGCAACAGACACAAGAACAGGATCAGACCTATGAACTTCAGACAATGGAATTATCACAGACTCCAAAAGCAACCACAAGGAGGCTTGTACAGTCGGCAACTCTTAAGAGTAACCATGGTGATATTTACTGAATGCCGACTATGTGCCAGGCAGTGGGGCCTGGTGCTATACAAAACCCAACATCAGGTGTTAAGACTAAGGTCCAAGATAGGCTTCATCTGCCCAACCCGACACAGCAATTCCAAGGTGAAACCCAGACCGTGGACTGAAACTAAGTTCTAGAAGCTTCCAAATCCTGTGCCTCACTTCTGCCCAGAGGAAGGTGATTCACAATGCAAGTTAGAAGCTCTTAACTTGTGATGCCATGGCTAGACTTGGGGGATTGTACAGCCCCTTAAGGCTATATGCAAATGCTTTATATCTTAGTTTCTGAAGACAGGAACCATAGCTTTCATCAGACTCTCAGTCAAAGAAAGTGAGCTAGCCAGACCCACTGCAAATCCTCCCTCTATTCTGCACCAGAATCACAGCCACCCTTCCTTGCACAAGGCCAGATACCCTTTGCACATCCTAAGGGTATGCTTGTTTAAATCTCACACCGACCCTATGAGAAGTTCTTTCATCAGCCTATCTTATAGATGAGAAAACTGAGGCCATCAGGAAACTTGCCTACAGTCCAGGCAAGGGGCAGAACCGAGACTCATGTCCATGTTAAACTTTCTTGACTGCAAGCTTGCCACCTGCCATAGGGCCTCTTGCTACTACTGGTAACAATCCTCTAGTTCGAAACCCAGTCATGTGTCTACACAGGAGTGGGAGGACTAGGGTCCTTCCTGCCTCACCCCTGATCCTGCAAATAGGAGGTGTCTTTCACCCTAACTTTGGGGTAACATCTCTTTCCTAACTTGAATCCCCACATCCAGAAGACTATGCCCAAAGACAGGCACACCTGAACGCCAATTTCTCACAGTGTGCATTCCCTTGTCCCCCACTTGGCCTAGCACTGGCGCAGGCACCAACTACTCCTCGGCTACGGCCATACCCAGCAAAGGCGTAAACACGCATTTACCCAATTTTTCAGAACGAGTAATATTTACTCAACAGCCCAGAATGGTTCATATGGAGCGATTAAACCCCACTGTCTCAGTCTGCAGTTTGGAGTGCGATAATGAATCAGTGTTTGGGAGCGATTACGATGCTAATAAGAATGTGTGAGGCACAGAATGGCACCACGCAGGGGTTGCCACCGAGTGCCCTGGACTCCCAGCTCCCAAACTCCCACCCACGAACCTCACCACACCACACAGCCCTGGCCCCAGGGCAACCGTACACCAGCTACTGGGACATGAATCAGACGAGGGGCAGGCGTTCCATCGTGCAGAGCACAGGTCCCACTATGCCAGCCTTCACAGGATGCAGGGGGCAACGGTGACGCCGCCCAGGCAGCACCAAAGGTCCCACAGCGCCGGGTCCAGCGGGACCTAGAGCATGTGCGTAGCATTTCACACCCTTACATGCACATAAATACTGGAGAAGAAGATACTTTTTCCCTCGGGCTGCATGCCTGGAGCGATGCTGGGCTTGGATTGAGTGAGGGATTTGTTTTTTTTTTTGTTTTTTTTGGTTTTTTTTGCTTCTTAATATTTTTGGATCTTTCTCTTTTTCATAGCCCTTGGGTAAATAACGAATTGCATGAATGGAAGGAAGCATATATTTGAACACCGTGATATCCCACCTCAGGACTCCGTATCTGCCGAAAATGCTTTAGTCCTATTCCTACACTGGCCTGTCTGTTGTACCCTGTCTGAAGTAAACAGATGTCAGTGTTCATGCCTCCCCAGGAAAAAGTTATTCTCGGGACCCATGGTGGATTTCCTGGATGCTCAGAGACACCAGACACGCAGCTGCGGGCAGAGGGCGGTGGTGGGGAAAGCTGAGCATCCTTACCAGCCACTTCTCCCACCCCAGCCTCTGGAGCCCTCAATCCTTTCCAGTCTCCATGCTCTTCCATTCTCCAACCCACTTCAGCAGCCACTGTTCCCCACTGACCAGGAAAAAGACCTCAGCAGAGCCTGGTACAACCCCCATCTGAGCCAGTCCTTTCTATCCTCCCGTACCCTACTGTTTTCCCCCTGTGAATCAATCACAATGAACACCTTTCACACCCTGGAACTGAAGGTGCATCTTCCCACCACAGGGCATTTGCACACACTGCTTGCTTCCTCTGCCTAAAACAACCAGGCTCCTCCTCATTTTCCTAATGTAGGTGTCCTTCCCTAACTTCCAAGCAAATCGTGTCCATTATGTAAAATTCTCAATCCTAGCTCACTCCTTCTGCAGCCCTTAGTAGGGCTTAGGGTTTAGGGTTTACAATTTCAGATGCGTGTAATCAGATCAATGCTGGTGTTTTAGGGGATTTTACTTATAAACGTCATGGAGACCAACAGCACAATGAGGGCATTCCTAGCACTGGGCCTCGGCCACGTACCTAGTAGGTGCTTGGTAAAAACTGTGGAGTGGACCACTGACTGGCTCGACAAATAACAGCTCCTGGCCAGGCCCTCCTGCTCCGTGTCCCCTCGCCAGGAGCTTTGCTGAGCCGGGCCGACAGCTTCTCCGGCATTTTTTGCATGACATCGTTTTATCTGCTGTGAAGTGCCACGTTCACATTACAAGCCCCAGATAAATATTTAAACATGATAAAATCCTGTGTGCCCTCAGCCATGATGGCCCCGTGCCCTCCCTGTGGTTTAGCTCAGGGAGCACGGATGTACCGGTTTGTGTATGTGTGTAGCACACCCGCACTCATCTGATCTCTGCACAAGGGCCCCACACGGTACACACAGAGAAGCGCCCACATCCCTGTTCCTTGCTGAGTTAAATGAACCCAACCACCCACTCGCTCCAGTGCTGGAAGACAGCAAGCCAGACAGACCAGCAGGCCACGGGACGGCACGAACCAACACTGTGGCTAGTCCTAGGTGGGACGCTCCAGCGGGATACGCTCATCTGACCCAGGGCACATACCTCATGAGCAAGGCTGCCAGGGGGTCCATCTCACAGAGCAAGAAGCCGTGGCACAGGGGTGGCGGGGGCTGGATTACTTTAAGGCCGGGTTTGGCCCCCAACCCCCCAGGCCTCCAGCCCCGCCTGCTGCACACAGGGCCCAGTGCATGGAAGCTGAACACGGAAGTGTTTAAAAATGAAACCCAGCGGGGCCAGGGTCAGGCCGGGAAGGGGGTGGCAACCCACTCACCCAGAACATCAGGCCGCTAAACCAACGGATCTAAAGGGCATAATGACATGCAATGGGTAAAAAAGAAGTTCAGTGACAAGACCACAACGCAATCAGCTGTTCTTACCGGGCGGAGCAGGAAGAGCAACCAGGAACACAGGGAAACACCAGCGGGCTGTGCTTCGGGCATTTTCTTCTCCCTGCTCCGCCGCATTCAAAGCCCTTCCGTAACACGGCTACGGGGTCTGCATAAAAAACAATTAATTTTTCAAATTCCTTCTTCCCTTCCAGTTGAGGGATCCCCTGAAAACTCTTCTGCGGCCTATACCTCCCTGACCACTTCAAATCCCAAACAGCTTTACAGCTTTCTTCAGCTCCTCCGTCCCTTAATGACTTAAACAAGAGTGAAAGTAGGTAGGAAGAAAAGAAAAGGAAGTTGTGTGGCGTGGCGCTCTGGTTTGGATCTGGAGTGCCCCACTAAGGCCTCGCATATGCGGAACTGTGTGCTGTTGGGAGGCAGCGCCTGACTGGAAGGGGCCGATGCTTGGAGTTTGACCTGCAGGGATTGTGTCAATCTGTTGAGATTCAGGGGGGCACCCAGAACAGAGCTTTGAGGCATTCCTTGTTGATTTGTGTGCCAGGAAGTGACCCATCCCTGTGGGGGTCCAACTGGCCCCTAAACTAAGGAAGGAATAAAAAACATTGTTACAGCTTCTTCCTGAGAGAGCTCTGGCCTTGCCTGAGTCTCCTGCGCACCAACTCACTGATCTCTCTTTGCTCCTGCCTCCCTTAGTGTCTGCTTGCAACGCCTTAAGCAGCTCTCCAGCTCTGCCTGGCGCTTCCACTGTTGCTGTATGCCCAGGTATGCACTGTGTAAAACCTTCTCAAACCACATCTTTCCTCTCTTAAAATGTGGGTGTCAGATATTCTGTCCCAGCAGTGAATAAGGAACTAGTGAACGCCTGAGGATGCTACGTCAGGCAGCAGCCTCCATCTGGCCACAGCCAAAGCTGGCCTGGGAAGGGGACAGCGGGGCAGGCCACAAGACTAAGCTGAGGATACACGGTGGCAGTGTCCCCACTTGCTTCCCTCCTGAAGGCCTCACGCTCTTTCGGGAGGGAAGATGTCTTTAGCATTTCTTCCCATCTTCGTCCCTGGCACCAGCCATCCAGAAAGTCAGGTTGACACAATGGAGAAAGGGAGGTGGCTAGCCAGTCTTCCCTTTTTTTGCTTCTGAGAGTGGCTGCAGCATCCTGCCTCTCCTGGGCCCCTGGAGAAGGGCCCTGTCTCTTCTTCATGTCTGGGAACCTTCCAGAGATGCAGGCTGAGGAGGTTCAGGCCTGGGGGAAATGAACTTAGCTTCTCTCAGCATCTCCAAGTCAAATAGAACCTCCTCATCTTGCTGAGGTCCCACAGGTTTAGGAGTGAGATTCCTGCTTCTCAAACTTCTAGAAGCAGCAGGACTGGGTTGTCGTCAATGGATATTCATTGAGCTTCTAATAAAGAGCCAAGTTTCGTGACTGTGACCAGAGTCAACAGGACTGGCACAAAAGTTGCCTTCATAAGTTTTAAAATGAAAAGGCCAGGTTAGGAATCGTAACAAACTACAATGTGTACAAGTATGGGGTGAAGCCCCTCATCCAGCCAGGAGGCTCAGGGGAGCCCCCACATCAGAGATTTGGGAAGAGACAGGATTTCTCAGGCAGAGCAATGAGGAGAGCGACCCAGGTGGGGGAGGACGGGACCAGCAAAGGGCCAGAAGCAAGAGAGCACAAGGCATTTGGGGGCTGGGTAATAGTTCTGAGTCCAGCTGTGGGAGCTGGAGGATAGGAAGTCTAGTAAGATATGAGGTAATCAAGGCAGATGCAGCGTAGGAGGTGACCCAGACAAGCTTCATCAGCCAGAGCGTAAAAACCCAGACTACATCCCCTGAGCAGAAAGAAGTGGTCAAAGTTTTGAAGAGAAAAGGGGAATATGGAGATTTTGATGTTGTTGGGCCTTTTATTTATTATTTTTTTAAATTCCCTGTACTGGGAATTGAACTCAGGGCCTCTCACATGCAAAATAAGCACTGTCCCACTGAGTTCCATCCCCATGCCTTTTTATTTTTCACTCTCATACAAGGTCCGCCTGAGGTGCCCAGGCTGGCTTCAAATTTGACATCCTCCTGTGTTAACCTCCTGAATAGATGGGATAACAGGTATGTGCCACTGAACTCTGCCTCAGCCTTTCTTTAAAATTCACTCAAGATGGACTTTGAGGTCCAAGTCTCCTGGCTTTAACCTCAGGATCAAGTAGAGGTACTGCTGTGTGACCTAACAAGTCATTGCCACCTCCCTGCTGATTTCCCCAGTAAGCTTTCTGAGTGGAGTCCTGTGGCCTGCTATGTGATGAGGATCCAAGGTCAACTGAAGATGGTATGTCTGAAAGGGACAAGCCAGGGGTAAGGGAACGCAGTACCGGGCCTCTGGCAAGAGAGGCCCTCTGGCTCCTTCCTTGCCAAGCCCCTCTCTGGTGATAACCCCGTCAAGTGACCCTCCCTCCTTCTTCAGAGATTTGCCTTTAGGAATATCCCAGCTCTCCACAAGGGCCTCAAGGCCCCACAGATCCTGGGTACCACTCCTCTTCTATCTTATTCCCTTTCTCCATGTCCACACCTCTAGGACTCAGCCTGGAGAGCCAGGAAAGAAGTTGGAATTCACTTGCCTCCTCTTGCAAATGGGAAAAAAATGAGGCAAGAGTGGGGCCCATGCTGGAAACAGAAGGCCCACGGTCCATCGGTAGTCCTGCTCCCCTCATCGTAAGCCTGGCCATTTCTGCCTAGCACCCTTCAGGACACAAAAGGACACAGTCCACTCTGCCCACCACCCAGCCAGCATGCCCAGTGGGGTGCAGGGATGCACACATTTCAGAGACCTGGCCCCATTCTAAAATGGTACTCATCCTCTTCCCCATCCTGCCTCAGAGGTCTTGCAGAATGGAACCTCCCTCTTGCCCAGCACGGTAGGTGCTAGTATCTGCCAGGACACAGTAAAATGTCCCCTTGGGCCCCACCCTCAGCTGCCCTCCATCTTTTCATCCCCGAGGTTTAATCATCATTCTCTCTCTCTCTCTCTCTCTCTCTCTCAGTAAAATCTGTCTGTTGGCATCTTTGTGTCCGTATTTGTCTCTCCCCGTTTCTATCTCTCTATATTGTGTCTCTCCTGTTGATCTCTATGCGTCTCTGTGTCTCTTATCTCTCTTCTTTCCTCCCTTCCTTCCCAGCCAGGAGATGGGGGTAAAAATCTCCCAAGATCCCCAATTTAAAGCAAAGTCAGATGTCTTTCTCTCCCCTTCCTCCCTACCTAATAATCACACTTGTGTGAAGCTGATGCTCTACATAACGAAAAGCGAGGCCTCCTTGGAGAGGGTACAATCAGACAATTTTTAAGATCATGGAGCATTAGACCATTCCCAACTGGGTTTACTAATCAAACAGCCAAATCCTTCATAACCAGCCAATCCCTACAGGGCAATTAAATCCTTCCCCTTTAAAACACTTGCCACACTGTCTGGGGACAGAAAGAAAAATTTGCAAAATTCATTTGATAAATTAGCCAGGGAAAAGAAAGGAGTGAATCAAGCTTTGTTCTTTTCATTTTTTTTAATTATGGAATTCACAATGCCTGAATAATGTTTAATAAGAACTATGAAAATTCCTAACAGTATTACAACACAACACAAAAGAATTAACCTGGTTACCGTGAAAAATTGCATATTTAATTAAGAACAGAGAGTTCAAAACTATCCAGAGATTTCAAAAGTGCTGTTGCCTGAGGGGCCAAATTACATGCTTCCAGGGCTGCTAACGGAGCCGGCGCGCTCAGTCATTACCCAGGCGTCCCCATTAAGTGACTCTGGGCAGACGACATCAAATTCATTTCAAAAGCACCAGGAACTGAAGCATTCACTTGGGTAGTTTAAGGGAAAGCAACTATCCTGCTGGTACAAATCAGACCCCTTGTTGATAAAGGCAATAATTAAAGAATAATGTTAATTAGCTGCTTTTATTTGAAGAAAAGTACGGTAGTTGGAGGGCTTCCAGGCTACTGAGGTGGGAGTCGCTCCTTCTGGGGGACAAGAGGCTGCTGGTGGGAGTGGGGAGCTCAAGGGCCCACAGGAAGGGAGAGAAACAGAGGAGGCTGGGGCAAGGAAGACGGGGTCCTGTCCAGGAGAGGCTGGCTGGCCAGCTACAATCAGCCTGGTCACCCTGGAGGGGGCAGCTTGGAAAACAAGGGAATATGATGCTGCCAGCATGCTGGGCACTGTTGCTGGTAGGCCCACTTCTAGCACGGCGCACACTGGCAAAACCAAAGCTGTCTCCTTTGCCACTCTTTGTCATAGTCACACCCCTTACACAACCTCCTCTTACACCCCACCCTCCAAGCTATCATGCTCCCTACTCAAGACACTTCTGGTCATACTCTATTTATACAACACCTTTTCACACCCACTCTACACCTGTCACACTCACTTTGTACTCACACTTCCCATCACTCCCCATATACAACCTCCCAGCATACCCACTCCCCTCACGCAACCTCCTGTGACGCTTCCTTCTTAGCCACTTTTCTTCACATCCACTCACCACACATAGTCCCGTGCAACATCTTCTTTGCTGCTCTGCCACTTCCTGTCACTTAGGCCTAAATCACCACTAGAAGATCATCTCTTCCCAAGATGGCAGCCACAAGATCTCTTACCACCCAGACTCTTCTTGTAATGTAAACTTGACACTCCTCCTATCAGGGAGGGAGTCTGGGCCTCCCCTTGAACTTGGAGAGACTATTGCTATGGCCTTAACCAGCAGAGAGGACATAGTGACACTAGGAATTTCCAAGACTGGTAAAAACACCTTCACCATCACCTTGCTCGCTCAGAACCCAGTCACCATGCTGTGTAGAGGCCCAAGGAGCCACACAGAGGGACCATGGAGACAGCCCTACAACTGGTTTTTCCTCAGGTGGCTGGGGTTCAGCCCACAGCTAACAGCAGCTGACAGGCAAGCTGTCAAGTCCCCAGGCTCTAAATCTTCCCAGGTGAAGCTCAGCTGTCATGGAGCAGAGACCCGCTGATCTGGCAGCCTCCATCCTCATTCCCAATTCAAAGTCTGTCAGTCAAAAAGCTGTTGTACTCCGTGAATCCTATTGCCTGTTACATAGCTATATATGACTAATACGCTTACATACACATGTCATCATATGTCTTAAGATGGGCCTTACCTCCAACAGTGACTTTCCTCAGACCAACCAAGAACCAGCATGAGCCACAAGTCAATGGATCTGACCACCAGTGCAGGAAGTCCCAAAGAAGCCATAATTAGCCTCCACCTCGTGCCTTGAACTCTACCAAGGCCTGCTAGGTGCAGTGGCAGGGCTTAAACAGCAAGCCACATGGTCCAGCCATGGAGGAAAAGAACCTGGGAAGCTTCAATGCGTAGAAGACAAAACAGAGGCCACCCCTCACTACTACCCCATCCTGTACAACTGAGCAAACTGCCTGGGCCTAAGCATCATCCTGCCCAACTCCTGGGGAAATATTTATTCTCATTAGGCTGTGTGTCCAGACCTCCCACCATGCAGAAGGGTACTGAGGCGTGAGCCCACTCACCTGCTAGGCACTGAGCCAGCCCACCCTGCTAAAGGAGCTATCCTGGGTAAGGCATAAGGAAAAACACATGGAGGGGGCAGTTAAAGCAGCTAAGCCAGCTGGGAGGCTACCTTCTTCTGGATGCCCCACCTTGGTGGCCAGGCAGGAGGAAGGATGTCCCCCTTGTTCCGCTTGCCACTATGGTAAGACAGCAGACCTCAGCAGGACCTTGCCTACCAAGAGATGCCAGGCTGTTCTGCACCACCCTGCTCTGCTTGGAGAGTAATTTTCTTCCAGAGATGAATTTCACAAAGTAGGCCACAGGCTATGGGACCAACCCCTCTGCTTATGGAGGCTGCAGAGGATGTCCTCTGAGGGACTGGGCTGCCTCAGAGAGCTACCAGGCAGCTGGCCTGAGGGACCTGGGTCCTGCAAACCTCAGGAGATGATGGGAAGGAAAAGGGCCTGGCTCCTTGCTGCGGTGACCAACTCTGACCTTAGCCCCTCGATCCTGACATTCAAGGTCCAGTGCTTGTGCGGTGCCCACCCCCATGGCCTCCACCCTTGCCAGGCAGCTCTGTCGCCCTTACATATGGCCTTCGCAGGCAAATCAGCACATTTACTGGCTTCTGGGAAGGAAAGGAGGAACTAGACATGCAGCAGCTACTTCCTAACTACACGTGGCCTCCACTCTGGATTAACAGAAGTAACAGGAAGGCGGGTCTACATGTGCACTCTGTAGCCAGACCGCCTGACTCGGCAGTGTGACCTTGAGCAGGTCACATCCCTCTCTGTCTTAGTTTCCTCCTCTGAAAAAAACGGAGTTTTAACAGTATATAAACATAGCACTGTTATAGGAATAAAGGAAGCATTATGTGGTACCTAGTACACAGGTACCCTTGATAAGTGTCTGCTAAATTAAAAATAAAACTAAAAATTAAAAGTTTTTACACAGCTCTTCTCAGCCCTGGTCATGTAAATTCCACCCACTTTCTGGAATGGCTGCACTGAGGTCAGAAAAGGCAAAATCCACACCATTCACAAAATTGGCACAGTGGATCCCCAGAGTGAGGCTGCAAACACACATGACTTCAGGGGCTGCACAGGGAGCCAGTCCGGAAAGACAGAACTTGGCAAGAGTTGTGCAAAATGGGAAACCTGTTACCTAGCTCTGCGTGAATTGCAGGCCCAAGGACACTAACTCTCCACCTGGTGACCTGTGCTCAGGCTTTCAGACATTTGGCACTCACCAATCTTCACTCCATGCACCAAAGCTTAGAGAAATGAGCTCACCCTCTGATGGGAAAGACCAAGAATAACCTGAGTGCTCACCTGGCAGCAAGAAATCTTTTACCTACCTCACATGGCTGATGGGAGCTGAGCCAGTCCATAAGGAAGAAGCCCACTATGCCCCGCATCAACGTGCCCACCTGGACCTTTCGCTCCAAGGGATCAAGCTAGGCTGCAGAGGTGTCAGCAGGTGCAAGAGCCAATTCTGC
This sequence comes from Ctenodactylus gundi, assembly GCA_004027205.1. NCBI lineage: Eukaryota > Metazoa > Chordata > Mammalia > Rodentia > Ctenodactylidae > Ctenodactylus > Ctenodactylus gundi. The sequence goes on along the minus strand of PVKB01000478.1, from coordinate 558,334 downwards.
AGAGGCAGCACCTGCCAGCTGGCCCCAAGTCACCCCATGTCACCTCCACTGCAGCAAGATCAATACTTGGGGGGGCTGTGCTTAGCTTTGGGAAAATCATTAAATGCTACACCAAACTAGTCAAAAATAATTGCATAGCACAGAGAAGTCAAAAAGAGCTCAGAGCTCTGCCTGGAAATATAAGCACACAAATGTACACACATGCATACACACACACACACACACACACACACACACACACACACATACACACACACACCACAGTGATATGCCAAGGTACACACATGCATAATTATACACCGACACACATGTACACACTGAGATACACATGGATGAGGACACACAAAGACATATTCAGGTACACATTCCTACAGAAACAAGATATATACACACAGACACACAGGCAAACATGCAAATTTCTACAAATGCACTCAAAATTATGTATACACTGAATACACAAAGGGCCAGACATATGTACATAAATACACAAATGCAGTCATATTATACTCACAGCCATCTCTGTTCATGTGACTGATATTTTTGAGGCTTACTACATGTTCATCTCTCTGGTGCTCAGTTCTGGAGAAAACTGCTCTGTGCCCTCATGGATATTAGAGTCCACTGAGGGAGGCAGGTGTTAATCAGTAACCAATGAGCTATCTCTGATTCCCTCCGTGACAAGTATTGTAGAGGTGGGATCCAGGGACCATAGGGCCATACAAAGACAAGCATGGAAGTTGCCCCAGAGTGACATTCAGCAGGCTGTGAGATGAGAGAGGTATTAATGGGGGGGTACGAGTAGGAAGAGTGTTGCATGGAGCACCTCGAATTTGCAGGAAGATTCCTGGCTAGAACATGGAAAGCTCAGGACAAGTGGCTCAAGATCCAGATAAGGAATAAAGAGCACAAAGGAACCAAACTAATATAAATCTTCATCTGATTCTGGTAAGTTGAATATGGTAAACCCTAGAGCAGCTGCTAACAAGAAAACTCAAAACAGATTAATAGTAAAAAATTAATAAAATTAAATTGCTACATTAGAAAATATCCATTCAGTGCAAAAGAAAACAGTAAAGGAGAAAAGAGGAACAAAAAAGGCATTGGACATTTAGAAAACAAAGCAAAATGGCAGACATAAATTCTACTACATCAATAATGCATTAAATGTGAATGGATTAAACAGTCTAATCAAAGAGCAGAGGTTTTTCAGACAGCACAAAAACAAAACAAAACAAAAAAGATCCAGCCATATGTTGTCTATGGGAGACACTTTAGATTCCTAGGCACAAATGGATTAAAAAGAAAAGGCTCCAAAAAGATACATCATGTAAACAGCAGCCATGAGTGGAAGTGGCTATGCAAATATCATACAAAATAGACTTTCAAATTAAAAGAAACCATTACTAGACAATGAGGGGTATTTGATCGTGAGTATCAAAAAGCTAAAATAGCATCAAATCTATATGCAACTAATGGAAGAGCAAAACAAGAAGCAAAAACTGACAGAACCAAGGGGTGAAAGAGTCAATTCAATAATCATGGTTGATACTTCACTATTCCACTTCCAATAGTGAACTGAGTAAGACACTAGATCAAAAACACTATAAACTAAGAAAAGAGGGCAGTGACCAGACATGCCGAGCCTGGAAGGTCACACTGGGGACTTTGCCTGAAAAGCAATAGGAAGCTACTGGAAATAGTTCTTAACAGATTTGTAAATAATCTCACTAGCTACCATGTGCCAACACAGTGGGGGTGGCAGAGTCAGTCTAGGAAGGCAAACTGGTAAACCAAAGTCCAGGGGCGGTAATGGGGATATGGATCCAGGTGCCGATGTGGAGGAGGTGGGGTATGAGGCACAAATTTTCAAGGAGTAAAATCCTAGAATTTAGTGATAAAACTAGTCAAACAGACCCTGCCAGACCTCCAGTTTATGGGCTCATGGACTGGATATGATGAAACAGACATGGGGGCACAGTAGGCACACAGTCGGGGCAGCCCCCAGGTTCGTGTTCTGTGGGCTTGGGTAGACCTAAGGTGAAGACCATGTGAGGAGAGTTATTTTGGTAATCCTGACCTGGTCATATTTAACAAACATTCAGAACCTACCAATAAATAAGCTTCAAAAAAACAGAAAGAGAGAAAGAGAAAGGGAGGAAGGAAAAAAGAAAGAAAAGAGAAAAGAAAAGATGTTAAGAAAGCTGTTGAGCTAATAACAGAACCTAGAGGTGGTGAATGAAGAGTTGGAGTCAGGTGTGGGCAAGTGCTATGGTGGGGTTGTGGACACAGACAAGGTCACAGAGCAGACAGTGAGCAGAGATGGACCTTAGAGGGACCCACACAGTTACAGGCCAGCGCAAGCAGAATGGGCCTGAAAAAGCACAAGGAAACAATAGCAAGAGGTCGGGGAGAAATGAAGAGAATGTGGTCAGGAGGCCGCCATGGCTTGCGAAGGGTGATCTAGGAGAACAGTGGGCGATGCTGGCTACAGTGTGGGTGGGAGATGAAAAATGTAGGAGAATGTGGCTGAGCATGCTGGGTGGTGGGCTTCTTTGCCCTGCTCTTGAAAACGGAATGCAGGGCTCATCCCTGCACATACCAGGGCCCCACATCCTCTTCTGCACAAGAGAAGCCATCAGCAGTACCAGGCATCACTTCTGTCAGGCTGAGTGCTGAACAGAGGTCAGGTATCGCTTGCTGGTCTGCATTGCATCAGGGAATCAGGGAGACCTGGCCCAACCCAATGCACCTCCTCAGTCACAGATCCCCCACCCAAAAAGTACTGTCAAATATCTTGCTAGGCTTCAGTCTGCTCCAGGTCTGAGCCTGATCCTTCCTGGACCTGTCAGAATCTGAGGATAATGGCCCCTGCAGGGTCACCTTGGAGACAGACTCCCCTCTGAGACCACTCGCCCCTGCCTAGGCTACAGGAGTAGAGTGCTGAATCCAGATTGGGGGTGGAGCTGCTGTATGTCTGCTGGGAGAGTGCTCTCCAGCAATCTGCCCACTCGCAGGCCTGTGGGGGCTGTGGCTATCATCCCTTGACCCAGTGGCCCTGGATACAGCCTTTGATGGCTGTGCAGCTAATTCCTCCAGCAGTGTATACTACACAAGAACAGTACTCCCTCTCCATCTTTGCATTCTTGACGCCAGTTGAATGAAAGTTAGACAGCATGGAAGAAGGGGCTGTTGCTGGGTAGATGGATATGGAACTGAGCAGACGAGAAGGTTACTAGGGGCTATGTAGACTAACGGGCAGAAGGAAGGAAGGAAGGAAGGAAGGAAGGAAGGAAGGAAGGAAGGAAGGAAGGAAGGAAGGTGCAATAACTAGATGAACAAATGGACGGACAGATAGTTAAGTCAGTAGGAATGGGAAAGTGGACAGCTAGATAAATGACTGAATGGATGCAGGTGGATGAGAGAGCAGATTCAAGAATGAATGAATAGATGAGTAAACGCTGGATGGGTTGTGGTCACCGGGTGAGTGGACGTATGGTTAGGAAGTGATCCCCCAGACCCTGCTTGACACCCATTCTATAGGGCTCAAGGACTGGACAAAACTAGAGAAAGGTTAAAAAACAAAAGTTCTTTGTCCTGAACTCCAGCCCATATCCTGTGATCCCCCAGGCAGACATTAACCCTTTTTCACCCTACAGCTTCCCACATAATGCTAGGTCACAGCACCCAGGGACAGAGCACCCTCATGCAGCTAGGTCCATCTTGATAGCCGCACCATCTTGGTCATCTTTATCTTCTTGTGGCCTTTCTGAACAAGTGGAGCCAGGGAACACACTGGAAACCAGGCCTACAGTGACCATCGGGCAAAGGGACCTTCCTAGAACATAACCTATCGACACTCAACAGCCTTGTTGCACCAGCTGTCAGTGGAGGACAGACACAGAAGATCCGCCCACTGCATATTTGTTACCAAAGGCCTTCAGGCCCATATCAGATGCCCACATGCAGAGGGGTCAAACCACTTCCTATTTCTCAGGAAATGGAGCTCTGACCTTGATGGGGGCAGCTAGGATGTCGCCATGGCAACCTTCTCAACACTCCAAGGTTAGAAGCTGCTAGTCCTCAATATACTTGTGTGCCCAAAATCACCTGTGGGCAGAAATCACAACATCCAGTTTGTCACCAGAGGTCTTTTACTCTCTCTCCAAGTGTCTCCTCCTGCCCTTCAATGTTTCCTATGAGGCTGAACCCTGTGAGGCCTGAACACAAATGATCCTGTTCCTCTCTGGCTTCAGAGCCTCCAAGTCTATCTTCCCACTCCCCTGAGAATAGAATCCAACCAAACCCAACACCCTACTGGAGTTGGCAAGGGCCTGTGTCATGGGGACCTGCCTGCCACTCGAATCTCATGCTCTCCTCTCCTCGCTTGCCCGTGCACAGCCACACTGGCCTTCCTTCAGTTCCTTGACATGTCAAGCTCATTCCCACCTCAGGGCCTCTGCACAGGCTGCCCCTGTAGCCACCAACTCTTTTCTGCCTGAACTTTGCCCAAACAACTTTGCATCATTCTCACAGCCTGAAGGCCACTCACTTCAAGGGCCGCCATGATGGCCCTGCGTAAGCAGGCACCCTCACCCACTGGATTTCGGCACTCTGGTCATTACTCCATTCTTTCCATTTCTGCAGTTATGCATGCATTCGTTTACCTTGCCCCTCTGTACCCAGAACCTGGCTCTGGCCTGGGCCCAAAGCTCATACTTAATAAATATTTGTGATCTGACAAACAAATGTCATATTCAAAACAAAGACTACAGCCAGACTGGGTTCGAGGCCTATGTGACCCCAGACTTCCCTAGACCTCAGTTTCCTCATCTTCAAAATGACATCAATGCCCATTCCAAAAGGCCACAGGATTAAATGAGAGAACAGGGTACGGCTGGGTGGGGCGCACAGGAAGGTACTGCATGCAAGGCCCAGGGGCCGCTTCCAGGGCAGGCCCCACCCTGTCTTTGCTCTCTGAAACCACTGCCAGGAGGGACCGCTCTGCCACAAAAGGAGAGCTTCTACCGTGGACTGTGAAGCACACAGGATAGCTGGTACCGCCAAGGGCGGGGGAGTGCGGAGCTGGAATTAACAGTTTAAAAAAAAACTAAAAAACTTTTTTTAATAAAGCCTACAAGTCTATCTCCTTCCTTCTTTATCAACGACACGATTTATTGACCGGGGAGGCCATATTGACTAAATAAATCTTGATAATGACCACGGCAGCAATCAATACCTGCTTATTATCAGCCCAGGCTGAGAATTCCATCTTGCGGAACGTGGGCTCAATGACAGGGGTGCCACGCGGCTCGGGGGTCCTGCGGCGAGTGGGACGGATGGGAGGGTGGCACTCATTTTCCAGGCTGGGAGATGGGAATGCTCTCAATTAATAAACTCCTGCCCCATGACACTCAGGCTTTGGGCCTGGGATTCATTTCCATGAGTTGACAGTGGCAGTCAGTTTTAAGAAGTCATTTTAGAAGAAAATAAGGGGAAAATATAAGCACAATCACTGTACATGGGAGAACCCCTACAAGGGTAGCAATAGGGACATCAGCCCTGGGAAGGCACCTCTGGACTCTGGTCAAAAGTTAAGATCACAGGTGGCAGACTGGGGACCTGGGTTTGAGTGCAGTGCTGCTACCTGCCGGCAATGTGGCCCTGGACTAAGCTGGCTGTGCCTCAGTCTGCTCAGCTGTGAAATGGGAACAGCTTCTCCTTTTCAGGACTCCTAGGAAAATGAATGGGGATGAAGGCTGTAAAGGGCTTTGAACTCCATCTGGCATGGGATAAAAGTATATAAGTTACTAGTTAAAGCGACTGAGTTCTCCACAGGCTTCTCCCAGGGTAATTACCTGCCTGCCCCAGGCAGCCCATGGAGGCCAATTTCCCATCTGGTGCTTCTGGTGGAGAGGCCCACCCACCTGGCTGCTGGCTGCTGGTCCTCAGTGGGCCAGCCGAGGGTTGGGGGTGTGGGGGTGGGATTTGGCACTTGCAAGGAAGCCCAGTTGAGTCCTGAGCCGTAGGGTCGGGAATAGTAGGGCTGGAGTGTGGGTGGTGCCTGTACCTGGCTGGAATCCAGGTGAGCGGCTCCTGTCTGACAGCCCCACTGCACCAAGTCTCTAGGCTCCACCTCTGGGCTGACCAGAAAGGCTCAGCAGGGCAATGACTGCGGTGACACTGGCAACCCTAATAAAGGTAATAAGGTTTGTGCACTTGTTTACTGGGGAACAAACGCGTTCCAGACCATAAGCTAAGGGCCTTTTGTGTTTCACCTCATCAAATCCTCTCAACACCCACATGAGGTAAAGACTGCATTTAATGCCCATTGTGCAGATCAGAAGTTTAGGGCTCTGCCCAAGGTCTCCCAGGAAAAAAGCAATAAGACCAGGGTCAGAGAGCAGTCTAACAGCTTCAGGCCCAGGGTCATCTCAAGTACTTCTCCCAAAGCCACTGAAATTAACTGCTCTGCCCTCAATCTTAATGACAATAGTACCCCTTGTACAGAGAGCAAAAAAATGCTTAAATATAGTCACTCTTTAGGAAAGGCTCACATCATCCCCAGCCCCAGGCCGGATGTCGATATCAGGTTGTTGTTCTTCAGTTCTTATATCGCTTGAAGAAAAGTAGTTCTGTGTCCAAAAATTACCAAAGAGAAGCTTGAGAGTGCAGGGCTTTGGTCTGCAGTGTCCCTTGGCTGAGTTCCTGTGGAACTTTCAGCAGAGGCTGAAAAACGCTCAGTAAATGAATGAACAGGTAGTCCGTCCCAATGGCCAAGGGAAGCATTAGACAGAAAAACGGAGGCCCAGAAAGGTACCCTGGCCCAGGAGAAGGATGATACTGACAGGTTGGTCTCCAGCTCATCATAAACAAGAGGCTCAGGGGGCCTGAGAAGCCCTTCATTTCTGGGGTCACTGTCCCAACACCCCAGTGTTTTTTGATGCCCACTGGGCTGATCAGGTGGGCCGGTGAGCCGGGCGTGGGAGAAGAATATTATCTGATGTGAAAACGTAAAATCACCTGGCTATCCCGTGTCCCCCATAACAGTCATCCCATAGCTACAAAGATGCACTTTGAGCTCTCTGTGAACTGAGGCCACCAAACTATTGCTAATGGCCCACAGCCTGCCGGCAATTAATTAATGGATGTATTAATTAGGATGGGAGCCACCTCCCAGGCTAGAATTGGGGTCACCGGTTTCTAAAGTGAGAATGATGAAGCTAAAGATAAATCCTCACTTGCCTCAGGCATAAAGCCCACACCCAACTCCCAGCCCAGGGTGAGTGACTTTCAAGAGCCAAGGATGAGAGGAAGAGCTGGGGCAGTGACAGGAATGGGGCCCCAAGGAAGACTCTCGGGTAGCTGTCCCTAGCTCACTCTTTCGGTGGCACGCAACCACCCATCAAGCAAACAACTGCTGAGTACTTATTGTACCCCTGCGCCTCCCCCGAGAGGGAGGCAGAGTAAACCAATGAACAAATACACATCACTGTACCAGACAAAGCTGGGTAGGGAGAAGAAAGAAGCTATTTTGGTAAGAGATGGGAGGGGAAGGGCTCTCTGAAGGGGAAATTTTTAAGTGGAGGACAAGGGGCTGAGAGCAAGAGCTATGGAAATGACAGTAAAAGTGTCCCAGGTAGAAGGGAGAGCAGTGCAAAGACCCTGAGGTTAGAATGGACTTGGTATGTTTGAAGAACAGTGAGGAGAACAAAGTGGCTTGAATAAAGAGGGAGACTGTAGCAGGAGACAAGAGGGAGAGATATTATGGGAATAATGGGAGGGGTACGTGTGGCTCAGGCTACAAACAGGAGGCAATGCTGGGAGTGACATCTCCCCAAACACGATATGACAGGGACCTCAACTGTTTTCTAGGTACCCAGAGCCTTAGCAAATTCCTAAATCTCATTTCATCTTTTCTGGGGGAGCATGTCTCATCTGCTCCGGCCAGGGTCTCCTTCAGAAGCACCACACAATGGCCTGGGGCTGGGATGGCTGTGGGTGGGTTTCCAGGCAGGGTGGCCGCTGCCCGGAATGTCCCCAGCCCCGGCCATCCACACTGCCTGTAGTCAGACTACCACCACCAGGGGGCTCCTTTTCTATTTGCACCTACCAGTGAGGAAAACCAGGCCTCAGAACAGGAACATGACCTACCCAGGGACACACAGCTAGGAAGAGGCGGAGCTGGGACCAGAACGTTGGCTGCCTGTGCACAGGCCTAAGCCAGCTACAGGAGAGGAGGAAAGCAGGAGGTGAGCTGAGTATCTTGTTAAAAAATGAAACAGATACTCAAGGCTTCTCCAAGGTTCGACAGCTAGAAAGTGTCCGGTGAGAGAGAGTTCACGAGAAGCTACGCAGCAATGTCTTGTCCCATGCCCCAGCGGACAGGTGCCAACAGCGAGGACGGGCAGCTCTGGCACCTGCTCAGACTCCACATCCCACCTCACTGCTTCCTTCAGGTCTGGTACAGAGTTCTGCCCACCTCAGGTCTTTGCACATGCAGTCCCTGCTTCTAGGATGCTTTTCCCTGACCTTAACTTTTAGACCTCTGCTGGAAGGCCATGTCTTTTAGCAAACCTCCCCTTAGGCCCAGACTAAGAAGTTCCTTTGTCATGTTCCATCTCAGAATTTACTCCCAGTGTCTGATAGGTTCACCTTTCCCACTGTCCGTAAATGCCATATGCACTGTCCACTATGGTACCTTTAATACGTGGTTACTGATTAACACATATGTTGTTTATTATATTTTCCATTACTTCTAATAATTAATTACAATTATTAGCTTTACCATGAGTGGTATTACACATTTCTGGAATAAAGGAGAAACGATCACTATTAATATTAGAATTATATAGTGCTTCTATTGCTGAGCACAGATCTCAGCACTTTCACATTGCAACTCAGCCTTTACAACAATCCTTGAGGAGGTAACTACTACATTAGGCCATTTTCCACACAAGCAAACCAAGGTTCTGAGAGGTTACATGACTTAACTAAGGCTACACAGTTTACACCTAATCAGATTTGGACTTGAACCCAAGCCGCCAGGCTTGAGTCCACACTAAATGTCTTTGAGGGTGAGACAGTACACAGGTTGATCCTGCAGCCCATACAACACTCCCTCAGACACCTGAGTCAATGGCATTCATAAAGAACGAGAGGCATGCTGGGAAGGTGTCTCCAGCAGTATGGCTTCTGAGTGATGGCCTCACTCAGGGAAATCTGCCCTGACCAGGTGGCCCTGGTGACCCCTGTGGTCTTCCCACCCGCAGCACCCACACCCAAACAGTCGGCTGGTTCAGCCAATCAACCACACTGGCTCCTGGGGAGCCATTCGTCTGGTCCAGTTTGAGTGACAAGCAGCTTGCAGAGTCTTAAGCACCGCTGGACTCCAGGCGTCTTGGGCAGACGACCAGCCCGGGCCACAGAGGCCAAAGGATTGATTTTTTTCTGTCTTTCTTTCTTTTTAATGACAAATGTGTGTCCGGGAACTGCTGTTTCCTTTGGCTGAACTGAAGGGCCGCAGGACCTAGGGTGTGGGGAGTGGTCCAAGCAGACAGCCCCAGTCTGACTTTGGGGGTGACTGTAAGCAGGGAGAAGCAGAGACAGCAGGCTCTACACCATCCATCCATACCCCACCCTAACCATTGCACTCCATGGGCTACCAGGGTCCTTTTGTTTGTTCTGGAAATGGAGTCTCTTCCACCACCTGGAGAGGCAGCCAGTGACCTTGACCCTCCTGGAATCCCATACTGGGTCAGCTGACCCAGTATGGGCTCAGAGCCTTTGCACTGACTGTCCCTCTGTTTAGAATGCGCATCTCATGTCTCTGTTCCCCTTCTTGGTGGGACCTGCCTAGGGTGGCCAGAATTTCTGGTCTGTAGGGACACTGGACATCTGAACATCTTAAATAAAATCCCCTGTGTTGTAAATGCTGGCAACTTTCACAATTTTTAATATTGCACTAATAATATGTACTAATATACTTTTTAATATTGTACCAATCCAGATGATTCTATGGGCCAGACATAGCTCCTGTTTACAACCTCTGTGGTCAAGGGCTCCAAAAATACATGACGTTCCATAGAATACTGGCACTGTATTAATACAGTAAACCCCTACTGTAGTAAAGAAAACTTGTCCAGAAATTTCTGAAGAGCCTGCAGAGCCAGTGATACTTAGCACCTACTGTTCATTTGGCTTTCTCACCCCTCGTTCTACAAAAATGCAAAGAGGAAGAGATAAGGCACTTGCAAAGCATCAAGGGGGTGGGGGCTGGAGGAATAGCTCAGCAGTTAAAGCGCTTGCCTAGCAAGCTCATAGCCCTGAGTTCAATTACCCAACACCACATAAGCTGGGCATGATGGCACATGCCTGTAATCCAGCACACAGGAGGCTGAGGCAGGAGGATTGCTGTGAGTTCAAGGCCAGCCTGGGCTCCATAGTGAGTTCAGGCCTAACCTGGACTACAAAGTGAGACCCTACAAAAGCATTAACTGTGTACCCCCACACTACCCTAAACATGTTCATGTTCAAAGTGGCTTAATCTGCCTGGAGACTATTACTAGTTCCATTTAAAGATGGAGAAAATAAAGTACCAAGAGGTTAAGTGACCTACCTAAGGTCACATCACACATGGGTGGAATGAGGATCTGCGCCTGGCAGAACCACTCCCATCCTGACTACTGATGCTTCTCTCTTGAGGAGAAGGGTAAAGAACTAATTTTTTTAAATGAGTTTGACTTACCTTAGTAAATGTAAAATGAAAATGTCAGGCATGCCACAGCCTCTATGGTAGCTATCACAAAGGCCATTACACAAGGGTCAGCAAATTACTGCCCTTAGGCCAACGCCTGCTGCCTAATTTTGTACGTACAGTCTTATTGGTAGACAGCCATGCCTGTTCATTCTGATAGGCTAAGACTGCTTTCATGCTGTAAGAGCAGAAGAGTATACCAGAAATGCAGGATCCATACGACATAAAGTGTATTACTATTTGAGTCTCTGAGGGAAGAGAGTTGCCCTATGTGATGGTCTAAAGTATCTACAGATACCATACTCCAAGAAGGTTCTGACAGGTGGTATTTCCCCAGGGAGACCAGTGTCTTTAGAGACAGTAATGTATATTTACATATTAAAGGGGGAAAGGGCTTTCTTTCCAGTGAATAAATTGCCTTGGTGTCAGCTAAAAGGGGGAGGTGGGTAGAAACTTCTTTAGGCTGAGTTATTAGGACTTAACAGCTGAGAATGAATAAAATAGAAGGAGCTAGCCATGGGAAAATCTGGAAGAGGAGCATCAGACAGAGGGAACCACAAATGCAAAGGCCCTGTGGTAGAAATATGCTCAATGTGACTGAAGAACAAACAGAAGGACACTGAAGGCCACTGTGGCTAAAGAAGACTGAGCGGAGGGAGAGTGGCTAGAGAGGAAGCCAGAGAAAAAACAGGAGGCAGAGCATGTGGTGGGATCAATTAGGGGAAAGGAAACAGGATTTTAATGTATGCCTGACAGGAATACACTGTCTGTATCATGCAAAACACTACAAACCAGAGTTTATGAAGGCTTAAAGAACGAAGTACCCGATCTTAAACATAATTTCTTATCCCAAAAATCAAAATGTTTAAAAAGCCAACAGATCTCCACTACCACAAGGGTTGAGGGCAAGGTCATTACTAGAACACACCTAAGTGGCCCACAAAGTTTATCAGCATTCTTCACCATTTTTGTGTGTGTGTGGTATTGGGGATTAAACCCAGAGCCTTAACACTGAGCTACATTCCCAGCCCATTTCCATTTTTGTTTTTGAGACACAATCTCACTAAGTCTCTAAGTTACCCAGGCTGGGCTCAACACACAATCTTCCTGCTTCAGCCTCCCAGAAAGCCAGGCCCACCGGCCCACTGCATCCTTCACCTTGAACACTACTTGGTAGGCACCGCAAGCTTATGGGATACACCATGAAACAGTAGACTTGAGATGCTGGACGACTCACCCAGGAGCGCTGGAGGCCACGCAAACTACAGCTTCCGGTCCTCTTCCCTCTGCCAACTACCTCCATCTTTTCTGACATGTTCGAGAGAAGCCACTGTCATAAAGCACCATTCCCGCCCTCAGAGAAAAATTACAAATAGATCCTGATTCCCAAGGCCAGGATCAAAGGAAGGCCATGAGCTCATTGCTATCCGTGCTCCACCTGGGCTGGCCTCTGGATGAGATGACCAGGAAGCCACTGGAAACTCAGCCCTTCTATGAGCAGCTCAGAAAACAGTTTCTGGGCAGCTCCATCTACCACCCAAGCACAAATTTAGCACTAGCCAAGGTGCTCACGTGTGAAATCCCATCTGCTAGAAGAAAGGTTACCACGACAGAATGTCAAGTTAGAAGATAGAATCTTCTTTTTAACAAGGGAGTTTAAAAAAAAAGAAGAAGAGGAAAAAAAAAAAAAACACCATCAGGAATGCTGTTCCCTCTAGTCAAAACAGCCCTGTGCTCATCTAAAATAACCTACCGAGACACTGATGTGCTTCTTCGGGGTTGTCCGCAGTTTCTCAATTTTCTGCAGTGAGTTCTAGCATTAATAAAAGAAATTTCAAGTCCCCCAACAACCAAATTGGCACAGAATGAGATGTTGTTTGGTTTCCACCTGCACCCCAAGGGAGAACCCATTTTTGGGAAGTAATTTCTGGCAAGTTGAGAAACCAGAATTTTGGGATGTCCACAGAAGACTGCTGGGGTCCTTAAATGAACGCTCAACATGGGTTTCTAGGTCTTTCTGCAGAACAGGGTCAATCAGGTATGGGTCCACAGGAACTGGAAACATTTGAAATGAGTCTCCCACTGGCTAGACATCTAGGAGTCTGGTCTTATTCCCAAAGATGCTGCTGGAAGCACTTCTCCCTTGCCACTGACCTTCCCACAGCCCTGGCCTCACATTCACCAGTGGGTTTCACCTTCCCTGGACCAGGTCAAGTCCTGCCTACTCAGGTGCTCCACCCAACCAGTGATTCTATGATTGCAAAGTTTCCAAAGTTAAGATTCCTAAGATTCCACCAACCAGGCTGATAGCTTATTTACTGCTGTCATCTATAGAAAGAGGAATTTTGACACATTGTTAAATGATAGCACATTTAGATAAGTCAAGCTGTCAGAGGCTCTAATGGATGTCTAAACTCTCTGTGGCCGATATGTAAAATTTATGCACTTCAGAATATCATAAGGTTATAATATTTTAATCACATCCACGCTCTTTTCTAAACTTTTGAGCCAGGAAAAACATTCCATCAAGTACCATCTTGTTCCCCTGTACCAAGAAATGTGTGGGCCCAGAAGTTTCTGCAAACTGCTTGGGGAAATGCAGCCTCACTCTCCTGGTCCTGTAGGTCTTCCTTCTTGCTGGTAACTCAAGCAGAATTTGATTTTCCTCCCAAACTTGCACGCTGTGATCGCACTAGCCAAGGCTCTTTCCACCCTTGAAACACCGGTGTGCATTTGGACCACAAACTGCCATTTGGACTGTGTGCCCTGAGCCCTGTTAGTGTAATTCTCTTAGAGGGGAGAGAAAAGATGGCATGAAAGACTGGACTTGCAGAATCACTTAAGGGGGGCGGGGGGAGCACAGAAAAAGAAAATCATAAAGGTATGAATCCAGTTATGATGATTATACACAGAAAAGCCATTAAAAAATACTGCATTAGTAACATTCACCATAAAGCAATCTTATAACCAAATGAAATATGCCCAGCATTATATCTGGATGGAACTTTATTTCTTCTTGTTTTCTGGGCTGCTAGAAGCAGAGGGGAGGGAGAAAAAAAGAGGAGGAGGGAGATGGCTTCAGGGACGTTGAAATAAGGTACACAGGTCTACCTACCAGTCCCTAAGGTTGTTGACTGAGCTGTATCAGATGGAAAAAGCCCTGCTGTGCTCAGAGACAGCACCAGAAGGAATAAAAACTGGACCACTTCCATACTTGAAAAATATATACTTCCGAAGGGCTGTACGCAGCGTTGGCACAAGGTCACCTTTCTTGCCAGGGTGGGATGGCTGGTGTCAGCAGTGTCCCAGCCAGGGAATCAGGACTACCACTGTGACCTCTGCCACTTCAATGCTCAGCAACCAAGCTGCAAGAAACCACCCGACCTGAATACCAGGAATGAAAGCCATACAACCTTGAGAGGGAATCAGGCCGGGCGCGGGCCCAAGGCTTTTGGCCTGCACAGGCCTGCACTGGAGCCCTGCCTCTCTTACCTGTACATGAGAACAAGCTGGCAGAAGTTTCCCTTTTAGGTAATCTCCCCTAGAAGAGGGAAAATGAAAGTCCAAGTGTGGCATAGGAGTCATTAGCATTATGTACCAGAGAGGATTCCAGGCAACGTGCTGAGGCTCATAATCCATTACAACAAAAATGCCACTGGGGAGAACACCCGGGGAACTGCGCTTGCTGGGTAGGGGGACAGGGAGGATTTCAGCTGGGGGCAGGGAGCGGCAGATGTACAGGCCTGAGTGCCTGCTTGCCACGGCTGCCACGTTTATTTCCCTGTGTCGGAGAAGTGTGTAGCCTTCCAACTCCCTGGAGGACACACCATCCACTTAATATCGATGTAAATGAGCTACCCAGCTCCCCAGAAGCCTCTGAGTTTTCTACAAGACAAACAGCCATTGTTTAATGAGTCCATACATAGTCCCCACCCCACATATACCTCCTTTGGGGACAGGTCTTGGCTCCCAGTGTCCCCATCACCTGGACAAGCCTCTCCATCTCTCACCTCCATCCTTTGCAGTTCAAATCTGCTTTTTCATCTCAACATCTTCTAAACCCTTAACAAAAGGTTCCCAGCTTTGAGGGGGTCCTGCTGAAATCAAGATTTGGGTGCCCTGAACAGCTCCACAAAAGACTCCTGAGCAAAGGATGAACAAAGTGAGGTTCAAGTGTCCCCAGCTCAGAAATCAGCCCGCTGGGAGCCGCACCCAGCTTCAGCCCCAGCTCCCCGATTGAAAACGAGTTATCTAATGAAAATTGTGTTAACTGACATTCCTGCCGACCGGGAGCAAATACCACCGCTGTAAATCTCACCGCGGAAATTTTCTCCAACCCAGAATAACAATAGGACCCTGCAAAGGGCTCTCGCCAGCCCTTCTGGTTCCTCTCCTCTTGTCTGCCACGTTCTTGTCATTCCTTATGTTACAGAACATCAATCATAAATAAAGACGCTGTCCCCTAGCCGTGCCCGGGTCTCATTTACAAACATTAGCAGGGAATACGATTACCATTGGCCTTCGTGCCAAGCCCAATGTGGCTGCCCAACACTGACTCTCTCTCTCCCTCTCTCTCTCTCTATCTCTCTCTCTCTCTCCCTCTCCCCCCCTCTTCTCCAACCCCCACTCTTTCAGAAAGGCCACTTTAGCATCATTTAAGCCAGCAAGCACAGCTCACAGCCCTGCCCATCTCAGGCGGTCACCAAACTGTAGCCCCAACTCGAGCAAGGACCTGGAATTGCAAGGCACTCGCAGTTATTAACTGCATGCCTGAGTGCCCCGATTTTCTCTCCAGCTCAATGGCTTCGGGGGAGGAGGGCAGTGAGGAGTAGAGGGTTGGAAAGGAGGGAGGCTGGGAAGCAGCCAGGAGCAGTGGGTGCTGGGGCTACTTATCCGAAGAAACTTAATGAGATTCACAGGCAGATTTTTTAAAAAATAAAGTGGGCCCCTTATTATTTCCAGACTGATGTTCTCGTGTCTTCTGAGAATGGCACGGCCAAGGCAGGATGCTCTAATCGCCCCGTTATCCGCACCATTTCCCCGCCCCTTATTCTCGCGCACCTGCCACGACTTTGCGAGATTGCAGGGCTTATGGGGCCTGGTCGGAAGCTTGCAGTGCACCCCACGTAAGAGCAAAAACTGGAGCAGTGCCTCTAGTGCGGGGTATTCTGATTCTACCTCCCTGCCCTGGCTCCTAGAGAGCAGAAAACGCTCCCAAATCCGGAGGAGACACTGATTCCCGAGAAGGAAAAATGGAGAAAAAGTGCCCAGGTTTGGGAGGGAGTTGTCCTAGGGAACCAAACAGAGAGGGAAAGAGAAGAAAAGCAGTCAAGAAAAGAGGACAGCGATCGAGAGAAGCAACGCGGGGGCGGGGAGGTGGGGAACAGAGAGCCTCTCATTTAAAAGTTCCCATGGGCCCGGAAACCGGGAGTCACCTGCCCTGCGCCGCTCGGGGCTCGGCACGGCCCCGCAACCAGGAGCGCAAACTTGCGCGCGCCGGTGCCCATCTCCATCTCCCGTCTGCGTTGAACTTGGGGAGGGGGTTGAAAAAGGGAGGGAAAGGGAAGAAGCAAAGACGAACCCCGAGACCCCAGCCGGAGGAGGAGCGATCTGCCGGCGCGGGCGGCCAGTCTGGCGGCGAGTCTCGGGCAGCGGCGGCAGCCCCGGGCGGCGGCGCGTCCGGGCAGCGCAGCCAGGCGGGCAGCGGCGACGGCGGAGGTGCCGGCGGGCGGCGGGGCGCGGAGCCGCCTCCTCGCCAACCCCGGCTGCCTCCTCCTCTCGCCACCTCCTCCTCCCTGCCCGCCAGCTCCCTCCCTCCCTCCCGAGCCCCAGCCGGGCGGACAGGCACGCGGCGCGCTCCGCGGCCTCCCCGGCTCTGCGAAGTTGGGAGGCGCGCAAAGTGCGGCGCGCGGGGGGCGGCCGAGGGTCCCATCCGCAGCCCCCGGCCCGCGGCCGGAGCCCCTGCCTTCCCCGCGCCGCGCCGCGCCCCGCCAGCCGCTCGCCTGCTGGCTCGCTCCCCCGGCCGCGGGCTCACTAGCGCTTCTCCATGGTCGCGGCGGCTAATCGATGATTGAACCGAACAAAGAGCAGCGGCGAGATCAATTCCTAATACCTATCGATGGGCAGCGGGCAGCCGAGTCTCGGCGAGCCCCGGCAGCCGCCGCCCGCCGCCCCGGGGCGCCCGCCCGCCCGCCCGCCGGGGCGCCTCCCCATTGCGCCCAGGGCGCGCCCGGGCTCCCCACGGCCGCGCGGCTGGCGCTGCCCGCACTAACCTGGAGTCGCCGTAGATCAAATCGCTTCCAATATTGAAACATCGATCCCACATTGGCGGCCATCTTGGGGGCTATTCGAGACGCGCACACACAAGAGTTTGGCTTTTCTCAATGGTTGCACTCAATATCCGGGCTGGACTCCCCCCAGCCCCGGGGCCGCCGCCGGCCGCCCGGGCCCCGAGCGTCGCCGCCGCCCCGGGCCCCCCGGGCGCCCCCGGCCTCCTGCCACCCGCTGCCCCTCGGCGCCGCCGCTGCCGCCGCAGCCGGCCCGGGAGCCTCACGCCCCCCGCCCCCGACCCCCGGAGGGCGCGGGCGGAGCGCGCCGGGCGGGGAGCTTGGCGCCCGCCCGGGGGAGGCGGCCTGGGGATGGGGCGGGAGGGGAGGGGTGGGGGGGAGGCAGCCTCGCCGAGAGGCGCCGGCGCCGGCGCTGCCCTGCTTGCAGCCGGCTCCCGGCCCGCGGAGCGCTCGCTGCATCTCCCCCCACCAAGTCCGGGGTCGGTGTGCCGCGCGATTGCACTTGACTTTGGCTTTTTGCAAACTTATCAATACTGACGTAACGTGCCGATCAATGCGAAGGGAAGTTGGGGAGGGGGGCTGCGGAAGGGGGGGATACAGGCAAGCGGGGCGTCTGCCTCCTCCAGCACCTGCCTAACCCCTGCTCATACTTAAAAAAAAAAAAAAAAGTTAATAGTTTGCAATGAATTTTTTCCCCGTTTGCAAGGGAGCACTGACAACACGTGCCTCGGCTGCTGCCGCTCCTCCACCAGCGAGGCTTGGGATCTGAGGGTCTCAGCCCTCTCTGGGTACAGACGCTCCAGCGGGCCGGCGGGCGGGCAGGGGGAGCCGCCCGGGGGCGCCACTGAGTTGCGGGAAATGACACCATCGCTGCCTGTTGTTTTTATGTTATTTTCATTTCAATACATAATATTGTTAATATTTGCTGTAGCTCAGGATTCTTCAAAGAATCCTTTGAGGGGAGGGAGGAGGCACTTCAGGTTCTTTGCAAGAGGAATTCCTATCGTCGTTTTTCAGTGGATCTTTAAGGGAATTGTAGTGCCTTCTGCAACTTTGCACCATGAAGCCCTTTTATGGTTATGATGATATTGAGAGAGGTTCTTGGCCCAACCTCGGGCGGTCCTCCTCTTCGGCGGGCTGTTGAATATTACTGTTAGGATCTTGTTGAGGAAGCCTTCACCCTGTGGTGGAGGCTCTGGGTCCCTAAAGACTTACTATTATTTGGAGGTTCATATCTTATCTGGGGACTTCAGGTCGGTTGCAATATGGTGACCTATTATTATGATTGTTTGGGAGGAAAGGATCTTTAGTCCTCTAGAGGGAGGCCCTGGTCTCTTGCAGCTCCTCCAACCCTGGGACACAGGGATAACCAGAATTTTTTCCCCCTTCCTTTTCGCTTCTCTGTGCAAGCCAGAGATCTCCAGTCCCCTCCCAGCATTACCACCCCCTCCAAGAGGAACTCATACTCCACCAACTCACTTCCATTCTCCTGTGACCTTGAGGTCACCTTTCCTGTCTGTCATGGTCTCTTTCTTCCCTCAGACACCCCATCCAAAAAAGGGGGAATTTTTTCACTTTTTTTTTCAGATCAAAAGATTTGCTTTTATGGACAGCAAATGGAAATTATATTCTCTTTTTATGACCCAGCTTGGACTTCTGACATCACTCTTGGTCTGGGACAATAGATCAATACAGCGGGTTATAAAAAAGATAAAGTTTAGAAGAGTTGTAAAGGAGAGAGAATCATGATGGATATTTTTGATGATTTTCCAATATTTGTGTCTCAGAGCACGTGCTTGGAGGCAATTAAAGTTTTTAATGTAATGTAAATAATTGTTTCATAAATGCTTCTGAAGAAGGTGTGATCTTTCTGAGTAATCATTTGAGCTGTTGAAAAAATGTAATGTGATTTAAACAACGATACAGTATTTCTGTTACCATCCCCATACATTTTCCATTAGAATGGGCAGCGATATTAATGCAGGAATTGAAACACTCCTAAGACCAAAAGTACAGCATTTACCAAAATGTAATGAATTAGGCCTAGTTAGCAATTCCGAGTGGCCCGTTTCCCTGCCAGATTAAATTGCACGTGATATATGGGTTATCTCAGCTCTTGATAACTTCACGTTTAAATTATAGCTCTCATTCTGCAAAATGAATTTAGGGAAATTTCGTAACTATCGCATTGCAATTTTTTTAAATGGCTACATCTTCTCCAGAGCATCTGTAAAGCTCATAGCTTCCTTGTCTTTGAGTCTGTATTTTTAAAAAAGACCCATAAGAAAATCCAGAATGATAGTGAAACCCTTCTAAGCAATGTTTAACTAAGCTTTTGGTACAGGATTATTTAACAGTGATGTCAGGCTGGGTAGCCCTGGGCTAGATGGATGCCATTACCTCCTACATGATGCTGAAAAGGACATATCACTTGTATGGTGTTCCTACCAAAGTGCATAATCTGAATCTAATTGTGAAGAAACACCAGACACCAGACATACACAATTGGAGGGAAATTTCTCCCCCCAGAAGTCTGTTCTCTTCAGTGTCAATGTCACATGAAACTAACAAAAAGACTAAGGAACTACTACAGATTAAAGGAAGCTAAAGAGATTTGACAAATGATTAAAACATATGACCCGGGATTTTCTTTTTCTATAAAGTGCAATAATTGAAGCCAAAGGCAAATTTTGAATACGGTGAACAGATTAGGTAATGGTATTATACCAGTGCTAATGTCCTGAATTTGATCTTGGTACTATGGGTATGTAACAAAATATCCTTACTTTTAGAGAAGCTGCTCAAGTATTTGCGAGTAAAGGGACAGACACGTCTAATTCTCAAACAATACATATCTATTTTATCTATCACATATAGATGATGAGAAAGTACTGCAAAACGTTACCGTGAGAGTTCTACGTAGAAAGGACATAAATGCTCTTTATACTTTGCCATGTTTCTCAGAATCTGAAAATATAACAAAATTAATAGTTAAAGGACAAAATAAATCTAGGTGTGGTTTGGTTTCAGCTGTGAGGGACTGTCAGGCTTCCATACAAAAATTCTGCATGGAACTTTTCTGCTTTCTTCAATGAGGGAGGCCCTACCTTTGACCAGGCAGGAAATTGCCACAGCAAACATGCTTACCGAGGAGCAGAGAGAAAATCCAATAATTCAGATTGTTTTAAGTCTGTGATATTTTTAAATGACTTAATGCAGCAGGTCTCTAAAGAATTCCGACAATTTTAATGGTAGAAACTTGCAGCCCCACTGAGGAATGGGTTGCTACATAAATACTGAATGATCGTGTCTTTCTGTCTAAGCTGAAACATATTAGCTTTGCTTAGTGGATTATTGCTTTATTCACAAAATAAATTTCAGCCGTCTCTCCCTACCATATTCTGAGCGCATCGTGAGCCTGTGCCTTATTAGATGTGGGGGCTTATATTCCAAAGGCATCTGTATCCGTCTCAGACTCAGCAATAATGAATTAAGCAGTTAAGTGTTTACCCTCTAAATAGAGTTAGCTGGAGAAATGATATTATTATGGGTGGTCCTTAATAAAAGATGGTGAGCCAGGAAATTCAGACTTTTTTCAGAAGATAATGACCTTGGATTTGGGAACTAAAGCAATAAAATTTTAAATACATCTCTGAAAAGCTGCTTTTCATGTTCTCAGCACATTCCCTGCCACAAACACACACATTCACAGACATACAAAAACTTAAACATTTCCTGATTCCCAAGGACCCATGCAGCAAGATGAGTATTAGAAAACTGCAGTGGAAAAGAAGACACCATCTTCTGTAAAGGCGGTTTGGGGCAGCCAGAGAGCCAGGATTTTTCAGGAAATTTATAAACTGCAAGAATCCCAGGAAAGATAATGGCAGGTCCTTAGCCACAAACATAATGATATGCGAAATTCCTAGCATCGAAGCTGAAACAAAAGAAAATGTCCTTCGGTACTCTGCATTGCCCATCGCAGCTGCCATGCAGAGAGAAAAACAGCTAGGGACCCGAAATGCACATACAAGTATCCACACCCTAGGAGGAAGTATGGAATGTAGGTGTGTCTGGTGGACATCTGCAGGAAATGCTCTGGGATATTGGCCCATGTCAGGTCCACGGTCCAGCGGCTGGAGTCACTGGCTACAAGACTGTGCCCGCAGGTCCTTATACACAGTGCTCCCAACACCATTATGAAGCACCTACTGCTTGGTGGATGTTTTAAAAATAAATCATAACCATGATATAGTGGTTAGGAGTGGTGGCTCAGGAGTCAGATTTTTTGAATGTGAATTCTTACTCTGCCATTTATGAGCTGTGGGACCTTAGGCAAACTGCTTTGCCTCTCTGTGCTTTGTTGTCTTCATGAACAATGGTGCTAACAATTGCACAATGGGAATTCAGTGGGTTAATATATACAAAACACCAGGCTAAAGCACATCTGCTAGCTGTCATCATTACTGGCCTCACAATAGGCAAGACAGGGATTGATATTCCCATACTGCAGGTGGAAAGACCAAGGTCCTAAGAGACATGGCTGGCTTGTGGTCACATCGTTGCAAGGAGGCAGAACCGGGACTAATACATGGGGGTTCACTCATAGCAACCTGGGGCTCTTTGTACTTAAGGCTGCTCTGCCCCCCATGGAGAGATGGAAAAGCAGTCTGAGAAACCCAGACCCGCAGCACAGCCGTGTGCCCACTCCCACTGACCAATTAAACTTCAGAGGGACAACGCAAGGGGAAGACGCCCTGGTGGCCTGATTCCTCTCCAATGTCAGGGAACAGTTGTAAAAACACCCATGTATTCAGTATGCTGACTTTCTCTGGCTGCCCTATCCCCATCCCTCTCCATCTGCTGACCTTGTACCTAAGTGTCCCAGGCTCCCTTGCCCTCTGGCTTTCTCTTGGGCTTGGTAAACAGCAGGACCTAACAGGAGTCAGGAAGGCAAAGGGCAGAAAAATGTTGGTATATTTTTTTCAAATCCCTCTCTGCTTCTCTGTAATTTTGGCAATGGCCAGGTCAATCCACAACCACAGCCCCCATCAAGCTGCCTCTCTCCTGCTCTCTACAAGCACTAGCAATGGCTCCTTGTACCTCTCATTGAAGTCTAGGCTGTGGCATCCCCTGTTGCCCAAGTCACCCTGCCTACACCCTGAAGTGGTCCTCCCTTAACCACAGGGAATAGTACTAAACCCTATATATACTGCTTCTTCCTGTACATATACATATATACCTATGAAAAAGCTTAATTTATTAATTAGGGAGGGGAAAAGATAAAAAATAATCATAAGATAACAGAAGAATTATAATAATATATTATAATAAAATTATATGAACGTGGCCTCTCTAGAATTTTCCCTTTAATATTTTCAACCTTAGTTGACCACACATAAGTGAAATCATGGAAAGTGACACCAGGGTTAAGGGGGCACTACTACAGTCTCCCCATTCTAAACAGAAATCCTAGCTGCAGGGCCTCCTGAAACCCTGACAACTATACCTCCCACAGAATGCTCTTCCGTCATTAAAAAACACGCAGGCTGTTTATTTACAGGTGTTGAAGCGCACACCTCCATGTGTTTATGAGAGACAGTAAGGGAGACACAGAATTATAGAGCAGCTTTATATCCCATCTTTGCTTAAAATGTGCTTCTCAGGAAAAGGCCAGAGAAAACGAGGTATCAGACGCCAACAGACATGAGTTCTGGAAATTGGACTTAGAGGGTGTTGTGGTTAGGATCTGGAGTGTCCCCCTAAAGTCTCATGTATTTTAATGGAACCATGTAATGTTGGTGGATTGGGGCCTGGTCTGGAGGGGTGGATTGCAGTTAAATTAGGATTAACGGTGTGTAGTGGCCACACCTGGATACAGGAGGGACTGGTTACTGGGCGGAGACCTGAAAGGATACATAAGCTGCACCTGCCTTCCTGGAGGATGGGGACTAGTCTTAACTAGCCTCAGCTTGTCTTCCTGTTTGTCCCGGGAAGCTGCCTCCACCTCTCTCTCTGCCATGTACTTCAATTGTTGCCAGCCACCCCTGAATGGACTGTGACCTTCGAGACTGTGAGCTAAAATAAACCTTTCCTTTCCTAAGTTTGTGGGTTTCAGGTATTGAGTCAAAGCAACGAAAAAGACAGAGGGTTCTTATAATTTCCACATCATCTGTCTAATTTTTTTTTTTTTACATTCACAGGGTTATCTTTATATCAATCAGTTTCCTTAGGATAAATTTTCATTACTGACCTAATAAGTGAATTGTTACAATAAAACAAAGTTAAAACTGTATCACATTGCTACATTAAATGAACTTAAATCTATACCACATAAATATACTTAAAGTGACAGATATGAAGGCAAATTTAGTTATTTCAGAATTTTTTTAACTTTCATAACTTATTTGCTCATATTTCACTGATTACCAACATACTTCTCTAGCTGTTGCTGCTTTTCCTCTGGGGTCATTGGTGATGCTGGCCTCCCTTTTACTTTCTAAGTTTCCTTTAAGTATTCTCTGCAATACTGGCTCAGTGGCTGCAAATTCCTTTAAGCTGTCTCTGTCACAGAAAGTTTTAAGTTCTCCCTTTAAATTAAAAGATAATTTTGCTGGATATAGCAGTCTTGGTTGGCATTTATGTTCTTTTAGTGCTTGTATGACATTGCTCCATGATCTCCTTGCTTTTGGAGTTTGGATTGAGAAGCTGCAGTTATCCTGACGGGCTTATCTTTGTAGGTCACCTTCTGTTTTTCTCTTACCACTTTTAGTATTTTCTCTTTGTGTTGGGTTTCTAGAATTTTAATTATGATGTGTCGTGGTGAGGATCTCTTCTGATCAAAATTGTTTGGTGTTCTATATGCCTGCAATAGTTCCATGTTCATTTCTTTTCTTAGATTTGGGAAATTTTCTTCCATGATTTCATTAAACATGTCTTTTAAGCCTTTTGTTTTGTCTTCAGTCTTCTCCTGGATTCCCATAATTCCGAGGTTGTTTCTCCTTGAATCATCTATCAGCCGTTGTAATGATTCGCTTTCTTTATTTACTTTGTGTTCTTCATGGCCTGTATGTGGCAGCTCAGTCACTTTATTTTCTAGGTCTAATATTCTATTCTGAAGTTGTTTAAAATGGTTGCTTATTATTTCCTGCGTGTTTTTCATTTCCTGAATATCTGCGTTCAATTTTTCTGTATCTCTTTTGTGTTCTTCTCTAATTTCTTCTTTTGCCTTCATTATCTTCTGGTATATTTCTTCTTTGGTCTCCTCTAGTTGCTTTTCAAGGCTTGCTTTTTGCTTAGCTATGTGTTGGTGTAGCTCTTCTGCTGTCTGTTTTATTTCCTGCTTTAATTCACTGATTATCTGGGCCCAGAAGTTACCATCATGTTTGCCCTTTTCTTTGGATTCTGCAATTTCAGTATCCCTGGTATCATCTTCTGGGGTGTCAGGTCTTTTCGTATGAGATTTGTTACCACATTTCCCCATGGTTCTGCTACTTCTGGCTGTCTCTGGTGCGCAGGAAAGAAAATGGCTCCTGCTTGACGTCACTGCCTGAGACGGCTGCTGAGCCCCGTTTCTGATCTGGGATCCCACGGCCTTTTCTAGGGGGAGCGCACACTGTGTTTGTAGTACACACCCCCACGGGTTGGTGTTTCGTAGGCTGGGGCCACCAGCTGCCGATACTTCCCACTTATCCGGATCCGTGCTTACTTCGGGCTGAGTTTCTGGCCTCCGGATCTTCTTCTGTCTGTGGTCTGTGGGTGCCGGCAGCTCGGGGCCACGCCGAGTCGGCTGCTTCTTTCCTCCCCTTCCGATGTGACTTCAGAATTTCTGACTCGCCCGCAGCCTCCTCTCCGTTGGTGGGTGCTCGGTCCTCTCCCAGTTCCGTCAGATGTTCATGTCCCCACGACCTTTCCTCTGTCCTCAGCTGCCTGCGGCTCCAGCCATTTGCAGCTGGCTGCAGCGGCTTCCTGGGCCCCGGGGACTTTTTTTTCTCTGCTTTCGATGATCCTTCGGAATTTCTGGCCTCCTGCTGGCCGCCTTTCAGTTTTGGGGGATGGTCCTCTCTTTCCTAGCTACACCAAACACACTTTTTCTAACTAACTTCTTAACTTTTTAAGTGAGTCAGTAAGGAGACATTGTGCAGCGCTGTTACCCAGCCACCATCTTGACCGGAAGTCCCTATCCATCTGTCTAATTTTTGTCTTTGTGTGTGTGAGAAAGACAAAGTATGACAGTGTGATGCCAGGAATCAAATCCACCACTGAGCTAAAACCACATTCCTTAATTTATTGTATACATACAGATCATTCTTATTATTAAGAATCTTCATTTGGTGGTTTGGAAGAGCCAGTCTGACTTGTCCATATCTCACAGAATTCATAACCATCAGACGTGTTTATATTTAAAAAAAAGGATTTGACTAAGTAGAGAGATGCTATGCTGAAGGGCTGGAAGACGTGACAGGATGAAAATGTTACCTATCCTCAAAGTAGTCCATAGATGGAAGGCCATTCCAGTAAGAATCCCTATGAGGTTTTTCATGAAACTTGACAAGCCTATCTTAAAATGCTTATGCAGTTGAAAGGGTCAAGAACAGCCAAGGAAAGTATGAAGAATAACCAGGCAGGAGAACCTTCTATCAGCTATCAAGACATACTATAAAGCTCCAATAACAAGATGGTGAAGCAGGACAGATAAACAGACCCCAGAGACAAAATGAAAACCCAGAAAGAGCTTCACACACATGTAGAACAAACTCACACAAACAGATGACAAAGCCGATATTATAAACAAGAGGAGAAGATTTCATTTTCAATATGATTCTGAACTAACTGGCTAGCTACATGGGAAAAAAAATACAATTCAGTCTCTACCTCACACCACATACAACGATCAGCTCCAGGTAGAAATGTCTGCACACTACAGATTTAAAGGAAACTCATCCTGTTCCAACTTTTCCCCCAACAACATAGAAAATTTATACTTAAAAGCTATATCCTTATTACTCTAACTTCATGATTCCAATCTTTTTTATTTTAAAGCATTTTAAAGAGCTCTGGTCCTATAATAGCCAAGGATTCCTTCTAGAATTGGATTTATAGCCAAAATCTGGGCTAAATTTTCTTGGAATATCCCCAGAACCAAATAACCACCTGGCCATTGGCAGCTTCCAAGAGACCTACAAATGTGAGTTACAGGAGTTTCTAGGAGCATGATGTGCACAGGCTCGGGTTCTTTGACACACAGAAGCCCACTGCAAGGTAAGAGCCTATCTTTCAGTTCTACCTCCTTATTTTAACAACTGAATGTTCAGATCACAGTGTGACAGAAATCCTCAGAAATAAACACCATGAAGTAAGTGACACTGTGTGGCCAGGTGGTGCAGGCCTACCATCCCAGCACTTTGAGGCAGGAAGATCACAAGTTTAAGCCCAGCCTGGGCAATTTAACAACTCACAATGACAGTCTCCACCTTCACAGCCTGTTGGCTTCTTTCCCCAAAGCTTCCTTCATTTATGTGGCCTCCCTGGTGTCCCACAACCACTCGCTTGTCATCTCCTGCATTGCTTCCCTGGGTTTTCCCACCTTCCCCAGCAATTTCTCCCTCTTCTCTCTTTTTCTCTGCTCTTCTTCCTCTTCCCTCTCTTCTTTCTCCCCCCTCCTCTTCAAGTCTGAGGTTCTCACATTTAATCTAGTCAGTGAAATGGGCAGGAAGTAAAATTCAAAAAGAATATCTTACTCCTTTGGCAAGATGGGAGATGGCCATCTTTCATGAGCATTTCTGTCCCTGTAAAATCATTATTGTCATTGTCGTTCTCATAGTGGTATTTAACATGCACAAGGGGCTGCACTAGAGTTCACGTTCTCACTTCAAGCCTGGTTGTATCCATATTACAGATAAACAGATACCCAGAGAGGCAGAAGAGCATGCCCAAGTTCACCTAGCAGGACTGGGCAGAGTGTGATTAGGAATCTGGGTGGGAAAATGGCCTTGAGGAGGGACAGGGGAGAAGATAACACTCAGACAAACTGGAGCCACAGGGCTGGGAGGTGAAAGGAGAAGAGTACGGCTGCCGGGCCACTTGTCCCCAGGGGACCACTCTGTCAGCTCCTGGGTGCTTCTGATTTCTCAGCTCGTGGCATCCACAAACCAAGGATGAGCCACTTCACCTCACAGGATAGAAAGTAATTGTAACACTACTTTATGGCCCATGTATGGCCTGCTTTCCACAAGCTGTATTGTCCCACCTATGACTGAACTTCCTAACAGAACTCAGGAGTAGGCATGGTCATTTTCTCCCTTTCGTGGCTGAGAAAATGGGGGCTCAGGGAGGGTGAGTGATTTGCCTGAGGTCACTCAGCCTGTGAGAGACAGACTGAGCATCAAATCCTGGCTTGTCTGACGCACAGGCTCAAGTTCTTGACTTTTAACATCACTTGTTCCTTTCTCAAGTGCTTCTGACTCTCCCTGTAGCACTCCCAGCTGGGGAGAGGCTGAGTCAGGGTTGGAGCACAGAACTGAAATCTTCTGTACCCACAGTCTCTGGCCATGCTCACAACTCCTAGGGTCAAAGATGAAAGTTACAGAAACTCTCCTTTAAATATTATGGTTGCCTGAGATGGGGTTCAACTTTCAGGACAAAAAGAAAAAAAGAAAAAATATATACCTAAAGATACAGATATGCTTCCATTCCTCTAATTCTAAAAACACTGGAGGAATAATAGTTTTTTAAAAAAAAAACCTTAGCATTTAGGGGAGCAAAATGAAAAAAAAACCATTCAATCACTTCCTGACCCTGACCCAGGAAGTAAATTTAACCCTTCAGCATGACCCCTGTTTCTCCACATTCACAGTATGCATTAGGACTGCTATACATCCAGACCCCAAAAGATTATCTGTTCCACTCACCTTCCTCCAAACAGCCAAGAAAAAAGACTCTAAAATGAGTCTCCACACCCAAGGCCAGGGTCAGATCTGCCACCTGTGTACCAACATGCTTTCCTGCACACATAGGTGCATATCTGTGCACACATACACATCTGCACAGATACAGACATGTGTGTGTGCCCTTATCCACACCTGAAGTCAGGCACTGTGTGCTTACATCCCCTCTATGCACACTGGCACACACTCGCACACACTCTGTGCCTAAGCGTACAATTCTTCATACACATTTGCACATGAGCCAAAAAAGGAGGTTAAGACACACCTGTTTGCTCTCACACAGATTTACACAGCTCACGTGTACACGGGGATAAGCATATTGTGTGGATCCATGAGGCATCTGTGTTCATCTGAACCTTCTCTGGGTGGGTCTACGCTGCCTCTCCCCGGCTTCCCACAGCCGGCCTTTGGAGAAAGCCCCATCTAGTGGACATTCAGTGTATATGCCAACCAGGCTCCAAGCCATGGCGCCCTGGGCCCAGAGCAACAGTGTGAGGTAGTCCTGATGCTAGCCAGTTAATAAATGAGCAGTCTCAAGGAAGGCTTTGGAGCTCCACCCGCTAGGGCTTCTTCCTCTCCTCCTTTCCCTTCCTCAGGCAGCAATTTCCTTGGGCACAAGTGTAGAAAAGAGGATCGAACAGAGAGGTAAGGATCTGAACCACTGCTCTGTCACCAGCTGGCTTCTCCTCCTAGGTTTCACCAGCTCACCTGTGAAGTAGAGGCAAGTTCACAGACAGATATTTGGAAGAAACAAATGACATCAACACAACTTCTGTGTATCTCCGCACAACCAGCTAGGAGTCTGCAGTCAGATCCGGTTCTCATGAGGCTGCAAGTCTTGGCTCCTCCCCTTCTTAGGTGTGTGACCCTTGGCAAGGCACCTCATCTCTCTGAACCTCTTTTGTCAACTGTCAAGTGGGTCAAAACCCCCAGGAAAGATAGTTGGAAGAAACAATCGACATCATGGAGGCAAAATCTATTACTCCGTCTCCAGTTC
The DNA here is from genome assembly GCA_004027205.1 of Ctenodactylus gundi. Classification (NCBI taxonomy): domain Eukaryota; kingdom Metazoa; phylum Chordata; class Mammalia; order Rodentia; family Ctenodactylidae; genus Ctenodactylus; species Ctenodactylus gundi. The sequence continues at coordinate 529,351 of PVKB01000478.1, read as the reverse complement.
TCCCAAAGCAGGTCCAGGGATAGTTCAGGAGTAGGTGACACAGAACAGGGCTGGAATTGGGAAGACCTCATTTGAGGTGAGATTTGATTTCTAGCTCTGCCATTTTGACCTTGGGCGCCATCTCCCTGAACCTCAGTTTCTCCATCTGCACAATGAGAATCTCTTAGTGCTGTGATGACGATTAAGTGGGATAATACTTGTGAAGACTCTGACACCATTCAGTATTCCTGAACGCAGGCTGCCAGGTACAGTGTTGAGGAAACAAGTGATAACTTGGGGAGAGTGACAGCTGACCCTTAGGAGTCCAATATAATTAATTATAATTAATCACTGTGTCAGGCACTGGTCTAAGCACTTATTAACTAATTTAACTTCACAATAACCTCACAACAGGTAATGCCCACTCGACAGCAAGAACACTGAGGCCCAAGGTAAGGAAGTCTGAAGGTGAGTTAAAATCTGGTCTAATTCCAGAGCCCTCGGGATTTCTCCTTTTCCTTGTTCCCACTGAGACAGCCTACTATTTTTGACCTCTCATCTCCTCCTAACTCTGGAAGCTTCCCTAGAAGCTCAAGTCTGTCGACAAGGTCAAGCCCTCTGCCACAAGGGTCCCCAAAAGGCCCACTGCTCCTTTCAGTTGCCAGTGAGGCAAACGGCCACATAAGCATCGCTGGTGTCCCAGGGGGCTACAGAATTCAGATAATCTCAGGAGGCAATAACCATGATGAAGATTACACCAACTAAAGAGCATCTGCTAATCGTGGGAGCCTGTGTCAGAAAACCTACATCTGCCGGATGTTAAGTGGCATGAGGTAGAGGGAACCCGGCTGGCGAGGCCTCGGCCCACTCTGAAGCAATGCTGCAGAGCGAGGGGACAGATGGAGGCCCAGACAAGAGACGAATGTCAAAGAGAGCTTAGGCATGGGAAACTGTGCACTTCACACTTTATTTAAAAGTCATTCACTGAGGAAAGGCTGCCCGGTGCTGCCAGCTGCTATATCCAGTTTGACGTGGCATGGTATGGTGCGGGATGAGAACCTTGATTCCAGAGTTCTAGCGACTGGACTTGATTCCTGAATGTACACCTATTTTTCTATGTGGTATATGTAAGTCCAGCTGCTTAATCTCTCTGGACATAAGCTTTCTTTCTCCCTTTGAGAATGAGAAGAATAATACCTATCCATGGTAGATGGTGTCACTGGTACCAATCCTTTACCTTTCCCTCCTCTATTCAAGTCCAATGCCATGTAACTTTGCAATATGCCCCTGTGAGTGGGACATATTGTCCCGTCACTTAATCTTGGTTTTGGTCCAGTGACTTGCCTTGGCTCTGAGTTCTGAGATCCCAGCAGGTCTTGCAATCCTAGCAAAAGTGACAAGGCCTGCGGCTTCAGGCAAGGTACCCAGCCCCTTTGGGGCTTCATTTTTCACACTAATAAAAGGAGCTATTGTTTCCTTTTGACCCAGGTTTGGGGGCATGAAGATTCCAAACTGAGGAGTGTGAGTCCTCCAAAAACATGAGGTATCACCCACAAGACCCTCATTCCACACTGACTTTAAGGGACATCGCTTAGATAAACAGACCCCCCAGCCCTCTCTTCCTGTCTGTCTCTTTTGTTAAGGTCTTTATCAACCTGGTACTTAAAAAGAATCAAAGACTTACAGATTCTCAAAGTAGCCCTGTAAAAAGTTCCCATTCTAAGCTCCATGTGATAGCCTTGGACAGGCATTTCACAATAGAGGAAACTCAAACGATCAATAATAGATGAGTCTGATCAGTCTCAGACTTCCTAGTAATGAGAAAAAAATACAAATTAAAACAAACTGAGGCACCCCTTCATACTCTCTAGATTAGTCAAAATTGTAATGCCTGACAATACCAAGTGTCGGCAAGGATGTGGAGCAACTGGCCTTCTCATGCTGTGGTGAGAATGTGATTGGGACAACCACATCAGAAAAAAAATCTGGCATGACCTTTTGAAGTTTATAGAAGAAATGTATGAGATCCTCACTACTATGATTTGTATCTTAAGTGTCCCTCAAAAGCCTCATGTATTTGGATCTGTGTGTTGTTGACTTGTGGGCCAGGAAGTGAGGGAGGCTACCCACCCTGGGGCAGGGGGCAACTGGCATCTTGAAGTTTAAAGGGAAGGAAGAAGAAGCATTGTTACAGCTTCTTCTTGGGAAAGCTCTATCCTTTACTGGAGCTGCAGACTCAGTTCCCTTGTACTTCACTTGGCTTTTGTCTGTAGTGGTGTGAGCAGCTCTTTAGCCTCTATCTCTGCCATGTGCCTTCACCATTGCCAACTGCCCCATCAACCAAACTGTGTATGAGAGAGGCCTTCTGAAACTGTGAGCTAAATGAATCTTCCTTATATTGTGAATTCTGGGTATTTTCTCACAGCAACAAATAAGTAACTAAGACAGACACTGGTACCTGCAAGAAGGGTTGTTGATATAACTCCCTGACCATGTGGTTAGGAAGCCTCGGGAACTGGTTTGCAGGAAGAGTTTGGAAAGATTTTAGAAAGCTGGCTGAAGAAGACATGGAGTGCCCTGTGCTGAGCTTGTTGGGAGATTCTGGTCAGAGCTCAGACCAGAATGCTGATATAAATGTGGATTGTAAAGGCCATCCTCAAAAAAATTTCTGATGAGAAGAACTGTATTGGAAGTTCGTCTAAAAGCCACACATGCTATGCTGTGGCAGAGAGTATGTCAATATTTTGCCCTTGTCCAGAGACTTTGCCTGAAATTGAAATTCAGGGAGGTGGACTATATAATCTGGTGGACGAAATCTTAAAGCAGCCCAATGCCTAGGCTTTCACTTGGGCAGCTTTCAGCCAACTCTATGCTGAAAAGCAGGAAAACATGGCAGAGAAGAAAGATGTAAAGAGTTTTCAGTTTTGCCAGACTGAAAGGGGCTATAAAGATGGGGCAAAGGAGTTTTATAGGTACACAGAGTGCAAGAGTTATGGGGTCATGGAGGCTTTCACCTAGATTTCAGAGGAAGTCCTTTGAGGCCAGGCAGTGTGCCCCTGGGAGAACAGTGGATAAAATTGTAAAGGAGAAGCCTAAGGTGCAGTGCAGACTCCCAAAATTCAGAGAAGCCAGGACCTTGGATCGTCCACTGAGGAAAACCACAGGTTGTAAGCAGAGCCAGCCCAAAGAAGAGAAGATGGAGGCTGCAGCGAGGGGCAACTCTGCAGTGATGGTCCTTTGGAGCTCACATTTTAACACAGTTTATCCCAAATGCTGGACATAGAGATGTAAGATTTAACTCTTCCCTGCTGAATTGAAAACTTGTTTTTGGTCCAGTTGCTTTCTATCCTCCTGGTCCTCCCTTGTTGAATGGGAATATTTATCCTGTGCCATTGTATTTAGGAAGTGCTTAACTTTTTGATTTTTCACAGGAGCTCACAGCTAAGAGTTTGCCTTGAGTCTCAGAGGATACTTTGGACCTGGGCTCTCTGGCAGTGCCCAACCTGATAAGACTTTGACAACTCCTAGAGATGGGCTTACTGCATTTTGCATAAGGAGGTGGACATGAATCTTCTGGAGGCCAGGGGCAGCATACTGTGGTTTGGATCTTAAGCGTTCCCCCCAAAACCCTCTTGTATTTGGAACTGTGTGTTGTTGATTTGTGGTCCAGGAAGTGAGAGAGGGGAACCCACCTTGGGGGGTGGTGCCCAGCTGTCAGCTTGAAGTTATTAAAGGAAAATAAAAGAAACATTTTTTTCAGCTTCTTCCTGGAAAAGCCCTAGCCTTTGCCTGAGTCTGCACACTCCATTTTGCTCTGGCTTCACTTGTCTTTTGTCTGCAGTGGGGTGAGCAGCTGTCCAGCCTCTGTCTCTGCCGTGTGCCTCTTCACAAATGGACTGTGTGAGAGACCTTCTGAAACTGTGAGCTAAATAAATTGTTCCTCTCTTAAACTGTAGATGTTAGATATTTTGTCACAGCAATATGAAAGTAACTAAGACAGCTGCCCGAAAGTCCACTCCTGAAACAGATTCTTAGAACGCTAGTCTAAGAACAGGATGTGACTTGAATCTTCATATAAGATTGTTTATAAAATATTGTTAAAATAGCTGGGTGTGATAGTGCATGCCTATAATCCTAGAACTCTATTAAGTTGAGGCAGGAGCATCTCAAATTCAAGTCCTGCCTGGACAGCTTAGTGACTTAGTAGGACCTTGTCTCAAAATAAAAAAATTAAAAAAAGAGCTGGGGATGTAGTTCAGGGTAAAGGCTCTGAATTTGATCCCTAGTATAAGAAAAAAAAATTAAAGGAAAGAGACAGTCACCCAAAGCCTATCAGTTATAGACTAAAGTATACTGCATTCACACAATGAAATTCCATAAGTGGGGACAAAAAATGAATCAGAAGTCCACAAGTCAACACACAATAATGTTGAGTAAAAAAAAGCAAGTTGGGGAAGAACTCAAATGGTATATAATACTATACTATGAATTTTGAACTTACATAGTTTAGGGGACACACTCATGTCTCAATTCAGTGTAAATCCATAGTGGTGATGAATACTAAACCCAGGAAGTGGATTCACTGATGGTGTGAGAGGATGGACCAAGCTTGGGAAGGGAATGGTATGGACTATAGTTGGGAATATTTGTTTCTGAAGAAGGGAGGTGGGCATACAGACACCCAGATGTTATTCTTTCTATTTTCTCATACCTAAAATAGATCAAAATAAATTTCAAAACACTGAAGTGAAACAAGTGGGTCATGGACAAAGCAAGGGCATTAGAAGTCCCTGGGGATTCTTTATTTTTCTGGACCTCAGTTTTCTTACAGGGAAAATGTGAAAGTCTGAAGCCACGGTGGGACTGAATCTAGTATGAATACACAATGATTTCTGGAACTATCACATGGATAAGTTTCAATTTTCATATGTCCATTTTCTTAAAACAAGGTATCCTGGGGTCCCCAGAAATGAGTGCCAACTAGTGCAAGGGAGAAGCACCCTGGTGTTCACTCATCTCTGTGGTAAGCACGTACTCCCATGGCAATAACATATGGCTGAGAAGAGATGTGGTCTTGCCCACCTCTGACTCTGAACCTGACACCTAAGGACAGGCTTCATACATGGAATTCTTGTATCACTCCCAATCCACAGAACACACTGAGGCTCTTCCATGAGCCCAGTGCACCATGCCAGTGAGTCAACACAATGATGTCACCAAGCATGGTCCACCTGGAGTCTATGATGTCTTCCTACAGACAGACAGCAAGTCACTGATCAAAAACCTACTCTGTGGTTGATGATGGAAACAACCATGATAAGGTCCTTCAAGTTCCCTTCCTTTAGGACATCACCATCCAAAGAATGCAAAACTGACTCAGAAAAGCAAATCAGAGGATAATATAATTGTGAGTTAGCACTGACATAACAGATTTCTGGGTGACTGGTGCTTAGTAGGTATCCAGAAAATTATTGTTAAGGGAAAAAAGAAGGGAGGGGAAGGAAAGGAAGGAAGGAAGGAAGGAAGGAAGGAAGGAAGAAAGAAAGAAAGAAAGAGATAGAGAGGAAGGGAGAGGTGGCATTTGTGGGCAGTTAAGGTGAGAGAAACCAGAAAGCAGACTCACAGGACTTGAGTGCGTTACAGTTGTCCTGGCTTATACTCTACTTAGTTAAGAGGACACTAGGCTATACTGTGGTTACAGCCCCCAAACCACAGTGACTTAACACTGTGTTTATTACTTGTTCCTGCTATGTGCCCTGTCCTCATTTAGGCACCCAGGACAATGAAGGCCCCATCCCTAAGAATCAGGGGAGACAAATGAAAACAGTAAATCATGCATTGTCTTGTAAGGGCTTTACCCCCAAAAAACACACATCTCATGTGCTCACATCCCATTGGCCAAAGCAGGTCTCTGCCCAGTCTCAGTGATATGAGAACTGTCCCACCATGAGCCTGAGGAGAGCTGAGCAGGATGCCAACCTCAGCATCTCTTGAACTTCTCCAGTCAGTGCTGCAGGTGCTGGAGTACAGGGCATGCCTTTGGGCACATCTTTGGGAACACTTTCATGACCTAGTGGTGATATAAATACAAGATCTGCAGTTAACCTGTCCTTCTTAATCAGAGAAATGCAGACAATTTTAGGTAGAATTTCAGGATGCCAATAAATTTGTGGCTTCCTCCAAGTGTCCCAGGGATAAAAGAAAGAACCCCTGACCAAAAAAAAAAAAAAAAAAAAAAAAAAAAAAAAAAAAAAAAAAAAAAAAAAAAAAAAAAAAAAAAAAAAAAAAAAAAAAAAAAAAAAAAAAAAAAAAAAAAAAAAAAAAAAAAAAAAAAAAAAGAAAGAAAGAAAGAAAGAAAGAAAGAAAGAAAAAGAAAAAAAGAGTTGAGAGGAAGGTCAGTCAGCTTGAATGGACAACAGTTTGGAGAAGCAGGCCTCAGAACATGGGATTGACCAGGGTCAAGAGAGGGCTGCCAAGGGACTTTCTGAACAAGATGGGTCAGATCAACCTCATGGATATAGGGAAAGCAGACTGCTAGCTCTATGTACATTATGACACAGAACAGAAACACAAGAAACAGTGGGTGTTCTTGTGTTCTCCAGAGCAACTCGATCTCTCCTTCCAATGGATGGGTGAGCTTATGGTAGCTATATGATGCTCCCACATCTTCTGTCCTATCTCAGTTCCCCACCTTTCTCATCACTCCAAGGTACTTTTGCTTAAATTAGAACTATCTTGGTCTCTTGAAAAGCCTGTCTTTTAAATAGAAAAAAAAATCAAGTTTCAGACTTAGCTCCTCTGATAGGGAAACATTTAATTAATTTATTCTCAATGTATTTATTTTTCTATACCTATCTTCTCTATATAGCAAGAGATGCCAGTATTTTACTTAAAAGAGGTAATAGGAAGTTTTGTTTTACAAATATACTTAAGTGAAAAGTGATACAGTTTAGAGGAAATTATTAAGTAAATAATAATAGAGAAGGTACATGAATATGACAAAAACTATGAAGGAAGATAGGGAGGATTGAAGTATTGTGTTGAGGTGGTGGCCTTGACTTTGACCTTGGACGTCTCAAGTTTATATCCAGGCCACACTTGCTGGGTAAATTGGGTAAGTTACTGAATATTTCCTATGTGAACTGGAGATAATCATCATCATCAAAATTCAAGCTGGATCTGGTGACACATGCCTGTAATCCTAGCACTCTGGGAGGCTAAGGCAAGAGGATCAAGGATCCCAAGTTCTAGTTCAGCTTGGGCAACTTAGCAATTTGACAAGACTCTTTCTCAAAACTAAAATTAAAATGGGAAAGTGATACAGTTCAGTGCAAAGGCCCTGAATTCAATCTCTAGTACTGGAAAAAATCATCATCAAAGTGAATATCCACTTTATCTAAACCAGATCGATTTTGGAATTCAGAATCTTTCAGATTTTTATAATATAACATACCCTGTACTGTGGGCAGGGTCAAATAGCACCTTGTGACTGAATACCAGATATTTCTGGTGCAAATACATGACTGTTCACATAAAGTAAGGTTTTAAAAGTCTACACATTACACCAGTCCTGGTCCGATTTTTCAGCCAAAGGAATTTGCCACAAACACAAAAATAAAATCTTTACCAACCCGGAGTTTGTGATTTTTAGAATTGCAGACAAGGGGCTTTAGAATTGCAGACAAGGGGCTTTAGAATTCCAGCTGGGCCTTGCACAGCCTCATGGAAAGCGAAGTAGCTGGAAGTGGGGAAGGCAAAGTACAATGCAAAGCCTAGCATGGCCCATTCAGAGCAGCTGTCCAGGCAAGTTCATGTCCAGCCGGGGCAAGGGAACAAAAGAAGCCAGAGCCCTGGAGGATGGGTCTAGAAAGAACAGGAGATGCTGCTGAGGTTACTGTGGCTTCAACTAGGGGAACTACAAATATCTGAGAAATCTGCTCCCTATGATCCTGCCTCTCTTCCCCCTCTCATTTTCCTCCTCCTCTTCTTTTTGTCTTCTTCCCTTCTTCTTATACCTTTATTCTGTAGCAGGCAGTCCTCTCTAAGTCTTATTTTGAGTACCTGCAATAACAGACCCCCAGATAAGGGCTCAGATGTAAGGATCCATTAGAAGGAGACATGGAGCCATATGAGGAAGCAAGCCAGGGGAGAGAAGGAAGCCTTATCAGGCCAGTCACCAGCACAGTGGCAAGTGAAATGGAGGGTAATTCACCAGGAAGCCTTAGGAAAAAAAACATAGCACATGCCCGTCCACATTACCCACGGGAGGAAAGAGGGAGGTGGAGTATTTACACATCCACTATCAGTCATTGCCCAGGGATGCTCCCAAGTGGTGTCAATTCCTAGAGAGCTGCAGACAAGTGAGTCAGGCTCCAGCAACAGGAGAAAGTCCCCCTGGCAATGACATTTGGCAGAGAAGACAAGCATGGAAACGACAGGTTCAAGGTATGGATGGTTCCAGTTCTGGTTCTGGCTCCATACATTATAACAATTGGACAACAATGCTTCCCACTTCTTGACTGGCAAATCCTCCATTCTTCAGAACGTCCATGCTATGGTTTGGGCAAGGCATGTCTCCCAAAAGCCTCATATATTTGGACGTGGTGGGATAACTGTGGAACCCTGTGATATTGCAAGATAAGGTCTGGCTGAAAGGGACAGATGCTTGGGGTTTGACCTAGGGATTGTGTCAACTTGTAGAGACTCAGGGATGCCTAGGGCAGAGTTTTCAGGTATGTGTTATTGACCTGTGGGACAGGAAGTGAGGAAGAGGTGCCTACCCTGGGTATAGGGGACCAGACAGGCAGCTTGAACTAAGTAAAGGAAGGAAGAAGAAACATGAATGCAGCTTCTTCAGGGGAAGACCTTCTTCCTGCGATGCCTTGTGCAGCTCTCTAGCTTCTGCCACGTGCCTTAGCCTTAGCTGGTTGATCCATGAAATGACTGTGTGAGACCTTCTGAAACTGTGAGCTAAAATAAATATTTCCTCCCTTAAGTTGTGGGTGTTGGGTATTTTATCCCAGCAACAAATAAGTAACAAAAACAATCCACTTGCCCCAGATCATGATTCAGGGAAAAGAGAAATAACACTCTTCTCAATTCAGACTCAAATCCTGGTTGATCTAGAGTCTGAGACAATCATGATTACCTTTGGAGATGGTTAGTTTAGGAGTTGACATGTGATTTCCAGTCTATCCAGGAAGATAACGAGGGTAGTTCTGCTGAAGTGTTTCTAGGGAAGGCTTATTGCAGTCATTTGTGTGGCTGGGAGTGATGATACTCAGTGCTGGGGCAGTCAAATTGGGACCATGAGGAAAGCAGGCTGTGAGGGTAGAGCAACATAGAGGACAAAAGCATACGGATTTGATGCCACATAGTCATTAACCACACCACAGTTAGACTTGCCTACCTCTGCATTTCCTGGGTAACACAATCATATGCCATACACCACTGTTTTAGTCAACAGCATTCATCAAGATTATGTTGCGTAATGACATCATAATCATCTGGGTCTGTGTAAGTACACTCTGCAACATTCACACAACAATAAAAACTCCTAATAAGAAACACCTTTCTCAGGATATATTCTCACGGTTAAGTGATATGTGGCTATATACAGAAAATACACTTTTAGCCTGTTTGATTGGGCATTATTTTACTTACAGACAGGCATGAAGTGTGTACCTGTAATCACAGCTGAGGCAGGAGAAACACAGTCCAAGTGCAACCTGGGCAACTTAGTATGATCCTATCTCAAAATAAAAATATAAAAGATCTTAGACCCCGGGGCAATCACCAGCACCACAAAAAGAATTATATATTACTTACAGTCATGAAATGGAAAGTGAGACAATGGGGAGGGGAGTCTGAAGTCAAAGAACAAATATAAGCAAGGCTGGAGTCTGAAGACTAACACAGACAGATGACACTCTTGGCAGGCAGGGGGCTGGTGTGAACTGGCTGCTAAGGATGCTTTCACCAAGGAGGCTGGATTGGAGGTCATTATCACTTCCCAGTTCCATTTCTGTATTGTCAAGTCACAGACAAATGATTCATCTCAAGCCCAGGACTCTTAAAGTCCTTCCTGGGACAATAGACAGTTTCTCCATCGGGAGAGAAATCCTGGCTGTGCTGTTTGGGAGAAGTCTGGGTAGACGCGCAGTCTTAGCAGTGTTCTGGGCTTGTCTGGCCTTCAATGTGTGATTTTGAGAGTTGGAAGCGAGAAGATTATAACTCAGAATGGCACGCGGGTGTGAAGCCGGCTGCCTTGCCAGCTATTTGCCTGTATTTAAAACACATATGGGTGATATTTTTAAATATCTTTGCTGTGTGATTGAAAAACATTGCAGTTGCTACTTCGTGGACGTGGGTTTTTATGCAAACCCAGGGATGGAATGATGAGAGTATGTTGTACCTACGTGGGTTGTACTGGAGAGAATGTAAGGACAGAGTGGCACAGCCAGCACCAGAGCTGGGCAGGGAATTGAGGCTGGGCCATTTACCATTTGACGAATGTAGGACCACCAGAAAAGGCCTCCTGCTTTTCTCTGAGCTCCAATCAACCCTTCTTACTTTTCCTCCCTGAAATTTTTCTGGGACTCCTCTCCAACTCTAGGAATGGGATATGTTGTGATTTGACTCTAGAGTGATCCCCAAAAGCCTCATATACCTATGGATACTGTGTAGTATTGGGTAGGGCCTGGCTAGAAGGGGCAGATTTGGGAAGTTTGACCTGGAGAAGCATTTGGTGGTTCCACCCTTCCTCCCAGACTTAGTCTCTGTTCTGCCAGTCTGCTGTGAGGATCTTTGCCTCTGGACCTCCAGCTCTGGCTCCAGCTCTAGCTACGGCCCCAACATGTGATTCCAACATTTCCCATCTGCCCACCCATGAATGAACTGAGATCTTCTGAAACTGTGAGCTAAAATAAATCTTTCCTCCCTAATGTTATGGATGTCAGGTACTCTGTCCCAGCAATGAGATAGTAAATAAGACAGGATACATGTATATATTTAATGGTAGTAGTGGTACTGGGGATTAAACACATTTCACTGAGCTGCATCTCCAGCCCAGTTTTTTTTCCAGCCCAGTTTTCAGTTTTCTGTTTATTCGTGTTTGTTTTTTACAGTATTGGGGATTGAACACAGGGACTTTTGCTATGAGCTACATCCCCAGCATCCTTTTCATTGTGTATTTGAGATGGGGTCTCATTAAGCTGCTGAACTGCCAGGTTAGGCTTGAATTTGTGATCCTCATACCTCAGTCTTCCAAATGTCTGGAATTAGAGGCCTGTACCACTGGGCCTAGCGTCCATTTTTTCAGTTTTGACTTCAAGACAAATTCTGTGTCATTATGTTGCCCAGGATGGGCTTGACTTTGGGATCTTCCTGCCTCAGCCTCCCAGAATGTTGGGATTACAGGCCTGCACCATCAGGCTGGGATTCCAATGGTTGACTGAGAGGGAGTTCATGTCCCATGGCCAGCCAAAAACACTCAGTCTCCAAACTTTCAGAAGCATTGTCACAGAGGAGCTTCGTTTCTACAAAAATTTCTAGCTTCTGCCTGAAACTGCCAGAAATCAACTCTGTTACCACTTGGGAAGACTGTGCTGAAGATAAAATCTGGCTGGAGAAAATGAGAGTCTGAGCGGTGAAGAGAGTCCCAGATCAAGCCATACCCGAAATCTACACTTGGACAGATTTCCTTCCTTCCTTCCTTCCTTCCTTCCTTCCTTCCTTCCTTCCTTCTCTCCCTCCTCTCTTCCTTTCTTTTTAAATTTATAATAAAATATATACATAGAATATATGTATACATACAATACATGTATACATACATATAATAAAATCTATACATAAACTTGTCAGATTAACCATTTTAAATGTACAACTCAACGATATCAATGACATTCATAACACTGTAAAACCATCATCACTATTTCCAAAATTTTTACTAACCAAAAGAGGAATTCTGTGCATGATAAACTGTAGCTCTCTACCCTACAACTCTCAATTTTTAAAAAGCAAGTATAATAAACATACAGTAAAATTCACTTCTTACTGTGTGGCTAAGACAAAAGAGAGTCACACCTTAGTCCAAATACAAAGCTATTCTCTCCTCCACCCCATCCCTCAATCTCCTTCTCCTTACCCTTTCTCTCCAAAGCTCTGGCAAGCACTGACCTGCTCTGTGTCTGGAAGTTCTATCTTTTCCAGAATGCCACTACATGAAATCACAAGTACGCAGGCTTTTGAGTCTGGCTTTGTCACTTGCATCTGGGTTGCTGGCATATCAGTAGGGGGTTCCTCTTTTTATGGAGTAATAATAGTCCAAGGCATGGATGTACCACAGTTTACCAGTCATCAGCTGAGTGACATTTGTTTACGTTTCTGCATTTACTTAAAACTATCAATTCCTTTTTCTGTTTGAGTTAGGTTTCTGACACCTGCAACCAAAATCATCTGACAACACACTAGAAAACCATGTCCCCTTTCTGAAATCAGTTCTTTCACCTGTAACATAAATACTCTATGCAAGATGGTTTGGAGAATAAGTAAAAGACACCTGGAAGTTTAAACAAGATGGACAATTATTATTCACATAATGGGGACCCCTCAGGAGGTGCTGCAGATCTCAAGGTGGCTGATTTGGTGGTGCTACCATGTCATCCTGGTGTAGACAGCTCCTATCTTTTTGCTCTACTCTCCTCCAGGTTTTTCCTCAGGGAAGGTGGTGGCAGGGGTTCTGCTGGGACAAGGTTCTTGGAAATTTCCTGTAAGTCTCAGGAGGAGTTTTGCTTTGTTTTGATACTGGGGATTGAACTCAGGGCCTTTGAGCTGAGTTATATACCAAGCTTGTTTTTATTTTTTATTTTGAGACAATGTCTCACTAAGTCATTATACTGCCCAGGCTGGGCCTGAACTTGTCATCCTCCCACGTCAGCCTCGCAGAGCGCTGGTATTATAGAGGTGTGTCACCACACTCCACAGTTTGGATCTTAAAGGTCCTCCAAAAGTTCAAGCATTGAAGGCCCGGGTTCCCAATGCAACAGTGCTCAAAGTTGGGTGTTTGTGAGGTAACTGGACCAGGTGCCTGACCTCGTGAATTCACACCTTAGCAGTTTCCATCTAGGGCTTTACTAAAGTCAGGTCCTCACTTGCCAATTGCCAGGAGCTGAGCAGCTCTGTTCCACCCAGACTCCCACCTGTCAAGCTTAGAGTCAAGCTTTTCTGCTCCACAGGACCAGAACAAACATTAAACCAAGAATAACCAAGACACACAACTTGTGGGCCGAAACCCTTCAACACCATGACCCAGGTTAACATCCTGCTGTAAATGTCTCAAGTATCTTGTCACAGCCAGAGAAAGCTGACTTAGAACTGGCTCCATGAATGGGCCTGTGCTAACCTGAGCTTTCTCCTGGAAGTTCCACCCCCAGAGATCTTTCCGTGCATCTCAGTGGCCAGCTTTGGTCACATGGCTGCTTCTGACTTCTCTTGGGTTCACCTTTCCTTGGGGCAAGTTGCTTGGTAGGTGGGCATCAAGGAACTTAAACAAAATCCAAGAGGAAGGGGGACATGGACGCTGGGAATGCAACCAACAACATCTGCTTAAGACTGCAACAGCAGCATAGCTCCCTGCCTCCAGGGAGAGGTAAGACTGAATACAAGTGGCATTCGCTTCAACACTGTGATAGAGGGAAGAGCATGTCATCCCAAACCTGACAGAATCAGGACGTGCCCGCAAACACCGGGATAGTTCTAGCCAATGTATTTGAATTAGCCATGTGCTTCTGGTTCAAACTATTGGGAGCACAACTCCAGTAGGTGTAAACCAAAGATAATTTCTGGCTTAAATAGAAAGCTATTAAGCTTACCCATCAGGGGTAAAGGCTTTGGCAATGCTGTACCAAGAGCTTCTATGGTTGAGTTTTAGACACCATCATTTTTCTTCTTTGGGCTCTGCCTTCTTATTGGCATCATCCTCAGACAGCCTTCCCTCCCAGAGTGGCAAAGTTGGCTACCAAAGACCAGACTTCTACCATCAACCCCCAGCTTAACACACCAGGGAAAAGAAAGTGCACTCCTGGAAGATCCATCAGAATTCCTGGAGAAGATTTTCATTGGTCCAGGTGAGATCATATGCCTGTGCCTGCACCAATCATCGTGATTGCTAGACCAGGCCCATGTCACATGCCCAGTTCAACCATGGGGCAGGATGGTGATGAGGGAAAATCTACAAGGACATAAACTGGACAAAACCAAGAGGCTTTTGTTTGTCTGTCTGTAATGAGAATTAAACTCAGGACCTTTGTTCTAAACTACAACCACAGCCCAGACTCCCCCCAGTTTTTAAAATTTTGAGACAGGGTCTCATCAAGTACCAAGTTACCTAGGCTATTCTAGGCCTGAACTTGCCATCTTCTTGCCTCTGCCTCCCAGAATGCTAGGATTACAGGCCTGTGCCCCTAGGCACAGGCTAGAAGCTGCTTTTACATGAAAGGCAAAAGCAGCCCTTGGATCCTATAGTCTTAATTTTACTAATACAAAAACTTGGACTGTGAAGGGGTCAGATACTTTCCTTAGATCTTATAGCAGTGGATCCAAAGTAATGAATTCATGTCCCAGAACTTAGAAACTCCCCCATCTGCCAGCTACAGCCTTTGTAGTTGTAGCAGAACATTTTAGGACATCACTATGGATCAACTATGTCCCTCCCAACCGCCTATGTTGGAGCCCTAACCCCAGGGTGATGGTGGGCCTTTGCGAGATTATTAAAGCTTAGATGAGACTGTGACGGTAGGACTGTTGTAGTGTAGGATTAGTGCCTTTATAAGAAGCGACTCCAGAGAGCTAATGCTTTCTCTCTTTCTCTTCTTCCCTCTGTTCCCTCTCTACCATGTGATAACATAACAGAGAGGTAACCAACTGCAAGCCAAGAAGAGGACCTCATCAGGGCCCAACTATGCTGGCACTCTGATTTCAGGCTTCTAGCCTTCAGAATGGTGAGAAAACTAATTCCTACTAGTTCAGGCACCCTGTCACTGATAGTTTGCTATGGCAGCCTGAGATACTAACACAGGGATCCTTCAGAAGAGTAACAACATTGGGTGCCTGCCTTGTGCCAGGCAGCGTGCAGAGGACAGACGTTCATTAGTCTAGTGTCTGGCCACAAGGAGCTTAGCACATAGAAGCATTGTTAAAATATTAGTAATGGATCCCTTCTAGCTTTTTTGTAACTTTGAAATCATTTTTATTGAAGAAAAATATTCTGACTCAACCGATAACCCTCTTGCACTTTCCTCCTCTCTCCATCTGTCTCTGGAGACAGAATAGCATGTAGACCACAAAACTCTGGATTCATCTTTTGCAACTTATTTCCGTGCATGGCAAGAGGAAAAAAAAAAGACAGCAATAGAGGGAGATAGCAGATGCTCCCAAGTGCCCTGTGTTCAAGGCTTTCCATGTATAACTACATTTCATTCTTCAAGCCAGACCGTGGGGTACTCACCTCTATCTGTTTCCAAATGAGGCAGCTGAGGTGCAGAGAGCCCAGTAATTTGCCCAAGATTACATAGGTGGGAAGCAGAAGTGGCATTTGAACCTGGGTCTCCTTCATGTTGATGGCCAAGCTCTTGGATCCTACGTATTCCCCTTGGTTCATCAGGGCTAGAACGAATTCATGGACTAGTCATTTGCCCAAAAGTAAGCACTTATGGTGACCTAAACCTCTCCCTGAGAAGGCAACCCCCACTGAAGCTGCCTTGATATGGACACATTTAAAACTGCATGTGAGCTCTCAGAGAGATAATAAAGATGTTTCTTTTGCCATTTAAAGGAGCCCATTGTTTTCAAGCTTGTGCTTCATCCCTTTCACCCATGGTGTTCTGTTTTGTTTTGTTTTGTTTTGTATTTTTGAGACAGAGACTCACTCTGTAGTCCAGGCTGGTCCTAAACTCACTATGGAGCCCAAGTTGGCCTTCAATTCACAGCAGTCTTCCTGCCTCAGCCTCCTGAGTGCGTGCACCACCATGCCCAGCTTTATGTGGTGCTGGGGAATCAAACTCAGGGCCTTGTGCTTGCTAGGCAAGTGCTTTAAATGCTGTGCCATTCATCCAGCCCCACCCCCTGGTTTTAACTTGTTCCCCTCACAACAATCCTCTGAGGGAGGTGCTAGTCATACTTCCGATTTGCCAGATAAGGAAACTGAGGCTCAGCTCAGGTCACTTAAATGGTCAGATGACACAATCTCACTGTTGAAAACATAAAGGAAGGAACAAATTCTCCCATTCCCAATTTTATGATTCTACAGGCAGAGACAGGAGCAAGATGGAAAGTTACAGCAAAATTCTTCTGTCATAGAAGGAAGATGCCAAGGTTGACAGAAAGTTCTAAGGAAATGCCATGAGCTCCCTGCTCTGCCTCTCCAGAGCTCTGCAAGCCCCTCTGAGCAGGCCACAGCTTAAAGATGATGGGTAGGAGCTGACTTTTAAGGGACCATCATGGGTAATGCAGGAACATCAGTGCTGCTCCAGTGAGAGCTGCATGTAAGGTCCTTGAAGAGAGGGGACATGAGATGCACATGCTTGGATTGCTCTGCCATCTATGTGTGTGCCCAGTGAAAGAAATCTTCACAAAAAATACAGTAAAATAGGTCTGTGAATTCAACCTTAAAAAATGATATACATCTGGGTTTTGTCCTAAAGGGGAAAAAAAATCCATCACCAATGTGAGGAATTGGGATGAAGGGTGTTCACAAAGGTAATACATATTCAAGATGAAAAATTCAAACAGTGTACAAAAATTCAAACAATGTTGTATCAGTTGGGAATGCTTCAGTAAACTGCACCAAAAACAGGCTCAAAAGCAAGGGTAGAAAGCAGGGCCTGGTGGTGAATGCTTGTAATCCCAGCACTTGGGAAGCTGAGGCAGGAGGATTGCCTCTGGGCTTGGTTTAGAGGCTCAAAATTAGCAAGAAACATCCAGAATCTTGCTCTTTCTGTTCTGCTCAACTTGGTGTGCTGGTGAAGTCTCCCCTTGTGGGCACAGGATGGCTGCTTCAACCTACATGTCCCATTATAGTCCCATGTAGGAGGGAAGGAGGGGTTCAATGAGGCAAAGATAACCTTATTTTCTTTTATCAAATCAATATCTTGGCCTGAGGGTGTAGCTCAGTGGCACGGTGCTTGCCTAGCATGCACGAGGCTCTGGGATCAATATCCAGTACAGCAAAAACAAAACAAAACAAAACAACAAAACTCTTCCCGATAATGTCCCCTTCCTCAGCAAACTGGAATGGATTTCTGTTTAAACCCAAGTTTCCCATTTCATCTCTTTGAACCCTCATTTCCTCCTTCTCCCTTCTGGAACTGGGAATAATGTTGTCTTCCTCATGAGCTGTTGTGAGAGTTGAATGAGAAAACAGTTGGTACATAATAATCTCTCAGTGGGTGTGCTCATGATTTCCGGTTGCCTGTCCTGATCACCTTGCCTGCCTTCTTTTCTGGTTTAGTCTACACTGTCCCAACACTGGGGCTCCCTTATCCCCTGGCTTTTTGGTATATCTGGCCAACGGAAGTCATCAAGGAAAGATCAGGTGGAAAGAGGAAAAGAAATCAAGTGTCTCTTCCCTTGTTCCTTCCCTGTGGGGTGGGAGGGGAACTGACTTTCTGCCACAGCTTTTCTCTCTGCCAGCTGCTCCCACCAGGCCCCATAGTGGCCCCAGGAGAGCAGCTCTCCTATCCCTGCCCCTGGGGGCTGGACCATTTCTCTCCCTAAACCTTCCTTCACCTCAGTAAACAGTCTCTTTATGAAGCTCTTCTTCAAATACCGATTAAAATGTATAATTATTTCCTGCCAAGAGTCTGATTCAAAATATTTTTTCTAAGTAAATTATTTGCAAACTTCCTTTTTTCCTGTAAGAACAAGTGAATTCTGACACTTCTCATGAATAAGAGTGTCGTCACCTGTCCACCTGGTCAAAAAGCCAGTCAACTCCAATGTTTGATTTATCTGGCTGTTATAATCAGGAATTAATTCTAAATTCTTGGGCTTCAGGCCATATCCTGAGGCATGATAGCTTCTATGTGATAATGATTTGGGGGGGGGGGGGAGGAAGAAAGGAACAGAAAGGGGATTTCGTATTCACATGCCCCAACTCACACTCACAGCTCTGTAGTCTTGACATCCTTCAGTTAAATGGAAAACAGTAGATTTTGAAACTGTATTGATTTCAGTGGGCATATATTATTTTACTGTAAGTACCAATGTCTGTTGTACTTAATATACAATGGATTAATTTAAAATGCATTAGTTTAATAAAAATGCATAAAATAGAATAGAATTGCATTAGCTTCAATAAAAAATTCAATTTCATAAATATTATCTCGTGTTAAAATGCATTGATTTCCAGGAAAATATATTGGTCAAAGGTAATTTACATTGGTTTGAATGGAAATGCACCAGTCTCCATACATATGTATTAGTTTAGTCAAACGTATCCAATTGTGTAAAATACCAGTTAGGCTGAAATGGATTCTGACCCTGTCGTCGTCGTCAGCGTTGTTGTTTTATTCTCTCTTGCTGAATAAATCTCTCCCACAATGGCTGAGTATGGCCTAGTTTGCTGGGAGGAAGGCCAGCGGGGGAGCCCAGGGAATGTTTTGGCAATGCGTGTGTGTGCAAAGGCTCAGCAGCAGCCTTGGTGGCAGTTAGGGTGTTTCCAGCTTCCCTACCCAGGTGGCTATAGGACATGAGCTAGAGAGCCGAGCAAAGGGCCCTGAGCAGTAAGTACCTCCTGTCCTGAGGGCTGCAAGGGGCTGCCCCTCCACCCCTACAGGAAAACAGTGCTGCCTTCATAAGGTGCACTAGGCCTTGACTGAGGCAAGAGATGCTGGAAGGGAGCCCTGAGTAGGGGGACAAATTGGGACTGGAACCAAGAGGTGTGAGTTCCCAGGATCAACAGCACACAGGACCACAGCAGGGTTCTGCGGCCAACCAACCTTTGGTTTGGTTCAAATTCTGCACCTAAAACTTTCTCTGTGACCTTGGCCACTGTCATTTACCCTCGAGTCTGTTTCTCCCAAACACTCCTCTAAGTACCATATATTTATTTATTTAGGTACTGGGATTAAGCCCAGGACCTTCGCACTGAGCTACATTTCCATTCCACTTCTATTTTCGATACTGAGACATCAATATGAAAACTTAGTGTCTCACTAAGTCACTACGTTGCCCGGAGTAGGCTGGACCCGCTGAGCACTTTGTATCGACTGGTTCACTTACTATGACTTCTTCTGGTTCATTTAGCCAGCAAGTGGGAGAGCTGGGATTCTGCTGGGATGTGGGTGGCAGTGGCTTTGATCTCAGCAATTAGATTGCCACTAGTAAGAGCTCCGTGGCTTCAAAAGCAGGAGTAACAGTTTTTCTTTTTTTCTTTTCTTCTTCTTTGGGGGTACTAGGTACTGAACTCAGGGATTTAGCATGGGGCTATTTTCCTGGCCCCTTTCTTAATGTTTTATTTTGAGACAAGTTCTTAGCAAGACTGTCCTTGAACTTGGAAATCTGCCTCAGCCTCTTAGAGTGCTAGGATTACAGACATGCACTATCATGCCCAGTTTGTAACATGTTTTTTAAAGAAGAATATCCTAATCCTTGTCCTGTAGCTTCTATCTTGTAATCCCAGGTGACTGTCTGTTTGAGCCTCACTTCCCTCATCTGAGAAATGGGTACAATGATACCTTAGTGAAAACTCAGGTAGGACCTCAACCAAGGATAGTCCCTGTCACCGACAGAAACATATTCAACACACTTCCGTGGCTACAGGGCTTTTAAGAGGCTTTGATATTCTAATATGGGAGGGTGGTGGGTCAATAGTCTCTAAGAGGGGAGGGAAAGAAGAACAGCCTAAAAGATTAGAATTAGAGACGGAGAAATTACGGGTGAGTAGCATTTCCTAAAGTAAAAGCCTACTGCTGATGGTGCAGATGTTGATATAGATGTTTCTTTTGCTCTCCTTGGGTGGACAGTTCCAAAATGGGGTGTGTGCGTGTGTGTGTGTGCGTGTGTGTGTGTGCGTGTGTGTGTGTGTGCCCGCGCGCGTGCGCACGCGCGCACGCATGCAAAAGTAACATACCAGTACAGTTGCAAGGAAAGTAACTAAGCCCAGCCCAGTGGCCCAGGTAATCCCCGTGCTCTGGGAGGCTGAGGTAGGAAAATTGCAAATTTGAGCCCTAACCTGAGCAATTAACTGACTTAGTGAGATCCTGTCTCAAAATAAAAAATAAAAGGGCTGAGGAAGTAGCTCAGTGCAAAGGCTGGGGGCTCCATCTCCAGAAAAAGAAAGTCTCTGAACTTCTCCAGAGTTGCCAAATGTTGACATTTTACCCTATTTCATATCTTTCTCTGTTGATCTCTTTCTGTTTCCCACCCCAGAACCACTGTGAGTTGATGTAGTCAGCAGCACAATCCTTCATACACATAGTTGGTTGTGATCTCCTGAGGATAAGGTCCCTGTCTTGCACAATTACTGTGTGATTATCCTGTTCAGAAATTCAACAATAACTATTCTGCAATATGAATTTTAGAATTCCACCTTCAAAATCCCCCATTTGTCTTCATACCTTTTTGGGGAGCATTTTATATTTTATTTTAGCCCAGGAATTAAACTAAGATCACATAACCTAGTGAGCTGAGATGTCTTCTTAGGCTTCTTTAATCAGAAATCATTTCCCTGCCTTTCTTGACCATCATGCGGCAGGGGCACTGGGGATTGAACCCAGGGCTTTCACACTGAGCCACATCTCCTGCTCCTTTTTTTAATTTTCTGAGACAGTTTCACTAATACTATGTTGCCCATGCTGGATTTGAACTTGAGATCCTGTCTCAGCCTCCCAGAGTGCTGGGAGTGCCTAGTTGATCTTGTCATTTTTAAGAGTCCCTTCTTTTGGGTTGTCCTGATGCTTCCTGAGATTAGATGCAGGTTATGCACATGGGGCAGTAATACCCCAGGAGTGGGTCTGTATCCTCAGTGCACTGCGGCAAGGGGTAGCAGATGTCAGCGTGTTCCATTTCTGGAGTTACAAACCTGACTTCTTGGATATTGTGGTGTCTGCCTGATCTATGTACTGCAATTTTTCCCTTTGTAAGGGCAAGAAATTGGTGGGGAGGATATGATAGGTAAGACTGTGCTGAGTTGAACATTGACTTTTTGGAAAAACTAGTATTTTTGTACTTTCTTTTAGGTTATATTTTATTTCTGCAAAAGAAAAGCAGTGTTTCATCTACAGTAGCAACCTAACATTTCCTTTTCCAGTAGTGTATTAATAGTTTAAAAAATGAGTCTGTTCAAGTACAAAGTAAGTGATATTAGTGCATATGGTTTATACATATGGCAAAATATTAGGAATGTTGCTCCCTGAAAGACTGTCTTAGGAATGCAGGATGCGGTAAACTTTTCACACTGAATGCAGCAAGAGCCACTGAAAGGAGATGAAGCTGAGCTGAGTGGGTGAGGATGGGCCACTCTTGGGGTCTTGAGAGCTTTAGGGTATCTTCTATGGTGTCCTGTTTTCTATTGCTATAATGAAATACCTGAGGTTGGGTACTTTACAAAGAAAAGAGGTTTATTTAGCTCACAGCTCTGGAGGTTCAAAGGCATAGTGCCAGCACCACCACATCTTTGGTGAGAATTTCCTGATAGTTTCACAAGGCAGGAGTGTATACGTGAGGGAAGATGGCATTGCCAACCAGGAAGTCAGAGCAATTCAGGACTCAGGCTCACTGTGGCAACTGCTCTCAGAGAACGAACTCAGGATCTCATGGGAACTCCCTTAATCCCTTCAATGGCAATGTCCCCATGACGAAGGACCTCGCACTTTGCCCTACCTCCCAACATCACCTACTAGCTCCCAACATATGAGCCTGTGGGGAACAGATTCACATCACATCCAAACCATCTCATCAGTGTTCCCTGCCATCTGCTTCTTGTCTCCACGAAGCTGTGGAATTGTGCAGTGTGCACCTTCTGTGTCTGGCTTCTCCCCCTCAGCTTGTTTTTTTAGACTTTCACAGTCTAGGCCAGCAATGTTCCTGCCTGGACAATTGCAGTGCCCACTTCACAGGTCTCTTGCTGGGATGCTGTCCCCAATCCCTAGTCTCTTCTCCACTCAGTAGCCAGCAGCAGCGACTCAAGAGAACCGAGAGCCAGGGGCAGTGGAGACTGGAGAGGGCAAAGGGCCAGGATGGAGACAGGTGTTTGTGCACATGAGTTTGCAGCAGCGCCTTGCTTGGGGACACAGGTCAGTGAAAGGTGAGGGGAAAGCAGACAGTGGTGCATAGGGCATCGGAATCGGTTCCAGCCATGTGAAGGAACCCAGGACAGACACAGACTGTGTCCCTGTGAGTGTCTACAAGCTGGGAAACAGTGCCCAAGGACAGGTTTTGTGAGCAGAGGAAGGACAGGTGAAGGGCTTTTTCTTCCCAGGCTGAGCTGTGGCCATAGCCTGTGAGACCCTGACAGGAGTAGCTGCTCACCGCTCACCTCGGAATCAGCACAGAATTAATCAGTAGTCCACATGAGACCCAAAAAGCAGACAGGAGCAAACAGCTCCTCTGCTGTGGCTGAGGGACAGAACTGCCCTGGAGGCTGGAAGCAGAGAAAGCTCCTGACAGATAGATCAGCTGGGGAGGCAGGAGGCAGGGAGGACAGGAAGTTTGTAGCTCTTGCTGAACCCAATACAGCTTTCTGTGAAAATGCTGGACCAATCCAGAGGCTGCAGACCTGACAAACTGCAGCAACCTTTTCCTCCCTGGAGGCTGCTGGACTGACAGAGAAGCTGCCAATTCACAGTGTGGCCTCAGGCAAATCGACTGGCCTCTATGAGCCTCAGTTTCCTTACCTTTAAATTGCAACCCATAGCCCATTATCTACTCAAAAGTCATCTTTATGACTGCACTGTAGCACAGTTGTTTATCCATTTTCTCTCCTGTGAGTGTCACCTATCGGTAGCAGTGGCTCATTGTTCAAGGTGGCAGATCTTTACATTTTTGTGCTTTACCTGACCAGGCGACCAGACTAAGGTAGAAGGGGGGAAGGAGGGATAAAGGTAATGACGTTGTGATAAACTTGGCTCTGAGCCAATACCTTAGATCTTATTGAGAAGATTGTGCATCCTGCCAATAGGAAAGGGCAGGGGGTGGGACCTGCGACCTCAGGATTTAAGTTGGTATCCACCATGTTTTTGGTGTGCCTTCCTTCACTTGTATGTGGGAAAGTCACCCTTTTTTGCAAAAAGATAATTAAAGCCTCATACTCTGTCATCCGTGCCTCACATGCCCATCCTTTGTTTGGACGAGCTGTTTCTAACATTTCCCCTCCATTCCCCTGTCCTTTTTGGTGTGGTGGCATCTTGCTGTACAGCCTAGGCTAGCCTTGAACTCTTAGGCTCAAGGAATACTCCTGCTTCAGCTTCCCAAGTAGCCTGGACTACAGGAGTGTGTCATCACACCCAGACATCTATTTCCTTAGAGTACCTGTGTAACTGGATCATGAACTGGCCACACAGAGCTGGGTTCAAATCTCCACTAGGCCACTTGCTATTTGTGTGGCTAAAGAAGTTTTGGTCACTCTGACCATTATTGTCTTCATCTATCAAATGAGGAAAGGATTAGCACCTCCCCCTCAGGGTTGTCACAGGGCTAAATGAGTGGGGGCCAGGTGGAAAGCATGTATCCTGATACCTACATCCAGTAAGCATTCCATCCATCATGTTGATCCAGTAATTTCGACTTTCTCCACTATTTGAATGTTCTAAATGAAGCCTTCAGTTGATCAGAGGCTCAGAATCTGGAGTCAGACGAGTATTTAAGTTCAGACCTTGACCTGACTTTCTGTGCAACCTTAGGAAGTTACTATACTTCTTCATCCATCCACTCATCAACACTTAACTTAGCATGGCTTTACGCCAAACAGTGCTCTGAGCCCTCTGCTTGGAACCATTCATGGCTTCCTACCCTAAGCCTAAGTGAGATGCAAAGCCAGAGAGGGAAGTCACCTACCCAAGATGACAGCTGCCAAGGTCCGAAGTCAGGATTTACATTCAGGCCATCTCGCTCCCGAGTCCATGCTCTTCACTCCTGGGGCTCAGTTTCCTCCTGCAAATCGGAGGTTAAAAGAGCAGTCACCAGCCTCTATGTCCATCATCGGATGAACGGATAAGAAACTGTGACTAGCTGGACCCAGAGGTGCAGGACTGTAATCTCAGCATTCTCAGAGGCTGGGATAGGAGGACTGCTTGGACTATCAACAAAACCATGGCTCAAAATCAAAAATCAAAATGGGCTGGGGATGTAGGTCAGTGTGAAGGCTCTGAGCTCAATTCCTAGGACCACCAGAAACAAAGAAAGAGGAAAAGAAAGAAAGGGAAAGAAAGGGAAGGAAGAAAGGAAGGAATTGTAGTATATATATACATAAAATACACAATGGAGTACTACTCAGCCAGCCACACAGAAGGATAAATTTGAGTCATTTGCAGGAAAATGAATTCACCTTAAGGCTCTCGTGCTAAGTGCAATAAACCAGGCACAGAAGGGTAAGTATCACATAGTTTTTCTTACATGAGAAGCCCAAAATGTCAATAATGTAAAGAGCAAAATAAAAGACAGATGAAAGGAAACAGTGGGGCAGACTCCGTGGAGATGGGAGGGGGAGCTGGGATGGGCCATTGGGGTGAGGAGGGGAAGGAAAGATGACTGAGATGCAGTGTGTATATTCATCAGGCCCCTAACATGAATGTCATTATTATATACCACAAGCACACACTAATAAAAATAATTATGAAAATAAACATAATACGAATAAGTAAGTAAAATAAAGTTGCTTTCTCTCTTCAAGAGGCTGTAAGGAGGCAAGGAGGTCCTGCCTTCTCAGTCTGACCTGTGCCTTGCACTCAGGGTGGCACAGCTGAAGAAAGCTGAAACAGTGTCCCCTCTGTGTCTGTGTCTGTGCCGTCTGTGGTTTCAGTTACCTGCAGTCAAGTGCAGTCCAAAATATTCAATGGGAAATTCCAGAACTAAATAATTCATAAGTTTGAAATACACTGTTTTAAAGCATATTTTTACTACTCTACTTCATCACTAGTTTATAATCTCTTACAGTGCCTGATTTTTACATTAAACTTCAACAGAGGTTATGTGTGTATAGAAAAATACATCATTTACTACAGTTCCCCACTGGCAGCAGTTCCCACACCACTGTGGTCTTTGAACATGTCCCCCAGATATGGAGCCACTCCTCTGTTTTTTGTTTAGTTATTTTTTTCCTTGCCTCAAGACCCTTGCGTCATGACTTGTTTCAGCCTTGCTCAATTCATATGGTCTTTCAGGCCTCTGCTTCAAGGTCACTTCCTTGGGGAAGCCTTTGTTGATCTTCAAAAATGGGCTTAAGAAACCCTAAGCGGTGTAACCACAGCCTCATAAGCTGAAGAACTGCACTGGTTCTAGAATTTGCCCTACATGCACTACATGGTTCTAGAATTTTCTGTCCATCTACCATTAGAGGAGGGACTGCACTTTATTTCTCCCTTGTAATCCCAGCTCCTGGTAAGGTTCTGATACACTGTGGCTACTCAGTCAGGGAATGGGTACTATTCATTCCACAAAATGCTTGGAGCACTAATAGACTGTTGTACTCTGCAGCAAGGGTGCATGGGTTTGTTGAATGACTAATGGACTTGTCCCCATGTTGGGTGTTCCCTTGGCCATCTCCCTGTGAGTGTCACTTCCTCATGGATACCTGCTAAAGTGGCACTTTCTTAGAAAACCAGGTAAAGTTCCAGGCCTTGGTCCTTCAAGTGTGACTGAGTTCCAGCTACCCAAGCAGCCTGCCCACTGTCTCTGTGTTCCCCTGAAGCTCCCAGACCTCCAAGAGCAAAGATCCTCTCTTGAAATAGAATTTCTTATGGCTTCACATTTTGTTTCCTCTGAGAAGCCTTGCTTCTCCGATCTGCCACTGGATGTACAACTCTCCAGGCTAAAAATACCCCTGACATTTTTAAAGAACTCTTAAGGCCAGGGCTGCTCTCCTATAGAAGAGTTTCTCTGTAAATTAAAGCAGGTGGTGACAGTCACAGGTGGAGGGCACCTACTCAAGCCACAACTGGGTCTTGCCCACAAACCAGATGGCCTGCTATCTCAACTCCTCAGCCCCCTTCTCCTCTGCAAAAGATCCATATGAGGATACAGCAACAAGGTGTCCATATCCAATGAAGGAAGAGAGGCCTCACCAGAAATCAACCCCGATGGAGCCTTGATCTTGAACATCAGGCTTGCACAACCGAGAGAAAGTAAATCTCTGTGTCTCAGAGTTTAAGCCACTTAGTTTGAGGTGTGTTGCTATGGAAGCCCAAGCAGCTTACACCCCATGGGTCTGGTTCGTCTCCTTGTTCTCACACAGCCTAGCACACAGTAGGTGCCCAATAAATACTCGTTAAGTGATACCTAGTAATTATGAACAGAGATTCTATAGCCAGATTATTTGTGAGCCAATTCTTGCTCTGTTACTAAATGGGAAACCTCCACTTTTTTCTTTTTCTTTCTTTCTTTTCTTTTCTTTTTTTTTTTTTTTTTGAGACAGGGTCTCACTCTGTAGCTCAGGCTAGTCCTGAACTCATTACAGAGCCTGGGATGGCCTTGGAATCAAGGCAATCCTCCTGTTTCAGCCTCCAGAGTGCTGGGCTTACAGGTGTGCTCCACCATGCCCAGCTTACGTGGTGCTGGGTAATCAAACTCGGGTACTTAGGGCTTCACTTAGCACTTGCTAGGCAAGCGCTTTAACTGCTGAACCATTCCTCCACCCCCTCCACTTTTTTCATCTCATGAAGTAATGACAGTGCTCAGCTCCTGTTGGAAGGACTAAATGAAATACTGTAGAAATAGCTTTTAGAATAGACTTGGACTACAGTTAGTGTAACATGTGAGTTAGCTATTATGAGTATTAGTATCGTGGCCATTTTTCATCAACAAGAGCCTAGTTTTCCTAAGTCTCTGCTCTGTTTTCATCTATGAACTTTACTCTCAAATAGATTTTTCCTCATGGTGGCAAAAGTGTTGCCAGGCATTCCCCGTATACACACCAATCCTCAAAAATCTTAATCTAAAGAGAATTTATCCTTTTCTTTCTCTAAGTCCCAGCAGGAAACCTGAAGTGTCTTTCTTCAGCCTGGCTTTGAGCCCTGACTTTGCCTGTACCAATCTAAGGGGGTCAGAAAGATGGGCTGCTCTTAATAGCTAGTCCTAGATCCCACACCAATCTAAGAATGCTCACTATGGCCAGAAAGTCTGACAGGCAAGATCTGACACCAGTGATTATGTGCAGATTAAATGCTCTCTTTGGTCAACCCTGGCTCACATGGGCTTTGTGAAAAGGGACATAAAATGCTCTGATTGGCCATGTTGAATCACACGAGCCTCAAAAGCCAATCACTGTGTACACAGGATGTCTTAGTTCCTTTTTCATTGCTGGGCCAGAATACCTGACATCCAAAAATTAAAGAAAGGTACTTTTATCTCACAGTTCCAGATGGTCTCAGTCTATTCATGAGCATCTGGAAATGGCAGGAAGGGTCTGGCAGAGAACAGCTGCTCACACCAAGGCAAAAGGAAGAGTCAGGGGCATCCAGAAGAAGCTGGGGTAGGAATTTATATTCCTCCAGGCCACACTCCTGTAACCTAAACTACTATTCACCTGTCTTCCTCCACACACATGTAATCCACCCCTCCTGACAAAGCCCCACCTCTTAACAGAACATGGAATGCATAGGTAATCCACAACATCCACAACATGAGACTTTGGGGGCACACACGCCACAATAGAAGCAGATAAAGTGCTCTGATCAGCCAGGCCCACCTTGGCCCAAATGGTGAGGTGAACTTCCCTCAAGCGCTGGGCAGTGGGGAGGGAGGAGTAAGGGTATTGTTCCCAGATGCAGGGCTGATTGCAGAGCATGTTGGAATCGCTGCATCAGATAGCAAACCCAAAGCAGAGCAAGGCCTGGGCTCCATAGTGAGTTTAGGACCAGCCTGGGCTACAGAGCAAGACCCTGTTTCCAATAAATAAATAAATAATAAAATAACTCCATTCCTTTTACAATTATTATTTTGAGACAAGGTCTCACTAAGTTGCCCAGGCTAGACTTCAATTTGTGATCGTCCTGCTTCAGCCTCCAAGAGTGCTGAGATCACAGGCTTGTGCCAGCAGCCCCACTTAGATTTCTGTTTTCTTAAAAATCTTTGGGCTTTTCTCTCCCAGCATCAGAGATTCCTTCCCAAAGCCTCTCACTTGTTCAAAATAACCTTGTCCCCAAGGGCAAATGTTCTGTATTTCTCTCAATAGGGCCTATGCTCTAGTCTCACTGCCTAGGCCACTGGACAAAGGTACCTCTATTTTCTCCCCTGGCTGGGACTTTCCTCTCTCCTCAGCTCCTCCTTCCCCACAGTGAGCCAATCACTCAGCAAGATCTGCAAGTCCAGCCTTGTTCATCATGAGGGTCTCGCCAGCCTGAAGGAGTCATGTCATCTCTTAGAAAGGGAGTGGGTGGGGTCGGTATTGGAATAAGAAAGTTTCAAAAGCAATACTCAGACCTTCGGTGAAGGCTCTTAGTTTCTCAAATCAGGCAAGGGGTTGTCTTATTTGATTAGGATTAACAGATATTCCAAAGATAACCTATTTTGGTTTTATGATTCTATCCCTCCAGGCAGTGTTTACAAAACGTATTTGCAGAAGCGGGAGAATGTCAGCCAGGAACGAGGCAGGGCCCTTGCTGGCACTCACACAGTCTGTCATAAATATAATATTAGGATGATGCCTGAAATTAATGGGAATCATTTCCCAATAAATATAGTCAGTTAGTGAGGTGTTCCAGGACCGCTGATGGGAGATATATTTTGGTAAAATATGGGGGTTTTTTTATCAGTAGGGAACTGGGGGTGGGGGTGCATGGAAGGCATAAATTTCCACGGAAGAAGTATCTTTTATGATTATTCAATTCCACAGTATCTCTAAAAGCCTAAAGTAGATTCATATTTACAGTTCCTGGAAATACCTGGTTTTTATATATTGGGAGAAGAATTAGCATCAGGGCCTCCTTGTAGGAACCACTGACTTATACCCAGCTAGGGGAGACGACCTCGTGCTGGAATCTTCCATGGGACTCAATCAGTTTTATCTGGGCTCAGGTTTCAAGTGGAGAAAACTGTCCACAGTGGTCAAGTAAGAAGGGCTGATGGGAAGGTGGTCCTGGCTGGTCCTCATGCACAGGGGACGGGCATAGGGAATAGGTGTGAGTGATAGGCTTAGAGCTGCTGAGCTGGAAACCCAAACAGTGTGTTATGAGAAGTTGGAAGAGACTAACTAAAGTGATTATGATGGGGGGAGAACGGCGAGGACAAGGAAGCTGTGCCTAACAGTCAGGGCTCCGCAGAAGCATCCCAACCTGCTCCCACCTGCCTGTGAGTGCTCAGTCTTCAGATGACAGTGGCATCCCAATCTTGTCTTTTGTTGTTAATCTCCCTGCTACAGACTGTGTTAATTTCAAACTTATCCAGCCAAGACCAAAGGCACAAGTCTGTAATTCCAGCTACTTAGGAAACTGAGGCAGGAAGATTTGAGTTCAAGCCCAGCCCAGGCAACTTGGCAAGGTCTCCTCTCAAAACAAAAAATAAAAAGGGCTGGGGGTATAGATTAGTGGCAGAGCATTTATCCAACATTTGTGAGGCCTTGTTTTTAATTTCTTTCTCATTGTTCCAAATTCTGTAGCCCTAACAGCTGTGAAATCTGTGAGTTTTTATGGATAACACATTTGGTGACAAAGCCTAATTTGAATGGCTACAAGGTTTCCTCTACTTCTTACTTGTTCCACTTTGTGGGAATTCTTACACCTTTCACTGCAGAATAGCAGTGTGCTGACCACAGGGTGTAACTCAGACCTGAGAGAGACCACAGGCCTGACGATTTCCTAAGAGCCAAGAGGATTTCTGAATTCTGAAGCGTATCTCCCTAACGGTTTCAGATAAGGGATTGCAGATTTGAGCCTCCCTGTTGTAATAAGAAATGCTGCAAAGCAAAAGAGGGACACTCTAAGGAAACAGAAAATGCTCACTTCAAGCCAACACAGTCATAGCACATGAATATTCACAGAAGTAAAACACCTGGCGACTCAACTGAGAAAGAACTTGATGGGGTTTTTAACGGAAGACGTGTGGGCTGCGGCTGTAGCTTGGTAGTAGAGCACTTACTAGCACACACTAAGTCCCGGGGGTTGGAATCCCAGCACACCACTGGAGAGACAGAGCACCAATAGAAACAATAAACTTCATCTTTATGAGATGAAGAAGTGAGAGAAGGGCTGGAGAAATGGCTCAGTGGTTAAAGTGCTTGCCTAGCAAGCACTAAGTTAATCGCTAAGTACCCGAGTTCAATTCCCAGGATCACAAAAGACAAGCTGGGTGGCGCACACCTGTAATCCCAGCACTCGGGAGGCTGAAGCAGGAGGATTGCTCTGAGTCCAAGGCCAGATTGGACTCCATAGTGAGTTCAGGACCAGCCTGGGCTGCAGAGTGAGACCCCCCCCCCACCACACACACACAAAAGAAGTGGGAGAACACTGGTCATTTGTGAGTATGTGTTAAAAAGATACTCCCCTTCACACAGATTATGGGGAACGTAATAACTATCTACACTGGCCCAGTAACTCTGTTTCTGGAAATTTATCTTCTGTGTCATTCAGCTTTGCATTACTATAACAAAAAAGCAGAGATAATTAACTTACAAAGAAAAAAGGGTTATTTTGGCCCACAGTTTCTGAGGTTATTGGTCCATGATTAATTGGGTTCATTGTTTTGGGCCTGTGGCCAGGCATCTCATCCTTGTGAAACTGTGTGGCACAGAGGAAAACTGCGTACTCCACCAGCCAGGGAGCAAAAAGCCTTGCAGGCCATGCCAAAATGACCTAATGATCTCCCATCTCTCAAAGGTTCCACTGCCTCCCAGTAGAAGTGCCCTGGGGACTGAGTCCTTCCTACACAGGCCTAGGGGTGGGAGACATTCAATATCCAAACTCAAGCGTCCTTAAACTAGTTATTTACATATGTATCTTGATGGTGGAACACCCATGTAGTGTGCATGAAGCCCTAGGTTGGAACCCCAGCATACTACTGAAAAGAGAGACAGAGAGAGACTATTTATTCACCAGTTTAAGGTAACTAGTTTAACTGGTTACTTTGCAGCCACCTGGTACAAAGATAAATGTTCAAGAATAGTCATTGCACCAGTTTATAATACCAAATATTGGAAACCAACTAAATGCTGATGTTAGAGAGTTGACTATTCTTGGAGCACATAAGCAATGGGATATTATGAAGCAATTAAAAGGAATTAAGCAGATCTCCATATACAGACTTGATAAAAGGCCCACTACATAACATTCTAAGGACAGAACAAGCTACCGAATTCTGCAATCTAGTTATTTTCCAGAAGCTCTTAAATGCATATTATATTTATGGTGCAAAGGAAAAATGATGAAAGAAGAGTAGTTGCTATACTTCTGTAAGATGCGTGGGTATCAGGGATATTGCTGCCAAATTTTTAATTTTTGAAACACTTAAAAGTACTACATCCATGTCATTTTGTAATTAAATTACTGGCAATGAGGGAAAAGAAGTAAAGTTCCCCATAATTCTACTTTCTTATCTAGAGATCAGTTTTGATAAAAATTTGGCATAACTCTAGAATTTTCTCTCTGAATCCACATTTTTATCCATACTCATATGTATTTATTTTCTACTCACAAGAAAGAGTTGGTACCACTTGAACTCCTTTGCAATATTTTTCCCTTTTAATGCCATGTCCCGACCATATTCCCATGTTACTGCCTGCAGCTTGTCCCTCCCTGGCATCCCACCAAGCAAAGACATCACTGTCTATGGCACCAGCAACCCATTGATGGACATCTGGGCCGACTCCAACTTCAGGGGCCTTATGTTTAGAAAGATTTTTGTCAACCAAACTGAATTTATTAAGTAATAATTAATTCACTTTCCCATTTTTTTTATTCATCAAAGATGTATGAACTGAAGGCCTAGACTTAGCAAGGGGCCCCTGGAGCTGAGAGAATCCCAGCCGGGAGCAAAGAAGCTGGGTGTCTGAAGGAGCTAGGGTGGCCTCATGGAAGGTAAAGGTGAGTGACCTTGTGGGTCAAGGTTCAGCTTTTTAAAATGCAGAAACACACCCAGGCCCCATACAGAGAGGGAGGGATGGCAAGGACATCAGGGGCCCAGATTCTGGTGGCAGGATGTTCAGGGTAAAAGGGACAGCAAAGGCACAGAGGAATTGGCCTCAGTTTCCCATTCTATCTGATGGGGATAAACTGTGCTGCCTCCTCTGGAGTTGAGGATCTGCACAGGGGCACATTGTAGGGCCTTAACTAACCCCATGGATCTTAAAGACAACCAACAACGTAGAACGAAGGGGAGCATCAGCTTGCATTGGTTCAACCTGTCCCCTGCCTCCAGGAACTAAAATTTTGACTGTTTTTGAGAAACAAAAAAGATTTCCAGAGGAATAAGTGGCATTATTCCAGGAAAAAGTTAGAAAGTGGACAGCCAAAAACAGCCTGGAGGAGGCAGAGTGAAAGGGATGGACACTGCGGGAGGGAGGGAAGGAGGGAGCACTTCTTCAAACCTGGTGTCCTCTCAGGCTGATGAAGTGTCCTGGAACTGGGTAGAGGTGGTGCCTGCATGATGCTGCGATTTTACCAAATGCCATGGAAGTGTTCACTTTATATGATTAATTCCATGTGGTTTGGATTTTACTTCAATGAAAACCAAAAGCAACCGAAGGCATGGGAGGAAAACTGGCTTTGCCTTCTGCCTGGCTGTACATAGATGGAACCCTATTGGCTCCACTCACCTTTCAGAACCTCAGTTTCCTGATTTGTCAGTTGTGGGTAAGAAATGTCCATCTCTTAAAGTTTCCAAAAGTTAAAGCAGGTGGTAGTTATATCAGGTGAAGCACTTAACAAAATTGGTCTCATAGTAAGTGATCAAAGAATGGTAGTTGTTATTGTTGATTTATTGTTATTATTATTATAATTATTGGCATTGGCATTGGCATAGAGGAAAAGTATCCCAGGCAAAGAGAACAGCAGTGACAAAAATCAGGCCTGATGGCACAAGCCTTAATCTTAGTATTCTGGAGGCTGAGGCAGGAGGTTTACAAATTTCAGCCCAGCCTGGGCAACTTAGTGACTTAGCAAGACCCTGTCTTAAAAATCAAAAATAAAAATGGGCTGGGGGTGTAGCTCAAGGTGAAGGCTCCACTTAAAAAGGGAGAGGCCAGCAGGGCCACAGCTAGGACCATGAGGGACCATGGGAGAAGCCATCTCCCTCTAGATCTAACCTAACATGCTATATGGAACTTAGGAATCCAAACATCCCACCTGATTGTAACATTTATCACACAGGATAAGCAGGCTTCCATGCTATGCTTCTTACCACACAAAGAGAACAGACCATTCTTCTGGGAACTTGGTGTGTGTGATTATATGCAAAGAGACTCTCAGGAGAGCAAGGTTTCAGGTCAGCTGCAAATGTCTTATTGTTCAAAATAACCTATGGTGAATGCTCACAAACTATCTCCCTTCTATCTTTAAAACAACCATTTTTACATTGTTGTTTGTACAACAAACTGAAGACTCAAAAAAAAAAAAAAACCTGACACATTGATGACTACTTTGTTGTTAGAAAAAGAAGTCACTGTGCCTTTGGCTTCCTTTCTGCCCAGGCTTCTTGAAGGATATTGGCAAAACAGTGTCCCATAGATGCACCCTGCCCCATCAGGAAGCTGGTCAGATTGGCTATCTTTGCTTCAAGGGTAGCAGCTAGAGGATGGAATTCAGAAATGGTATGCACCAGGAGCTCCTGGAGAGTGACCTGCAGAACACAAAGTTGATGGGCTAGTAACAGATGTTCTGAGAAAAGAGCTCCTTGCTCAAGACATAGGCAATAGGAGGAGCAACAAAGTTCCACTGGTTTGTTTGATGTGGGAATTGTCAGAGGCTTTAGTATTACAGGGTTCATTTGACTTTCCTTAAAAGGGCAGGGACAGCCACTCATGGTGGTGCACACTTAGAATCCCAGTATGTGAAAGGCTGAGATAGAAGGATTGAGAGTTTGAGACCAGTCTGAGCTCAAGAAGAAAAAAAAAACAAAACACCAGGTGAAATTTTACTAGTGTTACTGCTGGGGAGGCAGCCTCAGAAAGATGTGGTCCTTGCTCTCAAAATGAGCACAACTGAACATGGTAGATTACTACCAATACCAACAATAATAACACAACAAAATAAGAGTAGATACTATTTATTGAACCCTTACTATATGCAAAGTGCTGTTTTTAATCAAGCTCATTTAAACACGTCAATAGAAATCAGTGGTGTTATTCCCATTCCAAGGCAAACTTCAGAGATAGTAGTAAGTAGGCCTAAGACACACAGCAATGAGGTGAGAGAGCAGAGCTTTGAGTCAAACTCCCTGGAATAGCACAAGCTTCACTTGATGGGGCTCTAAGGACTTCCTGTTCAAAGGAGGAAAGCAAACATTAAATGCCATTGGCCACCGTGTTAGGAGAGGAGCAGCAGAGTCTTCTAGACACCTTCTCTAGTCTGTGGACAAGGTGTTCACGGCCTGGAAAGAGAGTTTAAGGTGGGAGCCACCAGGGCTGGTAATGGCTGGGAGAAGATGCCTGTACAACAGCACCCAAGGGTTACCCTGGCAGAGGGAGCTGGAGAAGGAAACACAGGGTGCTGGGAGGGAGGGGGCTGTGGGGAGTGATAGGAGTGTGGGCTGGAAAACCAGGAGCACCAGTGTCTTCTCTGGACCTTGCTCCATGATACTGTGCAGCTATGCACAGGTCACCTAATCTCTCTGGTTTACACAGGCCTCGGTATCACACACCTCTGTTGCACTAATACGGTAACGATGAATTCATTGTCTCTAAAATACAGTCCTTCTCAAAGGCCAGGTGAAGCTCCAGATCACCATGTCATTCTTGACACAGTATCATGCCCAGAGGATTTTAGGTACTTCTCAAATGGTTGACGATTGAATGAGTGAGTGAGTGAAAAAGTAGGGGAAGCCACAAAAGGAAAAGTTTGGGTGTGCTAGATTTCAGCTGGCATCACAGTAGCAGCCCCTGAAATATAGATTCCCAGCTTCCCACTAAAACACCTAAGAAAACAGAACTGAAAACTCACTGTGCTGACACCCAAGACTGACAGGCACCGGATGCCAGAGTCTGGGAGGAATTTCTATGAATACAAGGCAGATGGAGCTGGGTTGCGATAAACAATCAGAAGCCTATTCAAGTTGGATCCCCTGAAACAAGGCCTCTCTCGAGGCCAAAAGGAAGCAGGCAAACTCTTAACTCTTACCTCCTTTTGTCCACAGACCCGGGGGCCCAGAGCCTGAGCAGTCAGAGAATAATAGATGGGGAATGGAGGGGGTGTTCTGCTCTGCAGCTGAGAAGCATGTGACTCTGTGCACCTATGTGTGTGCATGTGCGTATGTGGGTATGTGGTAGTGACAGTTGAATGCACGGCCTCTGCCCTGAGACACATTCTTCCTGCTCCCACTTTTCTTTTTTATAAACATTTTGAGACAAGTTCTCCCTAACTTGTTAGTGGCCCAGTCTACGCTCAAACTTGAGATCCTTGTGCCTCGACCTCCCAGGTGCTGGCATTAAAGGCACGAGCCCCCATACCTGGTTTAGGAGGATGTAATTTTGCAGACGAACTGATCTTCCTTCTTGTTGGCCCACACTCCTGTCATATAGGATGAAAGCTTCCAAAAGACAACAGGGTGGGGTAGAATCACAGAAAAAGTCAGAGACCTTCTGTATCTTGAGATGATCAGCTCCCTGCAGTCCAACAGGTTTGGGAAGATGCTGAGACAGAGTGCTTGTTGAGAACTGTAGTTTTTAATGTACTTTTTGCTAAAGTGCCAAGCAGCCACTTAGGCAGTGGAACAGATGAAGATCCCGCCTCAGCCCAGCACAGTATGATAGACAGATCCTGGTAGACACTGACTAGGTGTTACATAAACCAGCCTTCCCTCTCCTGATTTAGATGATAAAAGGGGTAGAAAGGATTGGGGGAGGGTTGGCCAGTAGTTTAGTGGACAACAAGAGGTACTGGGGACAACTGTCCCAGAAGATCTGGCTGATGACCAGCTCCTGCAAATGTGTATAAACCAAAGTGAATAATGCAAGGCATGAAAAGAGTAAGCAGATAATAAAGGAAAGGGAAAACCTACCTCTGTATGTCTCAGAAGAAAAAAAAGTTATTTTACATACTAAACAGAATGCTAAAAAAGACATAATTTCAATAAAAAAGCCAGAATTTAAACTTGAATATTCAGAAGGAAGACTATTAGAAGTATAAAATATCTGGATATAGGCAAAACTGTATTTTCCTCTTAATTTCTTTATTTCATATATATGTATGTATATATGATTACCTAAAACAAAGCAAAAAAAGAGCAGAAATTTCTCAGGACAGCACGGACATGGGGTTAAAAACAGAAGGTAAACTGACATTGCAACAACAGAGCTTACATCCCCAACAGAGGCCACTCAAATACAGAAGTGACCTTGCTAAAAATCTATGTCAGAAATGTGGAAGACAAACTTGAGAGCTTCGGCAGAATAAAGAGGGGAAGGGTAAAATGGTAAACATTATGAACAAAAAGATTACGTGTGAGGGGCCGGGAGGAATAGCACAAAGGTTAGAGGGCTTGCCTACCAAGCGTAAAGCCTTGAGTTGATTCCCCAGCACCATAGAAGCCAGTGGCATGCCCATGATCCCAGCATGGAGGAGGCTGGGGCAGAAGAATTGCTGTGAGTATGAGGGTAGTGTGGGTTAACACAGGAGTTCAGGGCCAGCCCAGACAACAGAATGAGACTCTGTCTCAAAAAAATTAAAAAAAGAAAAAAATTGCATATGAGGGACATTATTGGCTTAAGGAAAATAGGTTTTCACAATGAGAAAAAAAAAGTATAAAACCCAAGTGCAAAGTGACAATCAAGTACAAAAATCATAGGAAACTTCAGGTCAAAAAAAAAAAAAAAAGGTCAACTGTCACTGTCATGAAAAAAGGACTTGTTGCATTTCAGGCAAAATAAATGAGAAGAGGTACACTTTTTTGGAACAAATCGCAACAAGCCCCTTTGCTTTTGGGGGCCAGCAGGCACTGTTAGCAGGTAATGTGAGTTAGGGAGATGAGAAGAATTGGGGAACTGAGCGCTATTGTGGTTTGGACCTCAAATGTTCCCCAAAAGTCTCATGTATCTGGATGTTATGGATTATCTATGGAACCATGTGCTGTTGGGAGATTAGGTCCTGGTCTGGAGGGGTGGATTATGGGCATGTGATAGAAGACAGACATGCGGATTGGATTACAGGCGCTTGGATTGGGTTACAGGCGTGTGGTGGGGGAACACTGAGCATGGACCCAGAAGGGGCAGATCACTGGGATGGGATCCGAAAGGATAAATGCAACTTTCGCCCTTCATCTTGGACATGACTGGACTTGACTTGACTTCCTGTTTGCAGTGTCATGAGGAGCTGCCTCCACCTCTGCCTCTGCCATGTGCTTGGAGTGTTGCTGGCTTCCCATAAATGGACTGAGACCTTCTAAAACTCTGAGCTAAAATAAACTGTTCCTCCCCTTTAAATTTTCAAGTTGGCTATGCTCATTTGACAAGTGAGAAAACAAAGTTTGAAAAATAAGAGTGATCTGTCCCAGGTCTCATAGCAGTTTAGGGCCAGGGCAATTTCTCCATGCTGGAAACATGCCAGGGGACAAAGACACTGGACTTATAAAAGGCAGGAAAGGTGTGTGTTTCAGAGGAAAGAGATGGGAACAGTAATGGCCAGCCAGGCCTTGCTGAGCACTATAATTCACAGCCACTCACTACTGGCCAGGACAGACCATTCATACACACCCCTTCCCACAATCACAACAACAAGCCATTGCTACCTCACTCTTCCTATGGGTCAATTTCTCTACAGTCTCTCCCTGCCTGCCTGCCTGCCTGCCTTCCTTTTTCCCTTCCGTTTCTCCATTTCTCCTTCTTGCTCTGTCTCTTCTCTTTCACTAGCATGCTCTGAATAGGCACCTATTGTATGCATGTCACCAGAAGAGGCTGAGTGTGACACTCTCACCTATGAACATCAGATCACCTGTCTCCTATTAAACTTCCAGATCTGTATAAACAAGTATCAGTAAAGAAATACAGTGTATTTTTTACAAGACTGATGGTAATTACCCTCTAGACACAATCACGGAGTTAGCTAGAAAACTAACTGGGTTCTTGTATTTTGTCCTTCCCCAGTAATTTCGGCTCTGAAATACTGTCATTTACATTTAAAAAGGAGCTTGAGGTGCAAGAGAAGAGGAAGCTATAGCTTTCTGCTGGGCTGTGACAACCGAGCAAGCTGGGGCCAACCAGGGATGGCTCCTGGCTCTTTCTGAGGCCTGCCTGGCTCTGCCCCAGACCTCAGTGCAGACAAGAGCTGCAGCCTGGGGTTTCCCTTGTTCCCTGTAGCCACAGGAGCTGGGGGCTCTTGAGAAAGAGATGCTACATTCCAGCATCTTGGACAAGGCTTGGATTGACGCACTCACAGGAAAACTACAGACCCTTCCTTTCTCCCGCCATCCCTCTCTTCCCTCAGCTCATTTCCCAGGCAAAAAATCTGGGTGTGCTGTTTGCCCTGGGACTAAGTTAAGCCCAAATTCTTCTTCCTTCCATCTTTTACTATCCTGCTATGAAGAACTTCAATGTCTTAAGCTTGTCTGGATCTTGTAAGTCCTTTCTTTCTGAAAAACATCACTATAATGACAATTGTTTCTCTTCTAAGCTTGTGCAAATTGTTTTATGTTATAATCAAAACCATGGGAGACAGACATTATGTTTAGCAAAGGAAGCTAGATGCTCTATGAATTCATTTATGTCAAGAGTGAGGACAGAAAATTGAATCAGATCAAATGATGATTTCCTCTGGTGAGATGGGGTGGGTGCTGATAGGCAAGGGACCCAAGAGAACCCGCTAGGATGCTGGATGGGGGTCCATAAATCCTAACATAAGTGACGGTTAAACAGGTACAGCCATTTTCAATATTCCCAGAGTTGAACGCTTTTGATATGTCCTTGCTTAGTCTATTTTCTGTTGATAAAACAAAATACCTGTGGCTGGGTGATTAATCCAAAAAGATGATTTTTTTTTCTTAGCTCATGGCACCAGAGATCAAGAGCATGGTGCCAGCATCTGCTCTACTTCTAGTGAGTGCTTTGTACTGCCTCAAAACAAAGAGAAGAGCTGGCATGAGGAAGTGGGTGCAAGTGGAAGAAACATGTGTGAGGAACAGGGTAGGAGGAAGTGCCAGCCTCATTGTACACAAACTCACTTTTGCAAAGACTGACCCATTCTTGTAGGCTAACTCATTCTAAGACACAGGCATCAATCTCTTCCTAGGACTATGCCTCTGTAACCTAATCATCTCTCTTTTTTTTTCTTTTTTATGATATTAGAGATTGAGCCTAGGACATTTGCACTGAACTATAACCCCAGCCCTTTTAATTTTTTTTTGTTTTGAGACAGGGTCTCACTAAGTTGCTCAGTTTCCCAGCCTAGGCTCCAACTTGTGATCCTTCTGCCTCAGCCTCTCAGCCATGCCTGGCTCCTAATTACCAGGTCAGGTCTCACCTCCTCTCAGCTCCACTACGTTAGGGATCAGGTCTCCAGCACATGAATTCTGGGCAACAGGCCATACTTAAACCACACAACACTCTTTATACATGTTATGCCTGGGCTTAATACATGGAAGCCAGGTCCTTTCCAATGCGAGTTAGTGCTATCATCTCTCTCTTTTCTGCTTTCCTTTTTCACTTGCTTTGTTGACAGAAAAGTGTTGTTCTGCTTCTGTCAACTCCTAAAGAGCACACAGGACTTACTTTGTGTCTTGCCCCCCTCATTGTGACATTACTTCCCAACAGAACTCACCATTAAGAAGAAAAGCTAAGCTACACACATGTAACTGTAACAGAGAGTGTCCAGGAGAATGTGGGGAGGAATATAACAGTCTTTAAAGGATAAAGGCAAAAATGTGAAGGGTGAGCTCATAACAGTTCCATCTAATGAGAGCCCTGGAAGGACACATGGGCCATATGATGCTGAGATGAGGTCACAGATGGAAGACTTAAATGCTGAGCCACATACTGTTTTAACAGGGACCATGGATCCAATGGGGGTTCTTGAGCAGAGGAGAAATGTGATCAACCCCATGCTTCCAAAAGAACAAACAGCAAGGTGTCCAAAACAGGGAGGCTGGGAAAAGGGAGAGGAAACTGTGACAGTCCAAGCAAGAAGTAAGGCTTGAGATAGTAAAAGAACTACACAGGAGGGGAGAAACATCACAAACAACGTGACTGATGAGTGTCAAGGGCGAAGAAGGAGAATTTGTGAGAAACAGGAAGCAAGGTAGTTGTAAGCCTGAGCTCTGGACTGAGGCTGCCTGGCCTTGGATCCCAGCTTGCCCGTCATACTAGCTGTGATTTTGGGAATGTCTCTTAACGTCTTTTGTCTGAGTCACTTTTTCATTGCTGGGACAGAATACCCAAATTCCAAACTTAAGGGAGGAAGGTTTATTTTAGCTCACAGGTTCATGAGGTCTCAGTCCGTTCATGGGCAGCTGGCAATGATGGGAAGGGTCTGCCTGAGGACAGCTCCTCAGGATATCACAATAAGAAAAAATAAATGAAAGAAAGAAAGAAAGACAAAAGAAGAAGAAAGATAAAGAGGAGAAAAAGAAGAAGAAAGGCACATGCCCCGCAACGCACCACACCCTCAGGCCTCATCTCCCAGCAGCACTTGAAATATTCATAGATAATCCACAACATCCAAGTATGTGAAGCTTCTGGCAGACATTGCAGATCCCGGCCATAACACTTATTATCACTACTTCAAAGACAAAAAGCGAAAATCTTAGCCAGGCATGGTGGCTTAGGTTTGTAATCTCAACCCTCTGGGAGGCTAAGGCAAGAGGGCAACAAGTTTGAGCCCAACCTGGGCATATTAGCAGTTTAGCGAGACCCTGTCACACACCAAAAAAGAAAGAAAGAAAGAAAGAAAGAAAGAAAGAAAGAAAGAAAGAAAGAAAGAAAGAAAAGGTCTGGGGATGTGGGGATGGGATGTAGCTCAGCACAAAGGCTCTGGGTTCAATCCCCAGTTCTGGGGAGGCGCGGGGGGGGGGGGGCGTGGAAGAGAAGAAGGAAAGGGGAAAAAAAGAGGAGGAGGAGGAAGAGAAGAAGAAGAGGGCACTAAGTTGCAAATGTGGGAGGTCCCATCTTCCTGATAATATGAACACTGGCTGAGTAGGACTATGTGAGATGGGGCACACAAGGCACCCTCCTGACATCTGGGACCGAGTGTAAATATTTTCACTTACCACAATCATAATTCAGAGTGTGATTAAGAATGTTTAAAAGGCAGCCTAGAGAACATCATGCTTAGTGAAGTAAGTCAGAAGCAGAAGGTGAAACATCGAATGGTCTCTCTGATATGAGAGACCCAGATCACAACACCTATGGAACTTAAGACAAAATACAAAGTGAAAGAGGGGAGTAGGGTGGGGGAGGTGGAAGGAAGGGGAGGGTAGGGGGAGGGACAAAAGGAGAGTGGGAAAGCCCTGTTAACCTTGACAAGATACATATGTGCACAAAATGCTCAACTCCATTGTAAACCTTGAATTTTGCACGTATACATATCAATAAAATGTGGGGGGAAAAAAGGCAGCCAAGGGCTGAGGACATAGCTCAGTGGTTAAAGCACCTGCCGAGTTAAGTGCAAGGCCATAGGTTCAATTCCCCAGCACCACATAAAACAGGGGTGGTGGTGCACGCCTGTATCCCCAACACTTGGGAGGCTGAGGCAGGAGGACTGCCATGAGTTCAGGGCCAGCCTGGGCTACATAGTGAGTTTAGGACCAGCCTGGATTACAAAGTGAAACCCCACCTAAAGAAAAAAAAAAAAAAAAAGGCAGCCAACAGACAGAGAATACAATAGTGGGACAGGAATGAGTTCAGCCTTCTTTTCAGCAGAAGGTCCAATAGCCAACACACGGCTCACCATTTTCTTTTCCCTTTGCCCTGAGACTGGTGATGCCCCAGACAGAGGCTCCTAGGCTGACCTGCACCCCAACAAGATGGCACGGGTAGAGCCACAAACTACCTGTAATCCACATTTAACCTGAGTGAAATTTAACCTGTATGGTCATAAGCCATGAAGGAGATGTTTGTTACTGGAGCACAACCTAGTCTCTCCTGACTGTTACAGGGGGTAAATCAATAGCCCCATGACTCTAATCTGTGCTATTAATGAAGTGAAAGAGATCATGCTACCGTATTCCCCTGGAAAGGCTTGCAAAGACACGGCTGTGATCTTTCCCATCATAACAATAATCATAGCATCAAACTGTTAGCACACGCCAAGGGGGATAATTTGGATAGAGTAGGAAGCTGCTCTGTACCCAGTATTTTACTGTTAAGGGCAAATTTGCAGAGATTTGGAAAATTGGGTGCTGTGTAGAGTAAACAGACAGAGCAAGTTTCTAGCTACAACACAGCTGAGCTCCAGGGAATGGGGTTTGATAGTTAGTGTCAGCATAATGAATTAAAAAAAAAAAAACTAAACCCACTCCAGCATGTCTGTGAAACTCTGTCAAGTTAAAAATTGAGCCTGCAGGCTTTTTTTTTTTTTGTCACCATGGCTAATAATATCTCATTTTGTTAACTGGGAAAGAAGGTCTTTTTAAAAATATGATAGCATGCCCTTTCCTTGCTTAAAACCTATAATGACTTCTTATT
Source organism: Ctenodactylus gundi (assembly GCA_004027205.1). NCBI lineage: Eukaryota > Metazoa > Chordata > Mammalia > Rodentia > Ctenodactylidae > Ctenodactylus > Ctenodactylus gundi. The sequence goes on along the minus strand of PVKB01000478.1, from coordinate 486,408 downwards.
GTATGGAAGTTCACTGAAAGTCTTCAAATGACCTACAAGCCCTTCATGACTGGGTCCTGCTTACCTATCTAGCTTCCCATCTGCCTGGTCTCGCTTCCTGTCCTATGATCCCACCGTGCAAGGACTGACAATTTCTGGCAGAAGCCACGTCCCTTTTGCCTCTGAGCTTATGCTGGTTTATCTGTCAGGAATACTTTTCTGACCATTGCAAACTGATTTAATCCATGTGTAGGGCACCAGAAAGGCAGATGCTTCAAATATCAAAATGTTTACCTTTCTGTAAATAAGCATTAAAGCCTGACACAGTGGTGCCAAGTCTGTAATCCCAGCAGTCTGGGAGGTTGAGGCAAGAGGATCCCAAGTTGAAGTTCAGCTTGAGCAACTTAGCAACTTAGTGAGACCCTGTCTCAAAATTAAAAGCAAGGCCTAAAGATACAGCCCAGTGCAAAGGTCTTGGGCTCAGTCTCCAGTACTGCAAACAATTTTAAAAATAAAAATTCACTGAACACAAGGAAAATCTCAGTGTGCTTTTAGAGTCCTCTGGTACTTACTTGATGCACAGTTACCTCTTCTTTTTTGAGTCATATATAAATCTCCATAATAATCTTTTCCATGTTAGGTCTAAGCTAAAGGATCTAGCTTCTAGCATTGATCCTGACTAATTCTCTTCATTCTTCAGGATTTAGAATAAATGCAGCATCCCTCTCCCATCCAAGAAACCAGAGACTTCCTGTGACCCTGTGACACCCCTCCCTCCACCATAGGTAGGGTGAGTGGCCTTCATCTAGGCAGCCAGACCTCTAGACTTTTTCCATAGCAACAAGGATCAAGCAGTTATTTTGACCTCTCTTAAATGACCCAGTGGGCAAGGATGGCATAGACCTCATAACTCACTGCTAGTTCAGTGAATCAACAACTTGCTCAGCACCTGGCACACAGGAGCTGCTCAGTAATCATCTCACGTCACTAAACGGGGAAGCTGAGATGTTCTTTTCTTCCTCCTGGGCAGGATTCAGTTACCTGATTTGGGGGTAAACTGAATGGAAAATTTGGTGCAGGTATGAGTTATTCTAAGTGTAGGTATGAGTTGTTTGGAGCAAGCATTCAGCTCTCAGAACACAATCTCCTTTAAGTTTTCTGAAGAAAAATCATTCTTCATGGTAAAATTTGCCATTTTCACCATTTTAAGTCTGTAATTCAGTGGTATTAAGTACATAATTACATGTATAAGTATATAATTCAGTGGTATTAAGTATAGTCACAATGGTGTACAACCACACAACTATTCTTTCCAAAACATGCTTACTACCCCAATTATGAACTGTAATAGGCAGTAATTTCACTGTTCTCAAACTCTTCTCCCACCCCTGGTAACTTCTAATCCACTTTATAGATTTATAGACATTTCTATATGTAACAATATGCAGCCTTTGTGTCTGGCATCTTTCTCAGCATTATATTTCCAAGGTTTACCCATGTGGTACCCATGACAGTGCTTCATGCCTTTAGATGGCTGAGTAATATTCCATTGTGTGGACAGATCACATTCTTTTTGCTCATCCAACTGCTGATACACACTTAGGCTATTCCACCTTTTGGCAACTGTGAACAGTGCTGCTGTGAACACTGGTGAGCAAGTGTCTACTTTTCAACTTGTTTAGGTATGTACTCAAGAATAAAATTATTGGGTCAGGCAGAAATTCCATTTCCCATCCCTCTATTACACCCAGTAGTATGAGTAATAGTCTGGAGGAGTCCTGGCTGTGTTCCAAACTGCTTTTATTCTGCATCAGCTCCTTGGAATGTGCTTTATTTCTAGGTAGGGAAAGGAGGGCCCAAGTAGGTTCTGCATTTGGCCTACATTATACACCTTGGGCATGGCGATACAGAAATATGAACTCCAAGTCTCTGTCTATCCCCCCAGGTCATGTGGAAGAGTGGTGGGAGAAGTGGCAGGGAGGGGAACAAGAACCTTCCCTGAAAGGGCTGTTCATTCTACAGCTGCCAAGATTAAGTGAAAATTCTTGCCTAGTAGTCCCAGATCTTAAATTCATTGGAAGGTTTAATATTATTTTCATGTAAACTTCATCATTTGACTATTTTTTGAAAAAGAAGAAGCTAGTATTTTATCATATTAAGAGTACTTTTCACCAGCTTGGTGCCACAGGTCTGTAAGCCCAGTACTGAGGGAAGCTGAGACAGTACGATCGCAAATTCAAACCTAGCTTGGGCAACTTAGTGGCTTAGTGAGATCTATCTCAAAATAAAAAAATGAGCAGGAGACGTAGCTCAATGTGAAGGCCTTAGGTTGGGTCCTCAATGCTACACACACACACACACACACACAAGGCACTTTTGTTATCAAAATCAAAATTAAAAACTAAGGAAACAAGCCAAAAAGAGGATGTTTTTAAAAATCCTACAGTTCCAACTACTCAGAAGTCACTACTATTAACACCTTGGTGCTAATGAATCTTCTAAACTTTCTTTATACATATGCAAAGATATGCTGATTCTCTTTTTAAATTCTGAGATTATACAGAATATGCCATTTCTTAACATTTTCTCATTTAATACTTCACAACTATGTTCTATATTAATAAATATGTTTCTCCACCAGAATTTTATGGCTATTCAGTGTTTCATTCATTTACTCAGCAAACGCTGAGTACCTGAAATTGGGTCTGAGAATATATTTAACTTATTCCCTCTAATCGTACTCAGGCTCTTCTCCTTCCTTATGACATAAAGGATTATATTAAATATCCTCATAGCTAAATATTTGTCATATATTATTTTCTGGAAATAATTTTCTAGAAATAGAATCAGCTGGTTCAAATCAGGTTTTGATAGTCTCTTAGTCCATATTCATGGCTGTCAGGGAGGGACATCTTTCTGAAACACAAGGTGGTATGTTAAAAGAACCCAGGTCTCAGAAAGGGTGAGAACAGAGCAACCTCTCAGCAGCCCAGGCATGTGAACTCTTGGGGACAGGACTCCACTCTCAACTCAATCAGTCTCGAAGTCAACGTGGTTCAGATTCTCAACAAAGAGAGAAGTTGAGCCAGGGATGGTGGCACACACCTGTAATGTCAGCATCAGCATTCTGGGAGCCTGCAGCAGGAGGATCACAAGACTGAACACCTCAGCAAGACCATGACTCAAAAAAAAAAAAAAGAGAGAGAAAACGTAAAAAGGGTTGACGATGTAGCTCAGTGTGAAGATTCTAGGTTCAACCCCCAGTACTGGAGAGAAAAAGAGAGAATCTGGCTCAGGTAGCCTCAACCTATGTACAGAACTGGCTCCAGGGGATCAGATGACTCCTAGGGAGACCCATCTAGAACTGACAACTTCCTGTTGGGTAAAGTGGATCTTTATAGCAATTTGAGAATAAAGATGTATTAGAACAGAAAAATTAACTGATTTTCCTTTGTAAGGGGACCACTACTCCCAGAATACAAATAGCCAGGATTCTCTGGGTCCCAAGTGACAGAAATCCAACTCCAATTGGCCTCAGCAAGACAGTATTTGTTATGTAGTGGGACTGGAAAGTTATTATTATATATAATTATATCCCAATGACCTACAATGCCACCAGGACTCTTTCCTCCATTCTCCTCTTTTTTCTGCTTTTTTCTACAGTGGAGTCATTCTTAGGCAACACTCTCCAGAGTAAGGTGTGAGAGTAGGCAGCAAGTGTCTCAGAGTTCACTCCTGTTGACAAACATCTCTGAACCAATCACCATGGCTGAGGGAAAGGAGCAGTCTGACTGGTCAGGTTGAATCCTACACGGGCCACTGGGGTGGGGGAGTTAAATCAGCCACGCCTGCTCCACATAGACAGTAGAAAGGGTGGTTTCCAGAAAGAAAAGCTGGGTGCTTTTGCTGAAGGAAGGAGAAGAGAGACATTGGGCAGATAAAGCCAGAAAGTGTGTGTATAGAAACACACAGGTCGAGTGTCCCTTATTCAAAATGACTGTGACCAGAAAAGCATCAGATTCTACACTGTGTATGTTCATCATAAGATATGTGGGGGATGAGACCCAAGTTTTCATCTCAGCTACTCTCAAGGCTGAGGTAAGAGAATCTGGAGTTGGAGGGTAGCCTGAGAAAGAGTGATATAATAGAAAGAAAGAAAGAAAGAAAGAAAGAAAGAAAGAAAGAAAGAAAATTTATTATGTTTCATATATACCATGAAGGATGCAGCCTGAAGGTAATTTTATTCAGTATATTTTTGAGGGGGGGCGGTATTGAGATCCTTTACACTAAGCTATATATCCCAGTCCATTTTTATTTTTTATTTTGAGACAAGGGTCTTACTAAGCTGTGAAGTTGCCTGGCTGGGCTTGAACTTATGATCCTCCTGTCTTAACCTCCCAGAAAGCTGGGATTATAGACTTGTTTCTCTGGGCTGGCTCATTCAGCATTTTTATAATTTTGTTCATAAGACAAAGACTGCATACATGGAATCACCAGACTCGTGACATTACACTAGTGCACAAACATTTGCACACCAGGGGATTTTGGCACGTGCCTACAATTCTAGCACTCTGGAAGGGTGAGGCAGGAAAGTTACAAATTTGAGCCCAGCCTGGGCAACTTAGCAAATTTAACAAGACCCAGATTCAAAATAAATTTTTTTAAAAATGGGTGGGACTTAGTATAAAGCCTCTGGGTTAAAAAATTTTTTTCAGATTTTGAAGCATTTTGCATTTTTGGATCAGAGATGCTCAACCTACAGTACTTAGCTTTTTTCATTTTCCATCTGAAAAAATGGATCATACTGAGTCTTTTTTATTTTTTTCTTATTTTTCCCAAATGACCAAATAGGTCTTGTGAGTTGTTTGAGGCATGCAGCGGCAGCAGCACTGTCAGAACTCTCTAGAATGATGGACGATCACATTTAGAAGACACTAGCCACAGTGTTGTTCCTGAGTGCTGGAAATGTGGGTAGTAAAGGCCAAGAAACTGAATTTTTATTTTAATTCAATTTAAATAGCCATATGTAGTTGGTGGCTACTATACAGGGTAACAGAATAAAAGTCTGTAAGTGTTCCTGTAACTATCGTGTAGACATGTGAGATTCTCAACACTTCTGGATTCCCATAAAGGAAACTCAGCCAGGTGTGACAGTCCACACCTTGTCCCCAGCACTCAAGGGACCAGAGCAGGAGGAACACAGTTTCAGCCTGAGCAACTGAGTGACTTAGTGAAACTCTGCCAAAAGAAAGGAAGGAAGGAAGGAAGGAAGTCAGTCTTTCACCCTTGTCTGCCAGCGGGAAACTTTCTGAATAGTGAGGACTTTCTCCAGGAGAGCGATGAGAGGTGCGTGCTGTGGTCACAGGGGCTGTGGTGAATGTGGCGCCTTGTAATGAAATAACTGAAACATCATTGTGACTGCAGAATCAAGGGTCTTCCCTTCTTATCTCCAAAGAGCTCGTGTTTTACATGAAAAAGCGTTTCTAATTAATAGGCCAGCCCCTCTTGAGTTTGATAAAAACAGAGGAGAAAAGGATTTGATTAACCCACGATCTTTTCAATTTGGCGTGTTCTGCATGAGTGAAGTGTGTTTTCTGCAACCGAGCCAAGCCAGCCTCGTCCTGGTTTCCCGTGATAACATTCTTCCCTTTGTGCAGCCCCGACTCACCCCCTTGCCTTCCAGGAGAGCCTGGGGGCCCAGTCACCCAGAGGTAATCGCCGCGCTGCCAGCAAGGGTAATTGGGATGCTGGTACAGACAGTGGCCCACCCCAGGAAGGAAAAATGACAAAGGCTCCCTTTGTCCTTAAATAAGATAGTTCATTCAGCCCAAGACTCAGGGCGGGAGGTTTGGGCTGAGCAGTGATGGGAGGAACCATCTGGAAGGGTGGCAGTACACTCAAAGTCAAAAGGTCAGGGAGAGATGGGACAGAAGGAGCAGTCAGTCATAGCTATTGTCCAGTATGATGTCTTAGTGTCTGCTGGTTTTCTTCACAACGCAAGTGGTCCAAGAAGCTGTTACTGTCTGAAGTCAAAGCAGGTCATAGAGCAATGTGTTCACTGATTCCATATTTCTCTTTGTTAATGCAGAAATTAGACATTTCCTCCTTCTTTGTGCATACAGGGACAGGCTAGAAGGCAGGTAACATCTCTCCAGACGGGACGTTGGTTGTAAAACAGGACTGTCCATTGACTGCTCATCCACCGGGAGGTGGGGTCTCTGTTGCATCAGGACATGTTGGAGCTTCAGCAAGGGTCCCCAGAAGAGCCTGGCTTCCAAGCAACTAAGAGCCACCAGGCAGGGAGTGGACACTCCGCACAGTACCACCAGGAGGACTGTCTCCACACCACACAACGGAAGAAACAGCCAACTAAGCCCTGCCTACGTGGTGGGTGCCCATCATGCAACCTAACAGCAAGGCCATTAGTTCAGCTACTAGCTTTGTTTCTGCAGCACTGAGGCCTTTGCATTGAGCTACATGATGTTATTCAAAAGTACAGTGAGTGTATACATTTTTTTAAAAATCCTTTACAGTCAAAGACACATTGCTATTAGTCTCCTACAAAATCATCTCCCTGTTGCTTTGAAAACACCTATCACTTTGTTCTTACCACTTTCTGAAGCAGTTCTAGAGTCTTCTGTCATGAGTGCCTGTAGTTGTACCATCATGGCTGCCCCCATGTCTCGATTCAAATGTTTACTTTTTATGGTTATTTTGACCTTGGAGAAGAGTCAGAAGTGCCAGGTCTGGTGAATGAAGTGGATGAGGACACACTGTCCTGTTTTTCTGAGCCTACCTTTCTGGTGGGTGGCCCTCGGCAACAATATTCACTGCATATGTGACGACATCTCATCAAGTCATGAAAGAGGACGTCTGAGCTGCTTCAGAAAGTCAAGAACAGTGGGGTAAATGTGTTCAAAGCTAAGGGAGGTATTCTGAAGGGATTTTAGTGGCAAGGTGTTTGTTAATGTAATAAAAATTTTTAAATAAATACACATAGTAAAATGATCAAGATGTGATATATAGATACACCAATTTCCCAAGCTGATTGTTGTTATTATGTATCACAAGTACATACTAATAAAATAAATAAAAATAAACATACATTGTATATTTTGATCAGCTCCTTGTACATGGCTAGCTCCACTCCCCTTTATTTTTTATTTTGATACAGAAACTCATTAAGTCAACAAACTGCCTGGGCTGGGCTTGACCTCGTGATCCTCCTGCCTCAGTCTCCCAGAGAGCTGGGACTAGATGCCTGAGTCACCATGCCTGGATTAGTCACTAAATTCTGAATTTGTTTTTCACACAGGAAGATTCCTGGGACAACAGCAAGATAACACAGACGGCTATTTCCTCCTAATCCTTCCACAAGGCTGGGCCAGGGACAAGTACAACCACAGTGACTGTGTGGGAATGAGATACATACTTCCTTAAGGGATGCACTGTATGTGTTTAAAGCACAGTGTTCCAGCCTTAGGATGCTGGGTTGATTGAGAGAATCCTCAGTATCCTGGAGATGGATTTCATAGGCAGGAATTTAGGAAAGAAAAACTGCAGAGCAGGATATGCGCTGGATCCTCCCCACTCCCACCACTGTGACGGGTTGTTTTTCGGTTTTCCCAAATTGAGTGGTTAACAGGCCAGTTTCCTTCAGCCAGAAAGGAGCTGCACTTCCTCCACCCTGAGATTAGTCCCAGATTTTTCTAGTTTCATGCTTGTGAAGGAGTCGATCATTGAGAGCCACCTTGTAACTCCAGCCTTCCTTTGTTCTGAATCTGCACAGGACACCCCCAAACTTTTTGATAGGGTCTCCTCTTATCTTCTTGTCCAAGAGCTTTCCTTTTGTTTTCTCTCCTCTCTGATGGATACCTTCTCTGGTCCCCTCCTGGCTTCTTAATGATGAGCTTTCTTTCTCCTCACCTCCTGCTTTAGTCAATGAAACTTTTGCCTGGTTCACTTTTGTACCCCACCCACTTTGTCCTTAACCATACAAGAGTCTGTGGGCCTGGAAACCTCCCCACTACTCCTAAGGGAAGAGTGGGTGTCGCAACAGACTGGGCCTCTGTGGGGTTGCACAATTCTAGAGCTCAACATACATGTCACCCAGCCACCCAGAGTCGTGCCATGTGGTGTCTCTGGATGATGTAATGGAATGTGTCATCACACTGCCTGGTTGCAGACCAGTTAAAACTGTTGACCTGGGTGACCAGTGAAGAGCCTTAGTTTCCCCAGCTGAAGATGTGGCCATGGTCATAATGCCTTCTGCACTGGCTGCTATGAGGACTGAACATGAGAACTGATGGAAAAGACACCTGTCACTTGTTTTGTTGTCCGGAACTGGAGGATCCTTTCTGCATTTTGGGAATTCTTGGCTGGCAGTCATGGAGAATACTCAGGCCAAGCCTGCTTCCCTTCTTTGAAGTCAAATGTCTACTATTCATTCTCCTTGTCTTCCTGGCAGTGTCCTATGTCACAGGCCTGTGAACCAGGCTCAGATGATCAGGTGTTCTGGCTCCAAATGAAGAACTCAGAGCTAATGGGCAAGGAAACCAGAATGGGCCAGAGTCCTTTCTAGGGGCTTCAGCAAGTAGAGCCACACCTAGCTGCCTGAGACAGCTGTGGGTGGTAGGTACTGGCTGCCTGTGGACAGTGTGACAGCAGGGTCTTCCCCAGGCTGGCTCTGGGACAACCTGAGTTGTGCTTATGGGAGTGAGGTCTCCTCTGTCCTGCCTTCCTAGGCCTCTTCTCTTAAGGTTATTTTATGGTCCTGCCTCATCTTCTATTAACTATTTATTTGCCTCCATTGGCCTGCATGGTGGCCACTACTTCCCCAAGAGACCCTGGCTGGATTGTGCAATGACAGAAAAAGGCCACAGGAAGGGTCTCAGGAAGTGCTATGCTCATCTTTGGTGTGAAGAAAAAAAAAAAGAAATCCTCATAGACTTCTAAAACATATCAAAATGGGGATAGTGAGGACAGGAGACACTTGAGAGCAACTTCACCCTGTCTAATGCTAAACATTTACTGCACTGTTACTTTTAACCTAAAGTGAGTTCAGTCTGCAAATGGACCTGCTATGAATTGAATTGTGCTCCCCACCCCAAAAGATGTTGAAATTCTAACCCTAAGGGCTCCAAAATATGGACTTATCTGGAGATAAGGTTAGGCTAACCCAATATGACTATCATCCTAAGAAGGGAGAATCTGGCTAGAGATAGGGACGCCATGAGAAGATATAGGCAGAAATTAGGGTGATGCATCTACAAGGCAAGGAATACCTAAGGTTAAGGCAGTCATAATGGCACCACCTATAATCCCAGCACTCTGGAGGCTGAGACAGAAGGATCACAAGTTTGAGCCCAACCTGGACAACTTAGAAAGGCTCTGTCTCAAGATTTTAAAAAGGGGGGTCAGGGGAGTAGGGGATGTTCAGTGGGACGGCCCTAGGCTTTATCTCTAGTACTGGGAAAAGAAAAAAAAAAGCGAAGCTTACATCTAGTGAATAGGGAAGCCAAGGGAACCTCCACAGGTAATTATTAAACACCTACTATTTGCTAGGCACTGTGGTAATCATGAGAAAGAAGATACAGTGTCTGTCCTTATAGATCCCCAGGGGCACGAAAAACTAAATACATGATGGTAGCCAAGCAGGATCAGGCCAGGACAGAAGAAATGTACAAGTTTACAGATGCATGGAATAGGCGCCTGAGCTGAGCAAGAAACCCAGCTACTTAGGGTAGATCACTTAAATCCATGAGTTTGAGACTAGCCTGGGTACAGTAAGACTCTCAAAAAAAAAAAAAAAAAAGTTCATTAGAAAGAAAAAGAAAGAGGGTCTGTAACTTCATGTTGGTTTCCAGAACAGACCTTGAAGCAAGAATTTGACAGCAAATCAGTTTTGGGGAGGTGTCTGCAGAGGAATGAGGAATCTAACAGGGAACAGCCTATGTAAGGGACAGGCTTTATTCCACCAGCAACTGGGACTCACCCTGGGGACCCCCTGGGGCCTGTACAGCTCCCACCTCGGGAGGAGAAGCTGGGGTATTTATTCACCACCTCCCACCCTTGCTGGGGATGTCAACTCATGGTCACTACGGCTGTCCCACACTCAGGCCAGGCAGGCTGCTCTGGCATCTAGAAACCAATGGGAAAGAAAAAGCTGGGGGGGGGGGGGGGGAAGGGGGGAGAAGGAAAGGAAAGGAGCCGGGTGTGGTGGCATTCTAGGAGGCTGAGGCATGAGAATTGCAAGTTTGAGCCCAGTCTGTGACTTACCAAGATCTTGTCTCATAAAAAGGTGTGTGGAGGGGTGGGTGGGGGTGGCTGGGGATGTAGCTCAGCTCACAGGCACTGGGTTCAGTCCCAAGTATCACCCCAGCCCCACCACAAATACACAAAACTGTGTGCAGATGAGGCCAGCCTGGAAAACACTGAGGCACCAGCAATGGTCAGTCATAGCGCGCTCATCGAAAGCGAAGGGTCAGGGAAAGATCTGGCAGTAAGCAATGCAAAATTCAGCGCTTTTCAGCGCAAAATGCGACAACGCAGGGTCAGTCTTGAGGAACGGCTGCCTCTGCATACAACACACCTACCTATGGGGACACCTGACCCGCCGGCGGCCGGCGCACCGGTCCTAGAGCCGCCCAGAGCGGATCAGGATCCAGCCGCGCCTCCGCGCAGACCAGGGCAGGCTGCTGCCAAGTCCCCGGGCTCCCCGCGGCGCGTGCTTCTGGCCGCGCTGACATGCCGAATGTTCTCCCCCAAATTATTTCTGAGTTCTCCTGGCAGCGCTCGCCTCCCCGGCTCCCCTCCCGCGCCCGTTGGCAGATCTGTGTTATAAAATAAGAGGCTCGGGATTATGTCTGTCTGACAACTGAAGAATGAGCAACGGAGCAGATGCAGCGTCTTAGAAACGCCGTGAATTATACATGGCCATCTGCAGCCTCGCGCCGGCCAGGATTCCACCCCAACCGCGGCGCTGCCATATGGAGTCATATGTTTTTAGTAGCGGAGCCATGCTGCCAACGTCCAGCAATCCGTCATGTGGCACATGTGTGATGCGGGCACCCAAATCCACGTTCTCCCCGCCCAGTTCTGAGCGGAGGCGCGCGACAGCCCTGCAGCCTGGTCCTCTTGCAAGGACAGTTGCTTTTAAGTAATTTATTTTGTGGTACTGGCAACTGAACCTAGAGATTTCATAGGCTAAACTATTATACATCCCCAGGCATTTATAAGAATTTTTTTTAATTGTGAGGAACAATCTTCCTTAATTACTAGGCTGGACTCAAACTTGTGATCCTCCCGCCTCAGCCTCCAAAGTGCTGGGATTGCACAAGTGTGCCATCATGCCCAGCTGCTGGGCCATTTTTTGAAATGTTATTAACCCTCTTTTGTACCAGTCTTAAGGCAGATCTCACATCCTGAGGTTCATAAATGCACCCAGAGGCCTAACTGAAATAATACTACACGGCATTAGATTTAAGTTTGATGCAGATGGATTTCAACGATGCCTTTAGGAGGGAGCCTGGTTCCCAACACTTTCTTCTTGAGAGCTTCTTGGCTCTCTTCACTTCTCTGAGCATCTGTAGATTGGGGATGGCGACGGGACCACCCTACAGAGGGGTGGGGCCAACTGTGGGGCAGAAGGCAGCGTCACCCTAGGTATATACATCACTTCGGAGCTGCTAGACACTGAGAGAGAAAGATGAGAGAGAGGGAGAGAACAAATGGTTTTTTAAAAAAAATAGTTATGCATTTATTTTTAAGGTTACTCCCTGCTTTGGGCTGGTTTTTCATTGATGGCGGTGATCTATAGATTTTTTTCCAAAATACACATATTGAAATAAAAATGAAAGCCAATTTAAAGAAAAATAACAAAGTGGGGCAGATGAAAGTTTCAGTCAAGTGGAACTGAAAAGACTGACATTTAAGGCCAGTTGTAGTGGCATGCACCAGTAATCCCAACACCTATGGGAGGCTGAGGCAGAAAGACCCTAAGTTTGAGCCCAGCCTGAGCAACTTAATAACTTAGTAAGATACTGTCTCAAAAAATCTTTTTAAAGAGAGGTTGGTGTATAGCTTAGTGTGAAGGTCCTAGGTTCAAACCCCAGGATCACACAAAAAAATAAAGTCTGAGAAGTTCAAAGACAGTACCCAGTGCCGGTGCAGTATACAGACTGCGATAGAATAGTATTTCACACTGGCTTCAGACAGCCACATCAAGGCTAGATGAAAACGCATGACAGGGGAAAATGCCAGAGGTGACACTTTGGTGCCTGGCAGTGTACCAGACACATAGTAGGTGATACCAGTGGTTCTTGAGGGGAAGCAAACTGCTGGGAAGAAACAACTTGGGTGAAGTTGGCTCTGGGGACAGCCTTGCTATTTGAGCTGTGACTTCTCCTCTTCGTGTCTGTAGAGCATCCCACCTCCTATGGCTGATGCTTGACCCCTCTTGACAGCTGTCATCATGTCCAGCCTGCAGCAGGAGGAGGAAGCCTAGGGGAGCATCCCGTGGAATGAGAGCTTTCAGCTGCATGGGAGGCCACCTGGCCAGGCAGTCAACTTCCCCCTGGGACTTGGAGACATGGCCTTCCCTAGCGAGGAGGGCCCCGATGGGGTCCCAAACTTAGATGACGTTTAGAGAGCTAGACAGAAAAGGGAATGAATGCAGAACCTGAGAATGGTCCTCAGTGGAGGGAGATGGACCCCACCCTAGGTGAAAAGTTTCCTGACTTGGTTCACAGATTACACGAGACCATATGTGTAGGTGCTTGGCACAGTGCCTGGGACATGAAAGCAGCTCAAGACACGGCAGCTAAGATTACTGCTATTGCTACTTATCAGCCTAAAAAAGAGCCTTCAAATGAAGATGGCCACATCCCAGAAAAGTCCAATGTCCTACTGATTGTATGATGGCAGCCCATCGGTGTTCCATAACCACAGAATGTTCAGTGGTCAGCTGCAAGTCCTGCTGCCAGTCCGTCTTTGGTAAATTCTATGTTCTTCTCCAGTTGTAAAATAGAAACTTTTTTTTTTAAAAAAGAGAGACTTTAAAAACTTTTTGATTGCTAAGGAAAACAGACAAACAAGAAAATCCTGCTACTTTCTGATGAAGGGAGTATCAAAAAGACAATGGAGTCATGCTTCATGAAAAAATCTAAATGGAGGAATCACTTAAAGTGCCTGAATATATTATATTGTTATTAAGAGATTTATGCTAATAGCCAAACATTGATAAGAACACAAAAGGACCCCCCAAAAAAGGCAACTGCTAACTCTAGGAAAAACAAAATGTTGTCAGAATACACAAAGTACTACACTTACAAATAATAGAAACAATCATCATAAAATAAACACTAAGTATTAGTTCAATATCTTAATAAAGAGTTTTTCAGAACAGTCTTAGATTTACAGAAAAATTGATAGTATATATAGTTTTCAAAGTTCCTATTCAGGGGCTGGAGGGATGGCTCAACAGTTAAAGCACCTGCACTAAGTCAAGTGCTACGTTCCGAAGTTCACTTCCCCAGCACCACATAAGCATAGGCATGGTGGCACGTGCCTGTAATCCCAGCAATGGAGAGGCTGAGGCAGGTGAAGAGTCCTAAGTCCAAGGCCAGCCTGGGCTACACCAGTGAGTTCAGGACCAGCCTGGGCTACAGAGCAAGACTTTGTCTCAAAAAATGAAACAAAACAAAAACAAAGAAAGTTCCCATTCACCCCACACCAGTTCCCCCCATCACTAACACCCTACATCAGTTTGGTGCATATTACAATTCATCAATTCTAATATATTATTATCATCTGTAGCCCACCGTTGATTTAGATTTACTTGGTCTTCCTTAATGTCTTTTTCTTTTCTATAATCCAATCCAGGAAATCATGTCTCTTTAACCTCCTCTTGGCTGTGCTAGTTTCTGGAACTTTCCTTGCATTTGATGACCTTGACTATTTTAAGCAGTCCTGGTCAAGTTATCTTGCAAATGTTTCCCAGCTGGGATCTGTCTGCTTTCCTCCTGACCAGCCTGGGTCAGGGGTACTGTCAGAAAGGTACTGTCACAGAGGTAAAGCATCACCCTCACAATGTCAAAACCAGTCATCACATCACTAGTGGGTTTTGTCACTACTGATGTGGACGTTGGACGGTTAAGACAGTGTTGGTTAAATATTTTTAAAATATTCAAGATAAAATATAAATTAAAAACTTGGTGTCAAATCACACTCAGAATGTACAGGAAGGGCAAGGTGTGTGTGTGTGTGTGTGTGTGTGTGTGTGTGTGTGTGTGTGTGTGTGTGTGTGGTGGAAGCAGCAATGAGGAAAGATGTCCCTGTTTTTTGTAGCCAAGTGACAATAAGTATCTGTGTGAGGCAGAAACCAATAAACAATGGAACATAAATTTTATTTAGAAAAATGGAGGAAGGGGAAGCCTTCAAAAAGTTGAAGGTCATTGCTTTGGGGGAATGTGAATTCAGAGCAAGGAGGAGTGGGACAGGTGTAACGGGAGGTACTAGAACTGACCCAACTCTTAACCCATCCCAACCTCATCTTCCTTGGCTTTATATAACGGAGGCTGAAAAACTATAAAAGAAAAAAACTGTCATGTTCCCAGACTCCTGTATTGTCCTGAGACACAGTTCTGATTAATAACATATTGGGAAGCCTGTTGAGGATGCCTGTGAAAGTCTCCATCACCTCCTCCTACTGGAACACAAACGGAGGAGCTGCCACAGCCATCTTGTGGCCATAAGGAAGAGGCCAAGAAAATCAAGAAATATCTCACCTGATACTATTGAGTCACTTAGCCAATTGCTCACCTCTCAATCTCTGGTTGTGAATCACAACAAAAATACTAAAATCAGCTCTGACAGTTGATATGTTACCAGCAATTGGATTTTCTATTACTTGCAGCTATGTGTAATCCATAACTGATTTTCAGGACTGTTTAATTTTAAATCAATATACATATAATCCTTTGATAGACATTCAAATTCAGTGTTAAAATAGGTTAGCAGAATGTTTGGAACTAGCCTCGGAGCCTGCCTGGCACACACAGGGTTCTTATCACATTTCGGTTAAGCTCTTCAGCTCCACAACAGCTCCTGGGCCACGTCCCCACACAGCCTGAAGACAAATATTTCTTAGGTACTTAGGGAAGACTCTTTCAGATGCGTGAACCTCTGTGACAATTCTATGACATTCTTGTGCTTTGTATCTTGACATTTATAGGCTTTTATCTAATGCTGTAAATTAAGATAACTGTGCTGGAGAACCAATTAACCCTGTGAAATTTTTAAGACCGGAGCAAGAGGAAGCTCGCGAGCGGGGCAGATGCCTGGGCACCTACGGCGTGCACCTTCCTGCCGACAAGGGCACGGCACAGGGGCCTCCAACGCACACCGCTGGGTCCCCTCGGCCCCATCTCTGCTTCTTCAAATAACAATGCAGCCAGGTAGTCAGGAACACGAGCCCTGCGTGCCGCCACTGACATCTGCCCCCTCTGCGCATGCCTGAGGCCTATTTCACCCCCTTGGGTTCTTTGTGGGTCTCTCCTCTTCATCACTCCTGCTGCCATCCAGGCCCAGGGAGCCATCAATAAGCTGGTGCCCTGCCCTGCTTAAAGCCTTCCATGGTCCCATCCCAGCGAGGGTCCCACATGACCCCTCCATCCTTGCCACCACCCTCCATGTGTCTCTTTTCCTCACTCTCTATTCTAGTCATATGGGCACCACATCCCTCTGACTCTGGGAAACATTTGCCTGGATGTCATCGTACCCACCCAAACCACTAGCTTGGCCTTCGTCCCTCCCAACTCCTCATCCCTTGGAACTAGGTCAGTTGTCAGCTCCTCCGGGAAGTCTTCTTTGATTCCCATTGGGTTACGCAATGCAACTGTCCAAGGGCAGAGTTCAACAGCCCCTACTGCAGCCCCAGTATCTGAACAGTTTGTGCCTCCTGGTAGGTGCTTAACAGATGAGTTTGGAATGAATGGGTCTTGGTGGACAGAAGGAAGTAAGTGGATGCCCCAGCAACATGAGGGCCAGTGAGCACATCTGTGTTTGGGGTGGGAGACTGCCATTCATGACAGCCAATACATGCTCTGTTAGAAATACTTTGGGTGCAAGTAACAAGAAATCCTGCTAAGAGGGCCAGAAGTAGAGGCTGGCCTGCAGGGAAGATCTAACACCATCCCTTTTTTGAAAATAAAGTTTTGTTGGAACACAGTCACAGCCATTTGTTAACATATCATCTATGGCTGCTTTCGTGATATAAATGTGGAGTTTAGTATTCTCAACTGAGACCATATGGCTTGCAAAACTTAAAATATCTTACTATGTGGCCCTTTATAGAAAACATTTGCTAAACCCTGGCCTAAATGAATATAGGCTGATTTTCCTGTATAATAAGATGTCTGGAAGAGGTAGTTTCCAAGGTTAGTTTGGTGGCTGAGCAATAGTCAAGGGACAGAGCTATTCTGTTATTCTCTTGGCCTTCTCCTCGTGGTCACAAAATTGTTGCCAGAGATCCAGGCATCACATCTTCACACAAAGTGCATTCAAAGAAGAAATAATTAGAGGCTCACATGACAAAGAGTCAGGTAGCATGCTTTCCTCTTTTCAGGGAGGTAAAACATCCACAGAAAGCCTCCCAGACCACCCTTGAATCTTGCTAGCCAAAATGGGTAACATGCCCACCTTTAAGGCCAGTTGCTGAATCTACCTTCCTTGAATATCTGAGTAAGATTAAAATCCTACCTGCAAGGAAGGAAATGGGGTGCCCTGTTAGTGAACAAGTACAGTGTCTACAATAGTGTTCCCCCTTCTGTATTTCTCTCTTAGCAGTGGCACACGACTATCTAAGGAAGAGAATTGCTTTGGATCTCAAAAAATATCTTGCCAATGGCTCAGAGTCAAAGGTGAACTACCTGTATCAGAAAAGGAGAGCTTGTATTTAGGGTTAAAATGAGAAAGACAAGGTGAAGACAGTTGACAGAGCTAGCAAGAGAGTGTCCTAGCAGTCACTGTGCAACCCAACTTACTCCTTCATAATATCTTTTTTTTTTTTTGAGACAGGGTCTCATTCTGTAGTCCAGGCTGGTCATGAGCTCACTATGTAGTAGAGGATGGCCTCAAATTCATAGCAGTCTTCCTGCCTAAGCCCCCAAAGTACTGGGATTATGGGCATGCACCACTGGAGATAGCATCTTGCTCTGTTGTCATAACTGATCATGAAATCACTATGTATCCCAGGTTGGCCTTGAACTCATAGCAATGCTCCTGCCTCTGCCTCTCAAGTGTGCCTCCAGGCTTGCACTACCACAGTCATCTAATTTTTATGTGGTGTGGGAGAATCAAACCTAGGGCTAGTTAAGTGCTCTAAGCACTGAACTACTTCCCAGTTCCTTCACATCTTGTAGAAATTCTATTACACTCTTAATATCCACTAGAAAGTTGTGGTTATAAGAGCAGAAAAAAATAATGAAATAGGGGATGGGAATGGTAGAGTGTCTGCCTAACATGTGCCAGTTCCTAAGTTTCATCTCTGGTACTAAAAAAGAAAAAAGAAAAAAGGGAAGGAAAAAAAAGCAACTGAACTGGCTTACACAAAAGACAAAAACAGAATAAAGCTAGCAATGCACAGCTCAATAGTCTGGAGAGGGGACAGAATGACAAAGAATCAGGTGAGTTTATCCATGGCTGGAAAGATGGGATTTGGTTTCAACGTTTATACCCCATTTCCTTCTTAATGGCTCTTGGCTCAGGCAGTACTTTCGGTGTGGCACGTGAGTGCCATCAGAAGCTCCTGGAGAAGGATCATTCCTTTTTTATAGAGCAAACAAAGGAGTCTTCCTCCACAACACAGACATACTGGCTTTAATTCTGCTTGGATCAGCTTGGTCACGTGCCCATTATTGGACCAATCACAATAGCAAAATAGTGAGAGTTAGCCTGATTGGTTCAGGTCTCAACCAATCCCATAAGAGAGTGCCCATTTCCCAGAAGCCCACAAACCCATGGACGAGGGTGGGCACTATTAGAAAGAGCAGGGCAATACATCCTGGAAACACAGAAGCTGTGTCTACGAGACTCTGGGAGAACTAGGAGTTATGAATGAGACCTAGCCAAAAGTAGACTGATACTGGGGGAAGAGATGACATTGGAGGAAGACTGAGTCTTGGAGGCAGGAGAAGGTGGGAAGGCTGTGGAACTGACAAGAGTCAACACTTCCTTGAACTTGGGATTGCTTGGGTCCACCTGTTTTGGTCTATTCAAGTGTGAGATTATATAATTTGAAATAAATGCTGTGTCCTGGGGGTGGGGAGTCATTCTCCCTTGTGCAGAATTTGGACCAGATGTGGATCTGTGGCAATCTGAGGCTCTCCCCAGGTTCAAGAATTCACTTCTTTATTAATACACAAATCATTTTGAGCATGTGTTCTTATTTCAATCTATGAGAAAGATACTATTTTTCACTCTTCACAGGGGAAATTACTGAGGTACAGAAATGTCCACCAACTCACTTGATATCACAGTTCCAACCAGCAGTGCAGCGCAGCAGCAGCCACAGGGACCAAGCCACGTGTCCAAAGCCAGCCCCTAAAAAGGAGTTTTTCCTGTTGTAATCCAGGAGGAAGCATGTTCCACTTTGCTTTGCTGGCCTCTTGTACTTGTCAGAAGTTGACAGACCAAGGTGCTACATCCTCTGGGCAACTGAACTGCCACCAGATAAACGACGTGAAACAGAAGTTGGGGCACTGGATTCCTCTGTGAATTGCACCCTGCTTTATATGCCTTCCTCAATTAATTAAAAAAGCTTGAGCTTCTCTGCCTGGCCCTTGCCTCCCACCTTGCCCATCTCCACTGAGACCCTGTCTTTCCTCCCGGGGCCCAGTCCACTGTGTTGTCCCACCCTCTGCAGCTGCTCTTGCCAAGGGTACAGGGAAGATGAGAGGACCCAGCTGGCTTTGTGCAGCCCTATATGTGGCCTATCTGGATATCCTGAGGTCTTCATGCCAGGCCTGGCCTCTGCTCCAGCTGAATCCCAATGGGTTGGTCTTCCAGGCAGAAATGAGACTGCAGACAGGGTGATGCTTGGCCCAGGAGCCACAGTGGGGCTTGTGCTTTGTGAATGCAGGCCATTATTATTTCCGAGTCTTTCTTTCCAGGAAATGCAAACTACCTTTCTTTTGGTGATGAGTTTCGATCAGGGTAGGCTGATAATAATCAGTTCTCCCAAAAAGTGCATGTACTTAGGGCAAGATTTTTTGCATCATAAAATTGACTTATATGAAAGAATACGCATAGGACAAAATTTACTACTAATAAAATTTATTTATTTATTGCCAAGCTCTATCTCCTGGATGTCCCCTGGACTGGCCTGTGTGGCCTGATAGGAACTGGCCACAACATGAGCTGCACAGTAGTGGATGAAGCCTCATGTGATGAAAGTCCCCACTACATACGTCACCACTAAATCTGCTTTCAGACCAGCAGCAGCCTTAGATTCTCACGGGAGTGCAAGCTGGACCCTGAGCCGAGCAAACATCTAATACTGAGGTAAAGCAGACGCAGATACGCTCGTGTCACACTCTCTCCTGCAATAACTTCCTTTTGAATAGTAGTTCTTCGATACTAGAAGACAATTTCCCTCCCATCTTTAATGTTATTCACAGTAACAGGCACAATACACTTTCAAGTGTATTTAATCTGCATTGTTAACATTTTCCCCATCCCTCTTTTAGGTATAGAGAATTGACCAAACAAGCCCCAACTGGTAACATCTGTCAAATTTCAAACTCCCACTATGGCTGAAGTCAACAGATGCAGAGTTGGGAAGACGGGCACAGTGGCACTCTATTCTATAGTATTTCCACCAAGCGGGAACAACAGACATTAACCCCTAGCGCAGATAATAGCAGAGTTCTTAAGATAATCAGGATGTGATGAGTTCTGTGTTATTTGTCACCTGTTTTAGTCTACAAGTGTGAGATTATATAATTTGAAATAAATGCTGTGTCTAATAACTTGTTCACAAAATGCAGCAAAATGTAATAATCAGCTTTCGTGAGCCTATGTGTCCGTCCTCCAGCACAACACTGGTTTTGACACCTAACTCCCCAAAGGAAGTGTCAAGGAAGAAAACATAAGGAAAGACATCAAATCATGGGAAGTGAGATTTTTTAAATTAGGCATAAAGGAAAACACTTATGAATGAAAGATCTGTTGAATCATAGTTTCCAAAGTGCCAAAAAAAAAAACCCTCTTATTCTCTGAAGTTCATCTAGAACTTTGAACTTCTCTATCAGGAGGTGGGTCAATATCCCCTTTCTTGAACTTGGGATTGCTTGGATCCTTAACAGTACAAGGGAGGTGCATTCCATCCATAGGTGACCTCCAAAGACAGCTCATAACGGATGCTGCACTTTCCTCCTGGTGAGCGAGAACACTCATCCATCAAGCTGTCAGCCTCCTGAGAAGGGGTCCGACAACCAGAGGCCACCATGCCGTGAGGAGGCCCATCTAGCTGATGGAGAATCCACGCAG
This sequence comes from Ctenodactylus gundi, assembly GCA_004027205.1. Taxonomy (NCBI): domain Eukaryota; kingdom Metazoa; phylum Chordata; class Mammalia; order Rodentia; family Ctenodactylidae; genus Ctenodactylus; species Ctenodactylus gundi. The sequence continues at coordinate 465,882 of PVKB01000478.1, read as the reverse complement.
AGCTCTGAACCTCCATGGGAGTCGCCCACACGGACTCCAGCGCCGCCTGCTGGTCAAGCGCGAGCTCCAAAGAACCGCTGCAGCGCTAGACACCATGGCTAGAGCTGCACATTTGAGTCCCTCCGCAGGGACTTGCAGATACTCATTCTCCCGCCTTGAGGAGGATGTATGTGCCGACTGAAGAACATACTGGAGCTGGAGGAACAGCTCAATGGTTAAACCACTTGCCTAGCAAGCGCTAAGTATCGGAGTTCGAATCCCCAGCAACACAAAAGTCAGGCGTGGTGGCTCACGCCTGCAATCCCAGCACGTGGGAGGCTGAGACAGGAGGATTGCTGTGAGTCCAAGGCCAGCTTGGGCTCCATAGTGAGTTCAGGACCAGCCTGGGCTACACAGCGAGAGCCTGTCCCAAAATAACATAATATAACAAAATAAAATAAAATAAAATAAAAATAAATTAAAACAAAGAACATACTGGAAACTGGTGGAAAAGGAATCTTTGTTATATGGTAGCAGATGATTCCTCACCTGCAGTAACACGGGAAATGGTGGCGTGCACCCAGTGAACACAATGGTCCTGCAGAATACCCAGAGCATCATGGGGCTTGTCGCTATCGGTCTATGGCAAAGTGGCAAAGGAGAGAAACGAACTGAAGGAGAAACTCTGAAGTACGAAGATGCCAGGACCCACTGGATTTGAGAAGAAACTGTTTCTCATTCCTGGCCTCTCTAGATTGGGCGGTAGGGGGGGGCAGACTCAAAAGGAGAAATGACCTTAGGCTTTTATTGTCTCATTTCAAGGATTACTATAAAGTTACAGTAATCAAGAGAGTTGGTATTGGTGAAAGGATAGACACACTGATCAATGGGGCAGAACAGAAAGTCCAGAAATAGACCCACTCATATATGGTCAATTGATTTTCAACCAAGGTGCAAAGGCAATTCAATAATGAAAGGATGGGCTTTCCACTAAACAGTGCCAGGACAACTGGACATCCATATGCAAGGAAGGAGAAAGAAGGAATACTGGCCTGCTCACGCTGACTCCCACACAAAATTAACTTCAAATTGATGGCAGACATAACATAAAGCCCGAGACAACACAACTTCTAGGGGAGGACGTAAGATAAAAATTTTATGATGTGAACTTGGAAGAGGTTTCTCACACAGGACACAGAGGCACAAACTGCAAAAGAAAAAAATTGATAAACTGGGCTTCATGAGCATTTAGAATGTCTATATTTTCAAAGGTGTAATTAAGAAAATAGCATGACAGGGAACTCCATGCTTGCAGAAAACATCTGCAAACTACACTCCCAGAATAAATATAAAAAACTTCTCCAAACTAAATTTTAAAAAGAAACACTATTTTATCATAAAACAACCCAATTTAAAACTGGCAAAAGACTATCTGTTCCCAGCTGAATTGCTTTTGCACTTTTGTCTAAAATTAGTTGTTCGTTTATGTGTGAATCTATTTACGGACACTCTATTCTGTTCTATTGATCCATTTGCCTATCTTTATACCAAAAGCACAATGTCTTGAATACTGTAGTTTTGTAATAAATCTTGAAATCATGTCATATTAGGTCCCTGGCTTTATTATTATTTTTGACACTTTTTTGCCTTCTTCCTCTTTTCCATTTCCATATGAATTTTAAAATCAGCTTGTTAGTTTTTTTTGAGACAGGGTCTTGCTCTGCAGTCTAGGCTGATCCTGAACTCCATATGGAGTTCACAGCAATCCTCCTGCCTCAGCCTCCTTGAGTGCTGGAATTACAGGCTTGCGCCACCAAGTCTGGTTTATGTGGTACTAAGAGATCAAACTGTAGGTCTTACACTTTCCAGGCAAGAGCTCTAATAATTTAACTATGCCTCCAGCCCTCAATTTCTTTTTTAAAAAAGCCTTCTGGGATTCCGATTAGAATGGCATTAAATCTGTTGCTCAATCTGGAGGGATTTAATATCTCAGTAATACTGAGTCTTCCTATCCCTGAACAGAATGTACCTTTCCATTCATTTACCTTTTTTTAATTGACCCCAGCAAAGTTTTATAGTTATTAAAGTCTTTCATCACGTCTTTTGTAAGATTCATCCCTAAATATTTGTTTCTGATGCTACTGTAAGTAGTGCTGTGTTTCAAAATTCTAATTTCTAGTTGTTATCACTTGTATGTAGAAATGGAATTGATTTTCGTGTAATGAGCTTGTATTCTGCAACCTAGCTAAGCTCAATTTCTAGTTTTATCAGCATTATTGTAGATTCCATCAGATTTGCTACCTGGATAATCATATCATCTGCCAATTTTATTTCCTATTTTCTAACATCAGTGCAATTCCTTTTCCTTTTTCTTTTCCTTTCTTCCAATACAACGTGGTCTAGAAAGGAGAGTGAACATCCTATACTGCATCCCATACACAAAATGGATCAAAGCACTTCAAACATCTGAATGTAAAAATCCAAACCTGTAAGAATTCCTGGGAAAAAAGGAAAGTTTTGTGACCTAGGGTTAGGCAAAGACTTCTTATGCATCTCAAATGCATGAACTGTTTTTTAAAAATCTAGAAATTAGCCTACATCAAAATTAAAACATTGTGTGTGTGTGTGTGTGTGTGTGTGTGTGTGTGTGTGTGTGTGTGCACATGCGTGTGTGTGGGAAATGAGCCCAGAGCCTTGCACATGCCAGGCAAGTGCTCTATCACTGAGTTACCCTTGGAGCCATCTTTCTGACCTTTGAATAACAAACAATATTAAGAAAATAAAAACACAAGCCATAGACTAGAAGAAAATATTTTGCAAGTCATATATCTGATTTTAAAAATTATCTCCTCAACATGTAAAGAACTCCCAAAACTTAATAACTTAATAACAAGAAAATAGCCTAGATTTTTTGGGGGGTGGATATGGCCTCACTATGTTGCCCAAGCTGACCTTGAAATTAAACACTTCCTGCCTCAGCCTCCTGAGTAGTTGGGATTATAGGTTCATTGGTACACAGCTTGTGGCTGACTTTTTAATGGAAGTGTTTTTGCTAGATGCAGTGTCCACCCGAACTAAAAGAAACAGAGGCAGAATAACACAAAATGAGGCCACGGTTCCCCAAACATGTATGAATAGGAAGCAAATCATCAAGCTGCTCAGTGGCAAACATGAGCTGTAATTTATGGAAAAAGAACAGCAGCTCAGCACCAGATCTAGGAAACTGGGTTGAGTTCTAATCAAGGAACTGGCAACATTTACCAACATCTGCCCTGCTGTTTCAAAATTGTTAAGGACCAGCAATTTCTCTGCCATTTTCTCCCTCTTTCAATGAGAGTGCTGAGAGCAACTGCCTGATGCCTGTAATGCCTTTGCATGGTCACTGTGTGGGAGGCAGATGACCTATTCATCTCGGGTCTTCATGCTAAAAAGCAGCAGCACTCAAGGAGGTGTCCCAAGGCAATGTCCCCCGGGAGACTCATATGCATCTGGGTCTCATTTCAGTTGTAAGTGTTGAATCCTGTAATGAGATAAAACTTTGGAGAGGTCTGTGCGTGTCTCTTGCAGGTGAGAGGATCTGGTCAAACAGCAGACTTTGCAGATGGTGTTTCCCAAAAATGGCTGGGACAGTATTTCCCTTCCGATATGGTCTGATAGTATTTTGTATTTTGCATCAAAAGATGGAATCTATGTTCCATTTTCTTGAACTTGGGCTGGCCTATATGACTTCCCTGATCAAGGGAGTAGAGCAAAAGTGACCATGTATGACTTCTGCAACAAAGTCACATACTTCTGCTTTGATCTCCTGAGATGCTCACTCTTGAAATCTAGCCTCCATGCTACAAGGAAGCCTAGGAGCCCTTGCAGTCGCCCCTGTAGAGAGGGCCATAGTCCCTGGTCTGAGGCTGCCTTGGGAAGGGGCCTCAGCATCCCCAGTCGTGCTGCCTCAGGTGACATCCTACAGAGCAAATTTGACTGCCCTGCATCCAATCGAAATTGCTGGCTCATAAGCAAAATGAATGATTTCTGTGTTTCCAAGCTACTGAGTTAGAGGTGGGTTGTGACACAGTAACAAGCACAGCCTTACCTAGATGCCTTCAGTAATGATATTAACATATGCAGTAAAAAAAAAAAAAAAAAAAAAAAAAAAAAAAAAAAAAAAAAAAAAAAAAAAAAAAAAAAAAAGACCGATAGATGAGAACTGAAAGAAGGAAGCTTCTGTGAGCCTAAAGGAGTCACAGACAACATTAAAAGTTGAAGGCACTTTTGTGGTATGCCCACAAAAGAATGCAAAGCCGGGACTCAAACACATGTGTATAACTACATTCATGGCAGCACTATTCACAGCAGCCAAAGGGCAGAAGCAACCTAAGGGTGCACTCATGGAGGAACAGCAGAACCAAATGTGCTCCAGACACACAATATTACAAAGGAAGAACTTTCTGACACATGCTACACCCTGGATGGACCCTGAGGACTCTATGCCGAGCAAGATAAGCCAGACATGCAAAAAGGCAAATACTGCATGATTTCACTTGTATGGGGTTTCTAGAATGGACAAAGTCATACACGGAAACGATACTGTAACCAGGGGCTGGCAAGGAGCAACTGGGGAGTTAACTCGTGTTCACTGGGACAGAGTTTCAGTTCAAGACAATGAAAAGGCCCTGAAGATGGGGAGAGGAGGAGGCAAAGGCTGCACAACTAAGGGAAGGCACTAAATGCCGCTGACCTGTACACCCTAAAATTATTAAGAGGGTAAATACTATGTTAGGTATGCTTCACTGCAACAAAAAAATTAAAGACAAAGAATGAACTGGAAAAATGTTTGCAAAATAGGAAATAAAACTCCAGAAACATGCAATGCAAAGGAAGAATGAGGATGAGGAAGAGGAGAAATTGAAAAGAGTAAAAAAGTGTCAGGTATGGTAGGCGCATGCCAATGATTACAGCTCTTCAGGAGGCTGAGGTAGGAGGGCCATGATTTCAAGACCAGCCTAAGTAACTTAGAGAGATCATGTTTTAAAATAAGAAAGTTTTTAAAAGCTGGTGAAAGTTCCTGGATTTGATCCTCGGTACTGAGGGGCAGGGAAAGCAATGAATGTATAAGTCTCTCTAGCGAGCAATTTTAGTGAGGTATAGACAATATGACAAAGAGCTGGTGAGTCTGTGAAGTATATCTTCCTGGAAGGCAGGGTGATTCTATGTATCAAAGGTTTTTTTCTGTCTTACTAGGGGTTGAACCCAGGGTCTTCACTACTCAGCTATATCACAGTCCTTTTTAATTTTTAATTTTTGAGACTAAGTCACTAAGTTGCCCAGGCTGGGTATGAACTTGCAATCCTCCTGTCCCAGCTTCTCAGTGTGCTGGAAATTATGCACATGTAAACCATGCCTGGCTGCATCAAATCTTTTCCTAAAAGTTCCATGACCCAACAGTTGTGCTTCTAGGAATGAATTCCAAAGCAGCTGTCAAATGAGATACAGGGGCAGCAATAGCGTGGCTCATAATCAGATAAAAATTTGGAATAAGCCTAGAGGTCCATTAATAGAAAGCTGATGAATAAATGTGTAACACCCACAGACTACTATGTGCCCTGCAAAAGGGATAACATTCTGCCATGTTTAACATGGTGAGGTGTGCATGACACATTTCAAGTTAAAAAGACAGGTTAAGAAGTAATATGTACAGTATGGGGAGTACATGTGCCCAAACGCACTATACATCTAGAAAAAATATTAGCCATGCATATATCTCGGTAGTGTATTCCAGATTTTCTTTTTCTTTTCTTTTCTTTTCTTTTTTTTTTGGCTATGAGCATATGTAACTCCTATCAGAAATTTTTACAAAGACCTCTTTTTCACCCACAACCACAGAAAAGCTGTGTCCTGTCTGGGAATGGAGAATCCTGCTGCTGTTCTTGCTGACGGGTCCCAAGGTGTATTAGAAAGACACCTGCTGAGGGCTTGCACACTCTAACCGTGTATCCATCAGAGTTGCCCTGTCTGGGAGACTCCTCATGGGACAGCCTGAATCCCCAGCTCGTCCACACCAGAGCTTTCTGACACGTCTCAAGGACTCTAGTGTCTGGCACAAGCGGGAAGAGAGAGTCCTGATGATCCAGGATCTCATTCACTGCCCGTTTCGCGCCTGTCCATGGCACTGGACTCTCGGGGCACCAGCTTCTCTGCTGTCTGTTGTGTTCTCCTGTCTCAAGCTGGTGGTGCATGACTGCCTTCACTAGACACAGTCATGCGTGCAACTAGAAGCCACTTTTGCTGGTAAAATCTGTGCTCTCTGGAATGCTATCTGCTCCCCACACCTCCACCCTCCACCCCTGAAAGCTGATACTGGTCACCAAGTCAGAGGCAGAAGTCTCTGGCCAGGTTCTTTTCTGTCCTTTCCGGTGACTTCTTTCTACTTAGTACACAGGCATGGGGCCTGGAACTGCAGCAGCCACCTTCTGCCAATAAGGAAGTCCCAAATACTAAGACTATGGAGCAGAAAATCAGAAGGGGCTGATGTCTCTGGTAGTTTCACTGATTCACTGCATAGCTTTGAGTTGTCTACTCTAATATTTTTTCTGTACTGGAGTTTGAACCCAGGGCCCCAGGGCCTTTGCACTGAGCTACAACCCCAGTTTCTTAATATCCTTACTTTGAAGTATTGGGGATTGAATCCAAAGCCTTCGCAATGATCTACATCCCCAGCCCTATTTTTTTTTTTTTCACTTTTGAGTTAGTAATTGCTAAATTGCACATGTTGGACTTGAACTTTTGATCTTCCTGCCTCAGCTTTCTGGAGTTCTGGGATTATAGGACTGTGCCACTAGGCCCAGCTTTTTTATTTTGAGAGAGGGTCTTCTCTAAGCTGTCCAGGCTGGGCTTGAGCTTGCAATCTTTCTGCCTCAGCCTCCCAGAGTGCTAAGACTACAGGCGCATGCCACCATGCCTACCCTGAAGTCCATAGTAAGATAAATTAGCTCATATGTGTTTAAGCCAAATCTTCTGAGGTTTATAAGCAAACATGGTCCTAAAAGATCCCCAGGGTTTCCATCATGCCCCTACCACCTGGGCATGGTCTTGAATATAAAGGAACTCGAGGGACAGGTCCCTTTGGACAAGCAGTAGCACAGCACTTGCTCTCGCTGTCACAAGCGCTACCTGTGCTCACCTCATCTTTACAACGTCCGCCTCATTTTCCACCACAGAAACTGAGGACCCAAGATGTGTGACATGGCTAAGTTTACACCAACTTCCTCACAGTATGTTCTGAAGGTGCAGCAGGACACAGCAGGAGAGACTGGGGAGCTGAGGAAGGTGCGCAGGTCTGGGCAAATCTTTGGTCATGAGTGAGTTATGGGTTGATGACCTGGCTAGAGGGTTTTTTCCTTCAACTTTACCTGTCAAATAGGTAAATTTGAGTCTCAAAATCGCTACAGATGATCTGAAATAACAATAAAAATGGCCCCCACCAGAATGCACCTGCTACCACGCCCTTAGGGCCTACTATGTTCCCAGCCCTGTTCACTTCATCTTTACAACATCATAAAGTGAAGACTGATTATATGTGTAAACAGAAGCTCTGAGCAGAGAGGTGAGCTGCCCATAGCTGGAGCCAGGAAGTGGTGCAGAACAGACTCAAGCCTCGGCTACCTGTCTCCTGGGAGCACACTGAGCCCACGTCTGCTCTGTCCTTCCTCTCCCCGCTCCATCCCACACTGTCTTCTGTCGACTTCTTCCCTGTGTCCCTCCTTCTTGACTAACAACTAAAGTGAGGCCCCATGGCTGGGATGCAGGCGATGCAGGGAGGAACCCTGTGGAAGCTTGCCTGCCTTCCCCATCCTGCTTAGCCTGCTCCTGACTGAACAAGGCCACAGGCTACAGCTCAGAGGTGTTCCATGCACAGGTGCTTATACAGGCAAAAACGCCTAGCTGCCCATCCGCAGGGGAGTCAGAGAGCAATTCACTGACTCCTGCACAACAGAACTGTGCTGCTGCAATTAAAAAGAACAGATATAGGGAACAGTCTCTCCAATACAGGGTCATGGGAAGAGAGGACAGGACATGTGTTTTGAATGAGCCCATTTGACTATCTTTTTTCAATGTGTAACTTAATCTTAGTTTTCTTTTTATTATGAAAGCACTCTTTGCATTCAGTAGAAATTTCACATGACATGAATGTGTCTAGGGGCTGGACTATGTCAAAAGGCTGGACACAGAAAACAAGGCAGTGGCAGCTTCTGCTCACTCATGGACCTGCTTCCTCTACTTTACTTCTTTTGTGCTTGCTTTCTTTCTTTCTTTCTTTCTTTTTTCTTTTCTTTTTTTTTTTTCTTTGTTTTGTTTTGAGGCAGTGTCTCACTTTGGTAGTCCAAGTTGGTTCTGAACTCACTATGGAAGCCAGGCTGGCCTTGGACTCACAGCAATCCGCCTGTCTCAGCCTTCTGAGAGCTGGGATTACAGGCGTGCACCACCACACCTGGCTTATGTGGTGCGAAGCAATCCAACCCATGGCCTTGCATTTGCTGGGCAAGCATTTTAACCACTGCGCTATTCCTCCAGCCCCTTCTTTTAAATTTATTTTTTTAACTGACACGTGTGTTTAGTTTTTATAACAAGCCAATGTTCCTTTTGTGAGAAAAATTAATATAAAAAGTAATGCATGCCCAATGTAGAAAAGTTTAATATAGAAATGAATAAAAAAGAAAATTAAAATAAAAATTGCCCATGTAATCAGGCCCTGGGGACAAACTCTGCAAATCTGATGGGGAGCTTATTTCTCTTCAGAAAAGGAAATTTTCTACCAAGGACACATTCTCAGGCCACTACAGAGTCCCCTGAAGCCCTCCCAAAGGCCCACCTAAGAAATATTGAGCCCTCAGAGGCTTTGAAATTGCACACCACCTCTGGCTCAGAATTCCTGCTTTTAGAAATGCATCTTAAATAGACAAGTGGGAGCTCAGAGGTAGGGCACTTGCCCAGCATGTATCAGGTCCTGGGTTCCATCCTTGTTGTTGAGGAAAAAATATTATTAGGCAGCACCAAAATGTTAGAATGATGGTAGCCGCTTCTGACTAGGGGAACTGGAAACAACCTAAACACCCATAACAGGAATCTCCAGAGCAAACATGAGAGATTCACACTATAGGTTCTACAGCTGCCTCAATTATGATGGGGATCAATTGTTACCGACATAAAACGATCATCATGTGACATTACTTAAAACTATGGCTTGACTATCATTTCTGTAAAAAGAAAGAAGGGAGAAACTTATCTTTTAAAGTATGTAAGTATGCTTGGAAATGGGTCACAAAAATATATTCCACATCAACAGCCAGTTTTTACTCTAGATAGCAGAATTGCAAGTGATTTTTTTTTAATGTTACATCTTCCCACAATGGCCATTATTTATTACCTTGCACTGTTTTTTTTTTTTCCTCAGAGCTGAACCCAGGGACTCAGCATGCATATACACATATACGACTGCACTACACCTCAGCCCTACTTTGTACCTTATAAAAATAATATACCAGCACAGTCTTCAGTCAGGTCCTTTGCCCTGGAAGTTCCTCCTGTCTGGAATGCTTTTCCTCAAATGTTCTCTACTTTCTTCAAGCCTTTACACAAATGTCACTTTCTGCAGGAACCTTCCTGACCAGTCTTTATTTAAGACTGCCATCCTCTGGCTGGCACACGCCTATAATTCCAGCTACTTGGAAGCTGAGGCAAGAGGACCACAAGAGCCAGGCCAAGCTGGACAGGTGAGATGTTGTCTCAAAAATACTTGTTAAAAGGGCTGAGAATGTAGTACAACACCCTGGATTCAATCCCCAGTTTCTGTGTGCAGTTGTGGGGAGAGAGGATGTCGCTCCTCCCTTTCCTGTCTGTCCCTCTTCCCTTGTACCTTATTTTATTTCCCTTTTATTGCATAGAATTTACCAACAACTGTGTCATTGGGTTATTATATTTATCATCTATAACCTCCTACATCCCCTTCCCAACCAGCCCAAAAGCCAGCCCCAAGAGGGCAGAAATTTTTGTCTGTTTTGTTCTAGGGACTCCCAGGGCAGCCTGTAGAGCTTGGTGAATAGTAAGAGCTGAACATTAACATCTGAGCAATAAATGAGTGGATGAAATATAAACCAGCAAACAATTTTCCATAGGAAGACTGTACTCCACCCTCACCCTTCTGATTTGCAGAAGCAGTGGCATGGACGTGATGGGCCTGGCAGGCCTGGCAGGGACAGGTGGGATGAAAGATGTCCCTTTCTCCTTCCAGATTTATGCTCCCTTCTTTCTCCTGTGTGGTATCTAAGCGCTGAGTCCTAAAGTAGCATCGCCCCCTGCTGGGAAATCTGAAGAACTGCAGGACAGGACCACAGTGATTGCCATGTTACTTCCCAAATATTAAACCTGAACCTTTGGAAAGCAAAATGGGATGGACACGTGTGGGGCCTGTTTCCTTGGGGTAACCAGATGCGTCTAGGGCTGGCTTTTTAGGCTGGAAAAGCAGTCAAAAAGGAGCTCACCCTCTTTGCTGCAAGATATGGACTCAGAAAGTCACATCTAGCTGTGGGTAGATTTTTCCTGAGAGATTTGGCGCAGACTGACAGTTACAGAAATCAGATGCAAGTCAAGGCCAACTCCTTAGGGATCTTTTTTATAACTTCAAGTTTTCCTTAGTTTCTTCTAGGTTTTGTATTTAGCATATTTTCTTTTACCTGATCCACCCCACACAAACAAAATTTGAAACCCATTTTTCACCCAGACTTTTAAACAAATGTTTAAGTTCAGGTGCGGACTGTTTATTGGCTGAGCATTTCACTGAGCATTTACTGAGTGCCAGGCATGGTTCTAGGTGCTGGGGGTAATTATAGCAATAAAGATTTCAATCTTCACGGAGCAGTTTAGTGGGGGAGACAAGTGCTTAACACAGAAATATATACAAGTATCTAATTCAAAACTGCAGTAAGTGCCCAGAAGGAGAACAGAGTGTTATGAAAAAGCAGAAGCAGATATCAATTTTTGGGATCCACTTAATCTAAATTCTCCCAGTGGCCAGAAATAGTCTCAAGTGGGGAGGAAGGAGAGTAAGAGAAGCTAGAAATTTTCTGGCTTTCAGGTTTAGAGAAACCTATCTCCAGACAGGAGCAATTCATCCATATTAGTTGATGTTTGCTCTGTGGAAAACAGTACAGCACAGGTATTGAGAATCAGGGCCCCAGGTTCAAATGTTGATCTGCCCTCTTAATTGATTACTATCTCTTTTGTCCTACTGAGTTATTATAGAGACTTAGTGAGATAACAACATACGGTAATGACAAAAAGCCTGATAAGTAGCAATTATTCAGTAAATGGTCATTATTATTAAAGGCTCTAAGAGGTTCTGGAACCAAGGCATCTATTTATTGAACTAGACTCACTTGGTGACTGCAGAAACTTTCTGTTACAAGACATTTTGAGTTCCACTACACACATTTGGGAAATATTGCTTTAGTTACTGAGGGTGAGATGGCATAGGGGATATTATTTACTGGGTACCCAGATCCCTTACCACCTTTTTTCTTGTTGATAGAACTCTGATTTGTTCAGGACCTGACTAAAGGGCCTTTGATATCAAAGACGGCAGAGCAGGCTTGGTAGAGATACAGGCACCTCACCTTGGTCTGGCCCAGGAGCTGAACAGAAAACCTTCCAGGGACTTCTCTGGAAGAAGGTTTTCTCCCTGGTAAGGAGCAAATATGCATAGAGGAACACTTTCCCCACCACCATGTGCTTTAAGCACTAAGGAATGAAGACTAGTCAATCAGGTCTGTGGATGCCATCTTGGGCCATGAAGAGAAAGCCAACAGTCACTGAAGCAACCCCAGGTCCTCCAATCATGCCCAACAGCTGAACAACCCTGAAACCGCCCATTCTGAAACTCTTTATGAGAGAAAAATCATTTCCCATCAGTTTAAGATGTTGCTAATGATTTTCTGTCACCTGCAACCCAAAGGACCCCTCACTGATCCAGGGTCCCAACTGTTCAAAACTAAACCAGCCTTTGTCTTAATGCTCACCAGTTCGCCTTAGGACGGCCTCTGGGCACTGCCTGCATGACACCACTGCCTGCCCTAGGGTCTGTTCCTTTTGGAAAACCATGACTCACCTCAGAGGCCTAGCTGGCTGTACACCTTCATTCCACAGAAGGTTCCATAATCCTGCCCTCTTTGTCTTTTTCATTGCCCTTGTCTATTTCTGTCCTTTGTAAAATGCCCTGGCCTCCAACTAGGATACAGAGGTATTAGCACGCTCTCCCCTTAATCCCTCAGGCTCCTGCTGCTTGACCAGAGTCACCCAGGAGAATAAGGTCAACTTAGTTTTTTCTGTCTCGCTTTTCCTGGTAAAACAGAAATGCTCCATGGTTCCACTTGCTCCAACCCTGAAATTCTCTCCCATTCTTACCACACAAGACCAAGAACTTTCTCACCTTCAAAGGCACAAAACCAAACTCAAGGCACATGACAAACAGAGTTCCATTCCTCTAGTAAGCACCCATGACGGATACTGCTAATTGATCACAGCATCTGTGGCTCCATTCCTTCTTCCAGCACCCATGGCAGACATTGCAAATCACTCACAACACTGTCATACTGAACTTAGCTGGCGTTGGAAGGGAAGAGGAGTTGAGACCTTTGACTTTTTCCAGGTGGATGGGGGCAGGAAGTGGACAGTGAAATCCTTACTCACCAAGAAGGTCCCCCTGAAGCCTATTATCTTGCCATTCTTGCAGTCAGCCCAAGGCGGGTCAGAGGGCCTCCAGAACTTGGGACAGGCAGGGTGGCAGAACACACTGGTACACCTGCCCTGGAGACATGGCATATGAGCTTCTCTAGACCTTTCCCACAGGCTTCCTTGGACTTGCTCCAGACCATCTTCAGTCTCTGTTGAATCCAGTTCAAAGTCTACAGTGATCACCTACTATGTGCCAGGACTGAGAACTCTGGAGAGATGAATGAATCCTGGCCTCTGTCCTGGAAAACTCTAGAGAAGACAGCCTAACAAAATGATGACGCAGAAAGCAGCAAGTGCTACAGAGACCTCATTCATTCACTTATTCATTCAACAAATAGTTATCAAGTGATTACTATGTTCCTGGGCTGTGTTGAAGGAAGCAATAGTGAGCAAGATGGACACAGCCTCTACCCTGGAAAGCTACAGTCCTCGCAGGGAGTCAGATGTTCACCCAGTAACCAGCCAAAGAAATGTAGACTGCAACTGTGGCCCAATGTGTGTGCTGGCGTGGGTGGAGAGCACGGCACCAAGGGGGCTGGGTTTGATGGCCTAAGGAAGAATGAACCAAAAGGATCCAGACCAGAATTTCTCCACAGAGACTGACTTTGCTTCCAGAGGATGTGTGGCAACATAAAATTTGGAGGCATCTCTGCTTGTCATCGCTTGATGGTATCTGGGGAAAGAGGCCAGAGAGGCTGCTCAACAATCTCCAGGCAGAGGGCTGGAGGAATATCACAGTGGTCAAAGCAATTGCTAGTAAGCACAAGGCCCTGAGTTTGATCCCATAGCACCACATAAACTGGGTGTGGTAGCACATGCCTGTAGTCCCAGCACTTAGGAAGCTGAGGCAGGAGGATTGCTGTGGCCAGCATGGTCTATGGTGATTTCAGTACCTGTCTGGACTACAGAGCAAAGCCCTGTTTTAAAAAATAAAAAGTAAAAAAACAGTCTCCAGACGGAGGACAGTCCCTTCACAGCAATGACCAGCCTGATCTCAGCAGGGCAGAGGTAAGAAGCCCAGGCATAGACAGAGGAGAGAAGGCTTACAAGGTGTATGGGAGGGATGTGTCTACCCACAGGGCTAGGTATTGGCTGGAAACATATCAAAATGTCCAGACAGATGAAAGTCTATATTTTGAGAACAGACTGCCATTTGAAAGCACATATAGTGACTTTTGCAAAGGTCCCTCTGGCCCAGAATTTGGAAGGTCAAGGGTAGAAGCTTCTGAACGTCACTAAGATAAGCTGTTATAGGGACCTGAACAGTGTAGCTGGGCACCCACTGTGGGCCTAGCTGAAGGATGGGTGATTCCACTGAATTCAAGGGACATGTCTTAAATTTGATGACCATTTAGGGCCAGACATTCTAAACACTGGAAGAACCCAGTTCAGGACTGAATGACTAGATTTGACTTTTCTCTAAGAGTGAGCAGGAGGCCCTGACTTCTCACCCAAAGACAAGAACGGGTCTACTATTTTGTCCAGAATTATCTCAATGAAGCTATACACATCCCTTGGGACCAGGTTCTAACCCAACCCACTTTGCAGGGAAAAGGGAGGCTCACCCAGGAAGGGCTTCTAGCCCTTCACTGTCCAAACCCTAAGCAACAGGAGTAGCTTTTTGCCCTGCTGTTGGCTCCAAACTTCCCTTTCTCCTGAAGCCCCAGTTAGGAGATACAGGGTCAGTGGCTTCCACCCTGACCACCCTCTACCTCTGTGCTACAGGGAACCCGTCTTCTCTACCCAGGCATCATTCTGTGGGTCAGTGTATCTCAAACTGGGCCAACTGACTCCTGACTCTGAACAGCTGGCAATGTCTGGGAACATTCTGGGTATCACAGCTTAGGAAAGGGGGCTTTCTCCCAGCAGGTGCTGGGCTGAGGCCAAAGATACCCCACACGCAGGCTGCCAGAGCAAAGGAGGATATGGCCCCAAATGTCAGCAGAGCTAAGGCTACCATAATGGAGTCCCAGGCACAAAGGTCTGCATAGGAGCCAGGCAGGGCCTGAGCTGAGTGTTGGCTGAAAACGTGTTGAAAGGTCCTTCACCCCACAACCCCAAGTCGGATGACTAAAAAGCCAGCCACGCAGTCTTTATATAGCTCCACGCCCACAGAGGGGACCTGGCTTGGCTGTCAGAGTGCCAAGTTCCTCAGCAAGGGGCTGTGGCTGTGGGTGGAAAGGGGAGGGGTTGAGCTGCAGCTGTTGCTGGCATCAGGACCACACCAAGAGGACAATGCCCAGGAACGTCAGGCATGCTGCACGACAGCTGAGCTGTGGGCATCTGAAGGGCACCAGTGAAAATGGGATTGTCTGGGGGGGCTCTGCCCCCCACAATGGCCAGGCAGGTGACCAAGAGCCAAAAATACCAGGGAAGAAAAGGCCACAGCTATCTGGCTGCCCAGGGCTAGAGCTCCATGCTCAGGTTGGGTTGAAGACCAAATTGGGTCCCTGGGAAGTTTAAGGGAGGAAAACTGAGGTCTAGTTAAAATCTCAATTAGAATCCCAGCACTGCCCAGTGCTGGCAGTGGGGGACTGGGGAGTCACTATGAGCCTCAGTTTCTTCACCTAGAAAATGGGTCTCATTTTAGTGCCTGTCTTAAGCACTATGGTGAGCATGAAGAAAGAAGACAAGAGGATACTACGCACTAAGCACTAAGGACAGGAAGCAGCAGGTAGGAGTAGAGGCGGTGACTTGATTTCTTCCGGGACCTCAATTTGGTGAGGTCACTGTGCAGAGGCTGGATGAAGGCCATGGTGGGCAGGTCTGCTTTCCCCAGTACTTGCTATGAAACCAGAAGGTCCAAGTCCAAGCCATGATATTGCCTCTGGGACCCAGTACATGTCTGTTCAAATACAGTCAGCACAAAGCACCTGCCCCCACGAGTTCTGCTGAGGGGCTGGGTGTAATATATGAGCCTGGAAAGGTAACTAGAAACAACCATGTGTGTGAGCACATGTGCACACACATGCATGTGTACACACACATGCACACATATTCATCGTGCATGGACTCTGTGCCTGGCATGTGCCAAGCCATTTACACAGATTACATGGGTGACCACAGCCCTTTGCTGTGACCAGTGCCTGGCGTGCAGTCAGCATACAGCACACGTCAGCTGCTAAGATGAGGAGTGCCGTCAGCTAGCTGCACTGTAACAAGTCTTCTAGGGCTTAGGCTATTGTTTCCCTTACTTATCAAATGAAGAATCTGAGGCTTGGCATGGTAACACCATTTGTCCAGGTTCTCACTGGCAAGGAAGTGGAAGAGCTGACCTGGAACCAAGCTTTCAATCAATGCACCACTGTGGCAGGTCAGGGCCAAGTGGTAAGATCTTAGTGTCAGGCCAAGGAGGAGAGATAACATCTTTGGATGATGGACAGCCACTGAGGATTCTTGAGTCATCATCAGAAGGAATATCAGAATAGAGCACAGAGGAGGGAAGTGAGAGTGTAGACAGAAGGCAAGAGAAGGGAGACCCCAAAGCCATCAGGAGTTACTATCACAGGCCAGAAATGACAGAAGGTTAGGGGGGAATGAATTTGCAATACACAAGGAACAGAACAGACTGACATCTCCAAGAGGGGGTAAAGTCAAGATGGCCGAGGATCTTGGTTTGGAAACTTGAGAGAGTGAAGTCATAATAGAAAAAGTGTGAGAAAGGAAGAGGGGAGAAAATGAGTTCATGTTTGAACATGTTATTTATTTTACCCATTTACTTGGCATGGGTGCCCAGCCAGTGTCTGAGGTAAGAACTGCCATTGCGATGTCCAGGAGGATTCTAGAACTTTAAAGCTAGTAACTCATTTATGCCTCAAAATAACTGTCTTTTTTAACTTGCTATGCCTGTAATGAATGCAGAGCCCCAAGCATGCTATACAACTGCACTACCACTGAACTACAACCCCAGACCTTTTAAGGTTATTTTGTTTCAAGACAGGATCTCACTAAGTTGCCCAGGCTGGCCTCACAATTTGTTTCTCCTGCCTCAGCCTGGGATTATAGATACGTGCCATCACGCCTGGATCATGACAGCTCTTTAAAGAAAGGACCACTATATATCCATTTCACAAATGATAGAACTGAATAACCAAAGCTGATGTTGCTCACCTAAGTTGTGTTCAGGGCACAAAGGGTACCCAGGTCCCTGCTGACCCAGCTCATCTGTCAAGTGTATCTGACTTGCTAGAGAGGCTGCCTTCCCCCCTTAGGGGCTCTCAGTGACGCCTAAGGGCCCTGACAGAGGAGATAGGATATCACTTGGTAACAGAGTCCTTCAGCCACACTCTGGCTGGCAAGGTCTGGTCTGCCTTTGTTCTATGGGAGCAGTGGACCCTACACCCTCCTTAAAGGGCCTTATGCTGTGAGACTCAGTAGCCAGCTATGAGGGTCACTCACTGAAGAAATGAGTAATTACAAAATGTTTGCCTGTGCCAGGCTCAGACTTAAATATTAATAGGTAACCAGTTTAATTCTTTACTGACACTAATGGACTCGCTCTGCTAAGGAGTTTGTAAAAAGACCACATAGAAAATGATTGTAGGACATTAATGACTTAAAGCTTAGATTCTGGGAGCAAAAGTAGAAAAACCACCTGCAAAGAAAAAGAATTAAGATATGCCCCCAAGAGGGCTGGACTAAAATCTTTAAAGGCCCTAACAACTGAAAAGACACCTGTTCTGACCGCCTCCTATTGAACATGTAGTACTGAATGGTCTGACTATTATAAAAACATTCATTCCATAATTCTCTAATTTCTTCATGATAATGATCTTCATCCTTTAAAAAAAAATTAGACCGAATACCTTCCAAAGAAATAGGTGGGATTTTATTGTTGTTGGCACTCTGCTTAGCTGGTGCCCTGAGTTTTTATTAAGTGTGCTGAGTTCTGGGCCCAGCTTGGCCACAGAGAGGAGGCCATATGACCACCATCAGCGTGAAGAAGGGCTCCAAGGCCATGGGAGTGGAAAACCCCAAGGACAGGAACATGTGTGCATGTATGAGCATGCGTGTGATATGAAACCATTCACTGGAAAAATGTGTGGTAAGATACCATTACTGAGAAAAAAAAAAAAAAAGGTTTGTTTGAATGTGCAGGTTCGTGAGAGAAAGAGTCTGGAAGACTAAATCCAACATGATATCTTGGATTAGATACTGGAACAGATAAAGGGCAAGAGTGAAAAACTAGAGACATCTGCATGTCATCTGGAGCTCAGTCAATGGTGACATGCTGATGTCCTTTGGTTGTTACCACTAGAACATGGCCATGGAAGAGGTTAAACATCACAGAAAACTGATGTTAGGACCAGGATAAGGAGAACTTTGTAACTTTTCTATAAATTTTAAAATAAAAATTGTATTTAGGAATAAGTTCCAGAATAGCAAAACCAAGTCATGGTACCAGAGATGGGAAAGTCAGGACTTTTGGGAGGTGTTGACTGAGAGGGGTGCTATAAAAAGTCAGGGAGCTACAAGGTCCTACACCCTGACCTGGGTGGCATAGCATGGTGTACACCAATATGAATACTCAGCATGCTGAACGCATGGGAAAATTGCAATTTACTACATGTGCATCTCAGTTAAAAAAAAAAAAAAAGTAAGTAAATAAATCAGCCAGAACCCAGCAGTGCAGGCCTGTAATCCCAACACTCTGGGAGACATAGGCAGGAGGATCTCAAGTTGGAACCCACCCTGGGCAACCTAGCAAGATCCTGTTTCAATTTTTTAAAAAGGGCTAAAGACATACCTCAGTGCAAAGGCTTAAAGTTCAGTTGCTAGTACCTGCCCTTGCTCCAAGCAGCAAAGAATCAAGAGGATAACCCTGAGGGTTTCACACTGAGCAGCCAAACCGGGTTCCTGGAGGGAAAGACTGGGATGCTGCAATAGGAGGGAGACTCAGTCGATACATTTCAGAAACTTTTTATGAGAATGTTTTCATTCAGATAGTATGAATTTATTCTTTTTGGCAGTGCTAGGGATTAAACCTCGGGTTTCACATGTTTAACAAACATTCTACCACTAAACCACATCCCCAGTCTTTTTTTTTTTTTTTTCTTGAGACAGGTTCTTACTCTGTATTCCAGACTTGTCCTGAACTCACTTTGGAGCTTAGGCTGACCTTGAACTCAAGGCAATCCTCCTGTCTCAGCCTCCCAAGTGCTGGGATTATAGGTATGCACCATCACTCCCAGCATATGTCATATTGAGAAACTGAACCCAGGTCTTTGGCTTGCTAGGCAAGTGCTTTACCACTAAACAACATTCCCAGCCTCCCAGTTAATTTTTTAATGGATGTATGTCATGCACACAGCGAACGGCACAGATCTTAAACGTGTGCTTCACGTATCTTCACAGATGTAACACACCTACATCATCACCACCTAGATCTAGACATTCAACATTTCTATACCGCTAAAGGTCTTTAATGACTTACTCATCAGTTATCTCAAATTCTGTTTTAACTGGTCTATCTTGTACTGCTTCTATAGTTTGGCTCAACCTGGAAAGCAAATCTCTGGCATTTTCCTAGTCCCGGCTTCCAAAAACACAGATTCACTTTGCCATTCATTCATTCACATGTTATTGGTAATTTAAATGCTAAAATTGACTTTTAAAAACTGTCAGGAGCAATGATCTGCCAAACACAGCTCTAAGGTTTACAGATGTTCCTTACTGCTCTCCTTCTTTATCCCATTTTACAGATGAGAAAACAGACTCAGAGTGGAAAAGAAACCTGCCTAAAGTCATACGCTGACCCTGAGTGAAATTGTAGTTTGTCCAATGAGAAACCCCTAAGCTACCAAATTAGGTCCCGGCAAGGAGAACCAAAAGCAAATATTCTTCCTGTTCCCCACCTACCAGATGACCAATACCTTCACAGATCTGAGGTCTCTGGGTCAAAACACTATGTCCTCGTCTCCAATGTTGCTAAGATACATGGGATGAGCCTGATCTGTTTTTCCACCACAGCTATATTATTCCTGCCCTCAAGTGCACCAGGTTTTCTTTTAATCCTGGGATTTTGTGAATTTTGCCAGGTTCTAATCTCACTTTTTTTTCCCCCTCACTTTTTCCATCTTGGAGCTCACGGGTCCTTTCAGTCTAAATATTTTTGTTTACTTCCCAGCTGAAGACTATCTTCTTATATGCCTTGCTGACTTCACACTTGTTTCTAGAACGTTTCCCTTTGTTTGCTCCATGTCTGCTACTGAGCTGGAATGGACACCAACCTTGCATATAATTCATCTACTCAGTTTCTGGCATGGAAATTAAGACTAAAAGCTCCCCGAAGTCATTTTTGAACTTTACCTGAATTTCTTGCCTAAAGTTGGTAGTTTTTAGTTTTGCCTTATGGAGTGTCTTAGTTACTTTCTTGATATGGTATCAGAATACCCAACATCTGAAACTTCGGGAAGGAAAGATTTATTCAGCTCACAGATTGAGAAGGTCTTTCTCAGGCCATTCACAGGGAAAGATGGGAGCACATGGCAGGAAAGGTCTGGTAGAGGACCACTGCTCATAGCACAACAGGCAGGAATCCAAGTGAGAGAAGAGAAAATGAAGCAAAGGCCAGAGTTCTTCCAGAAAGACATTCTAACAATGTTTCTTTGTCCTTCCTTGTATTAATTCAACCTGCCAGTTAGGTAACCCACAAATCACAAACACCCAAGCATCTGCCCCTTCCAGCCAGGCCCCACCACTCTACAGCACACAGTTCCGGAGGTATCCCACTGCACCCAAATACATGAGGCTTTTGGAGGATATTTCAGACCCAAACCATAACATGAAGTACACCAATGCATGGGCTTTTTAAAAATAAGGAAACTAATACACTACAGTGCTTTCACGATTGAACACTGGACCATATTCTGTTGAGCATAAATTCTCACTTTTCTCAAATTTAATCTGTGCGAATTTCCACTGGCTTAGCCCATTTTGTGTTGCTAGAACACAAGATCCAATTTATAAAAGTGAGAAAGTGAGTTTACATTTGTAGGGGGGAAGAGATGAGGTTTTGGGGTTTTGGTGTACACTTCCAAGCATTTTAAACTTCATTTTAAAAATCTGTGTACATTTCTACATATTTGTGGTACTGGGAACTGAATTGAGCTACAGCCTCGGCTCATTTTTTTGTTTTTTGTTTGTTTGTTTGTTTGTTTGTTTTGAGAGAAAGTCTTGCTAAGTTGCCCAGGCTGGGGTGGAACTTGCAATCCTTTCACCTCAGTATCCCAGAGTGCTGGAATTATAGACATGTACCACCATGCCTGGTTATATTATTATTACTCACTTGTTGAACTGTTTCTTCTCTGTGTTCCTATTTCTCCAGATGTGGAAGGCACCAAAAGCACTCCTCACAAATGCTAACGTCCCAACCCCTGGAACCCATGAATGCGACTGAAATAAGAACCTTGATGTGGGGAGAAGATCCTAGATTTTCCAGGTAGGCCAGCGCTGTCACAAGCTTCTTACAGATGGAAGGCAGGCAGGTAAGTCGGAGGTTGGATTCAGAAGCAGAATGACGCAGTGCTGAGCCAGGGAATGTGGGCAGCCTATGGGAGCTGGAAAAGGCAGAAACGGATTCTCCAATGGAGTCTGCAGAAGGAACACACTCTGCGGCCCATTTTCTATTTCTGACCTCCACTACTGCCAGATAATAAATATGTGCTAGTTTAAGCTGCCAAGTTTGTGACAATATTTTTATAGCAGCCATAGGAAACAAACACTAGTTTTGCTCTGATTGTTCTAGAAGTTTCTTTTCTGATGGTTCAGCCCTGTGGTTTCTCTGGATTTTAAGACCCGCGAGTGAATGATTACTTTTCTTTTCGGCTCACCTGGACTAAGGTTTGGGTGCAGGAAATGTATTAGCACTAGGAATCCCACAGGCAGCAAATGCCGCGGGGAGCAAGAGGGAAAGTGCTAGGCCACCCTGACCTGCGGTTCACAGAGGACACGCCTTAGCCACCCAGCCTGGAGTGTAGCACAATCCAGGCAGCCCACCTGGTTCCTACCCCAATCCCATGCACTGTGGAGTTGCAGGCTGAACCGCACCGCTAAATAAATCCCTACATTCTTCAATTAATTCTCCACTCCCAGAGCTTGTCACTGTTTTGGGAGGTGGGGAGACGGCAACCTATCCTACAGGTGGCGGAGGAGGGCAAACTTAGGGATTCCAGTTGCCTCCACAGAGCTCATGTTTGACACACGGTTTGGGGGTCCCAAATCCCAGCAACCATGTGCCGCCCCACCCCCATTAGGCGGCCATGTTTCCAGAACCCTGTGGCAACCTCAACGACTTCTCCCAGCAGCAGCCTCACAGGGGCTGTCATGGTCTCCATGTTCCACAGGCAGAATTCGAGGCCCTGAGGAATTCCGGCCGGCGGAGACCCCCTATAACCAATTCTTGTCCAGCAAGGCTTCACCTTTTCTCACCTTCCCAACATAACATGTCTCCTCAGACGGCCCGACAGGTGCCTCTCGGGGACACACTTAGAAGCGCACCGCCTCTGGGGGGCCGACACAGCCCACCCGGAGCAGGCACTCCTCACTCTACCGTTATCACTCTCCACTCCTTCAGCCATGACAGCTCCATGACTGCTGTTCAGCGCGTTAGAGAAAACCCGTGACGGAGCCATTACGCCACACCTCGGCTCTGAGGCCGACTGAGGAGCGCCTCGTTCCGGAAGCGCGGCAGGTTCCGTCCACGCGCATGGGCGTGCGCATGCGTCCTGCGCGGGGTTGAGCGCACATGCGCACCTTGATGCCTTTACGCATGCGCATATGTGCTGGCTCTGCCCGCGCATTTGGCTTTGCGTCACGTGGGTCCGTGTATGCGTGCCTCTCGTGCCCTTGCACGTGTCTGTACACGTGCTCAAACGCATCTTTTGCTGCTGAAAATTCCATTCGAAGAGGCTTCTGAGTAATTCCGGCCTACTGCAGCTGAAGAAAGACACCACACCTTTTTTTCTTTTTGTCCTCGCAGCTCTAAATGGTCCTAGGTTTGCGCTCCCCAAAATTGAGATTGTTTGCTCCCTAAGATGGACAGTAAGTGGCAGGGCAGCTGCCATGTCCCCAGGGCTGGGCTGTCTTGAACCTGGTCTCTTTTTGTTCAGTGGAAATCTTATAAGAAAAAAATACTTTCTTTTTTTTTTTTCTTTTTTTTTTTTTATGCATTCTGGAAAACTCCAGAACTGTGGTTTCTTTGTTCCCCAGAGATCCCAGGTTCATCCTCCCGGGAGGTTTCTGTTGCCCTGTCCATAGTCTTTGCCTCTGGGGGTGCCTGGTCCTGCCTGGAGCCAGCTCCTGCTCAGTCACCATCATCCCACACTAGCTTATCCCTGCATAACGTGCTACCCCAGAATGGCCTGGGCTGTGCCCTGGTTTATTTTCGTTCATCTTCTTGCACTTAAACATCAGCAGAGAGGGAAATTTTTAGGTTTGTTGCCTGTCTCAGGGCCCCAAGGGAATGAATGCCGGTCCAGCCACCATCTCAGTGCCACATCCCTGGGGTGATGGAGGGGTGTTCTCCTTCAAGGCATGGACTCTGGCACTCAGGCCTTCCTGTCACCAACAGTCACTCAATAACTCCATGACTTGATTCCAGAGCCTGAGTCCTCCCACCCCGCCTCCTGGTTGTCTCAAGCACGCCATTTTGGGGCACGTTGCATAATAACATCTGGCTTCAGAGAGTATGTTGGCATTTTCAAGGTCCTGTCAGACCCTACACTGCGGGGAAACGCACCCACATCCACCTCAGCTCCATCATTGTGTGGCCCCAGGCAGCTTCAATGCGCTTTGCCTCTCTGAGCCTCGGTTTACACATTTAGAAAATGCTAACACAGATGAGAAGATGGTCTCTAGCCTATGGGAAGTTGGATATTTTTTTAAATGAGGACAAGGCAGGTGTACGTGGTACCTGGGCAAGCTTTTGGTGAGAGTTGTCATTTCTTCAGTCCGTCAAAAATATTTGTTACTTTAGCCAGGCGTGGTGGTGCACACTTGTAATCTCAGCCCTTGGGAGGCTGAGGCAGGAGGATTGCTGTGAGTCCAAGGCCAGCTTGGGCTCCATAGTGAGTCCAGGACCAGCCTGGGCTACAGAGCCAGATCCTGTTTCCAAAAAAAAAAAAAAAAAAAAAAAAAACCTGTCACTAAGCAGTTACTGTGCGTCAGCCTGGAGGCAGAAGCTGGTGAAGAAAACAGAAGAGGACACCACCCTTGTGAGATGACGGTCCACTGACGCTCCTGAAAATAAGGAAATGAACTGCACCAGATTTGGGAAAGAGAAAAAAGCTTTGGGGGGTGGTGAGTGGCTATTTTGACTAGTGTGCTCAGGGAGGCCTCCCTGAGGACGTGACAGCTGAGGAAAATGGGAAGGAAGGGAGAGAGGAAGCCATGCAAGGACTGACAGGTGTGCCAGGTAGAGGGGACTCTGTGCAAAGGCTCAGAGGTGGGCCCCCTGTCTGATGATGTCACGGAAGCACCACAATCTCTTCTTCCTGCCTTTTTTCAAACTGACAAGCACAAGTGTCCCCCGCCCGAGAGCTGCAGACAGCACACAGCATCCCCCCCCCCACCCCGTGACCGTGACCCAGCCGCCGCCTCTTTAACCTTGAATGCATTTTTGGGTCTCACGTGTCACTGGGTGGCAGTGGCAACCAGTGAGCGAGGCCCTTACTTCAGAAGAACGGCATGGAGATGGAGGGGGGCGCCCTAGGTGGTGTCCGCCTCACCTAGCACTGCCAAAAGTGGTCATGGGGTTATTTTTAAACCCCGGGAGGAAGTATTTATTGTTCTCTGGCAGAGGAGAGCTGGGCAGCGTGTAGGATTCTCCCCAGGAGGCCAGTGCTGTGTCCCCTTTCACCATGGTAAGTGACTGCAGATGATGTTGGGGGGGGTGGGAAAGACCGAAGCCAAGGAAGGCAGGAAGGCGAGAGGTGGCTTCTAAGGACTCCTGCCTCCTGTGGAAAAGAGCTGTGCACAGAGAAACTCAATCAATGGCCCCATAGGCCACAAAGAACAGCAGCTCCCGAGACTCACAAAAACAAAATAAGAGAGTTGGCTTTTTGATGGCTTGTCTACTGACCTCTCAAAGAATCAATAACTCCCAGGGCTTGCAAAATGGGATCGAGAGCTTTTAAGGCTCAAATTGCAATTCTTTTCTCTTGTTCAGGCAGCTGGGGCAAAGAATCTTTTTTGTCTTCACCTTTTGAACTTGCAAATTTAAAACCTTTCCTCTTGTGTTGTTGGGATAGTGTCTGCCTCCCGGAGCCCCAGCACAGTGGGGAGTGTTGGTCAGTGGTGAGGGACTCAAGACTCTGGAGTCACGCTGCCCAGGTTCAACTCGGGCTATGCCTTTTTGTGGCTGTGTGACCTTGGGCGAAAGATCTAACCTCTCTGAGTCTCACTTGCGTCCCTCGTGGAAAGGGCATGGTAAGAAACAACACGTGTGCAGTGTTGGGGCGTTTGCCCTTCAAGTCAGAGAAGTGGGTGAGGAAGCAGGGTTAACTCGCTCTTTTCTGTACTGCTGATGTGGTGCGACAGACATTTAGAGATTTCACTGCCATTTGCATTAAGGGACACTTGTGAGGTCGGGGAGCAGATGGGTTGCAACACACAGGAAGGTGTCATTTTATCTTGACATTTGCCACAGCTTGGTGAGCCTGAGTTTCCTATCTCCTCCAGGCAACCTTCGTCCTGTGTATGTTACCCACCTCTGTGTAAAACACATCAGAACGAGGTTCCTGGACTGCACTTGGGCTGATCCTGGAATGCGGTTTCCCCTCCATCCCCCACGCACAAAGTGTACCTGTGCAAAATCCCTTTATCCCTCCAGTACCTTGGTTTTGAGATCTGAGCATCACAGATGGGAAGCTGAGCCTGATGTCATGGGCTCCCCGGAAGCCAACCTAACTAGGTGTCCAATCGCAAGCTCTGCCACTTCTAACCACTGGTCTCCTCGCAGTCACCCAAGAAAGCCAAGAAGAGGGCGGAGGGCGCCAACTCCAACGTGTTCTCCATGTTCGAGCAGACCCAGATCCAAGAGTTTAAGGAGGTAGGCAGAGCTGGCACGGGTTCCACACTCCCTTCCCTGCAGTGGGACAGAATCCTGGGCCTCTTACTCACCAGGCAAGCGCTGCACCCCAGGCTACATCCCCAGCGCTCCACACCATACACAGAACCTTCCTTTTCCTTTTGTTTTCCTAAGTTCGGAGTGTGTGTGAAGCATTTTTATTTTCTTCTTCCAATTCTGAGGACTGAGCCCAAGCTATACCCTAACACTTTATTTTAATTATTTTAAATTTATTTTATTTTGAGACAGGATCTTTCTAAGTTGCCTAGACTGGGCTTGAACTTGGAGTTCCTCCTCAGCCTCTCAGACTGTGGGGATTACAGATGTACACCACCAAGTCTAGCTTAAAATGTAGTCTTGGATGACTGAACCCTGGCTTTTCTGAAGCCCTGTCACGTGTGAGAGGAAGGTGTCTTATTAAGCAAACCTAAGTACTGATGAGGCAGAATTCAGCTACTACTCAGAGACAGACTGACAGACTGATCTGACCAGCAGCCATGATGGCTGTCATGGTTTGGATCTGGACTTTCCCCTCCAAAGCCACACATGTAGTGTTTGGAGGTGGGGCCGATGGCTCACACCCAGTCAGCCACAATCTCACCTGACCTTTGGGGGAAATATACTATTATGAGATGAAGAGACTAGTTTGGAGCTTCCGGGCAGGACATGATATGTGCCCTTTTGTCCCTCCCCAATAACATTCAAATGGCAGGAATGCGACATGCCATAGGCCACCAGGCAAAGAAGGATTTCTGGAATGAAATGTTATATCTGAACTTGAACTTGTCACCGCCCAAGGACAAGACTATACCATCCTTGCCCTTCCCCATGCCCTGGAATGTGGCCAGCTGCTGGAGGGGCCCAGGAGGGCTGCAAACACTTTCAGCAATCAGCTGCTCAAAGAACTCAAAAAACGCAGCCCCAGCTCTCCATCTGTGAGCTGCCTGGGTGTGTGCATACCTCCCACATCTCCTTGGGAGGTAGAGGTAGACGGCCCCCCGGCCCCCATTACAGAGTGCCCAGGCTGGTGGGGGCATATAAGACCCCAAATTTTAACTTAAAAACCCCAGTTTTATTAGAGATATAATTTGCATTTAACAAAATTCTTTTTAAGTGTATATGTATATTTTTTTTTAGGACAGGCACAAAGTTTTGCAATCATCACCACTATTTAATTTTAGGACTTTTTTTGAAACAGGGCTTCACTCTGTAATTCAGGCCAGTTCTGAGCTCAGTATGCAGCCCAAACTGGCCTCGAACTCACAGCAATTCTCCTGTCTCAGCCTCCCGAGTGCTGGGATTACAGCCGTGCACCACCACCCCCCGGCTTATGTGATGCTGGGGAATCAAACTTGGGTACTTATGGGTACTTAGTGCTTGCTAGGCAAGTGCCTTAACCACGGAGCTATTCCTCTAGCCCTAATTTTAGGACATTTTCATTCCTCCAAAGGAAACTTCATGCCCTTTAGCAGGTGACCCCCCTCCTTCAGCCCTGGCATCCCTCCCCACCATACTCCACCCTCACTCACGTTTTCCATCCCTGTAGATCGGCCTTTTCTGGACATTTCCTACAGTCTGCACCCTTTGTCTCTGGCTTCTATTCCTATCACAGTGTCTTCAGTATACATCCGTATTGTAGCCTATGTCTGAATTTTCTTCTGATTGTTTATTTTTATAATGCTGGGGATTGATCCCAGGACGTTTGCACTGAGCTATATCCCCAGACTTCTTTTTATTTTCTATGTTAAGACAGTATCTTGGTAAGTCACTAAATTGTCCTGGCTATGCTCAAACTTAGGATCCTTCTGCCTCAAGCTCCCAGAGTGCTGGGATAAGAGGCCAATGCCACCAAGCCCAGTGAGTATTTCCTTCCCTTTTACGGCTGGATCATATTCTCCTGTGTGGACAGACCATGGTTGGCTTATTCCACTCATCTGTTGAAGGATATTCTAGGGTCTCCAGTTTGGGGCTATCATGAATTATGCTTCTTTGGAAGTTTGAATACAGGTTTTTGGGTGAACCTGAGATTTTAGTCTCTAGACAAACCTGGGTTTTTCTCTAGCACAGATGGCTGATTCTCAAGGTAAATGAAATCTGTGCCTAACATTTTGAAAAGCTATGCAACTGTTTTCAATCCTGGGCACTTTTTTTTGGCAAGGGAAAGTGGTATGGGGAATTGGCACTTGCATAGCAGGAATGCAATGTCCCTAGGCCACTAGGTCTTCACTGTGAGCTATAAGCCCTTTTGAATAAACTGTCTGTATGGAAAGTTTCAAATTCTGAAGACAATTTTATAAAGACAACCAACCTCTGTCCACATGGGATGCTGAGCTGCTTCCAGCCACCTGATTGTTCTAAACAGCACTGTGTATGTATGTTTATTTTTGAGATGGGATTCACCAAGTTGCCTAAGCTGGCCTTGAACTTGTTATCCTCCTGCCTCAGCTTTCAAGAGTGCTGAGATTACTAGCGTTTGCTACCTCACCCAGCTTTAAATTTTCACTGTTAAACTAAAGTCCTCTGTGCTCCTTGAAGATTCCCAAACCCCACTTCCCCTGTCCTTGGGCTGGCTGTTTGTCCTTCCTGGCCCACCTTCTGAGGATGACCAGCCAATCCCTCCCTTCACAGGCCTTCACCATCATGGACCAGAACAGGGACGGCTTCATCGACAAAAATGACCTAAGAGACACGTTCGCTGCTCTCGGTATGCCCCCTTGACCCCCAGACCTGAACACAGGTATCACCTGTCCCACATACCAGGTAGGAGGAGACCATCTGCAAAGGCTAAGAGCTTCTTTTTTTTTCCAAATAAACAGCTCAGCTGTGATTGGCCTTTAAGACAAACACCAGAATATGGGAAAGAGGTGTTTAATCCTAGGTGTCTTCGTATTTCTTTCCTTTCCTTTGAAATAGCTTTTTCTATGCAATGTTAGTTCACAACAGAAAACTTAGGGCATTTGGAAACGTACAAAAGAGAAAACAACTTTTCCCAAATGGCCACCTTCCACTGTTAACATTAGGGTCTCTGTCCTTTAAGTCTTTCTAGGCCTACCTGTTTGGTTTTGGCTTTTTCAAATCACTGGGATCATGCCCTTTGGGTCCAGCTTTATTTAACATCTAAAGTGTGAGCAGAAGGGCATGTGGATATTTTCCAAACTATCCAAATCCAATCTGCCACCACCCAGCACCATCAATTCCATTCCTCAAATCTCAGGGCCACCATGAACAACTGTGCAGGCCGGGCACTATACAATTCTACAGGGCACTGTTGACATACATAGCTACTATAGTTTTTAATATTGAAAACACAGGCTTTCCTGATTTGTCAAAGGTGCAGTACAGGCGTGTGGCAGGACAGCGAGCAGGTATATAGTGAAAGTCCACTACCGTGGGCTACAACAGAAAAAAAATTCCTCAGGTGCTTCTGGTCTGTCCGTTCCACCTCCCACTGAGAAGGGCTACCTTACACTCTGAGCATTTTCCCATTTGAGTCAAGAACTAAAATATCTGTATGGAAGATTTCAGGTTCTGGAGACACTATTAGAAAAACAGCCAACCCCTCCTCACATGGAAAACTGGGCTGCTTCCAACCCCCAGCTGTTCTAAACAACACCATTAAGATCATTTTCTCACACGTTTCTTTGTCCCTGGTCACTCCCCTCTGGCTATTACTAGACCAGGTTCCTAGCAGTGACACACGCCAGCATCCTCTCAGCCACTTCCCTACAAATCTGAGTCCTGTGTCTCTCTCCTCCAGGGCGCGTGAATGTGAAAAATGAAGAAATAGACGAAATGATCAAGGAGGCTCCGGGTCCAATTAACTTCACTGTGTTCCTGACAATGTTTGGGGAGAAGCTTAAGGGTAAATTCATGTGCGTGCATGTGCACATGTACATGTATGAGTGTGTCTTTGTCTCTGGGCTGAATTAAGTACTAGGAGAAGAGACAGGGTAGGCTGTGCTAGGCAGCTTTTAAGGGGCAGAAGACATAGGACACAAAAATACATGTTTACTTTTTCCGGTACTGGGACACAATACCCAACATCCACATAAAGGGAGGAAAGTGCTCACAGCGCACAGGTCTCAGTCTGTTTCACGGTCAGCTGGCAATGGTAGAACGGTCAGTAGAAGGGCTCACTGGAGAAAAGCTGTTTATCTTATAGTGGACAGGAAGCAGGAGCTAGGAAGGACAGAGCTAGTGTATATCCTTCCAGGTCATACCCCAGTGTTCCACCCCTTCCGGGTCAAGCCACAGTGATCCTCCTCAGGATGTAACCAGACCCTACTTCCAAAGAGCATAGGAATTGGAGAGATTAACTCCCGTAATTGAATGGCCTTCCAAACATGAGGCTTTCCAGGGATACTCGGGATTCAAATGACAACACACGCCGACATCACTCCAGCCATGTGCCAAGTGCGTCCAGGCTTCATCTCAGTTCATAGAACCTAGGAGCAGGTTCTACGTGAATCCCCAGCCTACAGATGGGGACTAAGGCTTGGAGACAGAAAGCCACATAGCTAGCAGGTTGCAAAGTTAGGACTCAGTCCTCATCTCTCTAAACCTGGATTGCACTTGACCGTGGATCAGCCAGGACACCTGGGTTCTTGTCTGCCTTTCACAGAAGCGAGGCTCAGTGTGGTGAAAGGTGGGGATTCTCTTGAGGCCCAGCACCCAACTCTGGCCCAGCACCCAACTCTGGGCCCTGCTGGCTCTGGGGGCACCTGGCCCCCATCCAGGGTCCCTCTGATTCGCAGCCCCCCGCACGTGTCTGAGCCCTGCTTTCTGTTTCAGGGGCAGACCCTGAGGAGACCATACTCAACGCATTCAAGGTGTTTGACCCTGAAGGCAAGGGAGTGCTGAAGGCTGACTAGTGAGTAAGCTCTGAGGGGAGTGGAACCCCCCATTCTCATCCCCCAGACACTTGACTTGCTTTCCTCTCTCTGCAGCATCCGGGAGATGCTCACCACACAGGCAGAGAGGTTTTCTAAGGAAGAGGTAACGAATGGGGTCCTTTGGGTGCTCCCCAATACCTGGCACCAGGGCTCACCCTGCACATGTCTATACCTCCCACACCTCCACACAGAGAGACCAGCTATTGTCTACTGAACCCCTGCCTCATTTGTTTTCTTAATCACTCCATGAGGACCAGTAATGTTGTCATTGTAGAGATGAGAAAACCGAGGCCTTTGGCAGGAAAGTCACTCTCTAAAATGACAGCACTAAAAATGCAAGCCCAGGTCTGTCTGATCCCGTTTCCGCCCTCCTCACAATGCACAGGGACGTGGTTAGCATATCCACCTACTGAACCCAGATTGCTGCACAAGTTGTGCATCGCACAACTCTCCCAGCCAGTGTTCTTTTGTAGGTTGTGAATTTATGGCAATGCCTTGTTAACAGGTGATAGTAACGTGTCTGGAAGGACACTTGTTAATTTGCCAAAGGTCCTGTATGACTGAGCTGTGGTCCCATCAACATTATTAATGAATCTTAATGAGCCCATTGAAAAAATCCTCATACTCTCTTAAGCTTCTTTTCATCAAGTCTTGTGCTTTATTAAAATTTATATTTATATTTCACCTCCAAAATTCCAGCAGTTAAAAGAAATACATCCCCCCCACCAGAGGCATGACTTTGGACAATCTCCTTAGCCTTGCTGTGCCTCAGTTTCCTCATCAGTAAAGCAGGAATAACAGAACCTACTTCAAAATATGCCTTAAGGATTGAACAAGTGAATTGTGGAATTGTGGACAGGTGATAAGGGCGAGTCAGCTATCACAAGTCAATAGGATTTTTTTTTTTTAATAGTTAGCCCAGAGGGGTAGCTCACTGATTAAAGTGCTGGCCTAGGAAGTAGAAGGCCCCTGGTTTGATCCTCCAGTATGACATAATAGTTGGGTAAGGTGGTGCACACCTGTAATCCCAGCACTTGGGAGGATTACTGTGCGTTCTAGGCCAGCCTGGACTACAGAGTGAGTTCAGGACCAACTTGGATTATACAGCGAGACTCTGTCTCAAAAAAAGAAAAAAAAAAAAAAAAAAAACCAACACCACAAACAAAAAACTACTCAGTACTTGATTTGGTATTGAACCCAGGGCCTCACACATGCTAGGCAAACACTTTGTCAGTGAGATACATCTCCAGCCCTGCCCCATTTTTTTAATGGGAAAACTACGTATTAAAAAATTTAGATTTCTAGCCTAGCATGGTGGTGCATACCTATAATCCAACCAATAATCCTGGGAGGCTGAGGCAGGAGGATTACAAGTTCCAGTCCAGCTTGGGCAACTTAGCAACTTAGTGAGATCCTGTATCAAAAATTAAAAGGCAAAAAAGGATAAAGAGGGGATATGGCTCAGCGCAAAGGCACTGGATTCAATCCCTACTTCCACAAGTAAGGAAATTAAAAACCAAGACAAAACAAAACAAAACAAAAATTAAACTACCTTCCCTCAAAAGACCTGACCCCCTTGCCTGTGCAACCACATTAAAGAGACCAGTTGTCACTTCTGGAGCTGGGCTGTGGGTCCATTTAGCCACAGTCCCCACCAGGCCCTCCTGTTCCCTTGGATAACCCACGAGGCCTCTGTACATTGGCATTTGTGTCTCCTGCTTCTGCTGTGGGGTAACTGGATGGGAGACCCTTGGTCTAGACACCTGGGGAAGGAAGGCCCCGAGGCCATGGGCCACTCCACCACCCCACAGCCTTCCCCTAGGAAGGGTCCCACAGTCCCCAGCATGCCTCCCTGGTGGCTTGCAGATCGACCAGATGTTCACAGCCTTCCCACCCGATGTGACGGGCAATCTAGACTACAAGAACCTGGTACACATCATCACCCACGGAGAGGAGAAGGACTGAACAGAGCTGCCTCCGTCCCAGCCCCACAGGCCACCTCATTCATCTGTCTGTATCTTCCTGATGCCCGTGTGGCTTTTAGGTGTCACTGGACTCACAGACAGAAATCCAGTGGGGGGGCCATGTTCAAATAAACAGGAGGTGGTATATCTGGTCACCGTGTTCCTCTGACAGAAGGAGGTGCCTAAAGGGAGCAGGACCCTTTGCTAAATCACATACAGGTAGCATGCGAGCTGGGGCCATCCTTGTTGGTATTAAGTCTTCGTGACTCTTTATATAAAGTAGACCTCTGCAACTGCTCAGGACTGTTTCCACCAAGGGCCACATTTTCTGGAATTGTCTGTCAGCTGGATAAGCACAGCCCTTTTTTTCCAAGAGCTGGGGCACTCACAGAACCCAGCCCATGACACCTTCCTTAGGACTCGGGAGGATTGTCACCCACAGATGACTAAGATGGAGTCTGTGATAATACAGAGGAGGAACCTCTCACAAAACTAAGAATATGGGTCACTGGGGAAAAACTGCATTAATTATAAGATGATTGTTCTTGGTTTCGAGTAAAGTAGAAGTTGTCCATACTTCTCTCCTGGCAAGCTGGGGGAGGGACACTGGTTTCTGGTCCTGACTGGGGTCCCAACCTGGGCTCTTGAATTTGAATGACTGAGATAATAGAACATTCAGATCTATTCTTCAAGAATTCCTCAAGAATCCCAACTCAAGAAACAAATTGGTTCACACAACTGAGAAGTGTAAGGGCTTTAGGCACAGCTGCATCCAGGAGCTCAAAAGTGCTGTCAGAGCCTGAGGGGGTCTCCCCACAGCTTCCTTTCAGGTGACTCTGTGCTTGGTGATGGCAAAGTGGCTCTCAGCTGCTTCTGACTCTCTTCTGTCTCCTCAGCAAACCTGATAAAAACAGGCTTCCTCCAGCCCCGTGTGAATAGAGAACAGGGTCTACTGGCTCTCTCCCTGAGCTGATCTCAGAGGATTAGACGATGCTTTGGTTAATGTGATTAACCACCCTCGCCTGACTATACAACCTGGGGATGGGGGTGGGGGGAGGTGTCCTCAGAGGACATCCAACTGGAAAGAGGAGTGGATGCCTAGCACTCTTAAACATTCCAGAGAATTCCAGGAGCCAGGACACTGCCAGGGCAAATGGCACAATGGGAAGAAAAGACAGAAATTGGGCACAAGAGGGTGTCAGGGTCATGTGGGGGGAGATAAAGAAGTTCCAAGGCTGGAGGAGGTAGACATGGAACATCTGGAAGGCTCAAGAACCACCACCGTGCCACTCAGGAGGAACCCAGGGCCAGGCTCAGCCATGTGACAGCCCTGGGCTCTAGGAAGTGGGTCCCTTGCAAAGCTGGCAGTAAACTAGAGGTGGTCAGGGCCCCATGAGCTGTGTCAATCCATACCTATGCAATGGTTTGTGTGACACTGGGAATCTGGTCCCCAGGTTCTGTACAAGAGCTGCCAGTCCCCAGGAAACCCCAGCTCAGGCTGCTCACAAAACAGTGTGTGGCTCAGGGCCTGACGTCTTTGCTACAGCTCTGATGTGAAGCATTCACCCCCAAGAGCCACACATGGAGACACACTCAGAGAAACACACAGAGTGTCTGTGTCTCCAAGTTCCTGCCTGTAAACACCTGTCACACCTCTTGTGGCCCTGGGGGGGGGGGGTCTCAATATTTTGGTCAAGTGTGGTGGCATATTCCTACAATCTCAGTATTCTGGGAAGCTGAAACAGGAGGATCACAAGTTAGAGGCCAGGCTGGGCAACTTAATGACTTAGTGGCACTGTCTTAAAATAAAACTTTTTTTTTGAGGCAGAGTCTTACTCTATCGTCCAGGCTGGTCCTAAACTCACCATGTAGCCCAGGCTGGCCTCAAGCTTACAACAATCTTCCTGCCTCAGCCTCCTACATACTGAGATCACAGGCATGCAGCCACCATACCCAGCTAATTTTTTAAATGTTATGTTGGGGAATCAAACACGGGGCTTCAGGCATGCTAGGCAAGCACTCTAGCCATTAAGCTATGTCCACAGCCCTCAAAAGAAAACATTTTTTTTTGAGACAGGGTCTCGCTCTGTGGTCCAGGCTTGTCCTGAATTCAGGTCAGAGCTCAGGCTGGCCTTGGACTCATGGCAATCCTCCTGTCTCAGCCTCCCGAGTACTGGGATTACAGGCGTGTACCATCACACTCAGCTTATGTGGTGTTGGGGAATCGAACTCAGGTACTTAGCGCTTGCTCAAGAGCTTTAACCGCTGAGCCATTCCTCCAGGCCAAAAGAAAACATTTTTTTAAAGGCTTAGGAAATGTAGATCATGGAGAAGGTCCTGGTTTCAAGTCCACGTACTCCCTCCAACAAGAGTCAGTGTTGTGGCTGCCAGTGAAGCGGCACACCCTGCTTGCCCCTGCTTCGTCCTGTACCCCTGGCGAGGGGTGGCCCAGGCTGGCCACCCTCTCGGGATTCAGATGACTCTGACCTCACCCAATCCTTCCTCCCACACCCTCCCCTACATTGCCTCACCACCCCAGGCCCCGGGTGTCTCAGCAATGGATGTGACAAACCCTGAGGTTATGGAACAAAACATCTATTCTTTCCGGTTATGGTATAAACACGGCCATGGGGCTTTAGACTGCCGGCGACTTCTTGAGCCTAGGCTCGTCACTCTTCTCGGAGATACTGTCCTTGTTCCGAGCCTCCTTGGAGATGTCGCTGTCAAGCACCAGCTGCCGCAGGTTGCTGTGGTCCAGGGGCTGGTCAACTGTGCCAAAGAGGAGACTTATGAGCAGCATGAAACTCAGCCCAGCTTGCCCAGGCTAGGAGGCAGAAGCCCGGAGTGGGGAATATCCACGCAGAAAGTTCTCAGAGTTCAGGAAAGGGAGGACGGGCAGAGAGATACTTCTAGGAATACCCTAACAATTACTGCTTTTTCTCCCAGAGAAGGATGTGAGGAGGCAGAGCTATGATGTACAGCTGCTCAGGGTGGACATTGCCCAAAGATACCTGGAGGGCGGAGGAAATCTGGTTAGGCTGAAATCCAGGACCCACCATATCTACTCAGAGGAATATCTTTGATCAGCTGATCCAGATAAAGGCACCTCTTCTAATTCACACAGCTCTGATGCAAAGGGGTTAGAGGGCCCGTGTGTTCCCACATTCTCTGAGGAGACATTATCTGGGGACATCCTACCCTGTGAGGACAGTGTTACCAGCAGCTGTGACCAACCCCCTTAGAGGGCTAAGTTGGTCATGCTAAGGTGGGGGGGATATCTCTTCTACTTCTGCTAAGTCATAATCGCCCTGGCTAAAGCAAACAAGAGCTATGTCTGTGCGTGTGTGCATAGATGCATACGTGTGTGTGTGTCTGTGTGTATATGTATGTCTCGAGGGCTCTCTCCTCCAATCCTTGCCACTTTTTTTTTTTCTTGAGACAGGGTCTCACTCTGTAGCCCAGGGTTGCCTGGAATTCACAGCCATCTCCTTGCCTCAGCCTCCCAAGTGCTCAGGTTACAGACGTGCACTACCACGCCCAGCTTCTGTGGTGCTAGAGGACAGAACCCAGGGCCTTGAGATTGCTAGGCAAGCACTTTAACCGCTGAGCTACTCCCCTGCCCTCCCTTGGTTCTCTTGAAACACGGATCGGAGAAGTGCTTTTAAAAAATCCATTACTTCCTCTGATTCCTAAAGTCATACAAGGTCACTGTAAGAGAAATATTTATGTAACATGGAATTGTTTAACTTAGAAAAAGCCAAGTCCTCTGCACATCCGGCAATCTGCACCGCAGCAGCGGCTCGGACACGCTTCGCCTTGTGGCGCGTTCCTCATGGCTCTCTCCTTCCCTTCCTCCTGCTTCCTCCATTCCCGCGTCCCTCTGACTCCCTCTGCCCCACCTGGGTTACAAGGGCCATCCTGTGTATCGTGGAAATCTTAGCAGCACCATCACCTCTAATTGCGACAACCACACATGCCCAGTCCAGGCCTGGCTGCACGTCCGCACATGCGCCGTATGCGTGCGTGCCCCCCCCCCGTGCGTGCGCACGCGTGCGCCGTGTGCGTACGCATGCGTATATGCACAGCCTGGTATTGGTGGGAGTTACGGCGCACCCCCTGCGGCATGGCTTTCCCTGCTTTCCCTTTGGGTCTGACGCTCCCAAGGGCGCATGTGTTGTCCTCTGACAGGGACCCCGCCCGTGTGTCCTCTCAATGGCCACTTCACTTAACCAGGTGAGGCATGTCACTTGCTCCTGGTCGGGGCTGCAGGGGCACAGCAGACTCCTACTCCTCTCTGCTCTGAGGAGGTTTTTCTGGAAAGATCTATCCCTGTGCGAACTGGCCAGCTGCTCTCCAGAGGGGCCAGCCCCACTGCCTCCACCCACAGTACGGTGAGACAGTACGGTGAGGGGATGGCCTTGAACCCCGGCCCCAGAGGGCTGGGATTAATCATCTGGCTGCTTCTGTGAACTGCAGTGAGAGGGTGGGGACGGCCCCGTGGGTGTCCTGAAAGTAGAAATGTTGGTGGCCAGGACGTCACTGGAGGAGGGGAACCCAGAGCCTGCAGCTGCGGGCAACTTCCGCCCCAGTGTCATTTAGGTTTTTGTTGTTGTTGTTTTGAGACAGGGTCTAGCTCTGTAGCCCAGGCTGGTCCTGAACTCACCATGGAGCCCAGGCTGGACTTGGACTCACGGCGATCCTCCTGTCTCAGCCTCCTGAGTGCTGGGATTACAGGCGTGCATCACCATGCCCAGCTTATGTGGTGCTGGGGAATCGAACTCAGTACTTACCTCAGGTATTCAGCGCTTGACTTAATGCTTGCTAGGCAAGCACTTTAACCGCTGAGCCATTCCTCCAGCCCTGGCCCAGTATCATTTAATGTAGCCTGGCCAAGGCAGCTGTCACATCAGGGGTGAGTTAAATATAAAAAGTAAATGTTTTACCAAATACAGCAGGCTGGTTTTTAAGTTGATAATTTTATATGGCCCACAATTTATGCCATAAGCTTCCAAATATGGCTTAGCTGAAGAAAGCTCCCACTCTTGCCACAGGACAAGGGGGCCAAAAATCCGCATATTTTTATACATTCATTTTCTTTTTAATGATCACAAAATAACTAAGTAACTGCAATTTTTTTGTGATGCAGGGATTGAACCAAAGACCTTCACTTTGAGTCATATCCCCAGCTCTTTTTTTTTTTTTTTTTTTTTTTTTTTTTTTGAAATAGAGTCTCACTCTGAATCCCAGGCTGGTTCTGAACTCACTGGCATATCCCAGGCTGGCCTTGGAATTAGGCCAATCTGCCTGCCTCAGCCTCCCGAGTGCTGGGATTACAGGCGTGCACTACCATGCCCAGCTTTCTGTGGTGCTGGGGAATTGAACTCAGGGGCTATGCTTGCAAGGCAAGTGCTTTAACCACTGTATCATTCCTCTAGCTTCTCTCTCGCTCTTTTTTAAATTTCTTATTTTGAGACAGTGTCTTTTGAAGGCTTTAGGTTGCCCAGGCTGGACTCAAACTTTGCCATCCTTCTACTAAGTGCAGGTATGACAGACCCGGGACAGCACACGGGACTCTGGCAGTGTCTTCTTGGGACCCTGAACCAACAACCCACCTGGAAGAGACAGAGAACTTACCATCCTCCATTTTGTCACTGGAGGGGTCCGCCCCGACCACCGGCGGTATGACCCTCACAGGCTCCATGGGCTTGAGGAGCAGGGAGCCACCCCAGAACGGGTTGATGAAGGGCTTCAGGACCTCGGTCTCGACCCTCTCCGCCTCCTGCATCCGCAGGTACGATTCCAACAGCAGCAGGTCGTTGGTCTTCTTCTCAATAATGGCTGCAAGAGATTGTGCACTGCCCAGTGGCCACCAGGGGGCCTCTCGCAGGGCGGGGCAGGGGTGCGAGTCAGGGTCAGGAGCCCACGGAAGGGACGGGGGTACGCACTGTGTCTCTAGTCACAGCATACATTCCCAACAGCACGGTGTCATTCTTGCAGGACAATTTTTTTTTTTTTTTTTTTTTTGATGGTACCAGGGATCAATCCCAGGGCATTCACATTTAGCTACATCCCCAACCCATTATTATTATTTTTTTCATTAAGCTGCTAAATTGCCCAGGCTGGGCTATAACTTGTGATCCTTCTGCTTCAGCCTCCCAGACTGTTGGATAATGTTGCTTTTTAATTGTTTTTGATGAACCTCACACTCGCCAAAGCTGCTGCTTTTCTATCTGAAAATCGCAGAGCAAAAGTATTTGCCTCTGAAACTTGCCCGATGCTCAGAATCCTCATGGATTCAGACAATGAAAGCTGAGTCCCCAAGAAGACCACTCAGGAGTATCAAATCCCAAGACTTCCATGAGTGGTGGGTGACCAGGCGGCTTCAGATGGGGCAGGGGAGGGAGGCCTGGCTGTGCTCTGACAATGAAGAGGAGCTGAGTGGGAGCCATTCCTCCAGTTCTGCGCAGGCGCGTTCCACCCAGGCTCATGCCTGCACTTAAGACAAGTGACTGTGACCAGGCACCGCCCCCGCTGAGCCCTGCTTTTCTCCTCTCTTATCTGGGCACTTTCATTTCTTCTTGGCTGGGATGGAGCCTGCTCTCCTGCCTAAGCTTAGAAGGAAAACATTCAGGGCCACTCATAGCAGTGCACACCTGTCATCCTGGCACTCTGAGGCTGAGGCAGCAGGATCACAAGTTTGAGCCCAGCCTGGGCAATTTAGTAACAACTTGTTTTGAAATAAAAAATAAGGGCTGGAGGAATGGCACAGCAAGTTAAGCACTTGTCAAGCAAGCACGAGACCCTGGGTTTGATTCCCTAGTACCACGTAAGCTGGACATGGTGACACTCGGTAGGCTGCAGTAAGAGGATTTCCATAAGTCTAAGGCTAGCCAGAAACTCACTATGGAGCCCAGGCTGGCCTTTGGCTCACAACAATCCTCCTATCTCAGACTCCCAAGTGCTGGGATTACAGACATGTGACACCACACCTGGCTTATGTGGTACTGGGAAGTCGAACTCAGGTACTTAGCTCTTGACTTAGCAAGCCCTTTAACTACTGAGCCATTCCTCCAGCCCACCTCCCCTTTTTTTTAAATGAAAGAATTGAAGCAGAGAGAAGTTCAGAGGTCACATTGTGACTTTGGGAAACTTGCCCAAGGTCCCACAGCTAGCAGAGGAAGAGTCAGGACTTGAACCCAGGCTGGCTGGCTTCTGTGCCCACAAGCCTCCTCACTGGGCCCGCTGTCATGCTCACTCATGTGCTGGACCACCACAGCACCGGGAATTCCTAAGTGTCAGAAAGGCCCAGCTGGACTCACCAAAATACTGCAGAAGGTTGGTATCCGTGACCTTCCCTGTCTCCCCTAGCTGAACTAGGATCTTGGTGGCATCGCAGTTTATTTTCTTAAACAGATTTTCCACCAAGTTCTTGAGATGGTTCAAGGTCTGGTTGATCTCCCTGGACTTGTTCTCAAACATACTCGCTTCCTCGGAGGTCTTCTTCAGTCTCTCCTGGGGACAGACACCGGTCCCATCAGCCCATGCGTAAGGACTTTCCAGGGGGCAGGGGATGGGGACAGCAAGGACCAGCATCTCCTACTGCAAATTTTCAAACCTGTGAGGTGTGAGGCCAATTGAATGGGATGCTGTCGCATTATTTTAAATGGAAAAAAAAAAAAGCAGAAAAAAGGAAAGGAAAATGCTGCTGTGTATTAAAGGGTCATAGGAGTAAATATGGTTTCACATATGAGTTCCATGTAAAAGCGCATGGGTATTTACACCAGTTCCTCAGGTTGCCAATGCATACTAATAAAAAGAATAATTGGGAGAGGGGGAGCACACTGGGATTACAGATGTGAGCCACTGAGCCAGTGGCAGGCTCTCACTCTGGTATTTCGGGCTGGTGCTGAACTCATTGTGTAGCCCAGGCTGGCCTCGAACTCATGGCAATCCTCTTGACTCAGGCTCCCAAGTGCTGGGATTATGGGCTTGCACCATCACACCCAGCCTATGTAGTGCTGGGAAATCGAACCTCAGGCCTTGTGCTTGCTAGGCAAGCGCTTTGACCGCTGTGCTCTTCCTACAGCCCCTGCAGGCCAATTTTGATCAGAAATGGAGGCTGTTCTGCTATAAGCTTAATTAAATGGGCTTGAATTTTTTAAAGTTTATTTTTACATATGTGTCTTTGTGTCTATGTGTGTTGGAGCTCAGAGCTCAGTTTTTTGTTTTTGTTTTTGTTTTTTTTAAAGTACTGGGGATTAAACCCCGGGCTTTTAAACTGAGCTCATTCCCTCATTCCCAGTCTGTCCATCTGACTATCTTTTCATTCATTTGTTTCTTCCTTCCTTTCTTCTTTTGAGAGGGGATCTTGCTAAGTTGCTAAATTGCCCAGACTGGACATAAACTGTGATCCTCCTGCCTCAGCCTCCCAAACTGCTGGATTACAAGTACATATCTCTGTGCCCAGCATTAAGGCCCAACTCTTTACTGGAAAGTTACTTAATAACAAGGGGATGGCGAGTGGAGTTTTGTTTTTTCATTTGTTTTTGTTTGTCCTCACGCGATG
The DNA here is from genome assembly GCA_004027205.1 of Ctenodactylus gundi. NCBI lineage: Eukaryota > Metazoa > Chordata > Mammalia > Rodentia > Ctenodactylidae > Ctenodactylus > Ctenodactylus gundi. The sequence continues at coordinate 424,635 of PVKB01000478.1, read as the reverse complement.
GCCTACAAAGGCAAGAGCTGCTATTCCCAGCTCTCGCTGCCACACCAAGGGTGCACATGCAGGACTAAGGATTTTATTCTGCCTTCAGAGTCCCAAGCCACAGATAGAACCAATGTGCCCAATTTACAGGTGAGGAAACTGAGGCTCAGCGAGGTTATGTCACTATTTCAAAGTCACACAGCTAGGAACTAACCATTCTGAGAGTCCACCCAGGCTCCCCTGCCTTCAAGGGGTGGCCCATCCTGTGTTCACAGGTCTGCAGGGGATGGCAACCAGGGTGATGAGGGAAAGGTACATAACCTCTGGTTTCTCCTGGTTATTAGGGCAGTTCTCCTGCTTAGAGCAGTGGCCTCTGAGAAGAGGCCGCCATCCTAGAGCAAAAGAAATGAAATTCATGCAGGACTGTGGGTGCTCGCAGTGGGGTAGGGGGATGGGGGTGGAGCCTCTAATGGCTCCCAGACCCCCACACAAGGCCACAGGAAGGAAGGGTCCAGACTCTGGGTGGCCCCCAGGGGAGGGGTTGGTACCCCACACGTGGTATCTGCTTGGGGAGGGTGTCCTCGAGCCTGGAGTCCACAGCACCCCCCACCTAGCATCTGGGGAGGCATCTCAGTGAGCAGCACCTTCCCTGCTGTTCCCTGGGGCCCATGAGGGCCATTGCCACCCAGGGCACCAGTCAGTACATGATGGAAACCAGCCATGGAGGGCGGGTAGGGAATGATCGAGCAGCTCGGGCCCTGGGCCAGGTCTGTTGGATTGTGGTCAGAGTGAGTTCATATTTTTTTGAAGTCTCTCATTATCCCTTAATGACAAAACCTGAATTTTTGGGGGGGTGACAATGTGACCAGCTAAATACCCTGTTTCCAAATCTCCCTTGTGATAAGAATGGCCAGAGAGATGGAAATACTGGCTGAGGTTTCTAGGGAAGCAATCTTAGGGCTGGAGAAATAGCACAGTGGTTAGAACACTGGCCTAGCCAGCCCAAACAATTTAGTGACACCCTGTCTCAAAATAATTTTTTTTAAAAAAGGGCTCAGAGGTAGAGTGCTTGCCTAGCACATTCAAGGCCCTGAGCTCAATCTGCAGTAGCACGCACACCCACACCCACACCCACACCCACACACACACACACACACACACACACACACACGTTATTACCAACGAAAACAATCAACACAGAAAAGGAAAGACTAAGGTTGGAATCTGTCTGGACAAGACTGGCCAGCTGGTACCTGGGCTGGACTCCCTGACAAGGGGGACAGCTTTACAGTGAGGAGACCCCAGGGACAAGAGCTGCAGGGATCCCGTCATCCTGTGACAAAGGGTCAGGACACATCCAGACAGGCCCCAGGACAGTCTCAAGCTGCAGGACAGACATTGCACTGCTCCTATCGCCTGGGAACAGGCTGCCTGGCAGACACAGAGGGGACGGCAGCCCCTTGCGGCACACCCAGCTCACCTCCAGCTGTTTCAGGAAGGAGCGGCTGTCCTCATGAGATGACTTCTGCTGGGACCTCAGGAAGATGATGTCATCCTGCCAGGGAGAGAATTGGAGCGTGAGGACAAGTGGGTACTCCCCATGCATCCGCACCGAGGACAGGCCTGGGCCTCAGGTGTCCTGAGGGCCCAGATGACCCTTTCAAGAAGCCGGAGCCCTGGGTTTCTCTTCAGCCTCCAGGGCTTATTCCTGACTTCCGGGGGCCAGACAAGCGCTCTGGTGCTGAACGACACTCTCAGATCACATTTCTAATTAAAAGGAGAGTGAGAGCTAGGTACGGTAGCCCAGGCCTGTAACCTGGCACTCCGGGAGGCTGAGGCAGGAGGATTGCCAATTCTGAACCCAGCCTAGCTGACTTAGCAACTTGGCAAGATCCTGTCTGAAAATCAAAAATGAGGAAAGGGATGGGGGAAAAAATGAAAAGAAGCTCAATGAAAAGGCCCTGGGGTCAGTCCTCAGTACTGCAAGCAAAACAAAACAAAAAACTCTAGCCACGTGTGAATACATTGGTCAAAACATAGGTCGTGCTGCTGCCTAAGGAACTAGCTGTTTTATTTAATTGTAGGGAATTTAAAGTTAAACAGCCACACATGGCTAGTGGCTACTGCCCTGGACCATGTAGCCCTAGAGCAGCAGTTCTTAAACTCTACAAGAATCTGGACCTCTTTAGGTTTAGCAAAAACGTATTTCCACCCTAATTCTGGGTCTGGGGTGGGGCCCAAGAATGTCTATTTCTAACCAGGTCCCAGATGCTGCTGCTGGGGACCCCAACTCCAAGGACCACTGGGCCACAGCAGCATGTCTAACCCTTCAAGTAATCATGTGCCTGAGCGCTCCTGGGCCTGTCTGGTTTTTTCTTTTTCTTTTTCTTTTTCTTTTAGGAACGTTTGAAACATCTACGGATAGGCAGGTGGTTAAATCATTGCTGTACAGTCGTACAGATACACCCAAAACTGCAGATTCCTGGCCCACCGCAGAGAGCGTAGGTCTGAGTGTACGAAACATTACATGGGGTGATTCTATGGCTGAGCAGCCAGGGTCCTTGGAAGACATACAAGAACATACATAGGACTGAGAGGTACATACAATAAATTCTCTGGGTTGTTGCGGGGGAGTTCGCTGAACAGCATGAACTGTCTGGTACAATCCTAGTATTATAAATAGGTGAAAGCTGGGCGTCTTGGCGCACGCCTATAATCCCAGCACTCTGGAGACTGAGGCAGGAGGTTTGCCATGAGTTTGAGGCCAGCCTGGGCTACATAGTTCAGGATCAATCTGGACTGCAGAGTGAGACCCTATCTCAAAAAGAAAGAAAGCAAAGAAAGTGGGATTCCATGAGCTCGCACACACACATGTAAGCACCTGCTGCCTTCAAAAAGCACTCATTCCCAGTGTTCCTCTTTCTGAAGAACAGTAGAATGGTAAATTTTACTTTTTCTTCCCTGGGTATCCTGGCTTCCTTGCATGCTCCTGCCTTAGGACCTTTGCACTTGCTCTTTCCTCTGCCTAGAACATTTTCTCCTAAAGATCTTACGCCTACACCTGCAGGCTTGCTTAGATCTTAACTTCTCGATTGTCCACTCCCTCAGTGGGTCCCAAAACCTCTCATCCCTCCTCTACTGTTCAAATCACTCTTGCCTTCTGATAGAATCTGTCAGTTCATTGGCGTCTTGTTCACTGTCTGTGTCCCCTGCTAGCAAAGAAGCTCCAAGAGGGCAGGATTTTGGTCCTTCTGTTTCCTGGCATGTTATCGGTGTCTAGAGCAGTGCCCTGCACCTAATAAGTGCTAAATAAATACTTACTGGATGAACAAATAACCAAAATAATAAATCAGAGTATACCACTTTGCATGTAGTATGTGATGACCATTATGCTAGGGCTTAAATGTGCCTTGCGAGAGAAAAGGCAAAGCTGGGAGGGGTTATTTTTAAATGACACCATGACTGTCCCCAGGTAATGGGATGGTAAGTGATTTTTAAAAATTCCTTCTAAGGCAGTTTCCAAATTTTCTATAGGCAAATCTTTCTCTTACTGTCACCTTCCTATAAGATAACCAGATTACTATGCAGTGAATATTTATATTAAAAATTATTACAGTAAAAGACACCTTGCCATTAATCTCCCTCGCTTTGAGATCATTTCCCATTGTTCTTGCCAGATTCTGAAGCAGCTCTAAATTTTGTGAGTCTTTTCAAAGACCATGTGACCAAACATGAGGGCTGGGGTCGTAGGTCAATGGTCAGAGCGCTTGCCTACTGAACGCAAATCCCTGAGTTCAACTCCCCAGCACCACAGACATAATAATCTGGTCCATACGTGGCCCCAGAAGGACGGGGCCTGGCCTGTCTTATGCAGGCAGGGAACTCTTTCCCGGTCGGGTCAGACTGTCTAGGCGGCATCCTCTCATCCCTCCTCTGTGGCTAGTCCTCATCATCCCACTGAGTCAGTACGGCCCTGCCCTCCTGGGAAACGCCACCCGGGACCCTGAGCACAGCAGCTGCCAAGGGGGTCCCGCAGATCCCTCGGTCGCAATGCCGCCGGTTGCCACCAGGGGGCAGGGCGACGCGCCCGAAGCGGAGGTTGGGCGCTCAGCCACTAAGCAGAAGCGAACCAGGGGGGCTCCAGGGGTGACGGTGGGAGGGAGAGAGACGCTGGACTTTCGCAGGGACTCGGTGCGCTCGGGTTGTCAGATTCTGTTTTCCAAGAGAAACCAGACATTCTGATTTTCACACGAAATATACTGATTCTTACATGCTAGCCATGAATAAATTAACATACAGTAGAGGGGGCCAGAGTAGAAAGGGGCAGGCAGGACTCACCCCGTGTGCTGCCGAGGACCCCGCCCTCCAGGAGGGTGAGGCCAGCCCGCAAAACCCCAAGCACGAATCCCAGCACTCTGGGAGGCCGAGGCAGGAGGATTATAAATTATAAATTGCCTGGGCAATTTAGCAATATCCTGTCCCAAGAAGGAAGAAAACAAACAAACAAAAAAGGTGAAAAGAACTAAGGAATGGACTGAGGATGTGGCTAAGTGCAAAGGCCCTGAGTTCAGGCCCAAATACCACCGTCCAACCATCAGCGCCAGGTGCCACAGAAGGCAACAGGCTCATCTGTCCCATCCGCCCCTCTCGCCCAGGATCGCGTCATTTTAGCACCTGCGTCTATTCCCTTAATGTCTGTCTCGTGCGTGATCCCTCCAGGAAGGGGCAGCACGAGGCGCACCTAGGCAGTCACCCCCACACACCCTTCACGTGGAACTCTGCGTCCTCCTATTGGCCCCCAAGCCACCTACCACCCTTCGCACTCCACTCTGCTCTTCAAGGGCTGCCTATGGGCTCCCCTGCCCCTTGGCCTTGGGTAGCCCCAGCCAACGGGAGATCCCTTTGCCCGACTTCCTGTTGGGCCCAACCAATAGGAGGTGACACCTAGAGACTGGCACATGGTAAGAGAAGGCTGGGGATACTGGCACACCTGCCTAGCTGGTTCCCTCCCAGAGCCCCACCAACACCCACCTCCAAGTACCCTTCGTGTTTCCAGAAACTGTTTTCTCCCTTCCTTATTCTAGAACCAGGCTGGACTTGTACTCACCTTTCATGATTTATTTAAACCTTTGCAAATGGTCCCTTAAAAAAATGCTCTCCTCAGTTTACCTCTTTGACTGTACCACCTGTTTGTATGAAATGCTCACAGAACCACCTTCAAGCCCACCATTTTCACCTGGTCTATGGTTACCTGTTAATATCTAAGGCCACCTATCAACAGTTTTCTTTACATCAACCAAGAGTGGTTATTTTTATTACGTTTATCGTTTGTTTCCTGGTATAATTATTTATCGCTGCAAGGAATAGCCATTAAACCATAAATTGTGCTGCTCCATAAGAATAATTATCCTAGTACTCGTTAAAATCAATTCATTGCTTGTAAACTTAAAAGGTTTTCACCTACATCAGAGCTGTGACCTGCCCACGCCCCACATTCAGGGAACAGTGACTTACGCAAAGGAGAGAAAAAGCTCCTCTTGTTACATAAACTGAGGACAGGGTCCTCTGTGAGGAAGGGGCAATGCATTCCCAGAGGACCTGGCATTTGTGTTGGGTCAGGACTGATGAGCAGATGTCATCAGCAGGGAGAGGGACGAGGAGCGGGTGGGAGAGGGGAGGGAGGCGGGCGTCAGAGAAGGGCATCGAGGAGAGGGTCAGGAGGGACTGACAGCTGCAAAGGGCGCTTGGGACTTCTGATGAGACCACAGCCTGCAGAGGGGCCGAGTGTGGCACCAAGGAGTTCACACTCGATTTTCTGCAGAGAGTTCCACAGAATGTTTGTTTATTCCCTGGAAAGTAAATAGCCCAGGGAGCCAGTTAAGTTTGGGACATTATGGGTCTAGCGATGATACACAGGTTCCTTTCCTACAGGACTTGTCAGAGCCTTTAGGACGCCATCTGCGTCAGACCTCTCAAGATGAGAGTTAACCATCTCTCTTCAATTTTCTGAGACCACTGACAAACTTTTAGGGCCAGGGACTAGCTAGGAAATCCTATTTTAGCTTTGTGTCTCTTTCTTGTAGGGAGTCTCACTTTTTTCCCCTTCTCTCTAATCTTCTAAAAGTATAAAATTCATTTTTACTTCATGGGCTGTCTGAAACAGCCACAGGCTACGGTCTACTGACCCCTAGACTATAAAAATCAGCCATGGCTAATGACTGTCACTATGAAAGGAGGAACACTTTAAAAATGACCTGTCACTTGAAAGGCAAATCCAATTTTACAGAAGTAGGAGCAAATAGATTAGACTTTGAGGATTTTTTTTTCCCCTGTGGGATGTGTCAGAGTGTCCCCAGGAGCCTGCCCTGGGAACTGCTGCTTGGGAAGCAGGTGGCCCCAGGCACGGGGGGAATGAGAGCCGCCCGACCTGAATCTTCTGGGTCTTCTTGTGCAGCATCTCCATGTCGTTGTTGAGCTCCGTGACGTACGTGAAGCGAGCGAAGTTCTTCTCCTCCTTCTCCAGAAAGTTGCTGACGAGCAGGTTGAGGTTCCCGTCCTCCACCAGCTTCTGCAGCCGCAGGTGGGCCACCTCGTAGCTCTCAAAACTCGTCTCCTTGGTCTTCTTCCCCCACTTCTTCGCCTTGAGAGCTAGCGGAGGAAAAACCGGAGGCCATCGGTCCAAAACCCCGCGCCACTGAGGCAGAGACGCGCAGGGCCTGCCTGGCTGTGTGATGGCTGCTCCTGGCGGAGGGGTGGGAGCTTTCCAGGATACGGGCCACTAGTTGTTCCCATCACAAAGATGTAATTAAAGCAAGCATGGCAGGGCAGGCCTGTGATCCCAGCACTCTGGGAGGCCGAGGCAGGTGGATGACAAGTTTGAGCCCAGCCCGGGCATGTCAGTGACTCAATGAGACCCTGTCTCAAAGTCAAAACTAAAGAAATAAAAAATGAGACGGGGATATAGCTCAGTGTAAAGGTCCTGGGTTGGGCTGGGTTGCCAGTACCACCAAACCAAACCAAAACTCCCCAATATATATATATATATGGAGATAGGGTCTCACTCTGTAGCCCAGGCTTATCCTGAACTCACTACAAAGCCCAGGCTGGCCTTGCACTCACGGCATTCCTCCTGCTTCAGCCACCCGAGTGCTGGGATTACAGGCATGTGCCACCATGACCAGGTTATATGGTACTGGGGAATCGAACTCAGGGTTGTGCAATTCCTAGGCAAGTGCTTTAACCACTGTGCAATTCCTCCAGCTCCAAACTCCCAAATGTCTAATTAAGCACTGACTGCGTGCCAGATGTTGGCCTGTGCTCTGCTGATTCAAAAACTTCCTGCCCGGTAGGACTTCTGGTGGAGGAATGGGGCAGAAAGATCTGGAAAGAGGGGCTGGAGGAACGTCTCAGCGGGTAAAGCGCTTGCTTAGCAAGCGCTAAGTCAAGTGCTAAGTACCCGAGTTCGATTCCCCAGCACCACATAAACTGAGTGTGGTAGCACATGCCTGTAATCCCAGCACTCGGGAGGCTGAGACAGAAGGATTGCTGTAAGTCCAAGGCCAGCCTGGGCTCCATTGTGAGTTCAGGACCAGCCTGGACTACAGAGGAAGACCCTGTCAAAAAAAAAAAAAAAAGATCTGGAAAGAGAAGATACCTAAGTAAACAGGAAGAGACATCCAGCTGTTACCATTGTGGCCTGAGAGGTGCTGATACAGGGGAGGAGGATCTGCTGTAGATGGGTTGCAGGGAAGGCCTTGCTATCAAGGTGACTTTCAAGCAGGATGAAGGTCAAGGAAGTGGCTGAAGGTGGCCCCAGAATGGAGGATTTTAGGATAGGTAAGAGCTTGGCAAATTCAAGGAATTAGATTCAGGAAAATTCTCCTTGGAGTCTTGCTGGCTGCAACCTAGAATCCTGCGTCAGCCTTGATTCTTGCACCTCAGCTTTGTGCTCTGATTTGGCCTCCATGTCGCAATCAGAGAATCTTTCTAGACCTTTTTAGACCCTTGTGCCCATGTAATGCTTTCACATGTTTTGGCTCCCTACTGTCCTGGGGGTTAAGTGTAATCTTCTCAGTATCACTTAAGACCTAATCTCATCTACCCCTCAGTATCTTGTCCCTCATTACCAGACTCTGTCACTGCTCTTCTTGGATTCTCCTACGATGTCCCACTACACACAGGACAAATAGCACATTCCCTGTCACAACCTGTGAGACCCCATGATCTGCCCCTTCCACCCACCTCTCTGATCTCATTCCCGAGCACTATCCTGGTGGCAACGACTCATTCCAGCCACACTGCCTTCTCTCTGTGATGGAAACTCACTACCCTCCTTCATACCTCAGGGCCTTTGCACTTGTACTTCCCTCATCCTGGCTTGCTGTGGCTGCTGGAACGGTCCCTACATGCTACTAACCATGCACTGGGGGACTCATGTTGGTATAGAGAGGCCAGCTTCTTGGGCAAGCTTCTGGACAGCATCCAGGAACTTTGGTGACCAGTGGTTTTCTACACGGATACATAACTTCCCTGACTGATAGGGGGCTCACCACACCCAGACTGTACAAATAGCTAAGTGCCTGCTTTCTCTCTTGGAAGTTAAGTATGTGCTAGGTGAAGGGTACCTGCACCGCCAGTCCCTAGTAGGAATATGGGGCCCCAGCATTTGGTGTACTACTCATGTATTGTCACCCACAGATGCAGGAGGGATCCTGAGCCCTGTGTGACTCCACTTGAGAGCCTGCTTCTGGCTTCCTCTGCAATTTCCCCTTGGACAATTTTGCTAACTCTAATCCTCTCCATAAGTTACCAAACCTGGAGGTGGCCTAGGGGACCCCAGATTCACAAGTCTTCCCATAAACAATGGAAAGAGAGTCTTAGTGTGCAGGTGATAGCTGGCCAATAAAACATCTGCAGGCAAGCAATGCATTTCCTAAGTATAAATATGCCCCAGTTATAGATAAACACTTTTTAAAATAGAAACATATCCCCAGTACTGCGTGGAACATACCCTAAAGATTTATTCATTGTTTATCTGAAATACAAATTTAGCCAGATAACTTGAATCTTTATTTGCTAAATTAGTAGTAAGGAGTGTAGGGGGAAGAAGGGGAGCCTACCTTCCTCTTTCTTGGCCTGCTCCTCAAATTCACTGCGATCACTGAGCTTCACAAGTAGGAATGACTTGAGCTTAGTCTCATGGGCATAGACCCTCTCCAGCTCTCGGATCTCCAGGTTGTGCTGAGAGATGTCCTTCTGCTGCCGGTCCTTCATGGCTGTCATGCGAGCCATGGCTTCTAGCCTGGGAAGGGTGCAGAGCTTGGCTGACCCATGGCCTTGCCCTCCTCCTGCCCTCTCCCTGCCAGCCCACAGGCATTTCCCATCGAGCAAGTGACTATGAGAATTAACAGTGAAATTTTCTGGGAACAGAAAAATGACCCTTCTTAGAAAGTGGAGCTACAAGTTCTAGGCCACCCACAGGGAGTGACTTTCTGATCCTCACCTCTCTGATATCATCATCCTCTTCACTACCACTGACAACCTCACAAGCATTGGCAGTATTGTCAGCACCCCATCATCGCCACCCCCATCATCGCCACCAGTACCAACATCACCAACCCCATCAACACCAACACCACCATCAGCAATGCCGTCACTACCCCGTCATCACCATCAATACCATCACCATTACCAACACCAACATCACCACTACCCCATCATCACCATTAATGCCAAGTGTCCCACTCCCATCATCACCACTATCACCATCGTTACCATCACCAATACCAGCAACAACATTATCACCATCAACACCAGCATCACCACCACCTCCCTGTCGTCACCATCATCACCATCACCCCCCATCATTACCACCCCCCATCATTACCATCGCCGCTACCACTTCCCCATCCTCACCACTATTACCAATCCAACATCTCCACCCATATCACCATCAGTACCACCAACACCATCATCTTCCGTATCTCCATCACTACCCCCACCATCATCATCGGCAGCAGCTGTCAATCCCTGTGTCCCTGCACTCCCTTACATGCATATATTATTCAACGCTATCTATCCCCTCCAGAGACCCACCAATGCCCAGTGATGATGGAGCCATGGTGCAAACCCCGTTATGTCTGACTCCAGCACCTCATCTCTTCACAACCACCCAAGTGCCAGGATAGATCTACATTGAGAAAGACCTGCCAGGACTGGTGGCAGGGACACCCCCATCACTGTCCATCTGGAGAGGATGATACAGAGGAGAAATTTGAGTTTGAACTCTACCCTGTCTGCCATTTACCTGGATTTCAGGTAAGTGTTCTAGCATCTCTAAGCTTCTGAGCCCTGGTCTGTAATATGGGGGGATTGGGCAGGCATGAGAGTTGCAGTAGTTCACAAAGCACCTGATACCACTCTAGGCACATAGGCAGTGCGCACCTATGATTGCCACCATTGTGATTTAAGGTCATAAGGAGGAGGCTCAGGGCTCGGCAGGGAGCTGCGGCACCCAGCACTGCCCGCCCACCTCTGCTGGTAGGCCTGAGCGGACTGCTCAATGACGACGTTCATGTTTTTCTTCTGCATCATCAGGCGCCGGTGGAGCCGCTGGTAGACGTTGTCATAAGCGGCCTTCTCAAAGCGCAGGTCCTCAATCTCCTTCCGGAGGTGGGCATTAGTCGTCAGCATTTTGTCAAAGTGCACGGTGACCTGTTGGAAAGGCAATGTTTTAAAAACAGAGCTGGTGTCTGGGGTGGAGACAAGATTCCAGAAAACAGCTGGAGGTTTGAAAGGTCTTCCTTCCCATCTCCTACCCTAGGGCCGTGAAACAATGACTGGTGACAGGCTGAGTAGGCCACCAACTGGCTGAATAGCCTTCAGTGGATTCTTTTCTGGATCTGAAAGTCTTCAACTACTTTTAGACCATGATTTCTGGTTTTCAGCAATTACATAAGAGGCAGTGTCAAGATGAGTGACACCATTGAAAATAATAGGCCAAATCTAGAAGACACTTTTTTTTGAGATAAGGTCTCACGTGGTAGTTCAGACTGGTCCTAAACTCATTATGTAGCCCAGGTTGACCTTGGACTCACAGCAAGCTTCCTGCCTTGGCTTCCCAAATGATGGATTACAGGCGTGTGCCACTACATCTAGTTTATGTGGTGCTGGGGAATTGAACTCAGGGCCTTACGCTTGTTAGGCAAGTGATCTAACCACTGAGCAATTCCTCTAGCCCCCACAGAAGACAGAAATTTTACAGGACAGTTGACTTGATGGTGTGAAAAAAAAAATGGGGTGGATGACAATTTTGAGCTGGACGACTGTCTTTGACGCTGTAGGATGCTAAATATCCACTAGATGGCAGTAGCATTCAGGCAGGAAGTAGCCAGAGATGGCTGGAGAAAACGAGGCAAGTCCAGTCTTGGAACCCACTTTCTGGGTTAAAACCCAGTTAAACTTCAGCCTAGCACACGCACAAGTATCTGTTCATGCACCCAGAAGTCTCCAGCAAGCTTTGGGCAATCCTGACTCTCATTACCATAGCATTAGCAATGCCCTTTGACACCCTCGCATTACTGCGGTGGACACCATGACACTTCCTCCAAGGTCCATAAAAGGTCAAGAAGTCTACCACCCACTGGAGGGTCTGAGTTGAGCTGCTCATTGGCAAGAATAAAGCATCCAACCAACCCTTTAATCTTTTAATCATACTCAAAACCCCGGTGTTTAAAACCCTCTTCCCTGAGTGTCCTGGGGGTGTGAGGCCTTCAGTATACTTTTCCTTAAAGTGATTTTCACTTTGTATAACTCTTTGAATTTGCTGGTCCCTTGAGTTCTTGACTTCATTCAAGACATCAAGAACCTTGACAAGACTCCTGTAAACCCGTAATAGCGTCCTTACCACCAACCCAGCTGTGTCAACCACAAGTGTCTCCTTTAGGTGACAGTGTCCCTTTGGAGGATGAAAATCACATCCTATTAAGTGCCACTGTTTTAAATCAAAGAAATTTAAGTTGCAATAACAATTATATGATCATTGATTTAACCAACATTTATTTATTTATTTATTTATTTATTTATTTGAGACAAGGTCTTGCTCTGTGTCCCAGGCTGACCTTGGACTCACGGCAGTCCTGCCTCAGGCTCCTGATTGCTGGGATTACAGGCCTGCACCACCATGCCTGGCTTATATGGTGCTGGAGAATCAAACTCGGGTACTTAGCACTCGATGTAGGGCTTGCTAGGCAATCGCTTTAACTGCTGAGTCATTCCTCCAGCTTCTGATTGAATCAACTTTTAAAAAATAATTTAAGTCCAACCAAATGGACTGGATATTGGGTAATATTAAGGACACAGTCATCCTGTGAGATGGTGGCATTGAGATTATGACGTAAAGTGTTTCATTTTAAAAGATGAAACTGAAGGATTTAGAGGCAGAATATTATTATGACTGTAATTCACCTTAAAGTTATTCAGGGTGAAAAATGGTAGAGCAATTAAAATAAAATGTTAACAATTATTAAATCTAAAGTGATAGGTGTGTGGGCGTTCATTTTTTTCTATTTTTCTGTATGTATTAATACCTTTTTATGTTTGCAGTGCTGGGGTCAAACTCAGGGCTGTGTGCATGCTAAGCGTGTACTCTATTCCTGAGCTACACTCCCAGCCCTAGGATTAGTTTTATAAAAAGTATTTTTAAACAGGTGGTAGTACTGGTTACCTTGTTGGTAGTGGTAAAGATAGATGCAATCACTATCAAAAATGAGGTTATGGAGAGGACTAGAGTTGTAGCTTGGCTGTTGGAATGCTTGCCTAGCAAGCACAAGGTCCTGGGTTCAATTCCCCAGCACCACATAAGCTGGGCATGGTAGGGCATGCCTGTGATCCTGGCACTTGAGATGCTGAGACAGGATAATTGCCATGAGTCCAAGGCCAGCCTGGGATCCATAGTGAATTCAGGTCCAGTCTGGACTACCGGGTAAGACCCTATCTCAAAAAAAAAAAAAAAAAAATCTTAGTATGGAGGCGTGTACATAAATTAAAACTGGATCTGCCATATGAGTGTCTTTTGGGTATATACCTAAAGGACATAAAATTACTACCCTCTAAAGATATCCACACTCTTGTGATCTCTACTGCATTGGTTAAAAAGACATGAAGACAAACCATGTGTCCATTGGTGTATGGAATGGATAAAGAAATGACGATTTATACATAATGAAATACTATTCAGCCTTTAAAAAGGCGATTCTAGCCAGGCATGGTGGTCCATGCTTGCTGAGGCAGGAGGATTGCTGTGAGACCAAGGCCATTCTGGGCTACATAGTGAGTTCAGGACCAGCCTGGACTGCAGAGAGATACCCTATCTCAAGACAAAAAAGAAGAAGAAGAAGAAGAAGAAGAAGAAGAAGAAGAAGAAGAAGAAGAAGAAGAAGAGAAAGAAAGAAAGAAAGAAAGAACAAAAAGAAAGGAAAAGAAATACAGAAAGGAGATTCTGCCATTTGCAATGATATGGATGAAGCTGCAGGACATTCTGCTAAGTGAAATAAGCTAGACACACAAAGACAAATAGGCACCCGTCCGAAAATAGGAAAGCAGAGGTCCCTGGCTCAGTCCCCAGTGCCAGAAAGGTGGGTGGGGAGAGAAGAAAAGAGAAAAAAAGGAAAGGAAAAGGAAACAGCTGTATACTAACAGATTAAGATAATTTAGATAAAGTGGACAAATTCCCATGAAAAAGCAAGTTACTGAAATTGACTCAAGAATAAAAATTTTGAAAAGACCCGTTAAAAAAAAAAGGCAGGCCTTTACAGACAGGTTATCATTAAAGCAAGCATCTATTTCTTAGTTAACTCAGTTAATCAACAGAGGTTGGTGGTGCACCTGCTCCAGGCCTCCCCCGTGCCAGGCGTGGCCGTGCCTTGCAGCCTAGGGGACCTGCAGCCTCCCTGGGGGTTGCTAAGAACGGAGAGGATGCCTGGACCCACGCCCCAAAGTCCTAATTCAGGATCCAGATTTAGCACACTGTGAATCCTGCTAATGCAAAAGTCACGGTCAGTTCAGGGTGCTCAGGACTCATTTTCCCGGTGACGAAGTTGTGTGTGTCTGTGCATGGTAATTAGTAGAGACAACATCAGCAATGACATGGAAAAGGCACTGGCTCTGACGGGAGCCAGAGCAGATTGCTGAGGCAGAGGAGGAAGGAGGTCTAGTTCTGCCTGGTGAAGGGTAGTATTCAAACTGCTTTCGGGGGACAGCAGGTGTGTGTGTGTGTTTGGTGTGGTGCTGCTGGCGATTGAAGCCAGGCATGGGCTCTACCTCTGAACTACACATTCAGCCCTAAGGCAGGAAAGAAAGGATATCTGGTATCCCAGGCATGGTGGGGTCTGGGGAAGAAGGTGGAGATGACACACACTCATGTACACATGCACCCAGGTAGTCATGTGTGCACACACAGCATGTGCTAGGATGGGTGGAACCAAGAAGGTGCAGTGAGTGTGAGTGTCCCTCAGGAGCCCACCGGCTCCTGAGTCAACAGGAAATGGGTGTGTCCATCTGATGGCTGGCCAGACACTAATCTTTAGTCTGGGCCAAGGGGAGGGGACAGAGCTGTTATCAAAGCAGCACAGAACACCTTACTCACAAGATTCAACCGAGTCTCCAAAGTGTGAATCTGTTTTTGCAGTTTCTGGGGATTACTGGCCTCTCGCATTTTTTTGAAGATTTGTTTTTGGGTTTGGATTTTTTTTTCCATCTCAATAATCTGAAAAAGAGTTCAGCTGCATTAGCACCTCCAGAGATCCAGATCCCATAGTTCACCACCTCAAGTGGGCTAAATAAAAAACAGTAGTAGGTTTTCCTGTCCTATAAATGGAATTGTGACTTACCTCTTGGAAGTCAACTCGACTCAAAGTAGTCTTAGCCAGTGTAGGGTAAAAAGAGGCAATTTAGGATTCCGGTTCTTACCTGTGCATGTACATTTCACCCACGGATGTAAGTTCTACCTCTCTAAGCCGTTGTTCCCAGCCAACGTGACATTGCCACCCAAGAAACCAGAAGTAATTACACAGATGTTCAGTTTAGTTCTTGCACTGATGAGGGTGCTATTGGCCCTTAACGGGTGGGTCACAAAATGCCACACACCCTAGAATGTTTGGGACAGCACCTGCCATATAAAACTTGTCTGTCATCTTTGTAATTTTCCAGTGCCCATGAGGGCATTACATAGATTAAAAACACTTCTTATGATTCTCTGTACCTGTAATCAAACTGTCACTCATGTGTGAACTGTCTTAGTTACTTTCTCATTGCTGGGATAGAACCCAGCACATCCGCAACCTAAGTTAGGAAGGGCTTATCTTCTATCACACTTTCAGGAGGTTTCAGTTCATTCCTGGTAGCTGGTGGAGACCTAGCCAGAGAGAAGCTTTTCACAGTATGAAGGCACAGGGTGCCAAGTGAGGGAGAAAGGGCGGAGCTAGCATATATCTTTCCAGGTCATGCCCCTGTGACCTGCCCCTTCTGACCATGTCCCACCTCTTATATCACGGAAAATCAATGAATTAGCCCCCATGATTAAATCACATTCCAAGTTTGAGGCTTTAGGAGGGGATGCCCCATTCCAAACCATAACGTGAAGATAATGCATTTTTGTTCAGTTCTAGTAGATACTGAATCATCCAGGAATGGAGTCATTGTATCAATCAAGAGAAAATTATTATTTGTTTGTAATTTTGCCGAGAGTTGGCCATCTTTCTACCAGTGCTGTTCATACCAAGCTCTTTGCTTTAGGAATACAGAAAGCCTGAATCAGTCTGCAGTGTGGCTGTGGACTCCTTGGTGAATCTACTTGTCTATACACCTCTGACCCATATCTCAGGCCAGGGGCCAATAAAATACAGGCCTTGGCTAAATCAGGCCACTGATGATTTTTATAAATAAAGTTTTATTGGGATGCAGCCCTGACCATTTATTCATATATTGTCTGTGGCCACTTCCCTTGTGTTACACAGGTGGAGTTAAGCAGTTTGCATACAGACCATGTGACTCACAGTCTAAATATTCACCATCTGGTTCTCTGCAGAATTGATTTACTGATATCAGACCACAGCATTCACATGTCGAAATAAATTTTGGTACAAATAACTTTCCTTAAATTTCTCCTTTATATTATAATTAGAGTATCATATTGATTTTAAGAATAAGAATCAATATCATCTGTGAATTGCATCTCAGGATAGTAATGGGCTTCTTGCTGTGGAATGAAAAGAGCTGGACAGCAAGAGCACAAATAGGAAGAGGAAATTGGCATGTAGCTCATTATGCAGGCAAAACCACCCGTGATGCTGGAGGGCGGAGCAGGGTTGCTGGGGGACGGGGTGTTAGTGGAAAGGGGATAGCAACCTCTGGGTTCTAGAAAGATCTATGTTTCGACCTTAGTAATGATTACAGGGATGTATATCTAAGTAAAACTCCACTGAACAGCGCCTATATAGTGCTTGCACTTGGCTGTATAATGAATAAGTCAATGGAAAGATGGAGAAGCGGCAGGCAGAAAGGAAAAGCGCCCTGGGGTGTATGGAGCAGCCCCCATCCCAAAGGCATCTTCCAACGGCCTTTGTGTTTGGGCAGCCCCTTCCTCCTGCGGAGTCCAAGTTCACAGATTCCAAATCTAGCTGAAAGCCCAGCCAGGGCCCCTCAGTTTGGAGACTGCACTCCTCGTTTACCCCAGAGAAGGCAGTTCCCGTGCAAGGGTCATCGCCCCAAGCCCTGGGGGTGGAAGTGGAGATAGCAACTGCCTTAGAAGAACAGCACAGAGACAAGTCTTTCCAGAAATTTCTAGAAAGGGGGAAAGCAGGCAGTCTTTTGGAATGGAAGGAGAGTTGTGTTTTAACTTTGTGCTCCGTTCTTCTTCTTGGGTTATTTTAAGGAGGCAAGTGGAGGACATCTCAGAGACAGGGTGACCTTGAGAACACCCAGGCAGTGGTGGGGGTGGCCTGGTTTTAGTGAACGAAGAGAAGAGGCTGGGAGCCTAGCTCAGGAAGGGCCTGGCCTTGTCAAATGGTGGTAAGAGCCTTGTCCTCTAATGATGCAGCTCTGGACCAGGATGGAAGAACTAGGGTCCAGGCTGCCCAGTGAGCCCCTCCCGGGGGAGGCTGCACCTTCTCGTCCAGCTCAGCCAGCAGCTCCCGCATGGACTTAATGAGCACCTCGTAGTCCTCCTTGGTCTGCAGCAGGAAGCGCAGCTCCATGTAGTTCTTCTGATTCAGACGCAGGTTCCTGGAGGACTTTGTGAGGCTCAGGAGCAGTGTGATCTCTTCCTGCTCCCCTTTCAGCGTCTGGATTTCCTTGCTGTGGGGAGAGCAGCCCACAGTCAGCCTGCACCCCAGAATGGCCTGAAAGGAGCCCAAGGTGGCCCAGGCAGTGAAGGGGGCTGCCGTGGTCCACTCCCAGGCCCGGAACTTGAGTGCTCAAGGCCCAGTTTGCCACAGTTTGCCCAGCTCCACCTTCTCTGAGGAGCATTTTTCTTCCTCAGGAATGATTCTCAACTGTGCCTATCAAAGGCCATTACCTAGAAGGCCAAGAGCTCCACAGTTCTCTTTCACCAGGCTCACAGGCATCTGCAGGATTTTGCTGACCACCTACCCAGACTTCAAGGCCAGTCACCTCCTATCAGGAGGGTCAGCAAAGCCATCCTGCAGGATTCTCCAAGTTTGTGCCAACAGTGGTAACGCCGAACCCCCAGGAGCTTCTGTGCTTGCAGCCTTGTGATGCCATCCCTTGGCTGATGTGAGGCTCTTCTCCCTCCCTCCTTCTACTCTAGAGAAGAGCTGGAGGGGGTGGGGATGGGGAACGTGGGTTTCTTAAAGAGAAAAAGAGGCTTGGAATGTTGCCCAACATCTGAACAGTGGGAAATGGCACAGTGCCCACCTTCCTAACAAAGCCCAGGTACTCCTGCTGCTGGCATGGTTTGCGGACCAACTATCTCCCAGCTGTCCTTTGGGAAGTTGGACAAATGCAGAATCTCAGGCCTGTCTCGGATGTAGGGGTCAGGATCTGTTCTGTAACAAGAATCTCAAGTGCCCCATATGCACGTTAAAGTACTGGGACACCTGCTTTACAACGCTAAAGTATAAGCTGAGCGTGGTGGTACTTGCCAATAATCTCAGCACTCTGGGAGGCTGAGGCAAGAGGATCTCAAGTTCAAGCCCAACCTGGGCAATTTAGCAATTTAGTGAGATCCTGCCTCAAAAATAAAATTTTAAAAACCCAGTAGCTCAGGAGGCTGAGGCAGGATTGTCATGCATTCAAGGCCAGTCTGGCCTATGTAGTGAGTTCAGGACCAGCCTGGACTATGGAGTGAGACCACGTCTCAAAAATAAATAGGGTGCATGATGCAGCTCAGTGTGAAGGCCCTGAGTTCAATCCCCAGTACTGCAAAACAAACAAACAAATAAATAAATAAATAAATAAATAAATAAATAAATAAAATCTAGGGTAGGGATTGGCATACCTCTTCCTATAAAAGGCCAAAGAGTAAACCTTTAAGTCTTTGGGAGCCACAGAATCCTTGCAGCCACCCTGCACCTCCCCTTCCATTGCAAAAGTAGCCATAAGCAATGCATGAATAAATAGGCACAGCTGTGTGCCAATAAAACTTTATTTACAAAATCCAGCCACCAGCCAGATCTGGCCCTTGGGCTCGGGCCGCCCACTGTCCAACAGCAATGTTGTCCAGTAACAAGTTCTGTTCTACAAGGATGGAAATGTCCTCTCTGCACTGTCCAGGAGGGTCCACCCAGGATCCATAGCTATTGCTACTAAAGAACTAAAGTTTTTATTTTTTACTTACTGATTTACGATTTCAACAGTTACCCATGACTAGTGACTAGAACACCTGAACTTCACAACTTGTCGCTAGAACTTTTCTCCTCTTCTTAGTCCCCCAAAGGGGTCTCTGTTACAGTGGAGAGAAAAGCTCCACCTGTGTTAGGTTGGTAGGAGAGGGGGTTAGTTAAAGCAAAAGAAGGGTTTGTTGGGGCTGGAGAAATGGCACAGTCATTAAAGCACTTGCCTTGCAAGCACAAGGCCCTGAATTCGATTCTCCAGCATCACATAAAGCTGGGCATGGTGGTATACACCTGTAATTCCAGCACTGGGGAGGTTGAGGCCGACAGATTGTCCTGAGTCCATAGGCCAGACTGGGCTACAGACTTGTCTCCAAAAAAATAAATAAATAAATAAAATAAATAAATAAAAAAGGTCTGTCCTGTATGCAGGGCTGGGACTGGGTAAGAACCTCCAAATTTAAGGAGGTGCTTGCTATCAAGGCAGACAATGCAGTGTCACCACTGGGAAAAAATATTGTGCCCCAGGTACCTCACCTCATTCTAAATTCCAGCCCTATTCATAGGTGTTTTACTCTATAAAACCTAACCTGACCATTCTTCTGCATTCTCCCCTTCAGTCCCATCAGAGTAAAGCCAGATCAAATGAAGTGACGTAGGGACATATCAGGAAGGAAGCATCTCCTGATGCCCACCAGTAGGCCGAGATCAGGATGGGTCGGCCTAGAGGTGCAGGTTGTAGACCGCAGAGCTAGGAGGCACCAACAAACCTCCCTGATTTGTTGATTTATTGCTTTTCTGGGACACATTTTTAATTAAGTCCCAACATTCGATCATTTCCCAACAGATGGCAGTAAAGAGTCCTGAGAAGAGATGCGGTTTAAAAATTCACACAGATGTTCCCCAAGGACTAGTCCTGACCCTGAAAAAGTGAACCCAAAGCAAATCTAAACACCCTACTTTTCCTCCATTCTCTGAACTTGACACATCATCTAAGAGTAAGATTTTATTTTTGGTAACAGTTTCAGCATTTATTAGAATTACAGATGTAGCTACACAATTTTATTCCCTTGGGGGAATCAAAGAATGCTGTTTAATGTTTATTTATGCAACTCCAGCGAACACCTTTCTATAGCCCAGAGAAATGAACACATCCTCATTTCTAGGCCAACCCAATTTCAAATATTTTCTCATGCAGTCCCATAAAAACACACAAAGATGAAACCACGTAGAGCTATCTGTAGTCCCTGGCCTCTAGTTTTCTCTGGGACTCCCAGGCTTCCTGCTAGCCAGGCCTACTTCATATCCTTTCCCCACCTCCACACCTGATTCGACCAGGAGTAGACACCTGACCTAAGCTGAGCCAATCAGATGTTTCATCTCAAAATTTGCTTTTGGAATCCTTTGAAGACAGTCTCTATGCTCGGCTCTTGGTCACTGGTAAATTCAAATTTGGGAGGAAGCCAGGGCTGAAATTCAGAGAAGAGCAAAATTTGCGCATGGAGAGAAACAGGAACCAGAAAGGAGAGCTTGGTGAGGGTCTTCCTTGAGATGCGGGTGTCCTGGGCCCTGATAATCAGTCCTCCCTCCCAAGTGGGATACTCTTGAAACTCGCGTCTTCGGGTAAAAAGACCACAGGTCTTCAGATTGCGCACAGAAGGGGCACCCAGCCCTAGAGGCCACCCAAGAGAAGGTTAGCATCATGCGAGCAAACCCCAGCTGTCCTAGGTTCCTGGGTACAAACCCTCACCATCCCTTACCACTGGTTCGAGATCTTACGCTGGCTGAGGAAATTGAAGGACTTCCGGCTTTCCACCATCTTCCTGAACTGCTGTCTCAGCTTGCAAAGCTCAGCTTCCACCAGCTGCTCCTTCATCTTCTCTGAAGGTTCTGGAGAACCCTCCGAATTTTTTCTCCTGTACTTCTTTGACTGGGTGAGATGGGGCAGAGAGCAGGGGTGTCAGGTGACTGGTGAAGCTGAATTACGATAGTTCGATGCCTTAGGCCAGCCTATGCAAGGCTGGAGGTGGAAGCCCACCCCAGGGTGGTGTCAGCTGCTGATATGTTTCATAGCAGATCCAGCCTGGAGGCCAAGGGTGACAACGTGTGCCGGAACTCATCATTGCATACTGAATAGGCACCTGGCTTTATTGGGAAAAGGGTGTTCTTTGGGTGCTATGTTCAACTCTTGGCTTTGCCACCTTGGGAAGATGTCTGGAAAATGGAACATGCCTGAGCCTCTAGCCTCCCATCTATAAAATGGATACACATAGATGTGTTCTGGGGATTCACTGAGCCAACATCCAGGAGGTGAATGGCAGAGTGCCTGACTGGCCCAGCTCTGTTGTTACCTACCACAGGCATCTTGAGGAAATTGAGCTTTCTCTCAGGAACCCAGGGAGGTCAAAGCCAGCGAAGACACCTCTCTCTCCAAAATGTCCTGTCCATAGTGGCAAAAGGAAAAGACTTCTTGAGCTACTCTGCTGGTGGTGCAGGACCAAGTGGCACCTACCTGCTCCCTACAGTCCCCTCCTCCACCCATAGCTTGGCATGTGAAGAGGACACAGCAGATGGCAACCCGAGTGTGAGAAGCCCCCCCTCTCCTTAGAGCAATGTTTGTCTGGAACTTGTTCCTCTCATGATTTATTATTAGGAGCTGGGCAGATGGTTCCGGGCATGCCACTTACTCTTCTGTTCTGAGTGTTCCCAAAGGAAGGGAGGTGTCCCCCAAAAGTGATTAAAGTGAAATGTGCCCGTTTCACTGTGACTTTTAGTGGACACCTGTCCCCTTGTAGAGAGCAAAAGCCAGCGGCCCTGGGAGGCATTTTTATCCTGTCGTAATTAGAACTCACTTGGTCCATAGGTACTCAGAGGGGGGTACCTTATGAGGGCTGTGAGATCCACTGCATGCCTTACTCCGGTTTTCAGGGAGTGAGTTTCTAACGCAGAAATCCTACCTTAATACCCAATGAGAGGTCTGGCCAGGTAGCAGATTATGGAAATCACCAGATCTCAGCTCACATTCCTCCACAGCTACTTGTTAACTTTGGAAAAGTCATTTCAGTTCTTTGGGCCTTCAGTTTTCTCATCTGGAAAATGAGACCAATTCTGGAAGCCAGAATTTGGAGGTCATTCTGCAAGGCAAGTGCTCAGTAAGCAGTGGCTCCTATGGTACGGATTGTGTCATAAGGTCAAGGTCAAGTGTAGTGAATGCTTCTGAATGTTTGAGGACATCCAGCGTTCTCTTACCTCCTGGTAGCAATGCCCTGAATTTCCTGTGGGAAGACATGACTTCTAAACTGATCTCTGTCTCTCTCTCTGCAGTATTGGAAGTTATTGAACCCAGGTCTTTCCCTAAGGGACTCAAATTTTCAATGCTCCAGTCTCAGCCTCTGTTTTTGTCTTTTATTTTTTTGTTTTCTCCTGGAGCTGATCTCACCCCACTCATGATTGGAGCGTGTGATTTTCAGTGGCCCAACCAGTTGCCATCTGCTTGCCCATTCTGCATAATCCTAAAACCCTGACCTGGGAGGGATTAGTTCAGAAACGGGCATGTGACTTGTAGCTAGTCCAAGCAAAGTGAACAATGCGATTTCAGCCTGAACACAGAAATAGAAAGATTTTGCTTCCTACAGTAATAATTGAACATCAGGTGGTTAGGTGAGTGGGGTCAGGACTGGCAAAAAAAGACATGTTACCTCTTCAAGGACTGGAGAATAAAACTAATATGGAAGAGAGTGATTCATGGAAACATTATCAGTCCTTGGATTTAGCCAAGCTTGAAGACGCATCTGTGTCATATCCAGTTACATGTGTTAATGTATATTCCATTAAAACAATCTGAGTTTTCTATCAATTTCATCCAAATAACCTTTCTTGCCTAAATTATTTAAATCCAGTGGGCACAAAAACTGAGGCCCTACTGTGTGCTAAACATTGTAAGGTATTCGATGAGGAATCAGCCTATGAATGCAGCCCAGGGTAAATAGTGGAAAAGGCTCTACAAAGAAGATAGCTTTTAATTTAGGGCTTGAAAGGCAAATAGGAGTTCCTCAAGCAGACATGAAAAGAAAGGAAGTTCTTGGCAGAGAGAAGAGCGTGAGCAAAGGTTGAAAAGTGAATAAAAGTGTTCAGAAAATGATTTGTGGCCTAGTAGAGTTGGCACCACTCCATGGGAAGTGACTGGCAAAGAAGTCTGGCAAAAAATACTGGATATTTCTGAAAAGCAAAGATGTCCTAAGACGGGCCTGGAAGAGATTGGTTCATTTCCTCCCCAACAAACACTTCCATTCCGTGTAGAGTTACCTACTTGAGGTAACCACCTAGCCGAGGACTTCATTTCCCAGCTGCTTTTCCATTCAGGCAAGCCCATGTCATGTGTCACCACCAATGGGACATGAGCAGAGAGGAAGTATATATCTCCTGGAGTGATAAATCATATTTAATCATATTTGAAGGAAAATACCTAGTGTTTGAAAATTCCTCCAGCAGCGGGTAGGGTAGTGACAGTGGTTTGATTGTTTCTGTCTGAGTCTCATAGTGAGAGTGGAAGCTGAGCAGGTTTTACCTGGCTGATAATGTTTGGAAAAAGGAAACTCACTCTGGGATGGCTTTCAACACTGGGACCTTGTGCAGCTCTGATGTGTCCTTGTCTAGGAAGGTGTCTAGGTCCTACGGGGATCGCTGTCCTATGTGGATCTGTAAGGCCCCATTTCAAGGCAGACCTTGGATAAGTGTGATCTTGGACAGTGTGATGTTTTAGCATGCTGAGCTCAGTTTCTTCATCTGTAGAATGGGAACACCCCACCACATTCGAAGGTGAAATGAGTTGCTTGCAGCACTCAGTGCATGCTAGTCCTGGCACGTGATGAGTTGGATGAACATGGCCTGTTTGTGAGCTGTGATTTTCTGGTATCAGTTTGTCTATCATTGGCTATTCTGGGTGTCATAACCCAGGAGCTAGAGGCTTGTTGCTGTTACCTCACCTCGACCTCATTTGCTGAGACACATGCACATACAGAATGTGATCAAAACATTAATATGCAGAAATATTGAAAATTTAAAATACATCATAGTAAAATTTATGTTTCCATTAATCCCCTCAAAAATGCACCTCCTGGCTTTGAACACACGTGTCCCATGATTCTTGCCACTTACTGAAGCTGCTCCAGAAGTCCTGTTCTATGAGTGTCTTTACAAGTTGTGATCAAAAATACTGCTGCCAAGTGCCACAGAACTAAAAGGCAGTCTTGTGGAAAATGTAACAGTGTGTCCTTGTCCACCTCATCACCGGATCTTCCCCAAACTCAAAGTGATCACGAACAGTAACCACTTCAGATCAATTTAGGTTATGGAGGAAGTCACGACGACACCACTAAAGGCACTCACAAGAGAGGACTTCTAGAACCTGTGTTCCCCTGGGGACAAATCCACCTCATCCCCTCTGCTGAGCTCTGGAGAGTCCCCCTGGGGTCCTGGCCCCTGGCTTACCTCCTTCTCACCCAGACCAACTGCCTTTAATTCTGTTCCACAGTGTTTTCAAACATAAACGTAGGCCGTGCACACTCTCCCTACTAATTCCCACATTTCCTGTAACTGCTCAGCACCAGCAGGGGTTTGAATTTGCAGTTCTTGGAGTGAGTCTAAAGCATCCCCGCTTTTTAGGGAGTATTACATGCAAGAGAAAGTGGTAAGAAGTCAAGGCCCAAGTCAGAGGTCATGGGCAGATGCCTCTCAGGTCTTGCACCTGTCCAGCACCTGCCGTTTGGGGCACGTAAGTTCTCGGGAAACACAGTGTGAGCAAATGTCCTTTCCTCGGGCACCAGACATCTTTACCATCTAATATTCAATTACCTGGTGCCTCCTCCACGGGTACATTTTCCTATCTGCCTTTAAAGGCTGAGCCTGGCCCAGGAAGGGCTCCTGAGGGACCGTGGATCAGGCAGCCATGTGCCTTATACTGAGCCAGGACTCTCGTAACTTGGTGATCCAAGTAAGGAAGTGTTTGGGACACTAGCCACGTAGGAATGCAGAAAGACACATTATGGAAAGAAAGTGGGAATCAGTTGGATTCGGGGAGGCTCTTTTACACCCTGGCATTATTTGTGTTTCGTCTAAAGGGACTCTTGCTCTTGGGCCAGTTCAGTTTCAGCAGGCTCAGGGCGGCCGTCCCATCGTTGCTTTTGCCAGCAGGGGGAGCTGTGGAGCAACAGGCGGAACTTACCTGCAGGCGGCTTCGCGGTGTCCCACCCCGCGAGGGTCTCTAGACGGCAGGCCCAGCCAGAGGGAGGTGTCCCCTGACCCTGGAATGTGTGCCTTTGTGACCGCACAGAGACGCGCGGGCGTTCTCCCTCGAAGGCACCACCGCAAGTGCTCAGGGCCCAGGGAGCGGGGAGAGGGAAGCCGCTGTTAGGGCCTCTCGCGAAGGGCTAGGAGTGACGTGCTTTTTGGCAACCCTAGGCCAGCCCTGCCCAAAGGGACCCTGGCGATACGGAGCAACTTCGTGATTTATTGCACAGTTTACTTCCTGGCCTCTCACACCGCAGCCCAGTGCCTCTCTGGGCTGCTTCTGACTGGCCCCTGCCCGTGCTCGCGCATCCCCGCTGTGACCCGGCCAAGCACGTAATTTACACTCAACAAACTCATCCCAGTGCTCCTACAATCCAGAGAGAGAAAAATCGTTTGTAAAAAATAAAACTCCCATCATTGGTCGGGAATCTGCAGGTCATTTCTTGCAAATCACACCACCTCACCCAATTCCTGATGTAAGGAACCCCATTCTGATCAAGGTTAAGTGGGGCGAAGAGTCATCACTTCACTGTCTTAAGAGTTTCGAAGTTTAGAGATGACCGTGTGTCACAGAAGTGGCCCAGAAACACAAGCTGACTAATTTCTGTCCCAGCAAAGTCAAGAAATAGCCATGGGGCTGGGGGTGTAGCTCCGTGATTAGAGCCTATAGGAAGTGCAGGGCCTGGAGTTTGATGCCCCCAGCACCACATAACTGGGCGTGGTTGCCCATGCACATAGGCACTTAGGAGGTGAAGGGAGGAGGTTTGCCCATCAGGTTTAAGCCAGTCTGTGATACACAATGAGTTCAGGACCAGCTTGGACTACGGAGCAAGACCCTGTCTCAAAAAGCCATCAGGCATGGTGATGCATGCTTACCATCTCAGCCCTCAGGAGGCTGAAGCAGGAAGACTGCTGTGAGTTTGATGCCAGTCTGGCCTACGTAGTGAATTCCAGACCAACCTGGACTATGGCGCAATACCTTGTCTCCAAAGGGAAAGAAATAGCCAAAAAAAGTAACAAGAAGTATTTGAAGGTTTTAGTTTTCTAGAAAACTTTTGCGTCTATGTGATTTCTACTTTATGCCATCCATAACTCCCTGACTGAAGTATAGCTCAACCAAGCCAAGGTTTCCCACTTTTTCCTAAACTCTTGGGACAAGCTGTGTTTTGGAACTTAATGTATTTATGGTTTTAAAATAGGAAGATGTGTACAAGGAAGCATATTGTCCTCAATGTTGCTGGCAGCCATGGTGGGACCATGAAGAAAGCCCATGTAGAGATATTTTGTAGGGTTTTTAACTTATGCCAAGTAGGATAAATAAAGATTATGAACAGTGCCACATCAGGTTTTGCCTCCAAGTGTTAACGACAAGTTGCCATCGTTTTACAGAGGAAGGAACTGAGGCTGAGAGAACGCATTTATGCAGGATTTGAAACCAGGACCAACTGTTTTCAGTGCCCCGGGCATTGCCACAACTCTGAGTGAACTGGCAGCCCCAACCTGAGCAGAACTCCGAGTGCTGGTCTCTACCACATCTGATATTTAAAGCGCGGCTCCAGTCCTCAGCTCCTTGCCTGTGACTCACATATTTCAAGTGTCAATGACAGAAAGATGATTAAGTTCAGTTTGGTTCAGAGATTGTTAAAAATAGGCTTCCCTTAGAAGAATTTTCTCCCCGTCTTCATGGGTGCAGATGTCAGCAGCCCTCATACGGAGAAGTACAAGACTTTTCTTAATTAGAACATGCCAGTATCGATTCTGCTAAAGGGATCAGCGGGGCTTGGAGCAGAACGCGAAGCCAGCTTGCCAGAGCGATGAGCCAGCGGCGAGGAGTGCTGGCGAGAGCTCAGGCTACAGAACGGAGGGGAAGTCGAAGCCAAGCTGCAGAGGCCTGGGCAGAGGCATCTGGACGCAGGCCACGAGGCTGACTGCCCAAGTGACACTCCAGTGACAGGGACCAGAAACCTACTCCAAATGATGCAAAATGATTTTTAAAAACCTCTCCAGCATCTGTTGCCCTTCCTCTGTCCTTCCACGTCCCAGTTGGACCAAGTGACCACTCTTTCCCACTCAGCCTCTGTACCAGGAAGAGTTGATTTTTACACACCTCCGGGGTACATCTCCATTAGTCTCAAACAGCCACTGCTGTTCCATCCTTCTTGCCAATGAATGGACCAAGAATAAGTTCTCCTGGAGATGAGACTGCAATTGGTCCAGGAATAAGCACATAACTGATTGTGGTCCAATCAGATGGAAAGGATGTATAGTCCAGGGTGGAGGGAGGGGCTTTTCTATCTCCATGGATATGAATAAGAATGTGTGCTGCTGTGGGTGCTGGCAGCTTTCTTGTAACCATCAGGTAAGCCAACATGACATCATAACCAGCACATGATAAAGATCCTAGAGTTACAGAGCCCTGATTTCCCCATGCCTGAAATCCATCTTAGCTCTGTACTTCCTGTTACATGAATTACTAAGTTTTTTTGTTGTTTAAACCAGTGTGAACTGTAGCTTCCTCTTGCAGACAAAGCACACTGAATTATGTGAGTACTATGGCTTTCATCTGAACTGGAGCAGATCCCCCCAAGTAATACGAACCAGAAAGCTGTGAGAACCCAAAACAGCTTCTCTCTCTCTCTCTTTCTCTCTCTCTCTCACTCTCTCTCTCTCTCTCTCTCCCCCCTTCTCTCTCTCTCTCTGGAACCATCTGGCCTCTTTTTAAAAAAACTATTTCCTCTGTTCTCCCCTTTTCTGCCCCTTTTTTGTTGTTTTCTTTGTTGCTAGGAATTGAACCCAGGGCCATCTTATGGAGCTACATCTTAAACTCGGTTCAGTGAGCCCAGTCTCCATATTTGTGCAACAAAAAGTCACCAACCCTCCTTCCTCCTGTGGCTGATTGGATAACAAGGGGTACGCTCACCTATGCTACACCAATCAGAGCGTCTCTTCTTGGAAATGGCCATCTAGACTCAAAATACCCTGAGCAACAAAGGACTGGTTAATAGATTAAGGAGGTGTTGGGTGCTGGAGCAAAGAGAT
This sequence comes from Ctenodactylus gundi, assembly GCA_004027205.1. Taxonomy (NCBI): domain Eukaryota; kingdom Metazoa; phylum Chordata; class Mammalia; order Rodentia; family Ctenodactylidae; genus Ctenodactylus; species Ctenodactylus gundi. Next base: position 396,481 of record PVKB01000478.1, on the reverse strand, counting down.
TGGGTAAAGTCCTCCAGGGCAGCCATTATCCATGAAGTACAGTCAAATCCCAGTGCCTGCGGATTCAACCAGTAGTGGGTGGAAACTATTTGGAAAAACATTGTCTGTTCTGAACATGTGGGCTTTTTCCTTGTCATTTATTCCCTAAACAATATGGAAAAACAACCACTTATACCACATTTACCTAGGGTTAGGCATTAGAAGTTACCTGGAAACAAATTAGATAAGGTATGTGTAGGTCTTTTGCAAACACCTTGGCATTTGATAGAAAGGTCTCAAGCATCACAGAGTTTGCTATTTGAGAGCATCAGTTCCTCAGGGATTCTGAGGGACATCTGTGTACACTGCTGTGGCCACCGGAGCTAACCATGCTCAAAGCCCTTTCTCATATCTTCCTTCTAATAACATCTTGAGTTATACCCAACCCTGATTGGAGAACCCAGATCACATAAACTTGGAGGTCTCCTAGAGCCCCCTGAAATCATGGGTGGCCGATGAGACGTGAGAGGAATCCCCCGGAAGATGGAGATGCTGGTTGAATGCCCAGTGCAGGCATAGGCTGATGGAGTGGTGGGATTCGAGTTCTAGTCGTGCTGCACAGCCTCAGGGCCCACCTGAGAATCCATCCACGGGACATGTAATCACCTTCCACAAACTCTACATCTGCATCCACCCACTGGAGAGGATTCTGCTGTCTGCAACCAAGAGCTTGGAGATGCAGAGGCAGTGATCACTGTTAGCTTTCAGAGTCCCGGATTCCACCCCAACGGGTCCCAGAACCGCTCCCCCTTGGCTTCCCTCCCTAGGAAAACTCGAGTCACGTGTTCACATGCTCAGTGAGGGAGTTCAGCAACAAGCAAGCAGTGGTAAGGGTCTACACCTCACTCAGGGAATATCTGGGCCTGCGTCGGCCAAAGTTATAAAAAATATTGGCACCCATTAACTCTGAAGAGGTCCATACGCACACAGACACCCACTGGAACAGTCGCTCTCCTGGGGCAGTGGAAATACATAAAAACCGACCAGCTAAACACATGGAACAAAAGAAGCCAGACCCAAAAGGGCTTGTGCTGAACGACGCCATTTATCTAATGTGCAGAATCACGGAGGCTGAGTTAAGCCAGTAGAAGTCAGGAGCTAGATGGTGTGGGAGAGGAAGATTGGAGAAGAAGCAGAGAAGGAACAGTCAGGGAGCTGCCAGGATTCAAGAATATTCTGTCTTAACTGGGCTGTCTGGATGAGTTCTTTGTGAAAATCCATCCAACTGTACACTTCTTTATTTTTTCCTGAGACAGGATCTCGCTCTATAGCCCAGGATGCTCCTGATCTCGCTGTGCAGTCCAGGCTGGCCTTGGACTGATGGCAGTCCTCCTGCCTCCGCCTCAGAGTGCTGGGATTACAGGCACACACCACCACGTCTGGCTTATGCGGTGCTGGAGGATCAAATTCAGGGCCTCGTGTTCGCAAGGCAAGCTGATTCACCGCTGCACCATTCCTCCAGCCTTGTAAGCTCCTTTTATGGATACTTTACATATAAATACTGTACTTTATTTTACTTTATTTATGTATGCATATATTTATCTATCTATTGTTCCACGATTCAGAGAATGAAATTGTGGACGAAGGAGACAAGGTATAGAATAACAGGTTTAGAAACAAAGAGTGGAGGGGTAAAGGCTCCTACTAGCTGGGAGGGCGTCCTCTGTGGGTTGCCCTTGTACTTTAATTTTTAAAAAACATTTTACTATGCCATACTAGTGAATGCCTGTTAATCCTGGTTTTCTGGGAGGCTGAGGCAGGAGGATCACAAGTTCAAACCCAACTTGGGCAACTTGTTGAGTTCCTATCTTAAAATAAAAAAAGAGCTGGAAATGTAGCTCAGGGCAAAGGCCAAGAGATTCAATCTCCAGTGCCAGAAAGGGAGCAGGATCCTAAAAAGATGTGTAAGAGGAAAATTTAAGTGAATTGTGACAATTTTTTTTAAAAAATGATCTGACTCTGTACACCAGGCTGGTCCTGAACTCGCTATGTAGACCAGACTGGCCTCAAATTCATCTCAGTCTCCTGCCCCAGCCTCCTGAGTGCTGGGATTACCAGCATGTGCTATCATGCCCAGTTTATGTGCTGCTGCTAAATTGAACTCAGGGCCTTACACTTGATAGACAAGCATTCTAATCGCTCAACTATGCCCCCAGCCCTGACAAATGAAGTAATGGGACATTCCAGAGTACTGAAAAATAACTATGAAAATAGCCACGTTTACTGTGCAAATGCTTAGTACACATTTAAAAAAAAAATACTGGGATCTTCACACCGAGCTAAATTCCCATTTTTATTCTCAGTGAGCCAGGATCTCACTAGGTTGCCCAAATTGACCTTACACTTGTGATCTTCCTATCCCAGCCTCTCAAATTAACCAGGGTCACCTGCATGTGTCATAACGCCCCTTCTACCCAGTCTTTTCCCCACTTCGATTCCTCTCCACCCTTCTCTGCCTGCCCTGTGTCCCCAGAGGTGGGGAGTGTGGCCCTGTCGCCATGGGCTCCCTTGCCTTCAGGCTCCTGGTTGGAGTTGGCCAGTACAAGCACCGGTAGGACACCAGACACAGGGTGAGACAGGTGCAGTAGTTCTTGTTTGGACTTTGTGTTCTGGTGGCCACTTCCCCCCCACAGCTACAGTGTCTGTCTGGATGACACCTCTTCCAGGGCCAGTCCCTCAGTGACCTTCAGCAGCGCCGGCCCTTTCCCACCTCCTTCTGCCTTCAGTGGCAATGGCTTTCCTCTGTGACAGCTCTCCGTGCCTCAGTTTTCCTTTTCTGCCCCTCAGCCCTGTCTGCACCCCAAGAGGGGGCCCCTTTTTGAAGTCTCTTGGTCCACCTAGTCAGATTCTCTTTTCTTGGGGGGCCCTCATCATCAGAGCCGCTCCCCAGCTTTTCCGGGGACAAGCAAGTGACCTCCCACGATCCCGTGCCACAGCGACTCTGCTCCGGGGATGGCGGCGGAACCAGCCCGGGAGGGAAGACAGCACTCATCTCAGCTTGGCACCCACAGCTGTGCCAAGTGCTGAGCTCTTTTCGGGGAAATAAATACCCAGCCCTCCCCCTTCTCAGTGCCACTGCCTCTCCTTGTCACCCACCTCCCAGGCCAGATTACAGACACCTAGCCCATGACGAGCCAGGGAGAGGTGAGAGGGCAGAGAAGACTGTGTACCTCCATTACCTTAGAGGCATTGGGGAACATAAGGTCACTCTCTGGAGGTGACAGCAGAGTCCTGTGCCCCAGGCAGTGTCTGGCCCCACTGTGCCCTTGGCTGCTCTAAAGAAAAGCCATCTTTGTCTGCATCCTCTTCAAAGGGACTGAACCTTCAGTGACAGTTCTTACTAGTGGGCTCCCTACCATCTGCCGTCTCCTTCCTTGCCCTCCATCATTGTACCAGGATGGCACCTGCCCAACTGTAAAAACTACATCTCCCAGGATCCCTTGCAGAAAAGAGTGGGCATGAGAGGATGATCGAGCCCAAGCAGGTGGCAAGGGGTCCTACCCCAATACCCTGGACCCCCTGACTAGCTCACTAGTTTCTTTGCATAATAATAACAACAATGCCAATAATAAAAAAGGAATAATAGCACTTGTTGACCATTTAACTATGTGTCGGGCACTGTTCTGAACACCTTTCATAATTCATTTAACATCTTCACAAAAATGTGTGCTAAAAACCCCCTACAAATTAGTTACATTTATCCCCATTTTACAGATGAGGCAATTGAGTCCTAGGCAGGCTAAGCCCTCCGTTCTCATTCTCCTGGGCAATTCCAAATATCAAAATACCAGCCAAGTACGTTTTTCTGATGACTTTAACCCTTCATTTTTGTCTTCTCATCCTTCCCGAGCAGCCTGGGGTGGGGGGGAAGGGGGAGGAGGAAGGCTCTCTTCCAAAACAAGAAAGTCCCATCCAGATGGTTTCCTAAGTGAGAGAGCAATTTTCACCCTTAGAGCATTGCTTCCGTATTTCTTAGGCAAGCAGCTCACACCACACATGCCTCATCTTGCTCTGGAAAGTGAAATGCCAAGCTGTGTCTCTTTTCCAGCCCTCTACAGCGTAGCTTTGAGGGGACACGTGCTCTGCGACACACCCTGGGCTCCCTAACACTTTCCCAGGCCTCACATTGTGAGGCTTGGGGTCAGGACATGGACCCTGAGGCTGCCCCTCGCCTGCTGTGAGGTCTTAGGCAAGGCACTTTACCCCTCTGGGCCTCAGTTTCCTCAACTGCAAAGTAAGGATAACAGTCACACCCACCTGCCTGTGCACAAGTCACTTGCGGCCACCTGTCCTAGCTACTGCTCATCTTTCCTGTCAGTTTACAGTCGGGCAGCGGAGTGGGCAGCCCAGGACAGGTTATTTTGAGCTAAGCCAATTCAACATAGTGGCCAGGGGGACAGCATAGCCTTCAGGCATGAAGAGAAGTCTGCAGGCAGCTCCCTTGCCAAGCAGAAAAGTCTGAAGACAGGCTCTTCTGCCTCCACTTCCTGGGTAGAAGATCATCTCCAAAGCGGCCACTGAGACCAGCCTCTCTAGGACTGGAGGGGCTGAGGGAAGCGGCTCTCTGTGGCCCTGTGTGGTCATGGAGGCAAGATGCAGACCAAAACAAGCAGAGGCTGTATCAGTGGCTAGGAGACAACAGGCGTGTGGGCTGGGCTGCAGCCCCGCCTAGAGTCACAAGGCCTTGGGGTCAAGCCTCAGGTACCACAGGAAAAAAAAAAAAAAAAAAGCAGACACATTCCATGTCCCCTCCTAGTGAGGTCCCATCTCACAGCACTTTATTCTCACAACAACGGTGCACGACAACAGGACGTATTGACAGCCAGGAAGACACACCCACATCCTGGCCAGGGTTTTCCTGGGGGCCAGTCATATGGGTGTGGCTGACCAGGCCTATGGTGGCTCTTAGTGGCTCTGGCCCCTCCAGGGGCCGAGTACAAGCTCCGTGCACGGCCCAGGGTCCCCACCATGTATCATATTGTCAGCATAAACTGTCCAGAGTGAATAACACAGACAGAGGAAGGGCATTGCAGGGGCTGAGAGGTCGCTTCCCTCCAAGGATTGAGGCCTTCCTTTGGAACATCCAGGGTCTGGGCCACAGAGACCCGCTGGGTCTAACTGCACAGCTTACAGCTCTGTCATCAAGAGGTAGACACTCCTAAATCAGGGCTGGCCTTGTGGCCGAGGAGTGATGCGGTGCCAGTTGCAGGCCTAGGTCTTAAGAAGGACCTGCCACTCAGGCATGGTGGCCTGTAATCCTAGCAGTCTGGGAGGCCGAGGCAAGAGGATCCCAAATTCAAGCCCAATCTGGGCAACTTGCTGGCTTAGCGAGACCCTGTCCATTAAAAAACAAAAAAAGGAAAGGACTGGGGAATGTAGCTAAGTGCAAAGGTGAGGACTTAATCCTCAGTACTGCAAAAGAAGGAGAAAAAGGACCTGCCAGCCACCATGAAAAACACTACTTTAAGACCACCATGTTGTGAGGAAGCCCAAGTTAGACAAGCCACACAGAGCCAGTCCAGGCCCCTGGAAAAATGAATGGAGCCTTCTTGAATCTTCTAGCCTAATCCAGCTGCCAGGTACATGCAATGAATAGTCCTAGCCAATGTCATGTGGAACACAAAAATCAAGCTGTATTCACATTAATGCACAGAAGTATAAAATAATAAATTGTGGTTGTTTTCAGCTGTTAAGTTTTGACACAAGTGGTTCTATAACAAAAGTTTTTCTTTCCTGTTTCTTTTTGAGACTGGTTCTAGATCTGTAATAGTTTTCTTTCTTGTTGAGATGCTGTGTGGCTTTAATGTCTGGAGCAATGGCAGCCTTCTTGAGGCTGTGTGGAGAGGCAAGCCTTAGCATGCTGACCAGAGACAAAAGGTCAGTGGCACTTGGTGATACTGCTGAGTCAACAAACTGAACATAAAAGTTTCCATTTCCAGACCTCTTCTTTTTTCCTTCCTTCCTTCCTGTTTTCCTTTTGGTAAGGCTGGGGGGAGAGTACTATGGCTTAAATCCAAGGCCTTCATAGCTCTATTCCTAGCACTTTTTTGTTTTGAGACAGGTGTCACTGAGTGTCCCAGGCAGGGCTCTAACTTGAGGTCCTCCTGCATCAGCCTTCCATAGTACTGGGATTACAGGTGTATGTGACCACGCCAAGCTTGTACCTTTGACAACCTGGGGCCTTACAGACTCTGGAGGTGTCTGTCCCTAGGGATAGCTAATTCCTAGGACAGCAAATAACCCACCTGAAAGTAGACCTCTCAACACAAATCAGCTAATCCAAAGCTCCCATCCCCAGCCTTCTCCTCACTGGCTGTCCCATGCCAGGCTACTGGCCCCTGCCCAAAGCAGCCCAGAGTCAGGTATCAGAACACTCAGACAGCTCCTACCTAGTAGGACCTTTGAAATTATCCACAGCCTTACCCAGTTTTTAGCCCCCATATGGTGCCCTGCCCAACAGCTCACCCTACAGCAGCCACCTCAAATGCACTTGCCCAAATTCCCACTCACCCCTTTGCCTCCAGACCTCCCAGCTCCTGGCCAGCCCTTTTGGTGTGCCATGCCTCCTGGTTCTAGGGTCCTGCAAATAGAAACTCTTCATCTGTGCCAGTCATTTCCCAGCCTGAGAATCCCACTTTACCTGATTAGAACAAAGCCTGTGTCCACTCAAAATGGGCTTGCAAGCCAGGCTCGAGTCAGGCCTGTACTCCTAGTACTCTTAGAGGCTGAGACAGAGAATGGTGAGCTTGAGCCCGGGGTGGGCAACTTTGTAAGAACCCATCTCAAAATCAAAAATAAATAAAGATCTGGGAATGTAGCTCAATGTGAAGGCCCTGGGCTAGATTCCTAGGGCAAGGTGGGGAGTCCCGAGCCTGAAGCCCGTGCAGATCTCGCCTGAGGATGCACTGCTGTTTCTGTGTTACCGAGATGCATGTGTAGTTCATCTCGTCCGGCTTGTGTCTGAATTGGGGAAACCAATGTCTTGTAAGACAAGACTCAAAATGGCTCTTAACATAAACACAGCTTGGCCAGTAACACACCTGTCCAACAACAGATGAAGGGATAAAGAACATTGGCAAATTCACACCATGGAGTACAGCTGTGCCATAAAGAAACACAAATTCAGGTCATCTGTAGGAAAATGGGTGCACCTTGAGGTCATTACACTTAGCGAAATGAATCAGACACAAAAGATGAAATATCGTATTGCTCGGAGAAAACCAAACCGTACAAAAAGTAAGAGAGATGGAAGAAAGTAAGAACGTGGACTTTGTGGAGAGGGAAAGGGATGTGGTGGTGGGGGGGGGGGGGGGGGGGGGGGGGGGGGGGGGGGGGGGGGTTGAGGAGGTGGGAAAGGGATGTGATATATACATTTTTAAAATCAAATAAAAGTTTAAAAACACAGTTTGGTTCTGGACTGTCCCGCCCACAGCTTCATGTATTTGGGTGTTGTGGAATGCCGATGGAGCCATGTACTATTAAGAGGGACAGGAGGAGTAGGCTACAGAATGTGGTAAATTAGAGGCATATAGTAAGCAGATTGTGGGTGTGTGGCACATTACTGGGTGTGAGATCTGGAAGGAGCATCACTGGGTCTTAACCCAGTAGGGGCAAAACACCGGGGCTTGACCTGGAAGAGGTGCATTACTGGGAAAGGGCCCGGAAGGGTACGTGCGAGTTCCTCCCTTCCTCACACACTTGGCTTCTTGTCTGCCATACCATGAGCACCTGACCTCTACCAGACCCTTCCTGGCACATGCTTCCATTATTGTTATCTGCCCATGAGATAAAATGAATCTTTCCTCCCTTAATTTGTGAATGTCAGGTATTTTGTCCCAGCAACAAAAAAGTAACTAAGAACTAAGACAGCGTCTCTGCTATGATTTAGATCTGAAATGTCCCCCAAAGTCTCTTGTGTTAGAAGATGATTGGATCATGGGGCACTGTGTGCATCGGTGGGTTCAAACATTGAATGTGCGGTTAGGAGGTGGGGCCTGGTTGGAGGCGAGTCGCTGAGGTGTGATTTCTAAGTGGTTACTTGCTGTCCTGTTCTTGGCTCCTCCCTCCTCTCTGTGCCTCCTGGTTACTGTGGTGTGAGCAGCTATCCTTTTGTCATGCATTTCCATCATGCTGCTTCTGCTTCAGAACCAGCTGACCATGAACTGAACCCACTGGAAACCGTGAGCCACATAAACTCCTCCATTAAGTTGTGAGTGACAAGTAATTTGTCCCAGTGACAGAAAAGTAACTAAAGTAGTCTCCCCTATGTTAAGGGGGAGACTGAGCCCCATGAGAGCCCAAAACCCAGGTCTGGCCTTTCTTCCCATGTTCCCAAGGCATTCTGCTGAGCCAGGCTGAGTGTAAACCTCATGCAGGACAGAGAGCTCATAGTGACACCAAGTCTCAGTCTAGCTGTGACCATGGCAGGATGGAGGGGAAGGCACAGAGGCTGAACCCCAGACAGGCTACTGATTTGTCAAGCCCCAAAGCAAGGCTACCAAGCACCTGCTGTCCAGAGACTGAGGAGGGATTTGATCATGACAGGAACATCTGGCCAAGGACCTGTTGTTCCCCACTTCTTGGATTTCTGGAATCAGAGAAGGAACACCTCATAGGGTGTGGAAATGAAAAATTAATGCTTCAGAGGCTGCTCAACTCAGGCAAATCTCTGCTTGCCTGTCACAGCTGTGTAGTCTTAGGCAAGTGTCTTCCCCTCTCTGAGCCTCACTTTCTCTTCTGAAAACCAGAGTTCACACCTCCCCCACCTCAAGGTCTCTCTAGAAAATGGTGCACAGACCAGGGCACAGTGAGTACTCCATAACTTGCTGGGTGTCATTAGCCAGGAAAATCTGATTAGGGCTAACAGAAAAGAAGGAAGATCTTTCCAAGGACACCCTGGAAGGCCCTGGCACTGGTTTTCAGTAGCCACTGCCTGTCCCTTAGTGAGATCAGAAGTGATCACATGACTTGCTGTGGCCAAGGAAATGCAGACATAGAAACACATCACTTCTGGGAAGATCTCAGTGTGTGGCCTCGGGGCTCTTTCCCCTCCACGTGATGACATGGTTTCCAGGCGGTGGCTGCCCCTTTAGCTTTGGTCCCAGCTAAGAGGTGACACTCCACCGAGTCACAGAGTACGCCAGTCAGAGGTCTGTTAGGAAAAGAGAAACCACATCAATCATCCTCGGAAAAAAAAAATAATAATAATCACGTAAAGGGTGAGAGCAAGTGTGGGAGGCCAAGGGCCCACAAACGGTGCTAATGTCTGCAAGCACTCACTTCTGCGGCCCTCGCAGCCACGCCAGAGAGGATTCTGCTGTTGGCTAACCTGGGAGGGAGGAAACTGAGGCACAGGGAGGGGCGGGGGCATATATATATATATATATTTTTCTTTTTTGGTGGTGATGGTAGTGCTGGGGATCGGACCCAAGGCCTTCACATTAAGCTATATGTCCAGCCCTTCTTTTAATTTTTTAATTTTTGTGGCCTTTTTTGAGTCAGGTTCTCACTGTTTAGCCCAAACGGGCCTCAAATTTATGGCAATCCTCCTGCCTCAGCTTGAGTGCTGGGATTACAAGTGTACACTATCACTCCTGGCAAATTTTTTATGTGGTATTGGGGGATTGAACCCAGGGCCTTGTTCATGCTTGGCAAGGGCTCTAACCACTGAGCTGGTTATACCCCCAGCCCATTAATATTTTACTTTTGATCTAGTATGTTGTTAAGTGACTAAGTTGCCCGGGCTGGTCTTGAACTTGCCATCTTCTGCCTCAGTCTCCTAGAGTGCTAAGATTACAGAAGTATACCACCACTCTCAGCACTCCTCTACCCCTCAGTTGTTAATTTCCATTCCTCCTGGGCCTCTTTGGGCTCGGTATTTTCCACCTCCACATCCCAGGGCCTCGACCACTATGGCAGTTTTCCCAGTGACCTGGATGAGCGAGTCTGAGGCCGCATAGCCTGAAGGCTGGGAACTTCGCTGAGGTCCTCAAGTTTAGGGTTCATACTCTTGGTATTAGACTCTCTTGAAAGCTGCCCTCGCTATAGACAGATTTAGATTAGTCTCCTTATCCGATAGCTCCAGATCAGGAGGACAGCCAGGTCATTTGCCTCAGGCTGGCCAAACCTGATTACCTGCCATGACCCCAAAATTCACTGATGCACACCTGCTCCAGAGATGTCTACTGATTAATCTCCCAGCAGGGGGTTTGGGGTTGCTGTGTTTCACCTTATGGGAGGGTCCATCCCTAAACACAAGGCCACTGGATGTGGGATGAAACACCCAGAGCTTTGCCCCTCACTCCCGGTCCCCACCCTGTCCTGAATCTGGATCATTTGAAAGCTCCACTGAATTCCACATAATTTAATGTACCAGGAAATAAAAGTTGATAATTCAGTAGTTATCAAATTAAAGAATATGGGAGCTTCCCAGAATGTTCTGAAGTTATCTGACCTGAGACTGTCATGAAATGTCCTTTCCCTGCCTTCTTCTGGTAAGATCACCCCAATTCCCTTTAGAGGGTAACCCCCTCATTGTCTGAGAGGTTGGGGGTGCCACGAGTTATCTGAGACAGGCCACCTGGCTGAGAAGGGCAGCATTCTCCTGCCACTCTCTTGGTTCCTGTTGTAGACCTCATGACTGTGGTTCTCATGAGATTCTGGAACCATCTTCCCCCTGCTCTTGCCTGTCTTGGGAACTTCCCACCCCTTCTGGTACCTCTCTTCTGCCACATCTCATCAGTTACCCCAAGTAACCATGAAACCCTGATTCCCCTGAAGGCCAAGAAGCTCCTAGGAAAGCTGAGCATCTCCTTCTTACCCCAAATTGGTCTGCCTGTCCCCTGTACCTCTTGGCTCCATACCCAACACTCATCTACTTCTGTTACTGGAACGCACTGTTGCTGTTATGGTTTGGGTGTGGAGTACCCCCAGAGACCTCGTGTGCTTATGGATACTGTGTACTCTTGGGTAGTAGGTCCTGGCTGGAAAGGACAGATGTTTAGGGCTTAACCTGGAGGAGTGTGTGCTGGTTCTATCCTTCCTCCTGCACATGGCCCTCTTCTGCCATGCTGTTAGAAGCTCTTTCTCTGGCTCTAGATACCCACCCCCCCACCCCCCTCCAAACCCAGCCATGATTCCACCATTGAGGCCACCCATGTATAGACTGTGACCTTCTGAAACTGTGAGCTAAAATAAGTCTTTCCTGCTTTAAGTTATTAGTGTCAGGTATTTGGTCCCAGCAACGAGAGGGTAACTAATACCATGGCACAGTTCTGTAACCTCAGCACTCTGGGAGGCTCAGGCAGGAGGATCACAAGTTTGAACCCAGCCTGGGCAATTAATTTAGCAAGATCCTGTCTCAAAATTAAAAATTAAAAAAGGGGCTGGAGATACTGCCTAGCACTAAAGCCCTGAGTTCAATCACCAGTACCACAATAAATAAACAAACAAACAAGTAAATAAATATGCTATCGCCTCTCTCTCTCTCTCTCTCTCTCTCTCTCTCTCTCTCTCTCTCTCTCTCTCTCCTAGGGTCCCTCTTGCTCTGTCTTTGAGGAAAGAGAATTTATTTTGGAACCAAGAACAGAGGGTAAAAACTTCTACCAACCAGATGGAATCCAGAATAAGTTGCTCTAGGATTTTTCTTTATGTATGGTCCTGGACGCACGCCCCTCTGCTGGTGCTGTATGACAGCTTGTTGCAGGCACAGGCGTATTTCAGCATGTGTCTGTGAGGGAACCCCTGTGGGCAGGCTGCAGGAAGAGACTCAGAAGTCTTCCAAATTTGGATCGTGACACTGAGCTGCTCTAGGTTTAGTACATTGTGGTGAACAGAAAGACATAGCAGTGACAGGCTGGGGCTATGGAGTTACACAGACCAGAATCCAAATTCCTCCCCTGCTGTGTGCTTGGACAAGTGACTTCATCGCTCTGGGTCTCCCTGCCTGATGCAGGCTGTCATGTTGTGCAACTCCAGGAAGTGCCATTCACATCGATACACCAGGGGGCGCCACGTATACGTGCTGTGAGAGAGCTCCCCACCGTTTTGTACGGTGGTGACACTAACACTGTCTCCCTAAGAGCGTTGTTGCCGGGATGATTATGGCTGGAAGAAGCACTCAACAGTCATCCTAATAACTCCTGCGTTTTATAAAAGAGGAAACTGAGGCTCAGCAAAGTTAAATGCCAAGTACCAGGTCATAGGTTAAATACATGACTAAACTGAGATTGGAGTTCAAATTTTTATTTTAATCCAAGATGGATGTGGTGGTGTACACCAGTAATCTCAGCACTCTGGGGAGCTGAGGCAGGAGGATTGCAATTTCTAGCCCAGTATTGCTGATTACAAAAATACTCTCAAAATAAAAAAAAGAAAAGAAAAGAAAATGTCGAGGATACAGCTGAATGTAAAGACTTTTGAATTTACAGTCCTGTAAAAAAATAAAAAGAACAAAATTAATCTAAACTGCACCTTGTGGCACAGGTCTGTAATCCCCCCACTATGGAAAGCTGAGGTAAGAAGATTGTAGGTTCAAAGCAAGGCTGGGCCACTTAGGAAGACCTGTATCAAAACAAAACAAAACAAAAAGGCTGGCAGTATAGCTCAGTCTCTTGGCTTGATCCCCAGTCTCTCACACACACACACAAAATCATCATCATCACCATCATCATCATCATCAACATCATCATCATCATCTAGAGCCTATTTACTCTCTAGCCTGGTGTCCAGTTTCCAGAAAATTCCTTTTTGGACAGAAGCTCACCACACGTATCTACCCCTCCCCTGTCAGTTTCCCCAGCTATATAATATGGATGGTAAAAGCCCAACCTGGCTGAGCTATTCTGAAGACCAAATGACATCCTGCATAGGAAATGCAGTGGGCACTTCACAAGTACTGGGTGGTGGTCAGTGTCACTTGGCAGGTGTCCATGGGCACCAGGGGCAAGTCATACACGACCTCACCTCACAAAAACGATAGACAGGGAGGGGAGACCTCCAAGAGAGCTGGGGACAGCGTCTTTTTTGCTTACTAGTGTTGACCTGGCACCAAGAAGCACTTGGTAACTGTGTGTGGATCCATGGTGAATGAATGAGGTGTAGTTCCACCAGAGACCAGAAGGATGGGTGGGAGTAAGCCATGTAGAAAGGGTGGAAGGAACAGTACCCTCAGCAGAGAGAGCAGCAAGTACACAGGTCCTGTGGTTGGAAGGAAGTTGGGGAACCTGAGGAGGTGAAGCCAGGGCAGCACATCTGAAGAAAAAAAGGAGGGAGAGAAAGCATGAACAGGCCACATGGGCACTTGGGTGCGTCATGGAGGATCCTTTCTACCCAGACCTAGACAGGGTTGTAATGGGAGGTCATCTGGGATGTCAGAGAGGCCTGGGTTCAAATCCCAACATCCACGTTTTCTGATGTGGGAGAGGTCAATTTGTCTCTGAGCCCAATTTTCCTCTTTGGCAAATGGGACACAGTAACAGTAAATGATTCATATTACTCAGACTTGGGGAAGAGTCTAGAATGTAATGCATGTAGCACAGTGGCTGGCATTTGACGGTGCTGAAATAAGGCAGCTCTGGTTATCATTGTAAGGTTTTTATGACAGACCCAGGTCTCTTACTTCTCTCTCTTTTTCCCTCACAGCAGTGGGGACCAAACCTAGGGCCTGGCTGGCATGGTAACACACGCTTATAATCCCAGCAACCTAAAAAAAGGGGAGGTGGCTGAATGGCACAACAGTTAAAGTGCTTGCCTTGCAAGTGCCACACAAAGCCGGGCCTGGTAGCACATGCTTGTAATCCCAGCACTCAGGAGGCTGAGGCAGGAGGATAATCCAAGGCCAGCCTGGGCTCCACAGTGAGCCTGGGCTACAGAGCGAGACCCTGTCTCAAAAAAGGGGGGCGGGGGGTGGATATAGCTCAGTGTGTAGAACCCGGTTTCAATCCCTGGAACTGAAACACACACACACATATACACAGAGGGCCTCACACATGCCAGGCGACTGCTGTCCCTCTGAGATATCCCCCAGAGCTCTTTGTTTTTTATTTTTGGGACAAGATCTCACTAACTTGACCAGGCTGACCCCAACTCCGAGTCGCTGGGATCATAGGTGTGCATACCCCGTGCTTACTTTTCCTCCTTGGTCCTCCGAAGCTAAACTTTCCCCAGCAGGTGAGTTCCTTGCACAGCCCAGCCGGGCTTGACCCAGGCTTGGCCCTGGCCCTCCCATTGAGGCCACCCCTTGGGCAGCGCTTCTTGAGCTTTTTGCAGGCAGGACTCGATTCCCTCGGCTCCTGGCAGAATCTGCATCCACCTTGCTAAGCAACCAACCCCAATGCAGATGCTAGCTGCAGTCTGGATAGAGAAGGGCTGCGCACCAGCGCTCTAAGGAGGGCCCCTTGGACATCCCCAGTGGCACAGACAGCAGCCAAGCCTAGGGCAGGAGGGAACCACGGCGGTGATCCACGTGCCACGCCGCGGGCCACAGCCCTCAGGGACAGCCAGCCTATAGCATGGAAAAACCTATGGACTCAAGGGCAGATTCAACTGCTCTGCAGCCTTGGAGAAGTCACTGAGCCTCATGTCCTCTTCTCCACAAAGCAACACTCAAACCATAGCTGTCGGAGCCGGGCTCACTGGCACAAGACTATCATCCCTGCACCGTGGGAGGCTGAGGCAGGAGAGTCGCAAGTTTAAGCAATTAAAAGAGCTCAGTATGCAAGCGATAAAGATTAGCAATCACAGTGACGATTAGGAAAACATCTGGCTCACAAATGAGCTGAAGTTAAAAGGAGGCACTGTTTCCTGTGCCAAGGCAGGTGTGGCTGGGCAAAGCTGGCTGGCTGATCTGGCGAAGCGGTGCCTCCCTGCTGACAGCTCTCAGAGGGAACAATAAGACCCGCCTGAGCGTCGGAGAGAAACTAGTGCGGGAATCGAGCCAAAGTCCTGAGGAGCGCTGTGTGCTCCTAAAGAAATAACGTGTACAGTTCCCTGACTTCTCAACCTTGCTTCCGGGAGCCGGGGGAAAGCAGAGCCCGGCTGCCCGCAGGCCATGGCAGAGGCCGAAGATGTGGAAGGGGGCATGGGAAGAGCCCCGTCCTGTCAACCCGTCTGCGGGCAGGCCTGTGACCTGATGCCTTTCTGGGCCAGGAAATTCTCAGGAGCAGGCGAGGTTGGTTTTGTTGGAGAAAGAGAGGTTTTGTTGGCTTTTCTGTGAGGTTCGCTCGGAGGCCAACAAGTTGCATGAGCCTAGGAGGCCTTGGGAGGCCCTGAAATTTACTGACGCTTATCTTGATAAAGCAAGCACCAGGGCTTGCTAGAAATCCAAGTGCAGGCAGCCAAAATCGACCTCCTTTAAGAAAGAAAGAAGGTGGGGCTGGAGGAATGGCTCGGCGGTTAAAGCGCTTGTTTAGCAAACGGTAAGTTTCAAGCGCTGAGTACCTGAGTTCGATCAATAGCACCATATAAGCTGGGCATGATGGTTCAGTGCCTGTAATCCCAGCACTCGGGAGGCTGAGGCAGAAGATTGCCATGAGTCCAAGGCCAGCCTGGGCTACACCAGTGAGTTCAGAACCATCCTGGGCTACAGAGCGAGACCTCAAAAAAGAATTTAAAAACAATGGGTTGAGGGTGTGGCTCAGTGCAAAGTGCCTAGGTTCAGTTCCTCATACAGGAGGAAAGACAAAAAAGAAGAGTAAAGGAAGAAAATAAAAGAGAAAGAAAGGAAGGCAGGCAAGTGTCCTCTGAGTTGGTAATCACTGACATGAGCAGTGGGCGCTGTTGCACTGTTTGCTCCCCCTTTATATGTGTTCCTTTCCCCACAGCCTCGCCAGCATTTGTTGTTCTTTGAATTCCAGACACCAGCCATTCTTCCTGGCGGTAGATGCAACCTTAGTGTTGTTTTGATTTACATTTCTTTGGCGGTTAAAGATGCTAAACATATTTTCAGGTACTTACTGGCCATGTGGACCTCTTCTGAGAACTGTTCAATTCACTTACCCGTTTTTTGATCAGGTCTTTTATTTTGTTAGGCCTAATTTTTTTTTTTTTTTTCAGTTCTTCGTATATTCTTGATAATAGCCCTCTGGGGAGTAGCTGGCAAAAATTTTTTTTCCCATTCTATTGGTTCTCTCTTCACTTTGTTGATCGTTTCCTTTGCTGTGCAAAGTTAAAAACTTTTTAATTTGATATAATCCCATTTGTTGATTCTTGGTGTTATCTCATGTGTTTTGTGTGTTTGAGAAAGTAGCAAGGCTAGGATTTGAATCGAGGCAATTGGGTTCAGAAACCAGGCTCCTGGGGCTGGAGGAATGGCTCGATGGTTAAAGTGCTTACCTAGTAAGCACTAAGTCAAGCACTAAGTACCCGAATTCAACTCCCCAGCACCACATAAGCTGGGTGCGTTGGTGCATGCCTGTAATCCCAGCACTTGGGAGGCTGAGGCAGAAGGATTGCTGTGAGTTTGAGTCTAGCCTGGGCTACAGAGTTCAGGTCCAGCCAGGACTACAGAGAGAGACTCCATCTCAGAAACGTATTTACACACATACAACACTCTGGGAGGCTGAGGCAGGAGGATCACAAGATTGAACCCAGCCTGAGCAACTTACCTAGACCCTGCTTCAAGACCAAAAACTTAAAAAGGGCTGGAAATGTAGGTCAATGTAACTGACTGTTCTAGGTGTTGGGGATACAGCTATGACCCAGAGAGAACAACTCCCCACCTTCAGAGGGCTTATATTCTTTGTTTTGATACAGAAAAATAATAAGAAGAAACTGGGCTTACTATGTTGCCCAGGCTGGGCTTGAACTTTTGGACTCAGGTAATCCTCCCACCTGGGCCTCTTAAGTAACTGGGCCGCCAGGCATGCACCATCGCATCTGGATGAGTCCTCCTCTTCCTCTTCTTCTTCCTCCTCCTCTTTCTCTTCTGTTTCTCAGTAGATGGGATCTCTCAGGGCCTCACACTGAGCTGAGACAGGATCTCACTAAGCTGCCTACTGGAGTTGCTAATCTTCGGCCTCTCAAGTTGATGGGATTGAGGGCATACCCATGGCACTCAGTTTAAGGGCTACTATTCTACCATGAAGTCAGATATTCATAAAATACCAAATGACCTAAGGATAAAAATGTGTAGCAGAGCGTCTGGCCTTGGTGTAGCCAGCTTCCTGAGAAAGGGGCTTTGGAGCCGAGGTGAGGAGGGGGTGTCATGGAGACCGGCAGAGGGGTCTTAGGGGCAGGTGACCTGGGGCAGGAGAAGCTGGATCTGAGGCTAGAGGCAGAAAGGACAGGATGGGAAGGTCTGGTCGTCACGCTGAAGCAATGAGCTGGATCAGTACAACAGAGACCGGCTTCCATGAGCAGGTGAGAACCAGCCCGCGCCCGAGCAGCGACCTCACCGAGGGACTCAGTGTCCTCAGCCACTCACACCCGTGGGTGTCCCACGGGTTAGGGAGATGAAGAAGAAGATCGTAAGAGTGAACAAGAGTGTAACGCACGGTACTGACCAGACGGCCCCCGGAGCACGTTATCGCTCGCTCATTTCACCCCGAGTGTTGAGACACAGGGACCTTCGACAATCTACCGAGGTGGCTCGGCTTGGAAGTGGCTGAGCACGTGATCCTGAGTGTGTCTCAGAATGAGACACCTCACCACCGTTCTGTCGCAGAGCCAAAATCTCTGGTCCCCAGGCCAGGGCTGGGCAGACCCGCTCCTGTCCCCTGTCTCATATTGTTGAGACATATTTGTTGTCATGCTCTAGGAGACAGGTAGCAACCAGAGACAGTGTGCCGGGGTCTCACCATCCCCCTCACTGTGTAACTGTGAGTGAGTTGCCGGAGCTCTCCATACCTGAATTCCCGCCTCTGTAAACTAGAAAGGTGATTGTGCCTACCTCACATGCATGCAAAGGGCTTGCACAAGCTACTGCTCCGAGGGGGAGCCTCCTGTTCCCCTTTTCTAGGATGCCTGGTCCTCTCTCTGTCTGTCTTTATCCTGCTCATCTTTCAGAGGTCAGGTCAGGAGCATTTGCGTGGGGATCTCTTCCCTGTCTTGCTCTTCTTCCTCCTCAAGAAATGCGTGAAATGGTAAAGATTTGGTCCAGGCAGGGGAACAGCTGCAGGAGACAGTGCACGTACTTCAGGGACAGCCACAGCAGGCAAAGGGAGGATACAGAGGCTGGGAGAGAGATTTAATTGATTTTTTTTCTTTTTCTTTTTGAGGTAAGTCTCACTCTGGAGCCCAGAATGGTCCTGAACTCACTATGGAGTTCAGGCTGGCCTTAGACTCACAGCAATCCTCCTGCCTCCGCCTCCCAAGTGCTGGGATTACAGGCATGCGCCACCACACCCGGCTTACGTGGTGCTGGGGGATCAAATTCAGTCACTCAGCACTTGACACTTAACATAAGTGTTTGCTAGGCAAGCGCTTTAACCGCTAAGCCATTCCTCTAGCCTGAGACATTGAATTAAATGATGGCCTGCAGAAAGAATGTGGGGTGCCCCTGGAACCCCATACCTCTGCCCTTCTCCCCTCTCTTTAGCCCCACCTCCACCCCCCATTGGCCAAGCTCCATCCCCCCCAGCCTAGAAGAAGGTGTGGGAGCCTCCAGGTGCAGCCACTAGCCACTAGGAGCTGAGTAGGTGTAGACAGTGGACATAGAGAGACCACCAGAGGACACCAGCGTGGACTGAGGTCTCAATGCTGGTTAGTGACCAAGCCAGAATCCAAACTCAAGCCTTTGGCCTCAGTGATGTCCCAGAGAGCAGCTGGTGGCTAGATCTAAAAGCCACCCAACAGATGTGGGGACACACACAGAGCACTGACAGGTCACAGCCTCAGGTTTTTGGGGTTTTTTTGTTTTGTTTTGTTTTGGTCATTGTTGTTGTTTTTGAGACAAGGCCTCACTCTATGGCCAGAACTCACTATGTAGACCAGCCTGGCCTTGGATTCATGGCAATCCTCTTGCCTCAGCCTCCTGAGTACTGAGATGACAGGTATGTGCCACCACACCCAGCTTATGTGGTGCTGGGGAATCGAATTGAGGGCCGTGTGCTTGCTAGGGAAGCGCTTTAGTCGCTTTGCCATTCCTCCAGTCACCACAGCCTCAGTTGTGCTGGATCAGATTGGAGGCTTCGGCCTGAGACTTGGGGTTCCTTCCAGAACTTTCCTGACCTCATTTGCATTGTCTGGTTATGGTTAACTCAACTGGGCTTTAGTGTGCTGTGTGGAGCTCAGGGCCTTTTGCTGAGCTACATCTCAGCAAATTTCTGTTTTAGATTTAGAGACAGGTCTCCCTAAGTTGTTCAATTGCTAAATGTCCTAGGTTGGACTTAAATTTGCAATCCTCCTTCCTCAGCCTCCCAGGATACTAGTACTCCTGGCCTGCGTTGCCGGGCCTGGCCAAACGCAGACTTTGTAGTCTGACAGGGTGAAGTTCAAATCTCAGTTGCGCCTTCTGGAGTCTGAGCTGCTACATCTCCAAAATAGCAAGGATGCTTCTGGATTGAGTGAGGAGGAGTATGCTGGGTAAAGAGCCAGCCTCCGATTTCAGGCACGTTGCCTGTACTTAGTATATGGAGGACATAGCGGCTCTTTATGCCCCTGTCCAGCTTATCCCTGTCCTTCCCCCGGCCCTTCCCCCAGCCCAGCCCCACTGCAGAGCTTAGGCCTGCCCAGACGCACAGGAACTCGCTGCTCTTTGATTCCAGAGCATCAGCATCAGGGAAATTAAAAGCCCGGCTGGATCCCCTAAGACTCAGCCAGCTTAGTGACCCAGGCAATTAAAGACATCTCCCGGATTTGAGTTCCCAGTAAATCGGATCTTTCAAAAAAAAAAAAAAATTCCCATCTCAAAACCCCTGTGAGAGACTAAATCTGGTGGCCCACAAAGCTTTTTTTTTAAAGTCCTTTGGTGCTTTAGAGTTATTTAGAGGCTGGGTGAGAGGACATGTATCTTAGACAAGGCTGCGTAATCAATCCATCTCATCTCCAAACGGAGATGTTGCTGACCTGGACTCCTCAAATTGCCAAGGGCGAATAAAGCAGAGGAACTCTCTGAGGTTGTGCAGGTAGCTCAGTGATTAGTGCTTGCCTAGGAAGCTCGAGCCCCTGGCTAGATCCCCCTGCATAACATTAATAGCTGGGTGTGGTGGTGCATGCCTGTAATCCCTGCACTCAGGATGCTGAGGCAGGAGAATTTTCTTGAGTTCTAGGCCAGCCTGAGTTATACAGTGAATTCAGGACCAGCCTTGACTACAAAGTGCTACTAGGTCTCAAAAAAGAGAGAGAGAGAGAGAGGCCCTTCAAAAAAGACAAGTAGGGCTGGAGGAATGGCTTAGTGATTAAAGCGCTTGCCTAGCAAGCGCTAAGTACCCAAGTTCGATTCCCCAGCACCGCATAAGCCAGGCGTGGTGGCACATGCCTATTTAGGCAGGCAGGCATATTGTCAGTCCAAGGCCAGCCTGGGCTACACAGTGAGTTCAGGACCAGCCTGGGCTACAGAGCAAGACCCTGTCTCAAAAAATGAAAAAAAAAAAAAAATCAACAATAAAAATGGGCCGAGAATGGAGCTTCGTGTGAAGGCCCTAGGCTCTATCCTCAGCATGATAAATAAATAAAATTTAAAATTAAATAAAAAGGACAAGGGACAACAAGAGGAATGTACTCTGTGCCGTGGACCAGGTCATAGTATTACCTGATACTATCCATCCGGGCTTTGATAATTATGCTGTGGTTATATAAGAGCATTTTCTGGTTTGTAGGCGGTAAGCTCAGGCAAAGAGACATCACATTTGCACCTTCTCAAAAGATTCTGGAAAAAGTGTGCAAGGCTGTCTATGGCAGGAGGAAAGGGATAATGCAGATATGGCACACACTAGGGTATGTGAGAGTCCTTTGAACTATTCTGGCAACTTTTTCTGTAAGATTAAAATTATTTTGCTGAAAAGTTTGGAATTTGTAATGCAGATTCCTGGGCAAGCAGGCTCCCTGTAGAGCGCCTGCTGCAGTTTGGGTCTGGAGTGTCCCCCAAAGCCTCACGTGTTTGGATGTCATGGGATACCTATGGAATCGTGTGCTCTTGGGAGGCCTGGCTGGGAGAGGCAAGTGCTTGGAGTTTGACCTGGAGGGATTGTTTGACTTGGAGAGACTGAAGGTTGCGCAGGGTAGAGCTCTGGGTGTGCGTTATTGACGCAGGGGCTGGGAAGTGAGGGAGGGGCACCCACGGGGCACCCACCCTGGGTAGAGGAGGCCCAACCGGCAGCTTGCATTAAGTAAGGAAAGGAAAAAGAAATATGATTACAGCTTCTCTTTGGGGAAGCTCTGGCCTTGACTGAGTCTCCAGACGTCAAGTGGCTCCTCACTCACATGGTTTCTGTCTGCGCTGCCCTGTGCAGCTCTACAGCCTATGCCATGTGCTTCCGCCATTGCTGGCTTCCCATGGACGGGCCACGTGAGACCTTCTGAAACTGTGAGCTAAAATCAATCTTTCTTAAATTGTATGTGTCGGCCGTGTCAGCCCAGCAACAAATAAGTAACTAAGGCCCCAACTCGTTGGGCTTTGGGGCAGCCCAGGAATCTGAGTTTTTAACAAGCTCACCAGCACATTCTGGCCCACTGGAAGCCTGACTCGCAGAAACCAGGGTGGTATTTTCCAATCAGAAAGCACAAGCCTTGCCCTCTGGTTTGCCCCCTCCTTTCTCTGCCATAATTCAAGACCATGATGGAGCTATGAGCGGAGGGTTCAAGGTTAGCAGATTTTTTGCCCTGAGCCTCTAACCCAGTTAGAATCATGCGATGCAGGGAACAGTTTGTTGGGGAATGTTAGGAATGTAATTGACGGGAACACGGTGCAGGCCGCGATGCCTGACTGCAGGACAGTCTTCTGAGGAAGGGAGACAAGAAGAAAGAAAGTGAAGGTAAAGGGGGCCGCTGAGACAAGATGCAGGGGGACCCCGGTAGCAGCCAGCCGGGCCCTCGTGCAGTTCCTCTGGGGCATGGTGACGGTCTTGGCTTAAAGCCTCTGCCACCTCCTAATCCACAGGAGACATTAAGAAGAGTCCTTGTGCAAGATTGATCAAGATGCGGGGGGAGAGGGTGTTGGAGGAATAGTTCAGCAGTTAAAGCACTTGCCTAGCAAGTGCTAAGTACCCAAGTTCGATTCCCTAGCACCACACAAGCCGGGTGTAGTAGTGCACTCCTATAATCTTAGCACTCAGGAGTCTGAGGCAGGAGGATTTCTGTGAGTTGAAGGCTAGCCTGAGCTATATAGTGAGCTCAGAACCATCTTGGACTATAGAGTGAGACTCTGTCTAAAAAAAAGAATTTTTTTAAAAGATTGATCTAGACAGAACACAAAGGCCAGGCCATTTGGCTCAACTCTGGACAATCCTAAGAACCACCTGGACTGCCAGTTTCCCTGGGGTTAGTTAAGGCCTGACTTGCACAGCAACTTCCGCCTTGCCACTCCTGCTTCTGCTCCTTCCGCCCAACAATGGGCACCCACTTTCTTTCCTGCCCAGGTGGAGATCCTACAGGTACTCACTCATTTCACGCCTGAAATTCTCTCTACATTCTAAAGTTTGTTTAAGGTCTTCCTCCTGGGGAACCTAATCTGGGGGACATGTGTAATTAAATCAAAAGTTTTGCAAAACAATAATTATTTTTATGTGTCTTGCATCCTCATATTATCTACACTGTTTGCCTTTTAAAATGTTGGGCTGAGCTGGGTGGCACACAACCCGTAATTCCAGCACTTGGGAGGCTGAGGCAGGAGGACAGCAGGCTTCAGGCCAACCCGGGCTACCAAGGGAGTTCAAGGCCAGCCTGGACCATGCAGTGATACCCCATCTCAAAAAAATAAAAATCTCAAAACAAAACAAAGAAACACATAGAATGTTGGTTATGATCCACTCAACTGATTTCAGGGATCCCCCAGCCAGAAATCTAAAAACGCTAGGCTGGCTGTGCCACAAAGGTCAGTGTGTCCTTTGGGCTGTCTTTGGCTGCAAGTAAAAGACTAAACATGATGACTTAACATGGATGAAATCACTAGGATTCCTTGTTGTGTACAATGGCAGACGTGGCAACAGTGGTTTCGCAGTTAGTTCGCGACTCCACAATTTCATCAAAGACCATGGTTCTTTCCAGAGCTCTTCCCCAACATGCCTGACAGGATCAGGACGGCCTCGTTGGTCACAGCAAGGAGCTGCTGTCATTATGTCCTCATACAGCCACCTCCAAAGGCAGTCAGGGTAGAGAATGTCTCCTCACACATTTCTTTTAGTTCGGGTGTGGGGGGCGCGGAAAAAGCAAAACAAATTTCTGCAGAAGCCGCGGGAACAGATGTCCCCTTCTGTCTCTGGTCAGAACTTGATCGTTGCCTATGACTCCCTTGATCTTGCTCCCATCCGATCCTGAAGATTCTATTAGCAAACCACAACAACAAAATGGATGTTAGTGAGGGCTGCCATGGTCCACTGGAGACATCCCACTCAGCCCTTTTTTAGTTTTTGTGTTTACTGAGAGTCTCACGTCAAAGACCCCGAGGCAAGAGTACAAAGTCATTGGCACCGATCACAGCAACGGTCCCATCACTGAGCACTGGGAAACCCCACTAGTCCATCACAGCCAGCTTGCAGCTCAGCAAGAATGCAATTTCACAACAAAGTACAAAGTACTCGTGTACTGAGACCAGCCCACTAGGATTAGAACCAGAGATAAAACCTGGCTCCTGCCCTGGCCTCTCGGCCAGAGAGTAACAAAGGGGGCTGATACTGAAACACTGACTGGTTTTTGCTCCCTACTTCCTGGATACTCTGACTCTTCCTCTCCAGCCCTCCTTCCACACCTGGAGGTTCCTTTCTCTCTCTCACCCCATCTGTCACCCATGTGGCCCATGCTAACTTTGAACTCTTGGCAATCCCCAGAGGGCCAGGATGACAGGGTCTCACTCTGCAGCCCAGGCTGCTCCTGAACACACTCTGTAGCCCAGGCTGTCCTTGGACTCATGGCAATCCTCCTGTCTCAGCCTCCTAAGTGCTGGGCTTACAGATACGTGTCACCATGCCCGGCTTTATGGGGTGCTGGGGAATCGAACTCAGGACTCTTGCTATGCAAGTGCTTCAACCAATGAACTATTCCTCCAGCTCTATTTATTTATTTAGAATAAGAGGATTTAACCAAGGTCCTTGTACTGAGCAACAGTCCTAGCTACTTCCCCTTTGGTTTTTTGTTTTGTTTTGTTTTGTTTTTGTTTTTTTATTTTGAGATAGGGTCCTGCTAAGTTGCTACATCTTCCGAGCTGGTCTTGCAATTACTGACTTTTGAAGTACAATGGTGGTGTTGTGAGTATTTTTAGTGTCCTTATTGATAGAAGTACATCCTGAAGTATTTGTAGTGAAATTACATGATGTCTGGCCAGTTAGTGGGACCCTGTGTCAAAAAAATATATAGTCGCAGGTTGAATGCCCTGAGTTTGACCCCCAGTACTACTACTACTACTACAAAAAAAAAAAGCAGTTAATAGGTGTTAAAACACAGTAAAACATACATTGGGATTTTTGTTTGCTTCTTTGTTTTTATAGTACTAGGGATCAAGCCAAAGGTCTTCACGTTGAGTTATCCTCCTAGCCCAGACTCCTGCTAGATTGCTAAATTTCTGGGCTTGACCTAGCCATCTTCCTGCCTCAGCCTCTCCAAGCCCTGAAATTACAGGCCTGTGCCACCAGGCCCAGCTAGTACACGAGAGATTGTAATATGGTTCTCATTACCTGTGTGTGTGTGTGTGTGTGTGTGTGTGTGTGTGTGTGTGTGTGTGTGTGTGTGGTGTGAGTGTGGAGGAAATGTCTCAGAATTATTCACCATTTTTCTTTCCCCTATGAAATTCCATAGCGTGTGTTGTTGCGATTCTCACATAATCATGGTAGAGTGGTGGCGTGAGAATATTCTGGAGTGCTTCTCAGGTTGGCGCTAGCCTGTCTTTGACACCTACCAAACCCTAGTTAATCTCCTTTTATAGCAAAGCGAGAACAGGTTTAGGCTTAGGCCTCTCCATATGGTGCTAACTCCATCCAAGCCAGCCAAGGAGAGCACCAATTTAGGAGAGACTGCCAGCCAGCCTGCAATTACGATCTTCTGTGAAATCCTAACACCTGGCTGCGTACTGTTGGTGCCGTGAGTCATGGGCCCCACCCACATGCAAGCAGACAGCTTGACACCGAGGTGTGGGTCCCACGAGGGGAGGCGCTTTCGCTGGGGAGCATCTGTCCCTATGGCTGCCACGGACAGTTGGCACAAGGGTGGCGCTCCTGTGTAGACACCTTTTGAACCAGGGTTCCCTGGGGGTCAGCTTTCAGGGAGGAAGGGGTTGGTGAGCTAACTCACCTGTCTTCACGTTAATCTCAAGACCTCCAGCTCTCAAATCATCCCTGCCTTAGACGCACACGCACACCTCAGCCCCAGGGTCGGCAGCACGGGGTCTCTGGGACCCTCCCTTGCATCAGGACACAGAGGCAAGCGCGTGGGCTCAGTTCAGGGCTCTTGTCTGGGTCTGAAGGACATTAGTCATGAGAGTGGGTGATGTTTTGCCTCATGAGTTTTATTGAGGCTGCAAGTGACAGAATCCGAGCGACAGAGGCCTCATGCATTTTTAAATTCTTTCTGTGTATAGGTATGTGACACTCGGGGCTGCTTGAGCACGCTTGTGACATGGCAGATGGATTCCTGTGGAGTCAGTGATCTAAGAAGAAGGTAGGAGCTGTAATATCCTTTATGACCAAGTCTTGGAAGTCACACACCATCCTATGTGGACATGCGGGTCAGTGCCAGCTCACTGTTCAACCCTCCAAGTCTCACCTCCGAACCCCGAAGCGCTTAAGTCCAACCATCTTGTGGAAGTTGCCAGTGAAGGCCTTGTAACCAACTGGATGTTCGCAAATGTCTGGATCAACTCCTGTTGCCTCCCTCCCTTCCCTCCAAACATCGTCACCCCTCCACAGCATTTGATTTTACTTCTGTGTCCCGCTTGGCTCCGAGCCAGCGTGGCTGTGACTGGACAGGCAAGCAACTGGCCTCCCTGGTTCTCCAGGCGGCACCCGCGCCCTGCCCCCAGGCCTGGAGACCTTGAAGGACATTCCCGCTGTTCCAGCTTTGTGGCCTGCATTCTGGCAGAGGCCCTCCGCAGTGACTAGAAGCGATCTGGTCCCCAGCCAAGCTTGAGATGTCCCCTAGGAAGGTATTGGTAAACAACACATGCAGACAGTGGCCAGCCGAGGGCCTTCAGGAGGATGGCCCTGGGGTGGAAGTCAGGGCCCTGGAGCACAGTGGCTAAGGTCCAACTTCTAGGGCACCCCAGCCAAGGACTCTCAGGGACACTGCGGGCTGCAGCACAAGGTTGGATGTCACTTATCATTAATCTACAAGACAGCTTCCACATCTTTATCTTGCCTTTCTTTTGAGGAAGGGACAGTCTTCACTTGCTCCCCCACATAATCTTATCCAGCTTGTGACTTTTTTTTTCAGACAGAGTCTCACTCTGTAGCCTAGGCTGACCCTGAAATCACAGCCATCCGCCTGCCTCGGCCTCCTGAGTGCTGGGATTATAGGCACACACCACCACACCCTGTTGATATGGTGCTGAGGAATTGAACTCAGGGCCTTGTACTTGCTAAAGCCAAGTGCTTTAATGCTGTCCTATAATACCCCCAGTGAAATCCCCAGCCTTTTTTTTCTGGTGGTGGTTGTGATACTGGAAATTACACCCAAAGCCTCCATGCTAAGCTACATACATAGGGCTTTTGCTCTGAGTTATATCCCTAGCCCCTTGTCGTCGTGTGACACAAGGTCTTGCTATATTGCCCAGACTGGACTCAAACTTTTGATCCTCAGCCTCCCAAAATGCTAGAATTACAGGCCTGTTCCTCCCACTGTTTGTGAAGCTGCCTCCTTTGGCTATTTAGTACTCAGTCCTAAGATCACTTCTTTTTTCTTTTTCTTTTTCTTTCTTTCTTTTTTTTTTTTATTTGAGACAGTATCTCATTCTGCTGTCCATGCTGGTCCTGAACTCCCTATGTGGCTCAGGCTGGCCTCGAACACATGGCAATTCTCCTGCCTCAGCCTCCTGGAATCACAGGTGTGCGCCACCACACTTGGCTTATGTGGTGCTGGGGAATTGAAGTCAGGGACTTGAGGTTCCTAACTGCTCACCTGTTCTTCCAGCTCCAAAGGTTGCTTCTTTAGAGATCCCGCCCCTACCCAGCATGGCCCGCCTGCCTGCACCCTGCCCAGCCAATGCCATCCACTCCCCGATTTCGTCAGGCCCACCGCATGGATCCAGCGCCTTCCCTCACAGTTTGCTTGGCTTCCCTACTGACTGGGTTGAAGGATCTTTCCCATGGGAATGTCTGCTGCAGGAAGGCTGCTGGTCTCGCTACACCTCCTGCCCTGTACTTGCTTAGGCAATCTCTTTGAAACTCATTCACATCCTGAAGCTTCTTGCTTCGTGCCTCAGGAGTAGAAAGGGTAACTCACGATGCCCTGGCATCAAAGGGGTTCGAATTCAGGCTTCACCATGACTCATCTCTGCCCTTCCTTCACTGAGCCACGGTTTCTCCATCCGTAAAATGGGGACAATTCCTATGGACAGACTTGAAAGAATTAGACGTTAACATGCAAAAAGCCAGCAGGCAGGCTGGCACACAGTAGGTGCTCATGCATCTCAGGGCTGAGGGGACTCTCTCTGCCTGGCTGCTACTCTGGCAAAGTGGGCATAGGCCTAGGACCCTGACACAGCTGTGCAACAGCTGGATGCATGTGTGGGTGAGCGATCAAGAACGGATGTGGGACAGTGGGGAGGGGAACCCCAAGGCCACCTGGCCACAGGGAGAGGTGAGAAAAGGAGTTCAAGCGAGCCAGGGCAGCTTTGTGGAATAATGAGGCCACAGGATGGTTTCCCGAGGTAAATAACTGGGAAGACAGGACCGTGTGTGTGTCTCTGTCCTGGCCCCCGGGGGTGCTGCAATCTGGCTGGGGACCAGGGCTGGCAGGCCCCCACCAGGTCCCCTCGTGTGTCTGCTGGTAAGGGGCACAGAGAAGTCTGGCAGGGACCAAGGACACCAGGATGCTAAGCAACCGCAGTGGTGAAAACATAAGAACACAGGTGACCCGTGCGCATCCTCGGAAGATGACATTGTTCTAGGAAAGAGGGATTTTAACATGTTACATACACGTGTGCATTTGCACGCACACAGGTTTGCAGGTGCTCACTGCCCCTACCCCTGAGAGGAAGTGTGAGAGCTGGTAGCAGCTGCTGCCTCCTCCGACGAAAAGAGTTGAACGGGATGGAAGGAAGAGGTGTGTTTTCTCTTTTTTTGTTTTGCAGAAAAATGGCCTTTCGTGCCTGTTTTTCCTGTGTGTGTGTGTGTGTGTGTGTGTGTGCTCGCCTGTGTGCACGCTACTGAGGATTGACGCCAGGGCTCTCATACTGAGCTACATCCCTAATCTTTTCATTAATATTCTGAGACAAGGTCTCACTAAGTTGCCCGGGCTAGGATGGAGCCTATGACCCTCCTGACTCAACCTCCCTGAGTGTCGGGATCACAGATAAGAACCAACGCGCCAGTTCTGTCCTCCTTTTTGAATATTATCTGGGCTGGAGGAATAGCACAGCAGTTTAGGAGTTCCTCCACGCCACATGAGCCAGGTGTGGTGGCGCATGCCTGTCATCCCAGCACTTGGAAGGCTGAGGCAGGAGGATTGCTGTGAGTTCAAGGTCAGCCGGGGCTACCTAGTAAGTAAGAATGTTACTTGTGTGCTGTGTGCCTGCTGGAGACAGCACAGACTCTCAAACCTCAGAATCAGATTGTGCGCCACTTCCTTTCCCGTCCCACGCACATTTTCCAGTAGTGACTGCTCTCTGTCACACCAACAATGGGAAACTGGGCTTGCAGAGATACACTGTCATGGAAGGGGGCCCACTGTGACCCGTGCTGCCCTGAGCCAGTGGCTCAGGTGTAAACTACTGCTGCATTTGCTGGGTCTGTAACGAACATCTCACCAAGCCCCTAGAGTTTCCCAGAAACCCCAGGGTGCCTTAGCACAAAGTTTGAAAATCATCCCTTCTAGGGCATCAGCTAAGAGTCAGAGGTGGTAGTTGCCAAGTCATGGTGAAATCAGGGAAGGGCAAGGCGTTTTCAGCCTGAGGCATGTTGAAAATAATTAAAGGGGAGCTGGAGGAGTAGCACAGCAGTTAAAGTGCTTGCCTTGCAAGCTCAGAGCTGTGGGTTCGATTCCCCAGCACCACATAACCTGGGTGTGTTGGCGTACACCTGTAATCCTAGCACTCAGGAGGCTGAGACAGGAGGATTGCCCTGAGTCCGAGGCCAGCCTGGGCTTCATAGTGAGTTCAGGACTGGCCTGGGCTACAGAGCAAACCCTGTCTCAAAAAAATTAAATAAAATAACTAAAGAAAATGTATTTGCAGAGAGAAGAGGGGAAAACTAAAAAATAGATGAGAATTCAGGAGGGCTGGGGATGTACCTTGAGGGTAAAGTGCTTGTCCAGTGTGTTCAAGGCTGTGTTGTGTCCCTAGCAAGGGGGGGATGGCTGGGTATGGGGATTTAACCCAAGACTTGCACTCTGAGCTCCACGCCTGGTGCATTTTTAAAATTTTTAAATTAGAGACAGAATCTTTTAAGTTGCTAACGTGTCCCAGGTCTCAATGACTTAGAGTAGTCAATACAATGTAAATAGTTATTACTGTTATGATGTATTATTTAGAGAATAATGTATATGTTCACTATAGATGCACATGCTCAAGTATTTTTAATACGTGGTTGGTTGAATGTGCAGATGTGGAACCATCAGCTGCCCCTTTCCAGATCACAACAGACATCACTAATGGATCCTAGCACTCTTTCTCCCAGAGCTGGGGTCTCCACACAGTTTATCCCATAATGCTCCAGGCCAGCCATTACTAATCCCTCACTGGTACCAGAGCAGCAGGGGAATTTCCTTCCCTGTTCTAGCGCTTTCTACAGTCTTTTTGGACCCCACAACATTCATTAAGAGGCGTCATTCTTCCTCGGAAACTCTTGTGCCGTGGAAAGGAAACTGCTGATGGTAGATTTTTGCAGATAAACAACACTTGAGTAATGTCTTTGGTGCTGCTCAGAAGCTTTTGATGTTGGAAAAAATGCAAAAAAAGGATTCTTCATTTGGGGAGCAGTTCCTTGTATGAAGAACATTTTTTAATGCCACTGTCTCCTCTGAAGAGATTAATGTCTGCTTCAAGGGCTGACACATTCTGACTCCCAGGAATTTTTGTCAGAACAGAAAATCCTGATGGCTCTTTTTATTTGAACAGGGTCTTTTCCTTTTTGATGTGGAGACATCTGTGTCTCTGTCTTGGTCTGTCTGTCTGTCTCTCTCTCTCTCTCTGACTTTCTAAATATATATATATATATATATATATATATATATATATATATATATATATACATTATATATATTTGTTTTTTGTTTTTTTGAGACAGGGTCTTTCTTTGTAGCCCAGGCTGGTCCTGAACTCACTGTGGAGCCCAGGCTGGCCTTGGACTCACGGCAATCCTCCTGTCTCAGCCTTCCGAGTGCTGGGATTACAGTTGTGCGCCACCACGCCTAGCTCATGTGGTGCTGGGGAATCGAACTCGGGTACTTAGCACTTATCTTAGCACTTGTTAGGCAAGCACTTTAACCGCTGAGCCATTCCTCCAGCCCTTCTAAAGCTATATTTGTCTCTCTCAGTCTCCTAACTCTCTGTTCCTATCTCTGTCCTTTCTTCCCTAGTGAGCTTGTAGCCTGTTTTTCTTTTTCTTCCTTTCTCCTTTTTTCTTTTTGGTAGTAGGAACTGAGTCCAGGACCTTCACACTGAAAGAACTACATCCTCTGCTCTTTATTTGAATAGTGAGGACCTACAGGATGTGTTTGTTTATGTGTAAATGTCTTCTTTTCTCTGTTTCCATGTTAATTTCCCTTTGCCTCCCTACTTGAGGAGGGGCTCTCTCTCTGTCTCTCCCTTTCTCCTTTCTTCCCTCTTCTCCTTTCTGTTTCTTCTCTTTCCTCCAGCCTCCAATCAACCTGTTTCTCATTCTCTCCCTCCCCGCCTCTAGAGCCCAGAGGATGGGGCCAGAGGCAAGTTAGTGACTGTAAAGTGAAAAGCCACTCAGAAATTTTTAGGCCACCAGATGTTCAACATATTTAGACAGAACAGCTGGATCATTTAACAGCTTCCTGGCCCCGACGGAACAGCCACCACCGCCAGACACCTCCATGTGAGAAGCTGCATATGTTCCCTGTGTCCTCTCATGAGACCCCTGTGCAGAGGTCACCTGCTGTCACCAAGCCCCTACAGTGTCCTTTCACGGAATCTCCCTGCCCCTTCCCGCTTTAGTTTTGTTTTGAGACAGGAAATTGCTTCATAGTCTAACTAGTCCTAAATTTACTATGTAGCCCAAGCTGGTCTTGGACACACCTCAATCCTCCTGCCTCAGCCTCCTGAGTGCTGGCATTACAGGCGTGCACGGCCATGCCTTGGTTATGTGATGCTAGGGAGTTGATCTTCACATAAACTCCTGAGTGAGGGACGTGGAAAGATGGAATAAACCAAGGAAGGAGGGCAGAGGAAAACCTCGGCCACAGCTGCCTTCCAGTGCATGGACTGGATTATTAATGGCCTCATTTCACAAATGAAAAAAAACTGAAAAGCAGACCCCTGCAGTCCAAAAGCTCGACTCACCCCTAGAACTCCCCACTCCCAGCATGCAACACAACCCCAAGCGTGGAAGGCCAGCTAAACCTGACAAGCACAAAACAACCAGACGTGAGAATTCTTCTGCAAGTGGCCTAGTCGGAAGGTGATTTTTAGTAAACTTTGGGAAGCAAGAGGAACAAGGAGTCAAGGAAAGGGATGGAGTTCTGAAAAGGGTGCTCTGGTTTACATCCGTGCCCCCCCCCCCCCGCCCCGAAGGCTCATGTGTCAAGAGCTGGGTCACCAGCCTACAGTGCTACGAGGGGGTGGTGAGAGGCAGGGATCTTGTAAGTCAGGTCACTTGGATTCAACACAGGACCTTCACTCTGAGTTACACCCCCAGGCCATTTTTCTTGTTTATCTGAGACTCAGTATTGCTAAGAATTTAGGTTGCCTAGGCTGGGCTTGAGCTTGTGATTCTCCTGCTTCAGTTTCCAAAGGGTTGGAATTAAAGGCCCGTGGCACTAGGCCTGGTTTCTTTTTGTTCCTGGCTGCCATGGGATGAGCAGCTTTCTCTCCCGTGTGTTCCCACCAGGATGCACCATTTCCTCATTTTAGGCCCAACATCAATGGGCCCAAATGACCACAGACTGAAGCCTCTAAAAACGTGAGCCCAAATAAACCTTTTCTCATTTTAAGTTGAACATCTCAGGTATTTTGGTACAGTAATAGAAAGCTAACACTAAGAGTATATTTTTATGTTACTTTATTGGTAGGGAGATGAAGCCCAGGGCCTTCACTCTGATCTACATCCCCACCCCATTTTATGTTTGATTTTTGAGACAGTGTCTTGCCAAGTTGCAAAGTTGCCCAGGCTAGGCTCAGATTTGTGACCTTCCTGCTTTAGCTTAGAGCGCTGGGATTACAGGCCTACACCACTGGGCCTGGCTAAAGGGTATATTTTAAATAATAATAATAATGATGATAATAATAATAATAAAAGGTATATTTTATTAAGCAAATTACCACAGTGGACAACCAGGGCCCAGTCCTGCAGGCGAACACCAGGAGTGTACCTCAGAGTTGTCCCAGATAAGGGACCAGCAGGCCATCCCGGGCAGAGGGTCTTGGGTGCGAAATCTAAGGAGGCTGCCCCTCAGGTTGGTGCCAACACGGAGGGGGAAGTGTGGGCCAGGTAGAACGGAAAGGCTGCAGGGGACGGGCACCTCTGATGGCACCCCCTGTAGGCTCTGCAACCAGCCCCTCAAAACCACTCCCTTAACTTCCTGTGGCTCTGCCTCCACATCTGTAAACTGGGATAATTATAGCACCGACTTGGTAGGACTACAAGTGGTGATCATACAGGATGATTCATGGACATTGCTTAGAACAGAATCGGGCACAGAATCGCCCTCCCTGTGCGGCGGCTCTGACGCTGCCGCAGCAGCGGGCGCCGCGGCGAACGTCGCCTGACGTCGGTTTTCGTGAATACAAAATCACTCCTAGCTGAGACAAGGCCCTTTGCAGTCAGCAGGCAGAAGTTCCTGACCCACCACTTACTGTGTGGCATGAGGTGAATTATTCAACCTTTCTGGAGCTCAGGTCCCAAATGTTCAGAATGATTAAACAAGATGGTTAGCCACGATGTAGGCCAATTTTAATATAAGTAAAAGATGCTTTCAAAGGGCTCCTCTCAGCACGGTGCCTCTTTCAAAGTGTGCTACGAATCTGCAGCGCGATCATGATCATGGGTTGCCAGATTTCTCGCGCAGGCAGAAAGGCGCTGCGGGGCTGCAGCAGCCAGGAGGATGTGACTCAGTCAGCAATATTCACCGCGCACCTGCAAGGCGCAGGGCTCCGGGACGTGGCGTGAGCTGCTGGGAAGGCGGATTAACGCAGTCTCGGTCCTTGCCCGTGGGCTGGAGCCTTCCACTCACCAGTCTGTCCGGGCCCTCCGCTTTGTGACTGCGGATGGAAGTGGGTGGAGCCAACTTCCCAGCGAACCCTAAGAAAGTGAGAAATGCAAAGAAGGCCAGGGAAAAGTTAGACTTGACGGATGGTGGTGGATCACGCACACGCGGGCCCTGAGCCGCTTCTGGCCCGTGAACTTGACTTAGCGTGAGACAAAGACGCAAGCCCAAACCAAAGGCCCTCGCGTGTCTGTTCCGTGCAGCCAGAAGTACCACTGTGGCAGGCAGCCTTTTTATTGTTAGTATTATTAGTATTGATGTCCCTGGCAACAGCAGGGAGGAGGATTATGTTATCTGGAGTTGATAAGGAACGCGCTGGTCTTGCAAAGGTTCAAGTCTCTGACTTGGTTACTTATTTAGTGTGACACTGGGTGAGGCGCTTAACTCCTGCTGGGTTTGCCCCACCCGGCTTCCTACCTCTGTCTCCTGTCAACCTACACTCTGCACTGACATTATTATTATTATTATTATTATTATTATTATTATTATTATGAGACATGGTCTCTCTATGTAGCCCAGGCTGGTCCTGAACTCACTCTATGTAGCCCAGACTGGCTTTATACTCATGGCCATCCTCCTGCCTCACCCTCGAGTCCCACTAAGTTACTAAACTGCCCAGGGTAGGCTTGAATTTGCAGTCCTCCTGCCTCAGCCTCCCAAGTGCCAGGATTACAGGCATGCACCAACCACC
This sequence comes from Ctenodactylus gundi, assembly GCA_004027205.1. NCBI lineage: Eukaryota > Metazoa > Chordata > Mammalia > Rodentia > Ctenodactylidae > Ctenodactylus > Ctenodactylus gundi. The sequence goes on along the minus strand of PVKB01000478.1, from coordinate 362,064 downwards.
ACACCTGGCTTTATGTGCTGCTGGGGAATCGAACTCAGGGGCTTAGATTTGCAAGGTAAATACTTTAACCACTGTGACATTCCTCCAGCCCCTGTGCTGACCCTTTAAAACCACATATCAGAGACATTCCTAGCTGTGGGATCATGCCCAAAGCCGAGGCGGGTCTGGACAGGAGGCTAGGTCTGAATCCTCCCTCCTCCCCTCTTCCTTGACCTTGACCTTAGTGGCTCAGGGTCTACTCAGAGTAGACTTGCACGGCTTCTTGCCCAACTCATTCGCTAAGCAGCTGGGCTTTTATATCCTAATGGATTTTTTTTCTTTTCCTTTTTTGGCAGGAGATACCAAGACAGATCTGCCAAACGTTCAGACATAATTTTCTGACGCAACCAAGGCTACTGGGTTAGAACTCAGCAGAAGTGGAGGAAGCGAGCCTTCGCGCTCCACCACCGCCCACGGCCCATGGACACTTTTGCCTCTCTAGCAGGCTTTTCACCCATCCTCAGGTGACACAACCTTGGGCTGCCTCGGGACCCCTCTCCCCTAGCCACCGCATTCCATCAGGGAGGTGACACTTCCCCTTGCTGGTGACTTGTGCGATCACATGACTTAGGCCTGGCCACCAAAAGACTCCTGCCTCTTGCCACCGTGATTGCCTGACCACTGAGAGTCCATCTGTCAGAGAGAGGAAGCTGGCTACTTTTCTGTGGCTCTTGGTGTCAAGATGGGGGTGGGAGCTGTTGGCAGCCTCCCTCCTCCCAGGGAGGAAGATCTCCCTGATAGAATGGAGGGAAGCCCAACTGAACAATGAGAGGTGAGAGACAGCAAGGGCAGCCCTGAGAGCAAAATAATAATGCTCACACAACTCCTGGATCAAGCCAGACCTGAATGGGTTTTTATTATGTGTGCATTTTTTAACCACTCATCAATTACCCTTTCTGCTTAGTCCAAATTGGTATCTCCTTTCCTCGTTATATTATGATATAACATTCTATATAATTTAGTTATTTATCTTTTTTGTTGTATATCCCTGAACTCTCCCCATGACTGCATGAGGGCTGTAACTTTTCTTTAGAGGAGGTGGAAGGAGGGGTTCTGTTTTTGTTCACTGATCAGAATAGAGCTCAGCACAGAGCAGGTGCACAACTCCTAAGAATCTTGCATAGTCAAGATCATACGGCCTACCTCAGTTGGACCTTGCCCCCATTTTACAGATAGGAAAAGATGGACTCTGAGAAGTTTAATGTGTACAGCGTGACTGACCTAATTAACAGGCAAGTGACATTTACACGAAAGCATTCTGGCTCGAAGTCCACTGCTCTTCTGTGATATTGCTCTAATATTTCCTTTGTCATCATGAAGACAAGAGAGTCACTGTAATTATTATTTACCCAACTTTTTTTTTTTTCAGTACCGGGGATTGAGCACACGGCCTTCACTGTGAGCTATGTTCCTAGCACATCCTTTTTAAAAAATTGTTTATGCAAGTCAGGGTCTCGCTAACTTGCCCAGGCTGGGCTTGAACTTGTAAATCTCTTGCTTTGGCCTCTCCTAGTGCTAAGATTGCAGGCTTGGGCCCCTGGGCCAAGGATTTACTGATCTCTCACTGCTGCGTGGCAATCTCTCAGCTCCCTGCATAAATTGCTTTATTGAATCCAGGTTCCCACCCTTCACAATAGTGAGTCATTCTACAGGTTCAGGGAGACCCAAGGTGTACAGCTGGAAAGCAACAGAGCCAATGTTGTGGTGGGAGATGCCCCTGGCCAGCTGTTCACACAACAGCTCTTCCTTTCTGTGACCTTTGAAGGAATTATATCAACTTGAGAGAATCAGGAACCACACCTGGATCAGAACCACAGCAGCCTGGATTAGAGTGTGAGTGATGTGTGGGCCGGCCAATGGGAGAAGAGCACCCACCCAGACGTGGGAGGGCCCACTGGAGGTCCAAGGGTATAAAAGGAAGGAAGAGGGAAGATTGTTAACAGCTTCTTCCTTTGGGAAAGCTCTCGCTTTTGCAATTGTCCACACACACCGACTTGCTACAGACTGCAGATCTTTAGCACAGATTAGCTCCATTCTCGACTTGTGCCTGTCTGCCCTTGGCTGCTCATCAGTCAGTAATCTTCAGGCTTCTGTCTTCACCTGAGATCTGCAGCAGAGTCTTACCTCACCGGCTGTCCTGCAGTCCCACACGGGAGATCTACCTGACAGCTGAGCAGTCATCTTGGACTATCTCTATCCTTGGATTTGTAAGCCTTCCTAATAGATCCTTTTGTCATAAAATCTGCAAATTTTGTCTTTGAAAGAACCCAGACTAATACACCTTCCCTTCCCTTCACCCTGGCTGGCAAAATCTGACTCTCAAAACAGATGCTGAGGGGCTGGAGGAATGGCACAGTGATTAAAGCACTTGCTTTGCGAAGTGCAAGGCCCTGAGTTCGATTCCTCGGCAACACATAAAGGGGGGCATGGTGGTGCACACCTGGAATCTCAGTACTCGGGAGGCTGAGGCAGGTGAATTGTCCTGAGTCCAAGACCAGCCTGGGCTACAAAGTGAGACACTTTCTCAAAAAAAGAAATGAAGAAAAAGAAAGATAATGAAAATCCTTATTTTCAACTAAGTCCTTCCTGACTGGTGGGTCCCAACAGGAAATCTTCCAAGAGGCTTCTAAAACAGTGTTTCTCAAAGAAGAGGAAGAAGAAGGAGGAGGAGAAGGAGGAGGAGAAGGAGGAGGAAGAGGAGGAAGAGGAGGAGAAAAGAAAAAAGGAGAGAGAGAGAGGGCTGGAGGAATGGCACAGGGGTTAAAGTGCCTGCTTTGCAAGAGCAGGGCCCTGAGTTCAGTTCCCCAGCATCACATAAACTGGGCCTGTAATCCCAGCACTCTGGAGGCTGAGACAGGAGTATTGCTGTGAGTCCAAGGTTAGCCTGGGCTCCACGGTGAGTTTAGGACCAGCCTGAGCTACAGAATAAGGTCCTATCTCAAAAAATAATAATAATAATAAAATTAAAATTGAAAAAGGGAATACAGGAATATTTCCCTTCTTCACCTGAGCATCACAGGACTATCTGAGTTATCTGGAGCTGTGTTAATTCTCTAACACATGAGAATTAATTTAATCTTCCTTCTTTTAAAATGCCAATTATCAGCTAAGCATGCTTGTGATCTTAGTACTTTGGGAGGCTGAGGCAGAAGGATCACAAGTTTGAGCCCAGCCTATGTAACTTAGTAATGTGGCAAGACAATAAAAAATTGTCTCAGAATAAAAAAAAAAATAAAATGGGTTGGAAATGTAGCTCAATGTGAAGGCCCCCTGTGTTCAATCCTCAATGCAACAATAAATAAATAGGGGCTGGAGGAATATCTCAGTAGTTAAAGGCTTGCCTAACAAGCTCAAGGCCTTGGGTTCGATTCCCCAGCACCACATAAGCCAGGCGTGGTGACACACACCTGTAATCCCACCACTTGGGAGGCTGAGGCAGGAGGATTGCTGTGAGTCCAAGGCCAACCTGGGCTGCATAGTGAGTTCAGGACCAGTCTGAACTGCAGAGCGAGACCCTGTCTCAAAAAAATAAAAATAAACAAATAAAGCCAATTATCAACCTAAGTATCTATAAGGGAGATTAGTTAAATCCACACAGCTGGATACCATGGAACTGTACAGAAAGAGAATCTCTCTGTGCACTGACTTGGGAAAAAATCTCTAGAATATGTTGCGAACTGAAAAAAAAAAACATAGGGTAGGATGTGTTTTTGTCAATAATGTGACACTAAAAGAATACCCTCAAAACTAATGAAATGGCTCATGGATGCAGGAGGCAGCCATGGCCTTTCGTGGTTGACCCACAGGGTATGTGGCCCCAGAGCTGGTGTCCTAGGCCTCACACAGCCATGGGATCTCACCCAATGGCAAAGGGAGTGAGCCTCAGTTTCCCAACAGGCTGTGAGAACCTGATTTTACTCTGCTTCGAGGGCCATCAGGAGAAGATGAGAGCTGAAGATTCATAAGCCACAAAGAGGTATTTGCTCCGTGGTAGGGCCTTAGTGACTGGTAGGGACAGGGAACTGGAGGGGAAGGGGGGGGCGGTCACAGGCCTGGAGTAGCAGCACGCTGGGAGGCTGAGACAGGAGGATCACAGGGTTAAGCCCAGCCTGGGCAACTTGGTGAGACCTTGTCTCAAAAATAAAAACAGACTGGGGATGTAGCCCCCTGCAAAGTCCCTGTGTTCAATTCCTGGTTTGGAGTTGGGAGAGGCAGGTTGGAAAGCCACCCAGCCGCCACCACCACAACAAAAACCTCAGAAGACATGTAGGGGCCAGGATGCTCAGCCAGGGCGCTGGGGGGTGGGCGGTCTGGGCCACAGGATGGAAGAAGCCCAGGCTGCTTTCCAGGCCTAGTCTGCAGCTGCTCAGCTGTGATCAATATTTCCTGGGTGGAAAGGCCAGGACCTTGCAGAAACCGAAATGGCCTCTGAGGACCACTGGTTTCCTTGCAATGTGACCCATTCTGAGCAATGGCCCTGCTGTGAATGCATCCTGCGGTTTTTCAGAGAGTGCTGGCAGCAGGCTTGGGGTTTTGGTGCCAACAAATTGGCAGAATCTTGGGGGAAGGGCATCACGGGAGGCAGTGATCATTCTTGTTTTTTTGGGGGGTGGGGGAGGGGTGTCGTGGTCCCTGTGAATACTGTGTGGGGTTGGGAGGTGGGACCTGGCTGGAAGGGGTGGAGGCATGGGCTTGACCCCGAGTGGCGTGTGCTGGTTCCCCTCTCAGTCTCTCTCTTGCATCACGAGATGGAAGGATCTCTGCCACTGGAGCTCTGGCTCTGGTCCTGCCCCTGCTCCAGCCCTGCCATGTACATCCACCGTGTTCCAGCTGCCCGCCTGTGAATGGACTGTGACCTTCTGAAACTGTAAGCTACAAGAAATCTTTCCTCCCTGAGTTGTGGATGTGGGTACTGAGTCACAGAGATGAAAAGTAACTAAGACAGGGGGATTTCTCTTTTTCTTTTTTTCTGTCTTTTTTTCTTTTTTGACACCTTCCCAGATAAACCCACTCAGGCATAAAATGATACATAATCCCCAAACTGTAAATAGTGTAAATGCCTGTTCAAAAAGCAAATGCGACCTTTCTTTACACCATGGGACAGGGTCTCAGCTAAATTGCTAAGTTTCCCAGCCTGGGCTCAAATCTGTGATTGATCCTCCTACCTCGGTCTCCCAAGAGTACTGGAATGATGGGCCTGAACCACCCATCCTGGCTTCATTGCTTAAAATTTTCTTTTTTACTTTTAAAAAAATTTTTTGAGACAGGGTCTCACTATGTACTCCAGGCTGGTGCTGAATTTACTGTATAGTCCAGGATGGCCTTGAACACACAGTGATCTTTCTGCCTCAGCCTCTCAAGTGCTAGGATTATAGGTGTGCACCCAGTTTATGTGATACTGGGGAATTGAACCCAGGGCGGTGAGCTTTAACTGCTGAGCTATTTCTCTATCCCCATGGCTTAAAATTTATACTACAGTTTGTTTTTAGAATTGAGGCATGAATGTAAGGGCACTTGTTCACTGAGCTACATCCCCAGCCCTTTTACAAAATTTTACATTGAGCTGGAGGAATAGTTCAGTGGTTTAAGCACTTGCGTAGCAAGCACAAGGTCCTGAGTTCTTTTCCCCAGAACTACATAAACTGGGCGTGGTGACACACACCTGTAATCCCAGCACTTGGGAGCCTGAGGCAAGAGGATTTCCATGAGTTTGAAGCCAACCTGGACTACCTAGTGAGCTCAGCACCAGCCTGGACTACCGAGCCGAGACACTTGTCTCTAAATAAATACAAATTTTGCACTGAGACAAATTCTCACGAAATTGCCAGGTTGGCCTCAAACTTCTAGTCCTCCTGCCTCGGCCTCCTGAGTAGCCGGGATGTGTACCACTGTGCCCCCCAGAACGGGGCTCTTAAAGTGGGTCCCTTTCATCACATGTAAGTTACACTAGAACAAAGTTGCTTTTTTTAACACAGTAATACAGCAAACTCCTACATAATCACCTTCCAATTTAGGAAACAACGCATTAGAAAGAAACTTGCTACCCGGTCTGCTCCTCCCAGCCCCTTCTGCTCTCCCTGCCTCCCTCTCGTTCGCTCCGTGTATATTCCTAAGCCAGTATTTTACAAACTATGGGTCGCAACCCTTTGGTAAGTTGAAAGACCAGTGTACGGGGTCACAGCCAGGCTTTAAAAAATAAGGACTAGGATGGAGCAGGATAGAAGAAAACTGAAAATTAATCTGAGCACAATACCTGTAGGATATTAAACATCGTGTCCTGAGAGAGGCCTTCGCCATTTCCATGGAGCGGACCGGACTGGGAAATAGGTCCTCCCATGTGCACCGTGAACACCCCCAAATGTTTGGAAAAAAATACTGCCCTAAATATATAATGTTGCTTTGTCATTGTAAACTTTTACAGAAATAGCACCGAGCAGCCCCGATCCCTTTCCAGGCAGCCTCTGCGTGCCTGATGTCAGCTACGAGATGGGCCCGCGTGCAACCACGCAGGCGCCATCATTTCCGTCGCTGCATCAAACACACTGCGAGTTATTTTTCATCCTCCCCCCCCCGCCCTCATTTGCCAAATGGGACATTAAAAAAAAAATAGCTCTCTGAGCTGGCCTGATGGTGCAGGCCTGTCATTGCAACACTCTGGGAGGCTGAGGCAGGAGGATTGCAGGTTCAAACCCAATCTGGGTAACTTAGTGACTTAACAGGACAGGCAGTGAGCTGGGGGAATGGCTCTGTGGCTAAAGCATTTAGCAAGGGCTGCATGTAAGTGCTAAGCACCTGAGTGCGATTCCCCAGCACACATCTGCTGTCCTACCATCACTGCTGTTTCAGTCAGAGGGTATTTTAGTAAAAAGACAGAAAGTACTCCATCACCAAAGACTGTCTTTTTTCTTTTTCTCTTACTTTTCATTTTTGTACTGGGGACCAAGTCTAGGATCTTGGCTTTGAGCTAGGTACTGGCCTATTTTTTTAGTTTTGATTTTGAAACAGGGTCTCACCAAGTCACTAAATTGCCCAGGCTGGCCTGGAACAAGCAATCTTCCTGCCTCAGTCTATCAGAGTATTGGGATTACAGGCCTGAGCCACAGGATCAGACTCAAGGACAGTCTTAAATGGAATAAATATGACTTTATTTGTTTTTAGTTCTGGGGATGGAATCCAGGATGTTCACACCAAGTTGTATCTCTAACCCTTTTATTATTATTTGTTTTTAATTTTGAGACAGTTTCTCTAAGTTGCCTGAGCATGGCTCAAGCTTACTGCCCTCCTGCCTCAGCCTTCCAGAGTGCTAGGATTACAGACATGTGCCATCATGCCTGGCATAAATTTGATTTTATAAAAATCCACATATCTGGGCAGGACTGCTCTGCACTAAGGTGCACCTTGCCCAGGCTGGGCTCCCTCTCGCACTTTTCCTGCCTCCGGCTCCCAGAATGCTAGAATTACAGGTGCGCAGCACCATGCCTGGCTTGCTCTACATTTTCAGTATTTTATTTAAAATTATTATTTTTTTTGAGACAGGGTCTTGCTCTGTAATACAGGCTAGTCCTCAGTTCATTATGTGGCCCAGGCTGGCCTTAAATTCACAGCAATCCTCCTGCCTCAGCCTCCCTGAGTGCTGGGATTACATATGTACACTACTACTCCTGGCTTATATGGTGCTGAGAATCAAACGCTGATCCTTACACATGCTAGCTGAGCCCTTTAACCACTGAGCTATGCTCCCAGCCCTATTAAAAAAATATTTTATCATCCACCAGAGTTAGGGGATTTCTAATACAAGTAAAACAGGTAAAAGTTTGAGCCTCATGGTTTATTATTATTTGTGAGTTGAAAAGAAAGTGGTTTTATTTTGAAAACAAGGACAGAGGGGTAAAAGTTTCTGCTACCTAGATGGGGTCTAAAAGAGGTTGCCCCTCATAGTTTAAAATCCAGAGCTGCCAGCTTGTGTGTTTATCTTGTGGCCTTGAGAAGTTACTGTAGATTCTTCCTCTGAAAAACACACCTGTAACAAACCAAATGTTCATCAGTGAATGAGCAGAGAGGCGAAACGTAGCCTCTACATAGGAGGGGATACGATGCAGCCATAAAAAAAGATGAAACCCTGATATACGCTGCAGTGCTGAGGGATTTCAGAGACACCACACACAGTGAAAGTAGTGGACACAGGAGGTCATAGAGTGTGTGATTCTGCCTACAGGAAATACCCAGAATAAACAAAGGCAGAGAGAAAACACGCTGAGAGTCGACAGGAATTCGGAAAAACAAGGGTCAGGAAGTGAGTGACCAGGGGGAACATGGTGTTTTCTAGGGGTGATGAAAACGTTTCAGGACTAGAGGAGGCTGTGTTTGCACAGCATCGCGAATGTCCTAAGTGCTTCTGCCTTGTGCCTTTATGTGAGAAGGGTTTGTTTGTTTCGTTTTCTGAGACAGAGTCCTGTTCTGCCACCCAGGCTGGTCCTGAACTCACTATGGAGCTCAGGCTGGCCTTGGACATGCAGCAATCCTCCTGCCTCAGCCTCCTGAGTGCTAGGATTACAGGTGTGCGCCACCAGGCCCAGCTTATGTGGCGCTGGGGAATCAAACTCAGGTACTTAGTACTCGACATAGCACTTGCTAGGCAAGTGCTTTAACCACTGAACCCTTCTTCTACCCCTAACTTAGACCCTTTCTCAAAACCAAGAATAAAAGCTGGGCTGGGGATGTAGCTCAGTATGAAGGCCTTAATCAAAAATCCACACGTTCAAGTTTTCCTGAAAACTTAAGAGATCTGGCCACATTGGGCCCAAGTTTCCCACGTGGCTTCAATGAACTGGATCAGAGAAGTGGCCCCCCACTCACAGGGGACTCAGTTCTGGTTCCTGTGGTTTCCACAAGGCAGGCTGAATTCCTTTTTTTTTTTTTTTTTTTTTTTTTTGAGACAAGGTCTTGCTATGTAGCACAGACTGGTCTTGAACTCACAATGTAGCCCAGGCTGGCCTTGGACTCATGACAATCCTCCTGCCCCAGCCTCCCACATACAGGGATTACAGGCGTGCCCATCACGCTCAGCTTTATGTGATGTTGAGAAATCGAACTCAGGGCCTTATTCTTGGAAGACAAGCGCTTTAGCCACTACACCATTCCTCCAGCCCCTGAGTTTTTTCGTAAGATTGGCCTGGTCCCTTGAGACCCTGGGATCCCCCTCATCTTAAGTGTCCATAGCGACATTCTTTTTTTTTTTTCAGATATTTCAGCCACATCCCCTCTTTGTAATCTCCCCTCTCCAGGTCCCCATGACCTTCAATAGAGCCTCTGAGAAAGCCCTGAGGATCCAAAGAAAGTTTGAAAGGTTTTCATTTTCATTGAAAAGAACAATTTTAACCCACTTTCCTCCTTGTACACGTGGGCAAACTGAAGCCCAGAGAGCAGGGTGGAATACACATGTCATGCTAGTGCTGCCGGAAGCTGAGGCAGGAGAATCTCAAGTTGAAGCCCAGCCTGGACAACTAACTTAGTGAGATAGTTTAGGGCTGGGAGATGTAGCTCAGTGTGAAGGCCTTGGGTTCAGTCCCCAGTACCACAAACCACCCCCCCCCCACCCACACACACAGAGGTACCAAGAGTTTTTCTTCCACTCCTGTTTACTGATTTCTGGGAGTGGTTCTGTGTACTCTGCCCCTCCGTGCCAGGCTCAGGCCCCCAATCTACTTAGGGGTGTGGGTGTGTGTGTGTGTGTGTGTGTGTGTGTGTGCGCGCGCACACACACACACACACTGGTAAAACTGGACTCTGCCTGGGAGTTGCCCTCCAGAAGCTGTCCCTGTGTCCCAGCTCAGTCTGAAGGCTTCCTCTGCCCTCATAATGGAGACAGATCAACACACCTGTGATTTCACATATGGAAAATCCTGGCACTCTAACTGTGGGCAGAGACACAGTCAGGCCCTTCCATCTGTTTCCACATGGATGATGCCCGTATTGTGTGCCAGGGTTCCCAGGAGCTGCCGGGCCTTTGCTATGGCATTTATCATGGGGCGATCAGGGCTGTGGTTTCAGGCTGCTCCGGGTTCCCAGCATCGCCTTCATAACTTACTGTGTGCAGTTGAACAAACAATCCAGCCTCTCTGGGCCTCATTCTGTCAATGGTAAAACAGGTGGAGAGGACCGTCCATAATCCCTAGGAATGTCGTGGAGGTCAGGAAGATAAGATCATCACATACTAATTCATGAACGCAGTGCTGTTTTTCTTTTCTCGATTGCACTTATCAGGAGCTGAGATTTTCATTTGCACCATTGTTTATTGTCTGTCTAAGCGACTGCCCATGAAAGAAAAGCCCTGTCTGTCTCGCCCAGCTTTGCCCCTCTGCCTCAGACAATGCCTGGCACAGAGAAGGCGCTCCATAAATATTTGTCTGCTGAGTGAATCGTTGTCATTCACGTTCCTGCTCGAAATGCCACCGCAATGATGTGCCCTGCTGTGGAGGAGGCCGTGGTCTCCAAGAGTCACGCTGACCACTACAGACAGATGTTCACAGCAGCGCTGGGCACTGACGCGCAAAAGTCATCAACTGGGCTCAGCGCCTCGTGGGAACAAAGGACACTTCGGTGACTTCTGGTGGGTACACTGGTAGCACGGGAGGGTGAGCTGGTGCCTGAGTGAAGTGAAGCGAGTGGTTGAGGGGAATACGGTGAGCTTCAAACCTCACCGTGGGCGCCAGCAGCGCGGGTCCCAGGAAAAGCCAACCTTCCAAAAATGGGTGCCAGGTGATGAAGGCGCCAGCGTCAGGGAAACAGACAAACAGAAAGGCGAGGAGAGAGAGCAGATGTGTGGCGCCGCTTGGGATGCACTTGCAGACTCAGCTTGTGATGTGCAGCTCCCTGGGGCGGCACAGTTTTGGGGGCCCCTTGAGAAGGATGCACTTGGGGAAGTTGGGAAGACACACAGAAATCGGCCCAAGTTTCTCTGGGCGTCTGGAGAAGCCGGGGCCGGCCAACACAGCCTGCTCTTCCGGGCCTCCGAGGCGCGAAACTGCAAATTCTTTTATGTCCTGCACGCGCTGGTCCAACACCGCTCGGCTGCAATCAGGGTAACCACTCCGATGATTACATAACTCCCCGAGTTCAAGAAAGACAATGCAAAGAGAGGAATGACATTTTTGGAGGATGCACTCCCATGTAAAGTTACAGACGTACACAAAAATAATATATACGTACCCACAGTCCCGTCATTCACAATGAATTAACACTTTAGTTTAACTAGGGGAGGTTTTTCTGCTCGCCAACTAAATCTTTTTTTCTTCCCTCTCTCCACAAGTCCCAGCCTATCTGATTTCAAAATAAGTCAACCTACTTAAGATTCTCCCTTTCCGCCCCCATCCCAAATTTATCTGAAACACCTCCGAAATCCCTACAAGACCAGCACTGCAAACATCAGAAAAGGTTCCGGCAGAGGCACCTGGAGGGCTCAGCGGCACATTCTTCCCCAGACCCCAGATCGCCTTTGCAACTTTGCAACTCACGCTCGGGGTAGACGGCCTATTTATTCGACTCGTTTGGCGGAAGGATCCCGAGACCCGATCGAGATTCTCAACGGTACCCTCCCTCTAGAGCGCTGGCCCCGCCCCTTCAGCATGCAGGCCCCGCCTCCTCCGCGCGCGCTCTACGGCCCATAAAGAAGTCCCGGCCTGGCCGCTGCACTCCCCCGCGCGCATCCGTGCGCCTCCCGAAGCTGGCTGAGGTGTCGGCGGCCATTTTGTTCTTCTCGTGGTTCCAGTGGGGAGAGAAGGAGGAACAGCAGGGAGCGGGGCGGTTGGGGGGAACCCGCCGCGGCTGCTGCCACCGCCGCCACCAGCGCCTCCGTGTTCGTGGCGTGGGAGAGGGAGGCGTGAGTCCCGGGCGCAAGCCGGCGGCGGCGCCGCAGCGGGAGGGTCGGCGGTGGGGAGGCGATGGCGGATATAGATAAACTCAACATCGACAGCATCATCCAACGGCTGCTGGAAGGTGAGGCGGGCGTTGGGCGGGCTCAGGGGAGCGGTCCCGGGGGTCCGAGGCGGGGAGTTGGGAACCGGGAGCCGCTCGGGAGAGGGAGCGGGCGACAGTCCGCACGCCGCGGACAGGCCGACCCGGGCACCGAACTTGGCGCCGCCCGCCGCTCTCGTCCGGGGCGCGGGGATGCCGCCTTTCCCTGGCTGTGAAATTTGAAAACTCCGCTCCCCGCCCCCACGCTTCCCGGCGGACCCGACCGGTGTTTGGGACGGAGAGGGTTAGGGGTCCCCGTGCGCCCCGACGGACGGCGGGTACCGGACTTTTCTCCCTGAGGTCGCGTTTCCGGTACCCGTCCTCTCGAAAGTAGTTTGGTGGGGGTATAGATGCCACCGACTTTGAGGGCATTTTTTAAGAATGTGTTTTGGGGTCCTGGGGTCCAGGGTGTCCTGATTCTGGAGCGTTTCCGCGCTCTTTTCTGGAGCATGAATCCAGCGACGATGACAGTATCGTTGTTTTTCCAGTGCCGGCTTGTAAAGGCGCTTCGCGTTAACCAAATTTTTACAGTTAATAGTCGCTAACGCTTCACAGCGCTGATTGTGCTAGGCGTTCTTTGAACGTTTGCTTTAGTTCTCAGCGATCTTTCGAGGTAGGTGCAATTATTTTTTTCAAAACTAGTTTGCAGAAGAAACTGAGACACCAAAGTGAAGTCTCTGCACCAAGGTCACACTGTGACAGCCAGGTGTCAAACCCAGGTAGCCAGGAGCTGGAACGTGCTGTTTTACATTATCACTTTTTGTAGGAGGGAATTAGGTGTCCAGTAGCTCAGGGAAGGATAGAACAAAGATTTAGTTTTGGCTGACCTGCGCCTAAAAAGTGCTTGGCAATTGAGGGGTAATTAGGTGGGAGAGGTCCCAGTTTCAGATTTTAAAGAGGGAAGCTGGATTGAGCTGCCTTCAGATTCGGGAGTGTGTCTACTAAAGGTAGTATCTAATCCCAGGCTTTGGAAGAATTTAGTCAAATCCGGTTTTTGATTTGGGCACTAAATAATGTGAATGGGCTGATTTTACAGTTTTGGGCTTTATACTGTTCAAAATATTGCTGGGATGTAAATGCCATGAGTGATGAATTAGAGAGCTTGAACAGCTGGAGAGTCTTGGTGGTAGAGCTTTTGAAACAAGTCATTAAAAGTGACTTTTAGTTTCCAAATCTTTGCGTGTGTTCCTTTAATACTTTAAAGAGGAACCCACCGAATAATCACTGAGAACCCCTGAAATACGACTTCCACTTGTAAATGAAAATCGTGTGTGTGTGTGTGTGTGTGTGTGTGTGTGTGTGTGTGTGTGTTGGATACTGAATGTGGAACCCAGGGCCTTTCAAAGTTACACGCACTTTTCATTTCTAGACAGGTTACTAAATTGTACAGGCTGAGCTCTAACTTGGAATCCTCTTGTCTCTACCTCCCAGAATGTTGGGATTACAGGCCTCTGCCACCGGGCCAGGCTTGTAGGTGAAAATTGGTTATTCGGTCCCTGTCATTTTTATAAGGACCGTATTTATAATTCAAGTTACTACAGTAATTTACATGAAATAGCCGTTGGTTAGAAACCAGTTAAAATCGGCTATAAGAAATTGAGACACTGTCTCAAAAAAAGTTAACCTTTGAATAAATATTTTTTAAAATTTGAAAGTCTGCAATCTGTGTATGGATATAATGAGGTCAGGCCAGAGTGCAGTTTGTTTTTCAGTTAAAATAGGAGGATTGTGATTTATGGATTAGACACATTAGAGCTTGAAGATCATTTGAATCTGGTTAAGTTCTGGTTTGCCCTTAACTGTCTGTATACAGTAACAATAAACACAATAAAATCTTGCTAAAATTTTTACCTGGTGGGGTTGGCTTTTGTTCTGGTTCTTTTTGATGTTACTGGGAATAATACATGCTGTGCAGGTGCTCTGCCATCATCTCTATCCCATTTTAAATTTTATTTTGAAACAGGTCTCACGAAGCTGTGCGCTGGTTGGCCTCAAACTTCCCCATCTTCCTGCCTCAGATTACAGACGTGCTGAGCCCAGTGTCTGGCATTTCTACTTAATTTTTTGTTGAAATTAATATGAAGTGGTACATTGAAGTGCTTGGGAATAGACCATTTGCTTAATATAAGTACTTTTTTGTTGTGAATGTTAAATTGGCGAAGAAACAGTTGATGATCTATCGTGTTGAGGACATATATAATCTTTCTTTGGTACTGGAGGAGGAGCTCATGGGCAGATATGTATAGTGTCAGAGAATGTTAGCCAAGTATGGTGTACTCCTGTAATTGTAGTACTGGGTGGCTGAGGCGGGAGGATCACAGGTTTGAGCCCAGCCAGGTAATTTGATAGACTTAGTGAGGTCCTGCCTCAAACAGTAGAATTGGGGATATAACTCAGAGGAAGGCTCTGCTTTAAAGCCCTGGAACTCCCCCAAAAAAGATATTTATAAGATTTCTGCCTCTCTGTAATACCCCCCAAATCTTTTTTCCCCCTAGGAATTTTAATAAAGATTTAAGTAATTCTGGAAAGGAGGAAATGACTTTTGTGACCTTGTTACGCTTTTTTTGCATAGTAAGAATTTATCTTTTAAGCTTAAGGGTTGTATAAATTAGAGAAATGGCTCAGTACTGGTACCAGAAAGACAAGCCAGAAGTGGAGTCTTACAAAGAAAAACATTGATAATAGAAGATCCACTGTGGCAACGTTTATCCAAGGTCTGCCTTGCTGGTGATAAAACATCAAAGTCCTACTCCTTAGTATAATATTTAAATAAATGCACAGTAGAAGTTGGAAGCTTTAGGGTGAAAATAAACTCAGTGATTTACTACCCTGGTATGTTGGAGTGACATTTGAGAGAGTTTACACTACAAACCTTAAGGAAGAGGGATGGTTAGCGTTTTTCTTGGATAGCTTGTTTCACATTCTGGTTTCCAAGCAGCTTCTTTACCCTAAAGAAGACTTGTGGCACTGCGAGACTGTGAGTGACTGCGTGATTGTATAATGTAGCTATGACCCTTGCCCTGGCTCACAGTGTTTGCTGATTTAGTCCTCTGGTATGTAAGGGTGTTTCTAAAGATAATGTTCATATATTTTGAAACTGCTGGACTTTCTGACACAATATGAAACAGTTTATATTCTAGTGCTTTAAGAAAGAGGACCCTCTCTAGTTAAAAACAAGTTCTTAAAATCCTAAAGAAAGAAAACAAAAATTAGTCTTTTCCTAGTGAACAGCAGCTAAACAGTGATACTAAGTTGAATGTTTCTTATTCCCTCATTTGAAAGAAGGCTGTCACAAGCCCCATCTTCCAGCACTTGGCTTACATGCCTCTTCTCTCCTGGGAGGACTAGAAACCTTTATTGGAGCCAGTGGTCTGTAGACCCCCCCTTTGAACCGTCCCATCCAAAGGCTCACGCCGTTCCCACACTGCCGCTTTCGCATTGCCTGTCAGTCGCAGGAGGCAGCAGTGAGACCCCCAAGGTTTACTGTTCTGCTGGGCTTGGGTGGAGTGCTGCAATGAGGCACAGAGAGACCAGTCTCTCCTCCGAATGGGGAAATGGTGGGTTGGGCCCTGCAGAATCCACGCAGTGGGCAGGGTGTAAGTCGGTGAAGTGGTTAGTGAAACTGCAGCCCTTTTGTGGCCTGTGACTTCTGCAAAATTATGTGCTATTTGATCCACTCACTGTAAAGATTATTGATCCTGAAGCAGGGAAATGATTAATGTTACTTGAACTTAACCACATAATTTACATTTGGGCCTGTTTAATGATTTTTTAGATCTTTAAAGTTGCTGATATTTTTATGTTCTTTTGCTTGCTATTTGAGACAGTCTTGCCCTGTAGTCCAGGTGGTCCTGAACTCACTGTGTAGCCCAGGCTGGCCTCGACCTCATGGCAAACCTCCTACCTCAGTCTCCCGAGTGGTGGGATTACAGGCATGCACCATCATGCCTTGTTTATGGGTTCTGGGGAATAGAACTCAGGGCCTTGTGCTGGCTAGGCTAGCACTTTAACTGCTGTGCCTGTTCCTCCAGCTCTACAATTGCTGATTTTTAAATCTGATCTTTGAAAGATTGAAGTGTGAAGGAGATAATATTTTGGGTGTGAATTACTTTTTAGATGAAGAAACTAGGAAGTTTCAGTTAAGAGAAAAATGTAAAAATTGTTTTCCTGGAACTGTAATTTTGGAATGATTTTTTTATGTTTATGGATCAGCGATGATTTATGGTTCTTGATTTATCTGAAATCTCGTTTCTTCACTAGTCTAGGGTAACATCTCTTTTTTAAAAGTGTCACTGATATTAAAACATAAGGAAATGAAATAAAAATAACATGTAGGGTCAGCTCTGTAGTGTACTCCATGATAGTTTATACAAATGTGTAATTAGCCTCTGGAAATGTAAAATTTTTTCAATGTATGGTCTTCACCATAGGTATAGAAAACCAGTATGGTTCATAGAAGGCAGTGGACAGTATTTGGCAGCTATTGCTGGCGGTGTCCCTTAAGAAAATTAGTCTTGCTCTTAAAGCTTGAAGTATACGTACTAGCAGTCACGATGAGGGGTGTTGGTGGTGTGGAAAGAAGATGATCAGAAAGTGGAAGTCTTAATCTGGTGATGCTGCAAATAAACCAAAAGATTTTGATAGCATTTGTGTGTGTGTGTGTGTGTGTGTGTGTGTGTGTGTGTGTGTGTGTGTTTGTAGAAAGTAGCTTGTTTTGTGTACATGTGTGAAAATGTAATGTTACAGATCTTTATTGGGGTTTTGTTTAGTTGGAGGTCTTATTCTAAATCTATCAAATAGCACTGAAGTGAATATGATATGGCTTGTTAAGATTGCCACCTACTTTAACAGGATTATCTTAAAAATGGCGGAACCTTGATTTATTTTTATGCTGGTTGTGCCATTCTTAGTTAGATTCTAAAATGTCATTATAATTCAACTGGAGGTTTTTTGTGTGCCCTTCCTTTAAAATGATTTTTTTAACACCAGTTAAGGTCTTTTATCATGTATGACAAGGTGAATGCTTTCTTATGCCTCAAATAGTTTCATGGTAGTCTTAATTTTCTTTGGTAGTGTTTATCTGCTTTTTGCTAGGCTATGTGAAAAGTTACTGCTACCATGAGGAAAAGCTGGTGTTGCAAATAATAGCTTGTGTAACTTTTTGTAATTTCAGGTATTTATTTTGATACATCTGTTTGAAAATTTTACTTTATAATTTGCTAGTGTTCGTGATTTACCAGATAAGTAGATCAAAAACATTTCTGCTATATGGCCTTTGCTAATAATACTGTAATAGTTTTTCCCCCTTTTTTGTGGTACTGGGGCTCAAGCCCAGGGCTTTCAAACTTGTTTTTATTTTGTTTTTTTGAGACAGGGTCTTGCTCTGTAGTTCAGGCTGGCCACAGACTCAGAGCAGTCCTGCCTCAGTCTCATCCCTCAGCTGGGATTACAGATGTATTACCTGTGGTGTTGGGACATTGCAGTCAGGGCCTTGTACTTGCTAGGCAAGTGTTCAAACCTCTGTGCAGTTAGTCTTTTAGCTGCTATCAAAGTTATTCTTGAGTTTGAGACCTACTTTCCTTCCTTTTTTTTTTTTTTTTTTTGAGACAGAGTCTCTCTCTGTAGCCTAGGCTGCTGGTCCTGAACTCACTGTGGAGCTCTGGCTGGCCTCAGACTCAGAGCAATCATCCTGCCTCAGCCTCCCAAGTGCTGGTATTACAGGCATGTGCCACTACATCCGGCTTATGTGGTGCTGGGGAATTGAGCTCAGGTAGTTAGCTCTTGACTTAGCGCTTGCTAGGCAAGCACTTTAACCGCTGAGGCATTCTGCGAGCCCATCTACTTTTTTGAGACAGGATCTTGCTCTTTAGTGCAGGCTAGTCCTGAACTCACAATGTATCCCAGGCTGGCCTTGAACTCATGGCAGTCTTCCTGGCTTATTCCAGAGTGCTGGGATTACAGATCCTCCATGCCTGGGAATGTGTTTTTCTAAATTCGCATCTGGTTTTATATTGAAAATTGAACTCAGGGCCTAACCACTATGGCAGTCCTTCAGCCCTTAAAGTTCCCTTTCTATCTAAAGAACTGCTTTTACTAAAACGTCGCATGGAGCCCAACCAAGGCTACTTTGAGACCCTATCTTAAAATTTAAGGGCTGGGAATGTGTATCTCAGTGCAAAGGTCCTGGCAGAATCATCCCCTAGTACCACAACCAAAAAGCCACATGTTTTTCAAGTTAGTATCCTCCCTGGATAGCTTTGAACTGTTGGTTTCTGAGCAGAACCACACTGTTTGTGCTTTTTTTTTTTTGGTAGCAAATAGTGGTAAAATAGAGACATTTGAACTTTAAAAAAATTAGTATTTATTGAAGTCATTATCCTTAAAGTCAAAGGTTAGTCTAGTCATATATGCAATGTGTAACAACATGCAGTTACTCAGCTTGTCCTGACTCTGTTATCTTCCTAAGAACATAAGCTTCAAGAGAAAAAGAACAAAGTCAGTGTCCTTCTGTTGTGTTGCCAAGATGCTCCCAGCATCTTAACTCAAAGTAGGCCATGGTAGGTGACTAGCAACTATGCAAAATGTTTTTCCATACTCCCCTTTTGTTGAGTATTTGAAGCATGGTAAGTATGTATTGGTTGTCTTAACGGGTTCTGTAACTTAGTTGTGACTAGTGTACTATCTGTTTGTAAGGGTGCATTATGATTTTATATCCCATATCAAACTTCTCATAAGGAGGACTGGAGGAATGGCTCAGTGGTTAAAGCTCTAAGTACCAGAATTTGATTCCCCAGCACCACATAAGCTGGGCGTGGTGGCACACACCCGTAATATCAGCACTTGGAAGGCTGAGGCTGGAAGATTGCTGCATCCAGGGCTGGCCTGAGCTACAGAGCGAGTCCCTGTCTCAAAAAAACAAAACAAAAAACTTCTCATAAGGAGCAGTGACTGTATGTTGGAGTTTTGGTGGTTTGTCCCTTAACAATTCCTTTGGCTTGGCAGCTAGCTTAAGTGGAAACAATACCATCACTAGCAGAATTTTGCTACAAGCTTTGTGGCCTTGGGCCAAGACGTTGACCTCCCAGCTTCTCAAATGGGGGGTGGTGGTGCTTGGCTTCATGGCATTGAGAGGATTAAACAGAAGTATAAAGCTCCTTAGTACAGTACCCAGCTGGCTCTCAGTAAATGGGAGTTAACAACTAATATCTGTTTGATGGGCTGGAAATAGTGAAATAGAATTTTGTATTATTGGCTGATTTGACAACTTTTAGGAAAATATCTAGCAAGAAAAAACATTTTGAAGTCTTTTTGAAATTTAGCAGTAACCCTGAATTTCTATAAGTATAAAAACATCCCAGTGAAGTCTGGTAGGGAAATAGCACCATTGCTTTTAATTTTAAAGTGCAGAAACAGTTTTTTGCTAATCAGCATATAACTCAGGGTACATCTCAGTAGTTAGAGCTTATGCCTGGCATGTGTGGGGCCCTGTGTTAGATCCCAGTACCACCACCACCACCCCAGACAAAAGTGTAGTCTGGAGTGTTTTTGTTTTTGTTTTTGTTTTTGTTTTTGTTTTTTGAGACAGGATCTCCCTCGGTCTCTGGCCCAGGCTGGTCCTAAACTCACTGTGAAGCCCATGCTGGCCTTGGACTCATCCCAAATCCTTCTATCTCAGCCTCCTGACTTCTGGGATTACAGGTCTCCACTGCCACACCCAGCTTATGTGGTGCTGGGAATCGAACTCCAGTGCTTAGCGCTTGACTTAGCGCTTGCAAGCACTTTAACTACTGGGCTCTTCTTCCAGTCCAGTATGTTAAATTTTGAGGCCGTAAGTCAGTGATACTTAGAAGATTGATCCTGACTTCATGCAACAGCCCCTCCCATGTACTTCCATGGCTGATGGATACTGCAGCGTGAGATCTAAGTGGTCCTGGGGCTTATGAGCTACCCACCAGGGTGGCCAGGTGATCCAGCAGGGCAGTATGAAGCACAGAAGGAAGTGGATGGCAGCCCGGTGTTGTGCAGTGGTTCAGAAAGTGTTGTGCAGCCTTGTGAGGGTAGAGAGGATGGCTTTTCCAGAGTGAGCGAAATCTAGGCAGAGTCCTGAAGGATGAGCAGCTGTTTGCCAACTGGTAGGAGATAATTTTGCATCTTTTTATAATTCATATTTCCTTCAGTTAATTGTAAGAAATTAAAGAAGCTTTGGGACTGTGATGATTTTTTTTTAATGAGCACAATTTGTCAAACAAAATTTTATTTGTTCTGGGGTGCAGAGGCAGCTAATTTTCATTTCTAGATAAGAATGATTTAAAAATTATTGGTAGTATTGCTTTTTTGTAATCTCTGAATGCTTCCACTTAGAAGATAAACAGAAAAGCAATAAGAGAGTTAGAATTAAAAATTGTCTAAAGGTGGCAAGTGGGCAGCTTCCAAAGCCAAAAAATTTATACTAGCATTGATTTAATCTGGTGGCATTACTTACTATAATAGCATTTTTATATAACAAGCTGGCTGCATCTATACAGGTTTAAGCCCAGTATTACAGAAGTATTCTCCTTAAAGATTTAAGAATGAGCTCTTCATTCACTAGTGTGGGATTCTGCTGAAGAAAATTTAGATTGAAACCAGAAGCTTCTAGGAGTTCCCTCTGGCCAAAAATAAAGTTTCCTGCTGGGCAGTGTGCCCAGGTTTCTGGCTGACTTGTGGAATGTGGAATCGCTAGCAGTTGGGGTTTTCTGGACAGTGAAGCAGAGATCCACAATCTGCCATCTTTCCACCAGGAAGATTTCTTGAGTTCTTGTTTATGTGTGTGTCCATATAGAAAAAGAAAGCTACTTTGGTTCTTCCACACAATGGTTTTTGTTGCTTAGTTGCTGTTATATTACTACGTGCGTGTTGTATGTCTTCCCTCAAAGGTGATGATTTCCCTCTGCTTTTGGTTTCCATAACTTTTTTGGTCTTTTTTTTAATCTTGTTTTTGTTTTGGAACCGGGGATTGAACCCAGGGCCTTGCGTATGACAGGCAAGCGCAGTACCTCCATCCTTCATAACATTTTGATCAGAAAGAAACTGTCAGTGTTTTAGTTTACTTACATTTGTTTGGGTCTGGTGTAAAATAATTTGCCCAAAGCTATAGAGCTAATCCAGAAACTGGGGTCTCCTTTCCTCTTGCTACCATTATCTCTTTTTGTGCTTCAGGAGTTTACCCCTCATCTCTTATCATTGTTCTTTGCTTATTGTTTTTCATTTAAAAATATGCTTTACATGCTGGTCTATTGCTTATGCTCAAGTTGTTTTTTTTTTTCAGAGAATTCAGGTTCTGGTGACCATTCAAGATGAAAGGCTAAAGACGGCTTCCTCAAGGGGCATGGTTTCTCATACTTGGTCTCACCCCTTTTAATGGAAAAAAGATTCTTAAACCAAAATTTTGTTTGTTTGTTTGGGTTTCTTTTGTCTCTGCCTGGAACTGGGAATTGAGCCTAGGGCCTTTGCACTGCGCTACATATCCTCAGCCCATTTTACTATGATCCTCCTGTCTCCGCTTCCCAGAGAGCTAGGGTTATAGGCCTGCATCACAGGGCATACTTGATTTTTGTTACTCGGTGTTACACTTGGTTAGGTGTTTACAGAACAAAGACAAACTGGCTAAAATTTGCAGTTACTCATCCATTAGACTAAATGATTTTACAAAGCCTCCAGAACCAATACAATTTAAATTATCAACATGATTTAATCTGCTGGATTTTGTGGTTTTTACTGAGAAAAGCATTTGATAATGGGTTTAATGGTGGAAAGCTCTCTGGCCCTGTATTTTTACTTAAGTTTTAATTCAGAGAACACCTGTTCTTCTGAATTATCTGCAGAAAAAGCAGAAGGACATGGATTCAAGCATACTGAAAGTAACTAGGCCCCATGCTAGCTCAGACTTTGCCAGCCAACAGCTCTGCTGCTTTGCCTGGTTCCTTACTATAAAATTAAGGTGCATTTAGTAGTTCGGTTCTATTCAATCTGTATTCCTGTACTGTCTGTCTAATCGGTTACAAGTAGAATTAAAACAATATTTCTTCATTACTGCTATCACGTAACTTGAGAAATGCATGCACTGTTTCTTGCAAGGCCTTCTGCTTCACTGGTAAACAAAACTGAGCATTCTGACTTGGGCATTTTGAAGTTTACAGTGCTCAGGGCTGTGGGATTTCTTTCTGTCATTGCTTCAAATGACTGGAGAGCCTTCCCTTCAGCACATGCAGACATCATTTGCTGTATGCAAACATGATTATAAATAAATGAGGCCCAGAAATTGTACAACAGAATGTGTACAGTGAGGCATTTTTTTATGAAATGAAAACAGACCTTTTCAAACAGAAATCAGAGAACCTTGATCTCCCAAAGTCCTCTAAAAAAACACAGAAAATTCTAAGCATTTCTAATTTCTTGTTTTAAAATAAGCAGTTTTTTGGATAAATTTGGTGACAGTCTGGAATTTCCTGCTGTGCAAATGCTAATTCATTACAAAGCTGGAAAAGAGTAGAGGCAAGAGGAGCAAGCTAGTGGGCAGGCCTAGGTGAACAAGGCCACTTGTGTGACTAGAATGTAGAACCAACTGGGGCCTGCAGCTGTGTGCTCAAGGAATCTGATTTCTGCAGTAATAAAGGAGGACTTCCAGCATGCATCATCCATACACACAGAGTGATACCTTATTAAGGTATCTTATTTTGTATAAAGGATAAAACTAAATCTCTGAAGTTCTAAGGTGTGAAGATAGATTCTGATTAGATGTTATAACCATACTGTTTATAAGTATCCTAAAAATAAGACCTGTCAGAAAGCTAGTTAACCATGTTTTTATGCCCTCTGAAGTATTAACTTTTTAGTGTTAAATTGTATTTTGACATAATTGAGCTAATTGGGACTTTTCTCCCATACAGTGAGAGGGTCCAAGCCAGGTAAGAATGTACAGCTACAGGAGAATGAAATCAGAGGACTCTGCTTAAAGTCCCGTGAGATCTTTCTCAGTCAGCCTATCCTACTAGAACTTGAAGCACCACTTAAAATATGCGGTAAGTTTTGGCCCACTAAGTTATCTTTGGTTGCAAAGGTAATTGATAAACTTGGTCAAAGGTATGTTGTTGATCTGTATTAGCTAACAGAATCATTCCTGTTTAATAGCCTGGCACTACTTACAGGAATAGCTTTAGACCAGATGCCTTGAATGGCTTTGTTTACTTAGATATACTTCCAGTCTTTAAAAATTATTTTGTTGAAGGATTTTAATAAGATATTGAAGAAAAATTGAAACTAAGATTGGAAAGCTAAGAAAAAATCTGAAATTACATCAATATGTGGGATTATATTCAAGCTTAAGATGATACTGGTTTTACCTAAAAATAGAACTCAGTTTTGGTACATACTATATGAACTAAACTTTATTTTTAGCATTTTTGACTCACATATAAAACTTGTGTGCGTATTTTAGAGGTGAAATGTTCTTTGGTATTATCTAACAGGGAAAAGGTGAACGGTGAATGCAATGGTGGGTGTGAGGTTGTGCTTTTGTTCTGTGGGGCCCAGAGGTTCTCTTGACACAGTACCCGGAGACTGAGCTGTTGGAGATCCGATACTGATCAGACAACCTGAAAGGAAAACCATGTTAGTTGGCAAAAAGACATGCCCAGACATAATACTCCTTTCCACACAATAAATTCTTAGTTAGCTGAATTTTGTGTGAGGTTCTGGATGTATACTTACATTTGAAATTTTTATTATGGTCAATTTAATAAAATGATACAAAGTTAGAAGTCACTTAGTGTTCTCTCAAGTTCAGTTCTCATTATTAGAGATCATTGCCATTATGTGGTGAATATTTTAAGAGTGTATTTTCGTAGTTTTGTTAGTGAATTTAGTTATAACACTATATACCAAATTCTTGCCCCTAGGTGATATCCATGGACAATACTATGATTTGCTCCGACTTTTTGAATATGGTGGTTTCCCACCAGAAAGCAACTATCTGTTTCTTGGGGACTATGTGGACCGGGGGAAGCAGTCTTTGGAGACTATCTGCCTCTTACTGGCCTACAAAATCAAATATCCCGAGAACTTTTTTCTTCTCAGAGGGAACCATGAATGTGCCAGCATCAATAGAATTTATGGATTTTATGATGAATGTAAGTACTTTTTGCATCTAAAGAAGAGATACTTAATATACTTTATCAAAACTGAAATTACAGTTTTTGATTGTTAGGACTTGAATTTAGCCTCAGTGTTACAACATTGTGATTTATTTATGTAATGTATATGGTGCTGGAGACTAAGCTCAGGGCTCACACATTGAGCTACATCCTCAGCTCATTTTTTATTTTTGGTTTCAAGATGGGATCTTGTGAAGTTTCCCAGGCTGGGCTTGAGCTTGTGATCCTCTTGTCTCTGCCTGTTAGAGTTCAAGGAGTGCCTATGCCACCAGAACAGACAACTTTAAATACTTTTTATTTTTTCTTTTTATGAGTAGAAACTAATCCTGCTACTATAAGGTTTAGGATTTTTTATTATATGCTGATGAGATTAGGAAATAATCATCCACAATAGTGGTTTTGTTAACATAATTCTTATAAGTATAGCACTTATAGTTAATTAGTAAAAATTTGAAAACCTATCCAAATAGATTTTCAAAGTGTATAATTCAGGAGTTTGTAGCAGATTTATAGAATTATAAAACCACCATTGCCCCATACAACTCTGTCTGCATTCTGTCTAAATTTGCCTTTTTTAGAGATTATTTTTTATAGTATACAAATAATTTTTGGAATGTGAATCATGGTTTTCTTCAAAGCTTCTGACACATCTATGTTCTAGAAAATGATGTGTTCCTAAAATGTGATGAATAGAGAAAGCAAAATACTAATTTTTATTTTATAGTATCTTAACACATTTTGTGACCCGTTTTGGATTTTTTGAAGGTACATTTTCAGTGATAATTGCCAGAAATGAGATATACACACACAAACACACACGCGCCCATCCTGGAGGTTTAACTAAGGGCTTTCAAACTAAGCTATGTTTCTAGGGTCTTGCTAAGTTGCCCAGGCTTGCCCTGAACATGAGATCCTCCTACCTCAGGCTTCCAGAGTTCTAGAGTTATAGGTCAGCACCACTGGGCCTGGCAAAAGAAAAAAAAGCCAATCCTCAAATAATCAGTTTGATGGAGATGTGCTTTGATTGGTGGGGGGTGGCACTAGAGATTAAATCAGGCACTGACTGAGCTATGTCCTCAGACTTCTTTTGAGACAGGGTCTTGCTAAGTCACACTGTTGTCCATGCTGGGCTAGGAATTACAATTCTCTGTCCTCTGACTTGGGATTGTTGCCATGTACCTTCATATTCAACTGTTACTATTATTTTAAGCAGAAAAAAAAGTCAAGTTTTGAATTGTTTATCACATTTTTGTGCACGTTTCTCCCAGGAGAGGGCTCAGATTAAAATTGGAGGAGTGCTTAAGAAATTTTGCCCATTGAAGACTTGATAATGCCATGAGATGAGTGCAGAATCGTCAATATTGCTTTTCTCTCAAAGTCAAAACCCATAGTCTCTCAGAAAGTGTTTTCAGGCACAGGGATGTGACTACGTGGCTTGTTTGTTAGGCGTGGCACTGATGTGGCATTGCTGTCTTAATAACCACCTTCCCAGAGTTGAGACAGTGTAGCTCAGCACTAGAGCACTTGCTTAGGATGCTCATACTCCCCCAATAAGTTTAAAACAACCATATCCATAGCTGGATATTTGCTTGGTTCACAATCTTGAGATCTAGATGATAAAGTGTGGTGTAGGAGAAATCACCAGGGAGAAAAGTCTTGCTGATTCTGAACTGGCTGACAACTGAATGTGCAAGGAGGACATTTAGAGTGAGGTGAGTCTGTATCTAAGAAGTATTAATAAAGCAATTACTTGCCTTAGGTAGTGAAATTGGGAGGCAGGGGTTTTTGTAACATTGTGTTTTGGATATTTATTATAGATTGTTTGGACTAAGAGCTACTTATAGATTTGAGTGTCCTAGCATAACTTTGATTTGCTTGCTTTCAGGCATTCTTTTAAAAACTTAATGATAATTTTAATAAAACAAAGTTTTATTCAAATGTAGATTTCCATGCTTTAAGTTGCAGGGCTTATTTCCCTAGTGTGAGTATTGTACATTGCCATTTTCTGTAATTGTTTTGAGTATTATGCTGGAAAGGCTGAAATATCTACTAGGCAAAACAGGCATGTTTATTGATCTTTTCCTGAACCAAAGTTGTCTTATGTGTAATAATAAGATGCATTATAGAAGCTGGGAGCGAAGTATGGTGGTGCACACATGTAATCCCAGCGCTCGAGAGGCTGAGACACGAGGATTGCTGTGAATTTGAGGCCAGCCTGGGCTACTTAGTGAGCTCAGGACCACCCTGGAAAACAGAGTGAGATCTTGTCTTTAGAAGAAGAAAAAGAAAAATATGAGTTACAGCTTCTGACTCAGAATCCTAGGATTTAGAAGCCTAAAGAGACCTTGCAGTTACCCAGGCTAAACCTTTTTGGAGCCATGTTTCTGGTGGTCTAAAGTGGAAAGTGTAGTGAGAAGAGCCAGCAGCAGCCCCAGAGCTTATGTATACAGAAGCAATAGGAAGAGAACTAAACTAATTTTTGATAGGTGGGCCAGCAAAGATGGCAAAGAAGTCAACAAGAGATGCCGGACTCTGTTAGGGAAATTGTCTCCAAGATGCTGACAGTGGCACATGAAGCTTATCCGAAAGGAAAGATCTCCAGGGAAGCTATCAGATGATTGCTTAGAGACAGGCTTCAATAGAAAACGGAATCCGGGTTGTTCTGATCTCACTGTGTGCCCCAGGCTGGTCTCAAACTCACCATAGTCCTCCTGCCTTATCCTCTCTATTGCTGGGAAGGATTGTAGATGTGCTCCACCATGTCTGGTTTTTATGTGGTGCTGGGGCACCAAACCCAAGATCTTGTGCCTGCCAGACAAAGACTCTTGACTGAAATAACTTTATAAATAGGGATTGAGGCAGTCTGGACTCTTATTTTTATCATCATCGTCATCACTGTTAAAAATTGGAGGTGTTAATTGTGCACAGCTTTCCCTTCAGCCTTTTTTGTAAAGAGAAACTAAAGCTTCCAGAGCTCCAAGGAGGGAAGAAAGGGAACAGGGTGTTCGTGGCTTCCAAAAGGTGAGCAGAGATAGCAGTCTTCATCTGCAGAGAGAGAAGTTCAGTGTTTGGAGGTGAATTATTTTTCAAGTCCCATACTAAACTCTTCATCCAGCTTGGTTTATCCTGAGAATACATTCTCTTTGTTTAGGAATAAAGGCTCTCTTTGTACGATAAGCAAAAGCACTCCAGTGTCAGGTAGACCTCAGCCAGTTCAGATAGATTTATACTTCACGGAATAGGACTTGAGCTTAGAACATAATTTTGCACACGGAAACAGTACTGAAAGGGATAACTGTCAGAGTCACACAATGACTGCCAGAATGTGTGGAGTACAAGTTCTGGGGAGGGAATGTAACCACCCTGTAACCTTGATTTCCTCATGAGGATTCTTAATTTGTATAATGGTAGGAACAGATGCCCTGAAGTCCTTGCAATGAGCAATTTGTATTCTCCCATAACCATTGTATCTCCTGCTAGCGTAGGGATTGGGGGTTATTTGGTATCCATGGTTAGTCGGTAAGAGAATCTGGGGTGGGTGTCAAATCAGAGGAAGGTGGTAATGGAACACATAGAAGTTGTACATGAAGGTCTCTATTCTTTAGGAATAGAGACCTGTGTGATTTCTCAACACCGGATAAGTTGAGTGTGCCTGCACACACCTACAGTCCTAGCACTTAGGAGGCTAAGGAAGGATTGCTGTGAGTTCCAGGCCAGCTTGAACTAGAGTGTAACTTGTCTCAAAAAAGAACCTATAGGCTGAGATTGGATAAAACCGAATTGGTGCTACCAAGTAACTGTTGACAGTTTAAGAGTAATCCTTAATTGTGACCCTATCTGAATTTTTAAGTTCATATTTCTATGGGGTTTTAAAATATTTAATGTGAAATATAATTCATTGCTTATATATCAGACATTTCCATGTCATGTACCTGTGCATCCAATCCTAAGTCCCTGCCAAGAGATTTTTTAAATAAAAGTATCATTTTGTTTATTTTTTAAAAATAATCAACAGCCTTATTTTAAAGAGAACTACCCTGAGAGTATGAAGCTGCAGAACAGTAATCTCTTTACTCTAAATTTTTATAGGTAAAAGAAGATACAACATTAAACTATGGAAAACTTTCACAGACTGTTTTAACTGTTTACCGATAGCAGCCATCGTGGATGAGAAAATATTCTGCTGTCATGGAGGTATGTGTGTGGGCTGTTCTTCTCTGCACATAGCTCTTGTCCCATCTGAAGTATGGACATTTGTGAATTTCGTTAGGATGGCTTCTGTTGAGTTACATGTCCATTCTGACCTAGCCAGGATCATTTGCATAGAAGTCTCAAGTAGTCAGTTGATTTATTACAGGGAGCACTAGATACTTAATAGTTTGATTTGAAAATATGAAGTATTTTTAAATATAAAACGAACAGCTGTTAATTTGCTGAGCCGCAGATCTGAGATATTGAATGTGTGACTTGATTTTGTCTTGATCTGTTTTTGATTCTCCTTGACCCTTTTCTGGCTTCTGTTTCAAAAGCTGTATTGCTTTGCTCAGTGGTTGTGCTAGATATGATGTAATTAAAAGAACAACAGCAGGGACTGAAGGAATGGCTCAGTGGTAAGTCAAGTGCTAGGTACCCAAGTTCAGTTCCCTAGCATCACATAAACTGGGCTTGATGGCACACACCTGTAATCCCAGCACTTGGAAGGCTGAGACAGTAGGATTGCGTTGAGTTCAAGGCTATCTTGGGCTCCATACTTCAGGACCAGCCTGGGCTACAGAGCAAGACCCTGTCTCAAAAATAAATAAAATAAAAGAACAACTACAGAAAGGGGTTCTTTTTCTCTATGTTCAGAAATGAAGCAGCCACCACAGAGCCAACATAATTGCTTTAGTGAAGGCATTGTCTCTCCCATGCTTTTGAATAGGTTCTTTCCCTCATTGATAAGAAAGAGTCTTTTTTCTGGGGTGGGGGGGGCATGTGATTTTTAATTCAGATGATAATAGACTCCATTTAGCCAGTCAGATAGACTTGATGATCTGTGGATAATAGAGGTTTGCTACTGCTGCCTCATGCCAGCACATGTGCATCTTACAAGTGAATGTCTGGTAGGTCCATTCTCCTTATTTCTCATCAACTAGGGAAACATACAGAGGGATACATTTTAAAGTCACTGGAGGAGCTAGGGACATAGCTCAGCCAGTATAGCCTTGCCTAGCAAGCGCCTAAGGCCCTGGGTTCAATTCTCCAGCACTACATAAACTGGGTTCGGTGGTACACATCTCTAATCCCAGCACAAGGGAGACGGAGGCGGGATGATTGCCATCCTTGAGCTCGAGGCCATCCTGAGCTACTTAGTGGGTTTAGGACCATCTTAGACTACAGTGAGACCCTGTTTCAAAAAAAGTAAAGTCATTGAATAATTATACAGAAAATTGTGTATTGAGATAACTCTGTAGTGTTTAGGTATACTATGCCCTGTAAATTAATGCTTGTAATAAATTCAAAGTTATTTGGAATTTCGAGCTAATAAAACTAAGTAAGTAAAGCATACTCAGAGTTAACTGAGTATGTAGACAAATGGAGCTGTTAAAGTGGTAACATCCTGCTTTCTGTGTTTTTTCCCCCCTCATTTAAGGTTTATCACCAGATCTTCAATCTATGGAGCAGATTCGGCGAATTATGCGACCAACTGATGTACCAGATCAAGGTCTTCTTTGTGATCTTTTGTGGTCTGACCCCGATAAAGATGTCTTAGGCTGGGGTGAAAATGACAGAGGAGTGTCCTTCACATTTGGTGCAGAAGTGGTTGCAAAATTTCTCCATAAGCATGATTTGGATCTTATATGTAGAGCCCATCAGGTATTGATTTTGAATTTTACATGTACACTTAAGAGCATGTGTGTGAGCACAGATTCTCCTTGTTGATTTTGGTGGGTAGGTATTGCTTATTTATACAAAGTGTCTCTGGAAACAACCTATCAGGCTCAGTGGGAAACTGAAGAGTGGTTTTGTTCACCTAAAATTTGCATCCTCTTACACTGACAAAAATTTCTGTCCAAGGTGGTTGAAGATGGATATGAATTTTTTGCAAAGAGGCAGTTGGTCACTCTGTTTTCTGCACCCAATTATTGCGGAGAATTTGACAATGCAGGTGCCATGATGAGTGTGGACGAAACATTGATGTGCTCCTTCCAGGTAGAGCATGGTTTCAGCATTATTTCCTTTTGTTACTTGCGAAACCGTAGCTGCATTATGCTTGCTGCTAGTTTGCTTGAGAAAGCTAAATTTTTATTTTGCTGTAAGCAGAGCTTGTCCTAGTTGAGTAATTGTGTGTTTTGTCCTAATTGATTTTTAAAGT
This sequence comes from Ctenodactylus gundi, assembly GCA_004027205.1. NCBI lineage: Eukaryota > Metazoa > Chordata > Mammalia > Rodentia > Ctenodactylidae > Ctenodactylus > Ctenodactylus gundi. The sequence continues at coordinate 331,467 of PVKB01000478.1, read as the reverse complement.
TTGTTATTTTTAATTATTATTGGTAGTGGTACTGAGTACTCAAACCAGGGTCTTTGCGCTGAGCTACATCTCCAGCCCATTTTTAGTTTTGATGTTAAGACAGGCTCTCACTAAGTTGCCCAGGCTAGGCTGAAAGACTTTAATGATCTTCCTGCTTGAGCCAGAGTGCTGGGATACAGGCCTGTATCACCAAACCCAGGTCTAGTTGAATAATGTAAAAGGGGAGTTTAATTGTTCTATATTCATTTAAATAGATTAAAAATTAGAAGCAGTGTATTTCTTACTTCTTCTGTGTGAATGTAGTACTAACTGCAATGTGCCAGGTGTGCCATATGATGATACAATTCTCCCTGCTTTCCTTTAATTTCTACAAAGCCTTAAGTTGAAGTATATTATTTTCCCTGCTCTTAGCACAGAAACATTTATACATGAGTGTCTGCCTTAATCTTTTTCTCATTTGCCTGTTATGATAAGCTTGACCAACTTGAAGGTAACGTAATCATAAATATGGCTGCTGAAATCTTGTGGCAGTCATCATCGGTTAAAATGAATTAGGGGGTTGGAGGTCTAGCTCAGTGATTAGAACACTTGCCTGTCAGGCGCAAGGCCCTGGCCTGGATTCCTCAGGATCACCATAAGCTGGATGTGGTGGTGCATGTATAACTCAGGAGGCTGGGGTAGGAAGATTGTCATGTGATTGTCATCTTGGATTACATAGTGAATTCAGGACCAGCTTGGAGTGAGACCCTGTCTCAAAAAAAAAAAGAAAAAGAAAAAAAGAAAAGAAAAAGAATTAGGGCCTTTATTTTACTACTTTCTAGGGAAAGCTTTCAGTACCAGATATTGTATGAGGGATCCACAGGGGTTTGAGAAACACTCTTTTAGGGATTTATATCAGAATGGGTAGCTAAAGGTACTGTGGCCTTAGATTGTCATTCTACCCAGAAGAAAGATGGCTTGTCCAGATTGTATATTTTCATCTGTTCATTGTGGGATTAGTTACTAAGATACACTTGTCAGCTTGATTTGTGTTAGTGTGTTTATGACGAGACTTTCAAAGTTGTTGGCACTTTTAAACAACTAGAAGCTTTTCTCAAAAGATACGAATGAGATTTGGGTTGCGTGCATTTCCTAAAATTTACTGTCATTTTATTCATCTTTTCAGATTTTAAAGCCTGCAGAGAAGAAGAAGCCAAATGCCACACGACCTGTAACACCTCCAAGGGGTATGATCACAAAGCAAGCAAAGAAATAGATGTCATTTTGACACTCCTAGTTGGGACTTGTAACATAGAGTATATAACCTTCATTTTTAAAACTGTTATGTGTACTTGGTCAGCTTGCCCAGATAGATCTGTGTTCGTGGGGGCCCCTTCCAGTTTTGATTTAATGAATGGCATTTGCTGGTTGTAACAGCAAATGAAAGACACTCCACTTCCAAGAAAGAGTGTTTTGTTTTTGTTTTTTTAATTCCCTGTTCCTTTTGCAAACTTTAATGATGGTGTTAAAGCTGTATGCCCCAGGACAGTTTGTCCTGTCTAAGGGGTAAATGTACAAGTGGTTTTTTAATTTCACTACAACCCATGAATAATGTAAATGCTCGTTTTCCTTAGGATATAAAGAGAGCCCTAGGGTGCTCGGGATCTGTACATGTTATTGTCATAAAATGCATACTGTTGATACAAACCACTGTGAACATTTTTTTAATTTTAAATTTTTGTTTCAAAGGGATTGCTTTTTCTTTGTCTTGTCATGTACAAGCTAGTTTTTATAGCTATCAACAGTTAGGAATAACTTCAACCTTGCCAGCGTCACTGGTATGTATGTTTTATTAAAGCACACTTCCCCCTACCTACAGTATACTTAAAATGATTAAAGCCATTCTTTTAAATGTTTGTGACTCTTTCCTGAAGCCAAAGTTTCTGTTGGAATATGTATTGACACTCACCCTATTGCGTGGTGGCATGGCTGTGTGAACATGCTGCCTGCAACCTGGGGATTCCAAAACAGGTTTTGGATTTTGAATAGCAATTAGTAATATAGTACTGTTTAAGCTATTATGAATAAAGTTAACATTTTATACAATTTCCATATAATCTATTCATTAAGTAATCTTTTTACAGTTGGATCAGGCCTGAACTCATCCATTCAGAAAGCTTCAAATTATAGAAACAATACTGTTCTGTACGAGTGACCGATTATGCTTTCTTTGGACTACATTCTTTATTCTGCAATGAAGTTGAGGCTTATAAGTCAAAACAAAGGAACTAAACTTGATGTCCACCAGTTTATACAGAACTCACAGTATCTATGATTTTTTTAAACTAAGATCTGCTAAAAAGAAATCTGTTTCAACAGATGACCGTGTACAATACCATGTGATGGAAGTGAATTCAGACTTATTAAATGATGAACTTGTTAAATCTTCTCAGTGTCTGTTTATCAGTACAATACACACAGGAGAACTGTTGATGGCATAGTGAATAGATTTTAATAAATTGCTCTGGAAACCACAGTGTCATTTTGAGTTCATCTTTCTTCAAATCCTCTTTCCAGAGGTGTGAGTGTGATGTGATGTAGACTCTCACATTCTCTGAGTTCTCCCTGCATGACAGCTAGCAGCCTGTGAGACAGTGGTGAGATTAAACTGTCCTCCCGTCTTCAGGGGAGAGAGGACTTAGTCTCCACCTGTAGTTTTCCTGTTGTGCGAGTTCACTTGGATTTGGTAAAATTAGTAAGGGCTGCTTTTTTATTTTGTTTGCGTTTGTCCTACTGGGGATTGAGTCCAGGGCCTTCACACTGAACTGTGTTCCCATTCCAGTTTGGGTCTCACCGAGTCACTAAAGTTACTCAAGCTGGGCTTGAATTGGTGGTCTTTTTTAACTGAAAATTCAGGCTCAGCCATTTGTCATGAGTTAGTGTATCATACTGTTCTTTAATTCATACTCACCTCTATGCTTAGGGAGGGGCCAGTACTGGGGGCTTAACCCAGGGCCTTCATACTGAGTCATACATTCTGAGCCCTTAAAGAATTTGAGATGCACTGAGTTGCTCAGTGACCTTCAATTTGTGGTTTTCCTGGCTCAGCCTCCCAGGCATGCGCCACTGTACCCAGCTTCTTTCCTAAGTTTCTCTCTCTCTCTCTCTCTCTCTCTCTCTCTCTCTCTCTCCCCTCTCCCTCCCCCCTCCCTCCTTCCCTCCCTACCTTCCTCCTTTTTTGGTGGTACGTGAGGCTGAACCCTGAGCTTTTGGACTAAGCTACATCCCTGTCCTTTGTAAAATTTTGAGATAGGGTTTTGCTAAGTTGATAAATTGCCCAGGCTCGGTTCAAGCTTGGCGGTTCTACCTCACCTTCTTGGAGTACAAGGACTACTAGTGTGTGGCACCATGCCCAGTTCCTTTCCCTAATTCTTAAAGCATACGGTTGTTTCGTTTTCTCAAAGTATGCCAAAAGAAAGGATAAAGGCAAGTCATTTGAAAAACACTTTTTGCATACTGGTTTTCCTTGCGGGGAGAGAGGACCTCCTAGTAAGGAGCTGTTTGACAGCGGAATGTGGGGGGTAAGCACAGGTGTACTGAGGTCCGCCCTCCCATGTGTGCTGAGCCCTTGGTCTGCTGCGGTGTTGGTGAAGGAGGTTAAACCTTATGACGTGTGACGTACTTGCTCTGCTCTATGTTCGGTGACAAGTCCAAGTTACATACCTTTGACATGGCCTGGCAATTGCCATGTCAAAGGTGACCTCTACACATCTTTAAAATAATGCCCTCAATATTAGGACTTTGTTAATCTAAGGTGAAATTGGGTCACCGTACATGGGGTATACCAGCCCTGGAGAGTGGCATCTAGCTTAAAATTATTTCAGAGAACAGGCAAGTATCATTGGTTAAGTAGGGAGCAAAGTCAATCTTGATTTTAAGACATTAGTAGGAGACTTAGAAGACTGGAATAGTATAAAGTTAGTATGTATCTCTGCATTTTCTGTAGCAGTGGTCATACTAGGGATTGAATTGAGGGATTTCTACCACTGAGCTGTGTATGTATTCAGCCCCTTAATATATTTTGAGACAGCTTCATGGACTTGCTGAGGCTGGCCTAGAACATGCAGCTCTTATACTTGAGTGTGTATCCCTGTGCTTGCTTTCTGGGTGTTCTTTTTTAACCTAATAGTTAGATTCATCCAATTACGGCTCTTGGCAAACTGATTTCATTGAGTGTTTTGAATATTGAGCCATACTTCAAAAGAGGCGGTAGTAGCTGCTTCCTATGGGGAATCTTTTTCCTTCACTACTGTTGCCTTACGATAAATGCCTGCTGTGTCATGTGTTTGAATATTAGCCAACTTCTAAGTGGCGCCTGCTCTTTTGTTTGTAGCCCTCTTAGGACCTGATGCTGAGCCATGGATAGCTAAGCATTTCTGAGCACTTAGTGTATATAGAACACCACCATAGGCAATTTTTAACAAATACAAAAGAAAACCAGGAAATACAAAGTTGTGGTTATTTAGTGTGATTTTTTCAAGTTCTAGTTTTAAGTCATTTTTTAAAAAGCTTATCTGGCCTTAAGATGACTGCATCATATAAGGCACATGTTGAGTTGTGTCTGGTGGCTCAGTCCTGTAATCCCAGCACCTGGGAGGCTGATGCAAAAGGATTGCCTTGAGTTCTAAGGAAGCCTGGGCTAAAGCTAGGAATGTCTATCAGTGTGACAGCCCTTGGTTCAGAGAATCTCCGGTACTACAACATAAAGAGACAGGTGTTAATCATCCTTATGTACTATGGTCTGTTATAAGACAGTAGAACCCCACCCGTTCATTTCAGTGGTCTGTAGCTGGCACCCACAGACGAGGCCTGGCCGTATCAAGCTGCAGTGGACAGAACACGCTGAAGTGTTTTCCAAGCACCTTTTTTAAGTAGAGAGAAGATTCTCGAGTCATACTAAATGGAGTATGAAACTCAGAAACTTGAAATAAGCTAAGTGCTAAGCCAGGAAGAAGGTACAGGATTTAGTGATGGGAAGGAGGTGAGACCACCTGCTTCCAGTATGGCCTGGATGGGGGTTGGAAGGGACCTCCACTTGCTGGGAGAGGTCTGAGATAAGCTGGTAAGCTAGGTAAGGTGGGTGTTGGGATTCCAGGCAGGCAGAAAGAAAAACCACTGTAGACCTGATCTGCATGGGAAATGTTAATATTGTTGAGGCAGTTTATAGACGAAGCTTGCAACTCAGAATATACCCAGAAGCTAGAGTCTTATAATCCAAGTGTCACATGAATTTAGAAGCAGCAAAGGGACAAAGCTGGAAATTGGCGTGAGTACAGAAATGTTTTTCTCATGACTGGATATATTGAACACACTAAAGAACTGTGTGGTACTGAGAATTGAACCCTTTCGCACTGAGCCACACCAAATCCTGCCCTTTCCCCCTCCCCTCCCTTTTAGGTAGGATCTTGCTAAGTCATTAAGCTGCCTAGGCTGCTTTGGAACTTGTGATCCTCCTGCCTCATTTTCTCATAGTGCTGGGCTTACACTCTGAGACTTTAAAAAAAAAAAAAATGCTGGGGATGTAGATCACTGGGAAGGCCCTGGGCTGGATTCCCAGTACCATACACAAAAACCCATTCAACCTTTTGGACCTGCAAGCTTGAACCTGCTTGATGTGGGGAGGGTGCTTTGCAGTTCTACAAAATTGAGTGAGTGATCTTAAATTTATGTTAACCTAGAATAAAACGTTAAATCTCCCTGTTCAAGACTGAAGTCTCCTCACCTCTTAAAATAGACTCGAGTGCTAACCTGATAGAATTGTAAGGATTAAAAACTGCTGCCGGCATGGCCTTACACATAGTAAGCATTCAGTAACACCAGCTAGTGTAAGGAAACAAAATATTGCAATAAGATACCTCGTCTGGAAGAATGCCTGAGTGGTTAAAGTGCTATGTCAGGTGCTAAGTACCCAAGTTGGATTCCCCAGCACCACGTAAGCCAGATGTGGTGGCACATGCCTGTAATCCCAGCACTCGGGAGGCTGAAACAGAAGGATTGCTGTGAGTCCGAGGTCAGCCTGAGCTACAGACAAGCTACCTTGTCTGGAAAAAAAAAAAAACAGGATACCTTGTCCTTACGGCCTTGACGTGAACCTCAGAAGAGTGAAAAGAGGAGTTCCAAAGGCCTTCAACCTCAGTCCAAAACTGAAACCGCAGGAATAAATACTTAAGGATCCCTGGCCTCAAGTAGTGCCTGGTTGGTTAATGACTGACCACAGAAATTACAGCCATCCCATAGGATGAGCACTGCAGCTTCATTAGCTTGTACAGTCTTGCCACTGGAGTTTATTCCAAGTATCAACCGCTGAAGTACAGGTAAGCATTTTAGTGGCATGAATTATTTGTAAGATTTGCTATATATGTGTATATATATATATATATATATATATATATATATATATATTACACACACTTGTCACAGCTAAAGTACCTCAGTTAATTTCGTAACCAAGAAGCTTCAAAATCTGTAGTTCTTAGGGAAATTGAGAGTTACCTAGATTGGTGCAGGAAAGTTTGGTTTTGGTTTTTGGTGATACTGGAGATTGAACCCCAGGCCTGTAGAGTAAGCTATTCATTCCATTTGTTGTTGTTTTGGGGTTTTTTTGTTTTTGTTTTTTTTGAGACAAGATTTCACTCAGTCACTGAGCTGCCCAGGCGGAACTCAAACTTGGTATCTTCCTGCTTCAGTCTTCTGCAGTGCTGGGATTATAAACGTGTCACCATGCCTGACTAGGATGAACTTTTTAAAATCTAAGAATTGGATGACAGGTTTCTTACCTTGCCATTGGGATGGAACTCTTGATTTGATGGGAGGGCCAGTTAAAAAAACGTCCTGTTGGGCTGGTGGAATGGCACAGTGGTTAAAGTGTTTGCCTTGGAAGCTCAAGGCCCTGAGTTTGATTTCCCAGCACCACCTAAAGCTGAGCATGGTGGCGCATGCCTGTAATCCTAGCAGTGGGGAGGCTGAGGCAGGAGGATTGCCATGAGTTCCAGACCAATCTGGGCTACCTAGTGCATTCAGGAACAGTCTGGGCTACAGAGCGAAACCCTTTCTCAAAAAAAGAAAACTTCCACCAGCCTCAGGTCAAAGTAAACATCTATTTTTTATTGCAGATATACCCACTGTCAGACAAGACTCGGCTAATCCCAAACAGCCAGTTCAGTATTTCTGTGGTGCAGGAAATTGAACCGAGGCCCCTCACACAGAGCTACGTGCCTTGCTCGGAACTCATATGCCAACGTGTATATGGTTTAGTGTAGAGATAATTCTCAAGTGCCATTTTAAAATGCATGTTCCTTTTTACTTCCAGCCACGCAGTTAACACAGTAGCAAATACTGTGTACCTCAGCAAGGACCAGCCCACACACCAGTTGTTCAGGGCTGGTGAACAAGAGAACCATAACCCAGTCATTATGTTCTTGGACAGACTGGCTGCTTGACCTTTCCAGCGAAACCCTGGCAAGTTAGGTAGGTGTGGCACAAAGCGAGTGGGAAAGGGTCGTTCTTCCCGAGGTTGGCAGATGCTGAGGATGTGTTCTTCCAGGGCCCGGTAAGCCTTTAGAGTCAAACTGTAGCTATTACCAAAATAAAATTGCTTCTTCCCAAATTGTGACTGATCCCCCCCCCCAAAAAAAAACATAATAGCTTTGTTCTCAGCTGTAGTGCTAACCCTTCAGATTACGAGCTAGCTAGAGTTGACAGGCTGGAGACTACAGTTGTCCCCTTGTCAGGAGAGATTTACTGCACAGTGTAGCGGGTCCAGCGTGGATGAGGCAGGCTGGATGTAGCCGTCGCACAGCTTCCATTGGCTTCTGATCTGCTCTCTGTCCCTCTCACTGTTCCACAGCCCTTGGCCGTTTCTCCTTATGGCAGCTAAAAGAAGAGAGAACAGCCAGTCCTATACTAGAATAAGTCAAAATGCAGGTGGCTTGTTGCTTATGTGTTGGTCAGTGTGAGTGGTATATTTGATAAGATTTCGTAAGAAATAGTTTTGTCATCAATATCATTTATAACCTTCGCCTCTGATTTTGTTTTTTCGTAAACAGAAAGGGTTGAGAACAGCCATTGCATTTTCTTCCCAAGTCCAGAAGTCTGAGATTCCTCTAAAACAATGCTTTTCTGGCCTCAGAGTCAAGTCAGTTCTCCTGCCTCAGCCTCCCGAGTGCTGGGATGACAGGTGCATGTCACACGCCTGGATTTATGTGGTGCTGGAGAATCAAACTCAGCCTTCTGCTTGCTAGCCAAGTGCTTTTACCCACTGTGCCATTCCTCCAGCCCCTAGATTATTTTATACTTTATCTAATTATTCCAATATCTGAAGCTTTTTCTGCTTCCTTTTGTCATTTATTGTTCTTACCTAGAATCTTTAAATTGCTCACTTGGCACTTTTCAGATCAAACAGTTCTCGAGAAATTATCTGGGTTTCCTTTCTTATGCCACAAACCCAGCTTCGTGGCAGAATTACATTATGTCTTCATCTTTCCACCATATATCCAGTTGTCTGCCGGGGCTGTTATAATTAGTTTGTAGCATGCGAGAGTGTCTATAAAATTCAGTAATCTCACATAGTCTTGACCTCCAAAAGTGGCAGCTTCATGGATTCCCTACCCTCATTCAGTCCTGGGCTTTTATCTCCTGCCCCCAGTTTCTCCTAGTTAGGGATAAAATCTGAATCGAAATCTCTGGGGGTTTCCTGGTGGTGGTACACACCTGTAATCCTAGCATACTGGGAGGCTGAGGCAGGAGGATTGCAAGTTTGAGCCTAGCCTGAGAAACACAGACTTGGTGTTGAGACCCTGTAATCTACATGGTGGTGTGGGGAGGTCTTGGGTTTTGCAGTCGCTTTCAGTAGTTACCTGTGCGTGTCTACCTCCCAGAATTCTTGGCTCCTGTTTCCACCAGTATGCTGATCTCTTTCAGGCCAGCCTTGCAGCTAATTTTTTTGTAACAGGGTTTTTATTTCCCCTCTGGGTTTTAGTTGTCTTAATAAGGAGGATCGTTCAGGTCTTCCTCCATACTTTGGTGGTACCAAGTCTCTGAACTGTGCTATTTCTCTTGTTGATATAATTAGGCCCTTTGCATTGTGCTTGCTTTATAAATTCAAACAGACCTCTGCTTAAACCCAGAGACTCTAGAACTTGGGTGTCTGTCAGATCTAACAGTTCCACTCTTTGATCCAGGAATCCCACTTCAAGGGGAAATTACCGTTTTACTTTATATTCAAATCTTTGAAGTTGCCACCTCCAAATCCTTTTAAGATCAGAGTTTGATGTAAAAAATAGTTTAGTGTGTGGGTATATTACTTCTATTCTTTTAAAGAGTCCTATCAATTTGCTGTGCAATTTTCCTCCTCCAAGAGTTCCTTATACCACTTGAAAAGTGAAGCTTCTATAGTGAAAAGCCACTATCAGAGCTTACAGAGGTCAAAAAAAAAAAAAAAAAATTGCCTAGCAAGAACCCTAGCAGGACTCCTGGTACTTACTTCTCTTCTAGTCCCGCAAAGAGAGCTTCATCAATTCTGCATAATTAGCAGGGATAAATAGTGGTTTCAAATGAGCAAGTGGGCCTCAGACTTCACTTGGCTTGAAGGTAGCTGTTCTCATAATTATTGCTTTAGTTCTAGAGAGGGTTTCTGAAATACATTCTCAGGCCTAGAATTTATAATTTTTTTTTGGTCTAGTGTTTTAAATTGGTATTTATGCACGCTGGTTGGTAATTATCTCACTCATGGTTTCTTTGCCAGGAGTACGGGAGATACCATTGGTAGCAGCATTAGTGTTTATGTTGTGCACATATGGATTTGTTTTAATGAAGAAACAAACAGCAGAACCATATATCTTCCAGCCAAAAGGGAATTTTCTGAATTGTTGATAGTTTCTAAAGAATACAGATGGGTATGATTTCACTTTAGCTTTCAAACCCTTTAGGAGTCACTTATTAGAAAGAGGCAGGAGGTCGAACTCCAAATTATAAGGTTGTGTGCAAACTGTACCGCTAAAGCCAGCTCTGACGTAAGCAAGTACCTATTTTGGTTGTGAGTTGGTGGTTACACGTGACCTTGAGCTGTGTGGCTCTCAAATCTGCAGGAGCCCATGTCAGTAGCATCTTGAAGCTGGCCCTCCTCTTCACCGCTCTCCCTTCTTTTGTGGTACCGGGGATTGAGCCCAGAACCTCCCCCTGACTTTGAGACAGGGTCCCGCTAAATTGTTGAATTGTCTGGCAGTCATCCTGCTCCAGCTTCTCAGAGTTGCTGGGATTCTGGGTCTGCACCCCCAGGCCCGGCTCACTGATCCTCCTCCTCAAAGGCCACCTAGACAGTGGCTAAGGTTTTATGTCTGATGGCCCAGGTCAGAATCCCTATTCTGTCCCTTCTGGTTTTATGGCCTGGCCTTTAACCTCTCCATGCCTCACTGTTTGCTGTGGTTGAAACAGAGATAGCCACATCTGTATCCATGGTTGCTGAGAGTTGGGATGAGTTAAAACATGGAGAGAAAGAAGGCCCAGACCCCTGAGAGCTGAGCCCTAAATCCTAAACTTTACTCTTGCTGCCCAGTTTTCTTGCCACTTAGCCGAGGTAGCGTCAATGAAAGATTAAACATTTTTTTAAAAATCTCCATTCCCCTACAGTTATGTAGTTGATGGAACTAGTTTGCAAAAAACACTGTCATTCACTTTTACAAACAGAGCATGCTTATGTGATGCTGGGGGTCAAACCTGGGCCTCACACCTCTTAGGCAAGCACTCTAATCACTGAGCTACACCCCCAAGCTTTAAATTAATTTTTTACGAGGGACCAGTTCTGCACATGTGTGGGAAGTAAATGTATTTTTCTCTTAGTTTTGCTCCGAACCTAAAACTGCTCTTTAAAGAATAAAAAAATCCAAGCACTGAAAAACAACTATGTCCAAGATGTGGCCCACCAATTTTTGCCCATGATTCCTTTTAATGTTCTAATGGAAAACTTTAAAGGAAGTTTTAGTACTGAAATACACTACTACATTATATGTGGCCCAAGACAGTATTCTTCATTCAAAAACAACAAAGGCAGTCAGGTCCCATGGCTCAGGCCTGTAATCCTAGCACTTTGGGAATCTGAGGCAGGGAGATTGTACATTGGAGTCCAGCCGGAGCAATTTAGCAGCTTGGTTAGACTCTGTCTCGAAATCAAAACTCAAAAATGGGACTAGAGATATAGCTCAGTGTGAAGGCCCTGGGTTATATCTCTAGTATTAAAAAAAAAAAAAAAAAAGTCAGGCTGCATAAAATAAGTTGCTGGGCCCAGGTAGCATATGCCTATAATCCAGGGCTCTGAGAGGTAGAGGCCTGGACAATTTAGGAATTTGGCAAGACCCCATCTCAAAATAAGAAATAAAATGGTCTGAGGGTATAGCTAAATACTAAGGCCTTGGAAGTGGGGGAGTGGCTGGAGGAATGGCTCAGAGGTTAATACTCTAGTACCCCATAAGCCAGGCGTAGTTGCATGAGCAAGGCTGAGACAGGAGGTTTGCTGAGTCCAAGGCCAGCCTGGGCTCCATACTGAGTTCAGGACCAGCCTGGGCTACAGAGTGAGAGACCCTTCCTATTTCAAAAAAAAGAAAAGAAAAAAAAGAAAAAGAAAAAAGAAAAAAATATTAAGGCCTTGGGTTCAGTCCTCAGGAAAGGAAAGAGAGTGGGCGTCTAGTTCAGTGGCTTAGAGCACTTGCCTAGGTAGCACGAGGCCCCGGGTTTGGTCCCCCAGCACCAGCTCGTACCTGGGAATGGTGATGGATGCCTGTAATCCCGGCACTTGAGAAGCTGAGGCAGGAAGATTGTTGTGGGGTCAAGGCCAATCATAGTGAGTTTAGGATCAACCTGGGCTATAGAGTGTGACCTATCTCAGCAAATAAATAAATAAATAAATAAATCGTCCTTTCTCCCCAGATGAAGCTATTCTAATTTCTCCTGGTTTTCCATGTACTGTTCAGGGCTGTGCATAGGGCTGCAGTATGACAGTGTGCATCTTTTTCTATCTTTTTTTTTTTTTTTAGAAATAAATGATATTGAAACACTGCTTTCAAGCTGGGAGTGGTGGCACATACCTGTAATCCTAGCAAAAGGGAGGCTGAGGCAGGAGGATTGCCATGAGTTCCAGGCCAGTCTGGGCTACATAGTGAGTTCAGAACCAGCCTGGACTACAGAGTGAGACCCTATGTCAAGAAAAAAAAGAAAAAAGGAACATTGTTTTCCAAACTTACTCTGTCTCATAGTGATACATTATGGAGCTCTGTCTCATTTTTCTCTTTCAACTCTTGCCAACTTAAGTTTTCATTTAGCTTGTTAAAAGATTTTACTTCCCTTTGTTGAAAATAGAGAAATAGAGTGAAACTAGGAGTGCAGTAGGGCAAAAGGGGGTGGGAAAGCCCCTGTGGTGATCAGACAGAGGACCTGTTTGGCACCAACAGAGCTGACTGGTGTTTACCTGGAAGCACTTGTTCTTTGAATAAGCCGCCTTCCGCCTTCCGCCTGCCTTCCTCGGCCTGCTGCCAGCCTGGAGGTGTGCAGGTTGTGGAGGCTGCTTCACAGAAGGGAGCCAAGAGCCTCTGAACCAAGAACGGTCATCAGGGTCACCCCCAAAACCTGGCCTGGAAGTCTAGGCCAGTTGTTCAACACAGTGACAGTCAGTTATGTGCTACCCTAGTGTCCATGCACCCAGAAAGGCTTATTTTGGCTTTTGAATCATTTTTCTATAATAATATTCATTCACATGGTTAAATTTTTCTTTTTTTTGAAAGATACAAGAGGATGGACAGGGAGAGCCCCCAAGTCTCAGTTTTGCTCCCCAGAGGCTTCCTGTCGCCTCTGTGTATTCATAAGGCTAGACATTGATCCTCTGTTCGCAGCACACCTGGACGTCTTAGTTTAGGTAAGTATGTGAACTTACGCTGAAAAACAAATCTTGAAGATTATGCTGTGTTCATGTACACGTTGCTTTATTCTTTTAAATAATTATGTAGTATTCCTTTGTATGATTTTGTTACAGGCCAGTTGAGCCAAGGGACAAGGTGTTGAGAGAAGGAAGGTGACTTTATTTGAGAGCCTGTGGGATGAGGAGATGGAGAACTCTCATGTGAAGTCCATGACCAGCTGCTGATGGGAGCGGCTCACATAAGGAGGTGATGGGTGCCTTCATAGCAGTGGGTCAGAGCTGCCTGCCTGCTCCGAATCACCTATCAGGGGTGCTCTTTAGTTCTGTCATTGTCCAGTTGAAAGGTGGACAAGCCAGCTGCCTCAAAGCCTTCTTGCCAGTCTCCAAACTCACCATCGTGAGAGGAATATTGCCTGGTTGTGGAAGACAGGGGTCAGATGAGGCTTATACAGGAAGCTGGCATGAGAGGTGCTGTCAGAGCTCAGCCTCAGTTTTACCCTAATTTATTTAACCAGACCTCTGTAGTTGAGCTGTTGGGTTGTTGGCATTTATGTGTTTTTATAAGTAATGCTAGGATAAATATCCTGACACAGTCTTAGGTGTAGACGTGTTCATTTCAAGTGCACCTGCTTACGCGGATCCCATAAAGTCAAATTTGTGATCAAGGTGGAGACGTTCACTCATTTAAACTGCATATTCTGAGAAAAACATAAACCAGGTAGAACAGTCGCAAAGCCCCGTGTACCCGTCCTCACCATGAGCAGTCCTCAGCTCGGTGCGCTTTGTCTCTTCTGTGTCATCCCCACTTCACTGCTCCAAGATGATTATTTTGAAGTGAGTTCTGTATGTCATTGTAGCTCTAAGTATTTTCATTTGTATTTCTTTAAGATGATTTTTAAAACTATAGTATTCTTCTTATATTTAGTACCCAGAAGTGCTAAAATTTCCTAGATTATATATTATCTAGGAAAATGAACACACACACACACACACACACACACACACACACACACACAGTTACTGGGTATTGAGCCAAGATCTTTCACATTTAGTTATATCCCCAGCCCCTTTTTATTGTTTGAGACAACATCTCGCTGAGTCACTAAAAGTTGCCCAGGCTGGGCACAAACTTGTGATCATCCTGCCTCAGTCTTCCAGGGTGCTAGGATTATAGGCATGTACCACCATACCCAGCTTATGTAATTTTTTTTTTTTTTTGAGACAGGGTCTCATTGCAGTTCGTGCTGGTCCTAAATTCATTTTGGAGCCCAGGCTGACCTTAACCTCGTAGCAGTCCTCCTGCCTCAGCCTCCCAAGTGCTGGGATTACAGGCTTGTGTCACCACGCCCAGCTTATGTGATGCTGGGGAATAGAACTCAGGGCCTCACAGTTGCTGATCAAGTGCTCTAATTGCTGTGCCTTCATCCCTGTAAGGTTTTTAGTAGTTGTTTTGAAAAGAATAAGGTAGGGTGTCTATGTTGTTCCTCCATTATAAGTCTTGAATTTGCAGGATCTCCTTCCTTTTTGGAGCAACCTGGTTCCAAGGCAAGGGTGGGAAACATCCAGCCTATAAAATATTTTGCTCTGATCTGGCCAAGATAACCGTCATATTAGGGGAGAATTGATTAGATAATAATTATGTGTTTTACCAAATATAGCAGACTGGTTTTTAACTCAGTAATTTTGTATGACCTGTAAGTGACACCATAAATAGCCAAAGGGGCCTTGGTAGAAAAATATGTCCTCCAGCCTTGTTCTGGTGTTTAATGCTTTCTGGATGCTGCATCCATCTCCGTAGTTTCTCTTAAACCAATAGTTAAGGCTGCGAATTTGGTCAGATGTAGGTTCCTTATTGGCGGTGTCCTAAGGGGTGGCACAGTCCACGTGGTTGTTAGCACAAGAGTCACAGAAATGCTTGGCTGTCCATGTTCCAGTTTCCAGCATAGCAGCATTGGTTCTCTAGCATCCCTGAAGGGTGAGCAATGAGTTGGGCTTTGTTTAGTTTTGCTTGTTTGAGTTCCCTTGTGAACTCTTGGATCTCAGCGAACCCTGAAATGTGCCCATCTAAGGCTATGCATCCTCCTGCTGGTGTTCACGTTGGCCGTCCTCAGCTACCGGGAGCCTCTTGGCCACCCCTGTGCTGCCAGCTCTCCCATCTTTGCCTTGTGGCCAAATCCTGGTAGGCCATTTCCCAACCTCTGCTCCAAGGAAAAGCTCTGGCTCCTGGTAATGTCTTCACTTCCCCTGAGAGCCGTGTTGCTTATGGAGGGAAGCAGTTTTTAGTCTTGGCTCCCAGGGTCGAGTGTTCATTGCCAGAGATGTTCATTTCTAGGTCTTTTTAATGAACAAAGCAAAGAATTGCATATTTTTTAAAAGAAAAAAATTTAAGTGTTGATTTTTTTTCACTGAGAATTTAAGATTGCACAGTTATTCTACATTTGTATCTTTTATGATCGCCTTATACAGAAAATTGCAGTTCCAGCAATATTAACGTGGTAGTTATTTTGCTTCATTCTATGTTATGTATAGCAGTTACAGAAAAAGTGTGAATATTATTTAACAATATGATTACAAAAATTTTTTATTTTTTGGCAGTTCTTTTTGTCCTTAGAGTACTTTTTATCATAGTAAGATGCACAAATTACTGTTTTAAAGTCATCTCAAATAATTCCTGTCAGCGGGTTTATGCCAAAACATTGAGATTCACTTGTTCCATCTTGCTTTTTTAAATTTATACTTATTTAATTTTGCTTTTATACATATGCAAGAAGAACACTTAGCAGGTTCCAAAGTCAAATGCACAAAGCAAAGTCTACTCAGAGAAGAATACCTTCTCCCCTTGCCCTCTCCACCTGCCCCTACCTCGCGGTGTGTGTGCGTATGTGTGTGTGTCACTGATCCAGGTCTCTTGTGCCCACTGCACAGTACACCAAGTACTGAAAAGGTTTGCAAAAGAGAATATTCACAAGGCGGCCAAGTGTGAGGAGATGGAGATCAAGCCTCAGGTGCAGCATCCTGAGGGTATTTAGGAGGGGAAGAAGTAAGGTGATTTAAGCTGTTAAGCGAGGTAGGTACAGGTAAGTTAAGTGGGAGCTGCACCGCCATAATCTTCATGCTGTTTGTGGAACGTATGTTCAGAAAATGGCAGCATTCATCTGATCAGGGGGCAGGATTTCTGGCCTCCTGATGGCAGAAGCTCATGCAGCAGACACACGCACAGGCCCAGCTGAGTGTGTGGTGCAGGCCACAGAGGTATAGTTCAAGCAGGAGGATGCATCGAGGGGCACAGAGATACACATTTAATTACTTCAAGTCCACCCTGGGCAACTTAGCAAGGTGCTGTCTCAAAATTTAAAAAGGGAGGTAGCTCAGTGGTAGAGTACTTGCCTGATATATGTGAGGCCCTAAGTTGAATCCCCAATGCCACAAAAAATAAAAAAAAATTAAAACGTTGGTGTTTGTGGCCAAATGGCTTTAAAGTCTCTGAAAAGTAACCCAGGTCCACACTGTTACCATCCCGAAGTACATGTGAGTGGTGTTATCTACAGCAAAGTTCATAGGAAATTATTAATGCACAGCCTAGCTATGTGACCTTCACAATTAGGGATTTTTTTAAAAAAAAATTAAGAAACAGATTTATTTATCACAGCTCTGAAGCTGGAAAGTCCAAGGTCAAGGGAACTACGCCGGGCAGGCAGCCTTGGTGCTGAGTGATTCTCTGGGCCATGGTGGAAGGGCAAGACACCGCAGGAGCAAGGCCTCAATCGCAGAGGCCCGGCCGTTCCAGAACCAGCATCACTCCCTTGCACGGGTGCAATGACCAAACGTGGCCCAAGGCCCTGCTCCTGACACTGTTGCATGAGGAATTAAGTTTCTA
This sequence comes from Ctenodactylus gundi, assembly GCA_004027205.1. Taxonomy (NCBI): domain Eukaryota; kingdom Metazoa; phylum Chordata; class Mammalia; order Rodentia; family Ctenodactylidae; genus Ctenodactylus; species Ctenodactylus gundi. Next base: position 314,647 of record PVKB01000478.1, on the reverse strand, counting down.
ATACATGTCTTTTGGGAGACAGATTTAAACCAAAACACAGAATAGGGATTTTCAAATAAAAGCAAGAAGTTAGAAGCACATGGAGCTGGAAGGTCTATTCGATGTCCTTGCTGTCATGTATCTGTGAGGAATTAACTCCATACCCTTATGTTCTTCCCACTTGAGAACTGGTCTCCATCTCCCACAGTGGTGATAGGGTCCTCGTGCCCTTTTCTAGCCTTGTGGACCTCCAGGTGGGGAAGGACGGGGCAGTTTATTCAGCTGCGAACGTGGGCTGCTCTCCCAGTGCTGCAGTGAGCAACTCCTATTTTTCTTGTCCTGATACCTAGTGTCTTTGGGACCGTCCCGTAGAAGGGAGGTTGTGTCCAAGGGCAAATGCATATGCATTGTCTTTGTTACTCTGGTTTAGCTTTGCTTTCTTTTGAGGTACTGGGGATTAAATCCAGCACTTTGGCTCTGAGTTGCATTCCCAACCAACTATCTATGCCATTTATCTGCTATCTCTCTATCATCTATGGGACAGGGTCTTGATAAGTTGCCCAGGCTAGGCTCCAGCTTGAGCTCTTCCTGCCTCAGCCTTCTAGAGTGTTGGGATTACAGGCATGTCTCAGTATACTGGAGTAATGATCTTTATTTTCATGAACTACTTTGCCATCCTTCCAGATAACACCGCCTGTTGCTACCAACGGTGTGTAAGAGGGAGGCTAGTCTATCTGCAGTGCCCACACACATGGGCCTGGCTTGTCCTGTGAGCCCTGAGGAGCTGCTACACTCACAGCCAGTAAACATAGGGCCACATAGATGGAGAGGGGGAGGGGTCATGCTGATTTAGACCCAGACACTGGGGCCATTTTGATGCAAAAGTGTGCCAAGTCCGCAAGTCTTATGTGCTGTCTAGATTGTCTCTTTGTACTTAAGAGCATATTTATGTCCTTGCACGTATGCACCTGAACCTTGCAGTGACTCAAGTGTCTCCTGATTACAGGTCACACATCCTTAGTCCCTTCCCTCAAATGGCTGTGTCTTCCCAGAAGAGGTTCCAGCACAGACTCTTCACCTTCCCCAGGCTTTGGCATGTTTTCTGTGAAGTGGAAACTGAAAACGACTGGAAGATGGCAAGTGTGTGGTCTGGGTAGGATTTCAGACAGAAGATGCCATCACAGTGTGCTTAAGGAGGCAGAGGGAAGTGCCAGTCGAGACACCCACTGCGCACCCAGAGCTCCGTGGGAAGTGTGACTTGATCCAAGCCCGACTAAATGGTCCTTTCCATGCAAGTCTTCTCCTGGGAGCTGTTACCACACTTAAGCATTCCCCACATTTTAGGCATTCACAATCCAGGCTGGTCATTGTGATCTCTCTTTTATCCCACTGTCTGTCCTCCTGTGTGTAGGACAAAAGGTTGGGGGAATTAGCACAGACACCCCTTGATTCAGAGGTGGTTTTAGAGATGGGCAGCCCAGCCCAGGCCACCTAGCATGTGGTAGTCCCCCTGGTAGGGACACCCAGCTTGATCCAGGAAAACCTCCCCCCTGTTCTGTAATAGGTGAAGGATGGGCAGAAGGCCACTCTGGGAGGTGTGGAGTACCACTGTGAAGGGTAAAATTGTGACATTAGGCAACAAAGAAACTAATCTGAGGATAAAATCAACCTACAGAAATACGGCAGGACCAAAAGAACAGAAAAACTGTCCTGATCAGACCGTACTGAAGTTTACTTACTACTGAACTAGTGTTGTTTTATATTGTGACATTGGGGATCAGTCCCAGGCCTTCACACTGGGCTACATCTTCAGCCTATTTTTTATTTTTACTTTTGAGGAAAGGTCTCACTGAGTTACTAAATTGCCTGAGCTCAAATGTGCAATCCTGCCTCCACCTCTCAGAGTGCGGCACCCCCTCTGGCTGGATTGGCCCAATTAATTTGTACATTTCCTTCCTCAGGTAATTTTTATTTTTATTTATTTTTATTTATTTATTTATTTATTTATTTATTTATTTTTTGGAGATAAGGTCTTGCTCTGTGGCCCAGGCTGGTCCTGAGCTCACTATGGAGCCCAGGCTGGCCTCGGACTCACAGCAGTCCTCCTGTCTCAGCCTCCCAAGTGCTGGAATGTCAGGCGTGCGCCACCATGTCTGGCTTATGTGGTGCTGGGAAACTGAACTCAGGTACTTAGCTCTTGACTGCAAGGCAAGCGCTTTAACCACTGAGGTATTCCTCCAACCCCCCTCAGGTCATTTTGAATTGAGCTTTCTGTTTCTGAGTTTGTAATGAAAATAGGGTTCTGGATTTTGTATTAATTTAATGATACAATGGGAAACAAAGCAGTTTCTTGAAAGAATGGTTCAAAACTACTACGAAATATCAAATTTGTGTCATTCAAGTACCAGCATTTCAACATTCCTCCAGAAAAGGCCTCGTGAGTCACCTGTGTGCTCCAGCCCTGGTGCAGCTGCATGAGAGGATCATTTTAATGAGGTTACCCCCCCACCCCACCCCCCACCCCCGCCGCTGCTTTCTCCAGCTACCAGAGTGAGCACCTGGTCAGGCCTGTGCTCCTGGTACTCCAGAGCTGCAGTGATGACAGCCAATGGGTGGGAAGTGAGAAGGTAAGAGTAGCCCAGAGCTGGAGACTGGGCCGAACTGGAGTGGGCAGCATCTCTGGCACAGCTCAAGACATGGCATCATTGGCCAGAGCTTGAGGAAGGACCTAGCGCATGATGCCCGGGCCCAGGTCCCGCTTGGTGCCTGCCCTACTGTTGCCCTGAGCTTCCTCCCAGCCCCGCTTACCGTATGTCCTAGGCACCACACAGAGCCCTAGCCTCAGGTAGCTCATTAGTCTTCCCAGGCCCAAGAGCTATAGACTGGGGCATGGACTATGACTGCTAAGGATCCTTTTTTAATATTTTTTTTTTGAGACAGAGTCTCGTTCTTTCATCCAGGCTTGCCTTCAACTCATAGCAGTCCTCCTGCCTCAGCTTCCTGAGCAGTGGAATTACAGGCATATACCACCACACCTGGCTAGTGATGCATTTTTAAAACAAAAATACCAGGCCATGGTGGCACATTTCTGTAATCCCGCTGTCCGAGAGGCTGAGGCAAGAAGGTTCCAAGTTCGAGCCCAGCCTGGACCATTCAGCAACTTAGTATGACTGTCTCAAAGAATAAAACAGGGTGAGATGAAATTTAGTGAGAAACGAAATCCAGGTTACCCCCAGTACTGCAAATACACAAACAAGCAAGCAGGCTCTCCTGCCATTTAGTGTGTGCCCGACAAGTATTTGTCAAGTGAATAAACATTTTACGGGCACAGCAAAGACAGACACCCAGGAGTACTTTTTGTTGTACTAGGAATTGAATCTTGTGACTCTCAAGACATGATGGGCAAGCATTTCACCACGGAGTTTTTTAAAGTTTTGTTTTGAGACAGGGTCTTCCTACATTGCCTGGGCTGGCCTTGAACGTTCAGTCCTCTTACTCTGCCTCCCAGTGTAGCTGGGATCACCGACGTGTGTCACTATGCCCATTATAGCAGTTCCTCCACACCAGGCTCTGGCAGGCAGGGCTCCTGCTCTAATGGGACTCAGTCTGGCAGGAGAGACAAGCATTAGCTGAGAATTAAGTAGAGTGGATGAGTGCGGGAGGAGACATCACACTTCTCAAGAAAACATCTCTGCAAAGACAGCAGAAACTCAGGAGAAGGAGCAGCTGCCCCAGGACAGAATAGGTGAGTCAGCCCTAATGAGGGGCTAGTGTGCCATGGTGGGCAGTGAGCAGCAGGCCCAGAGCAGGCCTCTGTGGTGGCAGTCAGGGTCCAGGCCGAGAAGCAAAGGAAGCCTTGAACTACCCTGAGTTTGGGATGCAAGAAAAATTGCTTTATTCCTTAAGCTGTTGGTAAGGGCATTGGAGTTAGGGATGTCTTTGTAGCGTAATGTATACTTTTTTGAAAGTTGCAGAAATGATAGTTTACTTTTTAAAGCAGGGAGAAAGAGATAAAAGCTTCTACTAATCAGAAGGAGTCCTGAAGAGGGTTGCCCTGTATAATTTTTTGAAGTCTGAGATGTCTTAATAAAGAGAGATATGTATTTTAACAAAGCCCACTGTCAGCCAGACATGATATTATAGTTACTAGGGAGGCAGAGGCAGATGATCACAAGTTCAAGGCCAGCTGGGCAATTTAGCAAGACTGTAGCAACTTAAAGAATAGAACGAACTGGGAATGTAGCTCGGCGGTAAAGCACTTGCCTAGTATGTGTGAAGCCCTGGGCTTAATCCCTGGCATCACAAGAAAAAAAAAATCATCCATCGTGGCACGTGGAGGAGGAGGCCTAAGTAGGGCCTAGACACATACAGTGTCCAAAGCTATGACACGTTCTCAGGCAACAGAGGCAGTGTAGGGCAGAGTTTCCTAGCAGGGACCGTGCAACAGGTAGAACTTGCTTCCGGCTTACCTGCCCCATGGCATTAGCTAAGACAAGGGTCACCTGTGCCTGCCTTTTTTCATGAAAGGGAGAAACTGAGGGATGGGAGCGAGTGAGGACACACAGGGTGCTCCCTCCCTCAGCACAGAGCCAGGCCTGCTGAAACAGCTGTACACGGAAGGGTGCCACATAGCCGTCCTTGAAAAACTAGACTTGTTTTAACACTCAAGTTGGGGTTGGCTCTCAATAACCCAGTTATTCTCAAATTGGGCACCATGAAGTTCCCCTGGAATGCTGGAGACAAATGTAGAGTCCTGGGTCTCACTACCCCAGATTCTGGCTTGGTAGCCAGGCCCAGGAATGTGCATTCTCATTGAGTTCAATGTCAGAGTGGTATGGGAATTGGTGGCCCTTGGCCTGCACCTGCAAGACCTACTCCACCTACTCCAGCCCCAGGCCTCATAACTTGTGTGTGTGTGTGTGTGTGACTATAGATCATCAAGTCCAGGGCCTTTGCACTGAGCTGCATCATCAGCCCATTTTTTTACTTTTAATTTTGAGATAGGGTCTCACTAAGTCATTAAGTTACCCAGGTTGCGCCCAAATTTGGGATCTTCCTCCCTCTGCCTCCCAGGGTGCTGAGGTTACAGATCTGTATCACCAGATCTGACTGCCCACAACTTCCATAATACCCACCATGATCCTTGCCTCCCTTTGGGAAACAAACAGAAACAGACCTGACATCTCTATCTCTGTCAGTCAGAACTCTTCAGGTGAAAGTGACTGAAATACCCATCAGACCATCTGCACCAAAAAAGCATTCATTGGCTTCCCAATAGCCAGCCCAGGATGCAGCAGGGTGCGGAGCCTAGACAGGGTCCTTGGGGATATGTCCTCCAGTGTCTGTCAGTAGCTCTGCTGTCCTCTGTGTCGGCCTGACACCCAGAAGGCCTTTACCAAGGATGTCCCCAGGGTGAGGCCCTTCCCCAGGGCCAGGCATGTCCTTTACCCTGAGTGGTTTGGCAGAAGAGTCCCCAGCCAAGCCTCCAGCAAGAGTTCTGCTGGCATGCTTGGGTTGGCCTACATCACACGAGCACTGGGACTGAGATCAGGGACAGCTGACCATCAGGGAAAAACAAGACAGACACAATATAGGGGTGAGCTATAGTTATCCACCCCCCAGCACAGTGAGCTGCCTCTCAGGCGGTGCAGAGGGTGGGGCTGTGACGCGAATGCTTTTGTAAGATGCTACCCAGGGAAAAGCTGTCTCGAAGATGTTCATTCTTCCAGAACTTGGCTTCGTGATGTCCTGCTTTCCCTTCTTCCTAACTTGGGGGGCCCAGTTAAGTGCCGCTCCCCCAGGAAGCCTCCCCTCTTCCGTTCTTCAGGGACCTGCATACCTCTTGGCAAAATGAGCTTGAGTCCTGCCCTGCTGCTTTCTTGCTGGGGACCTGCACAAGGAGCGTCACCTCTCTGAGCCTAATTTTTCTTGTCTGCATATGTAGCAGCTCCTCATAAGTCTCTTCTCCCCTTCTCCAACAATCTCAGAGTTCACAGCTGCCCGTGGGGGCCTGTAGTTCCTGGCTTCCCTTGAGCTGGGTATCTGCCTGAAATGCAAGGGCTGCCATCTTCAATCAGGAGGACGAAACCCATGGAAAGGCAGAGCAGCGAGCTGGAGCAGCTTCATGTTGCCAGCCTGTGCTGTGAGGATGCCTAGGGGTTTGCAGAGTCGAAATTCTGTGGCAGACTCTTGGCCTGGTCATCAGAGCACCTGCTCGCGAGACCATGAAGACCCAAGGAGACTGTGAGTTCCCAAGTAGCACCCAGACTGCAGTGGGCCCTCGCTACCTGGTGACTGGAGTGGGCATTTCCTTTCTCCTCTTGCTCCAGGTCAACCCTCCACCCGCTGTGGCTTCCAAGACAGGTATGCCCACCTCTGCCCCACCCCACGTACTGCAGCATGCCCTGGGGTCTCCCTCTCGCGGCCTGGGCTTCTAGAATGCAGTGCAGAGGCCAGCTCCGGCCCAGAGCAGTGAACAGGGATTTGCTGAAAGGCTTGAGGTTCCCACAGGGCGAAGAGGGGCTGGAGACCCAGGCTCCACAGGACAAGCCACTCCTGCAGGACCTAACTCCAGAGTCCCTGGTCCCAACCCTGATTTGGCTGTTAGCCTCTCGGCTAGGAGAGGGAGACACGCTAATGAGTAGTGCCGCTGCACAGGACCCAGGAGCAGTGCCTGGGGCCCCCCCACACACAGGAAGAGAGAAAGTGAAGTGGCCCCTGAGCTGAGCCAAGGCCTACACAGGTGGGAGTGTCGCCAGCAGGGGATTCTCAGCCAGCCCAGAGCAGTGGATCCTCACGAAAACTCCAGGCAGGGAAGTGGCTGCCCAGAAAGCAGGCAAGTGACACAGCACCCTCCGCAAGACTGGGATCTCATCCCCAGGAACCTCATCTAGGGGAAGGAGAGAGAGAAAACATCCCCTGCCACCTGAAGCCTCCCATGGGACTCACTGGCTAGAGCAGAAGGTCACCTGCTGTCTTGAAACAGCAGCTAGGGGGTGGAAAGCCCAGTTTGGGTGGAGAGAAAGAGGGTGGGAGTGACCCTCGTGGGGACCAGCTGAGGGCACCTTCTCCACATGGCCAGACAGCCAAGCCTCACTGCAAGAGTAGTTTCTATGAGTGACCACCAGGTGGAACAAGGCTCCTTGGGTAGCAGCTTCTGCTCTCAAACAGGAGTAAGCTGCTCTCGAAAATGAGTCAGAAAATCTAACCCGGGTCGCTGGGCCTCTGTCCACTCGGAAGGCTCAGCCACCCCTGCTGTAGAGCTCTCACAGCGTCAGCATCCTGCTGAGGCCAGTTGCTGCAGGAGCCCCTCCTGCTAGGACCCTCTCATTCGGCTTCCAGGACCCCACCCCACACAGAAGGAGACCCTGTCTCAAAACTAAATAAATGTCTGTCTTTCTTTCCTTCCTTCTTTCTTTCTTTCTTTCTTTCTTTCTTTCTTTCTTCTCTCTCTCTCTCTCTCTCTCTCTCTCTCTCTCTCTCTCTCTCTCTGTCATTCTTTCTTTCTTTCTAACTTTTGAGACAGGGTCTCAGTTACCCAGTCTGAACTTGAACTTTCAATTCTCTTGCCTTGGCCTCCCTCCGTGCTGTGATTACAGGGGAGCACTACCATGCTCAGCTCAGAGTTGTCTTTTTTTATAATCAAGTTATACAGTGGATGAATGAATAAACAAACTGTGCTGTATCTGTGTTACAGAACGAGAGAAACATTGATGAGAGCTGAAAAGTAGAATGAACCTCAAAAACTTGATGTTAGGTTAAAAAAAAGTAAGATTATATGCATATGATGCCATTTTTTCCTTTGTGGAACATTTTATTTTATTTTTATTCTATTAGTACACATTTGCTATGCACAATAACAATCAGCTTGAGAAATTGGCACGTTTACATCTCATCACGTCTTGATCATCTTTGCTTTCCTTCCTCATTCCTACCCTCCCACCTCCCACATCCTCTTTCCCTCTCCACAAAGCCTTACCTTCCTTTCTCTTACTTTTTTTATAATTTGGTTTTCTTGTGTTAGAAAAAAACACATGATATCTAACCTGTGTCTGATTCACTTTGCTAAGCATAATGGTCTCAAGGTGTTACCTATTTTTCTGCATATGATTCCAACTTATCTTTGTGGCAGAGTCGTACTCCATTGTGTAAACATGCCACATCTTCTTTATCCATTTATCTGTTAATAGACATGTAGGCTGTTTCCAGGATTTAGCTATTACATGCTGTGCAGTTATAAGCATGGGTGTGCATATATCACTGTTGTATGAGGATTTCAGCTCTTTTGGGAAGATACCCAGAAAAAGTACATTTGGGTCAAAAGGAATTTCTATTTTCAGTCTTTCTGAAGACTCTCCATACTGGTTGTACCAGTTTACACCAGTCATGTAGAAGGCTTTCTTTTTCTCCGTAACTTCACCAGGATTTGTTGTTTTCTGAGTTCTTGATATCATCCGCTCTTATTGGGGTTAGATGGAACTTTGGTGTTGTTTTGATTTGCATTTCTCTGATGGCTAAAGATGCTGAACATTTTTTCATGTATTTGTTGGCCATTTGGACCTCTCCTTTTGAGAAGTCTCCGTTCACTTCAGTTGTGCTTTATTGGCTGGGTGACGTGGTTTGGATATGGAGTGTCCCCCAAAAGCCTAATGTATTTTGATGTAGCAAGATAATCGTAGAACTCTGTGTTGTTGGTTGGTGGGGCCTGGCTGGGAAGGGCACATGCTTGGGGTTTCACCTGGAAAGATGGTGTCAGCTTGTTGCCCAGGGCAGAGCTTTCAGGTATGTGTTATTTGCTTGTGGGCTTGGAAGGGGGGAAGGGCACCTGTCCTGGGGTGCAGGTCCAACTGGCAACTTGAAGTGATTAAAGGAAGGAAGAAGAAACATTATTATAGCTTCTTCCTTCCAGACATGGGCTTCCCCCTACTTCATGTGGCTTCTGTCTGTAATGGAAGGAGAGGCTCTCTAGCCCCTGCCCCGGGTTCTCAGTGTTGCTGGCTGTGCCATGAGTGGACTTTGTGAGACCTTCTGAAACCGTGAGCTAAATAAATCTTTCCTCTCTTACATTATGGATGTTGGGTATTCTGTCACAGCAATGAGAAAGTACCAAAGTATCAGCCAGCAACCGTAAAAGGAAGGGCGTCAGAGCAGGACAAGATAAAAAGAAGAACCCGATTCAACACACACAACTCATCATTTGTGTTGGGACAAACTTTAAGAGTTTGACAAAGTTTGTTTTTCTAGTGGGGCTTTTTGTAATGCAGGTCAGTGGGGGAAAAGATCATAAAGCTTCAGACAAGGAAACCACCTACATGTTCTGCTTCAGTTCTTCCTAGATCATTTAAGCATGAAGGGACCTTGTTGCCGGCACAAAAGGTGTTGTGTACTAGGGTCTGGAGGAATTGCATGCCCAAGCATGAATGTACCTCAGCAAGAGTAATTTAACTGTTTGTTAACAGTATAACCCTTGCCTTGCAAGGCTTGCACTCACCCCCGTGCCTGTTCCGAGTAAGTGTCAATGACTTGGCCTCCCACAACTAAGACACTGGGTTTTTAATTTTGGAAGGTCTAAGTTTTTTCAGTTCTTTGTGTATTCTAGATAATGTCTTCTGTTTGAGTAGTAGGTAGCAAAATTTTTTTCCCATTCTGTCAGTTCTCTCTTCACTTTGTTGTTTCCTTTGCTGTGCAGAAGCTTTTGAGTTAGATATAATCCCATTTGTTGATTCTTGGTATTACCTCAGGTGTATTAGATAGTTTACTGAGAAAGTCCTTCCTCTGCCTGTGTGTTCAAGTGTCTTGCCTAATTTATCATCCCGCAGGTTCAGTGTTTTCATTTTAATACCTAAGTCATTGCTCCCTTTTTATTAGATTTTGATACATGGTGAAAGATGTGGGTCTAGTTTCATTCTTCTGCATGTGAGTAGCAAGTTTCCCCAGCACCATTTGTTACAGCGGCTATCTTTACACCAGAATTAGGTGGTGAAGGGGCTCAGTGTTGACTCTAGGTCAATTCTGTTCCACTGATCCACCTGTCAGTTTTTGTGCTAATACCATGAAGGGGTTTTTTTTTTTTAATCACTGTTGCTTTGTAATATAACTTCAAAAGCAGGAAGCATAGGTCTTCTGCTTTTGTTTTGTTGCTTAAGATTGTTTGGGCTATTCTGGGTGTCCTTGGGTTCTATATAAATTTTAGGATCTTTTTTCCTAACTGGGTGAAAAATCCTGTTGGTATTTCGGTTGGGTTAGCATTGAATCTGTACATCAGTTTTGATAGTATGTCCATTTTGACAGTGCTGATTTTGCCTATACAGAACAGGGGATGGCTTTGCATTCTCTAGTGTTTTCTTCAATTTCTTTTTTTATTGTACTATAGTTTTCATTATAAAAGTCTTTCACTTCTTTAGGTTGATTCCTAGGTATTTAATTTTCTTTGAGGTTATTGTGAATGCAGTTGTCTTCTGATCTCTTTCTTTGTGTTTTCTTTCTTGGTATAGAGCAATACTATTGATTTTTGATTATTGATTTTTATATCCTGCAACTTAGCTGAATTTATTAGTTCTAAGACTCTTCTGGTGGAATTTTGGGGCTCACATCATCAGCAAAAGAAGGATAATTTGACTCCCCTCTTTCTTATTCATATTCCCTTTATTCCATTTTCTTGCCTGATTGCTCTGGCTAAGGTTTTAAACACAATGTTGAATAGAAGCTTTGTGTCCATTAGGAACACTATTTGTTTAGTAAGTTCCTTTTTGAGCCCGCTGATCATTGCTTACATTTCTTTGAAAATATTTTGTTTGAACTGGCCATTTGACTTGTTTATTTGCTTTTGACTTCCTCCCATATGAGTTCCACTATTTCAGGGTGGTCCATAACATAATTTCTGAGGTCTTTCTTTCTTTCTTTTTTTCATTTTTTCTTTTTTGAAACAGCATCTCATTCTGTAGTGTAGGCTGGTCCTGAACTCACTACTTAGCCCAAGATGGCCTCAAACTCATAGAAGTCCCTCATCCTTCCAAGTGGTGGACTGCAGCTTATGTGGCTCAGGGAAGTTGAATCTAGGGCTTTGTGCTTGCTAGGAAGATGTTCTAACCACTGAGCTTTGCCTCCACCCCTCAAATGAATTTTTCATATCCTGAATTTCATCTTGATTTCTTTTAGGATTTTCCATTTCTATATTGAAATATTCCTTTATATCTTGCATTTTCTTGTTTACCTCAGCCGGCTTTTGTTTGTGTCTTTTATAAACTCATTAAACTTTTTTATCCTTACAGTCATTATTTGTTTAGTAAATGCTATGGTTTGGACCTTGAGTGTTCCCCAAAAGCCTCATGTATTTGGAATTATGTATTAGTGGGAGGTAAGGCCTGGCTGGAAGGGGCAGATGCTTAGGGTGTGACCTGGAAAGACACTGTTGATTGGGGGTTTTGAGATTGGGGGTTTTGCCCAGAACAGAGCTTTCAGGTGTGTGTATTGTTGACTTGTGGGCCAAGAAGTGAGAGAGGGCCACCCCGTTCTGGGGAGGGGGCCTCAACTGGCAGGTTGAAGTAATTAAAGGAAGGAAGAAGAAACAACATTACGCTTCCTCCCAGGACAGCTTATAGCCTTGCCCTAGTCTTCAGACTTACTTAGATCCTGTTTGACTTGGCCTCTGTCTGCAGTGGGGTGAGTTGCCTTCCAGGCTCTGCCATGTTCTTCCGTGGTAGCTGCTTGCTGCTAACAAATACACTGTGTGAGACCTTCTGAAACTCTGACCTAAATAAATCTTCCCTCCCTTGAGTTGTGGATGTTGGGTATTTTGTCACAACAATGAGAAATTAACTAAGACAATAAATTCTCTTTTAAGCTCACTTATTTCTCACATTTAAGTATGTCTCATTTGAGTTGATTGTTTTGTCCACTTGCTTTTTCTTTTCTTCCTTTCCAATAATTTTCACTATTTCAGGGCCCATGGCATTAGCTTCTGGGAAGTCAGACATTTCTGTGTGTTGCATTGCCTTGTTTACCCAGAGTTCTATTGCTAAAGAAAAAACAAAAACAAAAATGCTGCCTGTTTCTAAAAGAACAATTGAGATGAATCCAGAAATTTTCACTGTATTGAGTTATTTGGACAAGGGCCAGAGGAATAGCGCAGTGAGTGAGTTATTTAGACAGGTAGTCTCTTTCCTTGTCTTGTGGTGTTGGTAGCAACTATTCACCAGGGTGAGGGTAGAGTAGCAGTTGATTAGCCAGTTGTTGTTTCCTGCCCAGCCTTTGCTGTGTGTCCACTGATGCCCCTGCCCTTCCCACGCCTGAACCTGCAGAGGGGTCTTGCCTGTACTTTGATGGCCTAGTTGAGACATTTCCATGAATGTGTATGAGAGTGGACAGAGGGAGCTGAAAGCCTACTGAGTTCTGTGCTGGGAGTAGGCACTGTGGGGAACCTAGCAATCTGATGGCCTCCAGTACATCTGTCCACTCTCCCAGGCCCTCAGCAAGACCCTCCTGTCATGGCTCCCCCGCCACCGGGAAGGGCTCTTTCTCCCCAGGCATGCTGTCACCACGGCCCTAACCGTTCAGGAGGCCGGCAGCCTTTCCCCCCAATCTGTTTCTCTTGTGCCTGTCTTTTCTTGGGCACTGGTTAAGAATGTCCATAAAGGGCTGGCAGCGTAGTTCAGTGGCTAGAGTGCTTGCCTGGCAAGCTGCAAGGCTCTTGGCCAGATTCCCCAGCACCACATAAACCAGGCATGATGGTGTACACTTGCAATTCCTACATTCAGTAATCTGAGGCAGGAAGATTGCTATGTACTTGAGGCCAGCCTGGGCTGCACAGTGAGCTCAGGACCAGTCTGGACTACAGAGTAAGACCCTATCTCAAAAACAAAACAAAACAAACAAACAAACAAACAAAAAACCCTCTGGTACATGACTCATCTGTGGCTTCTTTTACCCCAAACAGTTCAGACTTGGGATCTTTTTAAAATGGCTCCTGCCTATATCACATCCTAGTGTGGCGCTGCCAAGAACTGCTTCTCCCCAGCTGGTCTGCTGAGGTGCAGGGAGGCCTTTTCAGGGGGAAGCTTGCAGTGAGTTTGCAGTTTGCACGGGCTCATTTCTGGAGGCCAGGGCTGGGGTTGCTACTAATTTCCACCGCTCCCAGCTCTGGGCTTACCTCATCTAAGGGTGCCGGCTGCTCACTGCTGCTCACAGCTCTTAAGAGGCAGATCTCAGTGGTTGCTGCTGCCCCGTCTCTTACCTTGTGTATTAGTAGCCTTCCTGTCACTGAGACTCACTACTCAACACCCACAGCCTAAAGGATGAGAGGTCCAAGTTGCTCACAGTTTCAGCCTCTGGCCGCCCGGCTCCCATGCAGAGATAGCATAGAGGAAGTTTGTGGTGGAGCAGAAATGTTCAGTTTCACAGGACCTTTTCACTGAACTAAACTATCCCCAGGCCCCTTTGTTTCTTTGTGAGGAAGTATCCTGCTCAGTTGTCCAGGCTGAGCTCAGACTTGCACTCCTCCTCCCTTGGCCTCCCAGGGTGCTGGGATTACAGGCCTGTACCACCATGTCCAGCTTTTTACCATAATTTTAAAAAAACCAAAGTGTCGGCTGGAGGAATGACTCAGTGGTTAAAGCGGAAGCACTATGTCAAGTGCTAAGTACCTGAGTTCAGTTCCCTAGCACCACATAAGCCAGGCATGGTGGCGCATGCCTGTAATCCCAGCACTCTGTAAACTGAGGCAAAAGTATTGCTGTGAGTCCAAGGCCAGCCTGGGCTCCATAGTGAGTTCAGGACCAGCTTGGGATATAGAGTAAGACCCTGTCTCAAAAAAAAAAAAAAAAAAAAAAATCAAACTGCATCCCTCCCCTGCTTAAAACACCTGTACCCTTTTTCTTTCCCCTTCAGTACTGAGGATTGAACTCAGGGATACTTTTTTTTTTTCTCTTTCCCCTAGAAAGATCCAGTTCTGGTTTGTGCCCTAGGAAGGGAAGTGGTTAACTGCTGCTGCAGCTGCAAATACTGCATGGAGAGACCTGGCCCGCTGAGGCAGCCTTCTCTCCCCCTACCACCTGGTCCTGCCCAGCTGTTCTGGGCCCAAGCAGGCACAGACATCCAGGAACGGGCTTAGATCTTTCTTGAAATGCGCCACGAAGATAGCAGGCTGGACACCCAGAGGGTTCCCAGGATGATGACAGAGGCACTCAAGCAAACCTGGCTCAATGTGGGTAAGAACCTGAGAGGTAAATGGGGACAGGTTCTACCATGTACAAGAAAACTGTCAGGTATTGCCCAGACCAGAACAAGCGCTTCCTCTAAAGCAGCTCCTCACCTCTCTGCAGCCTGGGGCCTTTCCTGTCTGTGAAGCCTCCAGACCTCTCCTGAGACTCAGGTTTGCCAGTGCAGTGCATATGAACCACAGGTTATCCTGAGATGCAGTTTTGAAAGATTTTTTAAATTGTGACAAACACACGAAGTTTTTTGTTAATGCTCTAAGAAGTAAATGTAGCTTCAGTAACTCATAATTTTGAAGTAGTGGCAAGTATAAATTAACATTTTGAGATTAGCATTAAACTAGTTTGACTTTAAAACATCTGTAATTGTGATTTCAGTGGATGATTTAGTATGACTAATACAACTGTGGTTCGTTATCCACATTCCTAATTCAAGAAAATGCTAGTTTTCAGTGAGAGATTAATGAAAATAAAGCTGTAATTGTTTTCCCATTCAAGTTCGCGGGCCTCTGGATTCTTTCTGTAGACCACCGGTACTCTGCCCTAAAGATTCTTGACCTCACTTCCCCTTTTTTTTCAGATAGGATTTCACCCTGTAGTCCAGACTGGTCCTGAATTCACTATATAGCTCAGGCTGGCCTTGAACACACAGCAGTCCTACTGCCTCAGCCTCCTGGGTGCTGGTAGTATAGGCATGTGCCCTCGCACCCAGCTCATGTGATGCTAGGAATCAAACTCAGGGTCTTCTGCTTGTGGGCAATTGCTCTACCTGCTGGGCTACACACCCAGTTCCACTTCTGCATCTTATATTAAGTATCTAGAAAGGGCCACAAAGAGGCCTAATAGGCACCTGGTGGGTCTCTTACATTTTTCTATGTAGAAAATCACACTGGTGGCTGTTCTCTTTTCAATATCTTTAAAATTATTTATTTATTTATTTCAATCTTTGTACTCTTTTTCTTGTCTTATTGCATTGGTTGGGCTCTTCAGCGTAGCAGTAAATAGGAGCTAGGATAGTGAGCGTGTCTGTCTGTCTTTCTTTTCTTTTCTTTTTTTTTTTTTTTTTTTTTTGAGACAGGTCTTGCTTTGGAGCCCAGGATGGTCCTGAACTCACTGTTGTATCCCAGGCTCGCCTTGAACTCAAGAGACTCCTCTTGCCTCAGACTCCCAAGTGCTGGGATTACAGGTGTACACCACCACACCCAGCTTTATGTGGTGCTGGGGAATTGAACTCCGGGCCTTGCATTTGCAATATAAGCAGTTTAACCACTGTGCCATTCCTCCAGGCTTGAACGTGCCTCTTATTAAGTTCAAAACCCATTTACTGATTTATACCATAAGAACATACAATATCTATGGTTTTCCAAACTCTGCGCTGGAAACAAACATATGACACATCCGAGATCTTTTCCTGTCCCCTGAGAAGACCGAGAAGCAGAGGGATTTTGTGGAGATGGCAGTGTGCTCCCTTGTTGCCCAAAAAAGAGGAAGATCCTTTCAGGTCAGGGAACAGGTCAGGTTAGGAGCTGCAGACTTTGCCAGGATCTTAGGGGTTGGGGCGGGGATGTGGAGGCAGGCAGTGGGGTGAGCCTTGAGTGAAGCCGCCAGCAGGAGGCCAGCTCCAGCCCAGGCTTGGCCAGGGCGAGAGCCTTGACTGTTGAAACAGGGACCACCTGACTCTACTAAGTAAGACCAGTTGTTGGTGTCAACTGAAAGAGGGCAGCAGTGTGACAGTGGCAGCTAAAAGAGGGGATGCCTGTGAGGGGATGCCTGCGTCCTCTCCCTCTTCACTTCCCACCACAGGGAGCGAGCACAGAGTCAGGGCTGTGAGAATGATTTCCACATTCTGTCTCCTCTCTCCAACTGGCTGGGGCAGCAGGGTTGGGAGGTGGTGTTTGCTTTTTATTTGTTTATTAAGATAGAGTCTTGTTCTATAGTCCAAGCTAGTCCCAAACTCATTATGTAGCCTAGGTTGGCCTGGAACTCACAGCAATCCCCCTACCTCAGTCTTCTAAGTGCTGGGATTGCAGGTGCGTACCACCATACCTGGCTGGGGAATTGAACCTAGGGCCTTGAACTTGGTAGGCGAGCTTGTAACTGCTGAGATATTCCTTCAGCCCAAGAGAGGAGTTTTTAATAAGTTTTTAAAGGAAGCTGAAATTTAAAGTGGATTGGGGGCTAAGGAGGTTATTTCAGCAATTAGAGGGCTTGCCCAGCAAAAAAAAGGCCCTTTGTTTGATTCCCCACCACCACAAGAAAACAAGTGCAGCGGTTGTAATCTCAGCACTTGGAGGCTGAGGTAGGAGGATTGCTGTGAGTTCAAGGCCAACCTGGGCTACATAGTGAGTTAAGGACCATACTTGTCCAGAAAGGGAGACCCTGTCTCAAAAATAATAAAATAAAATGGATCAGACGACACCTTAGGGACTAGAGTGTTAGAATAACAAAACATGAATGAGTCAGGTTAGGGCAAAATGATTCTAAGAGAATTTGCTGCTCAGCAGGACTGGGAAAGGCAGTCCGTAGGAGGCACCAGGAACTATGCCCCTAGCGGAGGTAGATAACACCGTCCCCCATATCCACGTTCTAATCCCCAACACCTTGAATATGTGGCCTTAAGTGGCAAATGGTGATTAAGGAAAGGCTCTGGAGAGGGGCGGGGATCCTGGATCATATAGGTGACATTAAGGACTGCCCTCCCAATCTGCCAAATTGGCATGTTGATTACTTGCAGCTGGGATCATTTGACTGGTAGAATTGTGACTTCAGAAAGAGGCATTTGGCCCGTGTTTCTCAGCGTGCCGCAGCAAGTCGTGAAGATTCACTGGGTAGTGCTATGGTTTGGATCTTGTGTCCCCCAAAAGCCTCTCATATTTGGAGCTATGGGTTATAGGGAGGTAGGGCCTGGCTGGAAAATGAAGATGTTTGGGTTTGACCTAGAAAGATTGTGTCAACTTGTTGCGATTGGGGGGGTGGGGGAGTCCCAGTGTAGAGCTTCAGGTGTGTTGTTGACTTTTTTCCCCCAGACGAAGCGAGGGAGTGGCACCCACTCTGACAGCTTGAAGAAATTAAAGGAAGAAAAAAACATTGTTGCACCTTCTCCCTGTGAAGCTCTACCCTTGTGTGTCTCCAGATATCCACTGTGTCGTGTCCCCAGTGGGGTGAGCAGCTCTCCAGGCCCTGCCATGTGCTTCCGCTGTTGCTGGCTGCCTGTGAATGGACTATGTGATACCTTGTGAAACTGTGAGTTAAATATATCTTTCCTTTCTTGCTGTAGACGTGGGGTATTGTCACAGCAAGGAGAACTAAGAGGTCCTTCCACAGAAAGCCTAGAAATCGCCCTGATTTAGGGCAAGTGTTACCTTGCCTGATCTTCCCTCAGTGACACCCTAGTGACATCTAGTCCAGAGAGCCATTTGTCCTCTCATCTCACCACCAGTTCTTCATTGTCTAAAAACTACCGAAGCGGCGTGCTTGTCTTTCTGCCTGTACCACGAGTAGAACAAGCTGCATTTCTCATGTGGATCAGCTTTGCATTGATTGGATTCCGGGTTCCTGCCAAGGAGCCCACAGAAGAACCAAAAGGGAAGTGGGGGGCGCTCCCTGCCCCGGGGCAGCCATCCCAGGGCCTTATAGAGAGGAGGGAGGAAGGAGGAGGCACGATGGGGAACCGGCTGTTGGAGAGATCAGTCAGGACCAGGCAGAGAATCCGGGTCTCTGCGGGGTTGGAGGACGGCAGGCCCCACGCACAGGGCCTCCGGTGACCCAGCAGGCTGGGCCTGTGCGTGAAGGGGGCCGCTTCGGAGGTCACGCCCTGCGAGCCCAGAACACTGTCTGCTGCCTTGGGCCTTTGCGTTCGTGGCACGTGCTGCTGGTCAGCGGGAGTGTCATCGCACCCCCAGGGCTTGGCACCCCTCCACTAAAGCAGAGAGGGGGGTGTGGGCCTTGGCATCGGTGCGGGACAGGTTAACGGAACCCGTGGTCCCGGTGCACAGGCCCGCACTCTGCGCGTCAGCGAGCGGGCCACCCGTGGGGACCCCGTGCTCGCCCCGCACCCCCGAGGGGCCGGCACTGAGCAGGGTGGGCAGGGACGCCCGGGGAGCCCGCGGTCCCGGGGCAGCGCGAGGGCGGCGGCGGGGGAGCCGCCCCTTGGCGGCTGGCGGACGTGCTTCCCGGCGCCCTCGGGCGGGACTTTGTCCGTCTGCCCGGCTGGAGGCCCCGCTTGGGCGGGCGGGGCTCATGGAGCCGGAGGGCGGAGCCGGGGCGGGACGGGGCGGAGCCGGGACGCGACGGGACGGGGTCGGCGGGGGCGGCGAGCAGCCAGTCGCCGTGGCCGCGGACGGGCGGCGCGCGGGGTGAGTGCCGGGCCGCAGCCCACCCTCTGCCAGCGGGGTCCCCGTTCCCCCGCTGCGGGGTCCCAGCGGGGCCTGCCCTTGTCGCCCTCGGTGCTGGCGTTTCTTAGCAGGGCTTGGGGGACTCCGGGGACCCCTGACCCGCCCTCCCCGGGGCCCAGGTGGGTGTGGGGAGCCCCTCGGCCCTAGCCCGCGTGCTCGCCCTGTCCTCGAGAGCGCGCGCCTGCGCCAGGTGTCTCCGCGGCAGCCCGCGCCACCCCTTTGCAAGTAGCAACAGGTGGAGCAGGTACCTTCTCCGTCCGTCTCCCGCTTCTAGGGGAAGACGACGTCGGACTCCCGGAGGTCCCACCGCGGGCCTCGGAGACACGGCCAAAGGAGACAGCTGCCAGCCAGGTGTGTGACTCGAAGGCGCTGTGCCGCCTCCCCAGGCCACCGCAGACAGAAGGGGGACTGGTGATAGTTTGGTCGAAGTGAGCCAGCCCATCCCTGCAAGAGGGGGTGCCAGGGCCCCGAATCCCTCGCCTCTGTATACTGGAAACACCCCCTTTGGGAGTGCCAAGGAAGCATGGTGGGTTGGGACCAGGGCGCACTGCAGGCCAGACAGGGGAGTGCTAGGCTTGGCCCTGTAATCTTGCCTCTCTGTTCCTCAGTTTCCTCATCTGTCCCACGGGACCTACATGGCGTTTACCTCCAGGATTGCTTTAAGAGTGAGAAGCCTGGGGTGGGTTTTGCCTCACCCTCCAGGAGATCTCTGCCCTGTTGGGCTTTCTGAAATCAGCCCCACCAACAGCTCAAGGCTTTTTAAATAAGGCCAAAGCTGGGGCAGGAACTTCTGCCTTCCACGCTGTCAAGGAAAGGCTGGTAAGGGCAAGGTTTTGAAAATCTTTGGGCTGCAGCTTGCACAATTCCAGAACAGCTCTGCCGCCGCTAAAGCCGCTGCTAGCGCCAGTTTAGCAAGAAGGGGAAGTCCAGAGTGTTGGTGTCACTATAAAGCCTGCTCCCAGCCACTGTAGCCTACAACTTGGGAGCCGGCCCTGCACTGCCTTTCCTCACCTAACCTAGGCCAGCAGCGCTTCTGCCCAGTCCCCAATCCAGCCACTCTATCCCCCAGTCCCAGCTGTCGTCGTCCACCATCCCATGATGTTGCTGCTGTGTCCCTAACTCCCCACTCCTCGCATTCCTCCCAAGCGCTCCACACAGCCCGTGACGATTCCTGGTTGCCCTGCCGCTCCTCTAACACCATCTCGTTTCCCACGTCCTTCTCAGGACCTGTGCACATGCCCTTCCTTTTCCTGGGAATGAGCTTCCCTGCTATCTGCCCTTGGGAAACTCAGGATACCCATAAAGGTCACTTCCTCAGGAGCTTGACCTCTCCACTTAGGAGGAGCCTCCTGACTGCTCCCCAGGGCTTTACTGTTTACAGTGTTTTCTTACGGCTGAGCCCTGGGGGATGTGCCCCTGCCCCTGTGTTTGTCTTCCCAGGCCCAAAGGTCAGCTCAGCCCCCTGCTCTTTTCCTCACCTGCTTACCTTGGGTTCCCCAGACCCCAGCACAGTGCCTGGCACCCTCTAGGCAGGGGTCAGGTAATTCTGTGCAGCTGCACGCAGCATGCTCAGCCATGGGTTCTTTGTTTCTCGCTTCTTGCTTGACAGGTTCTTTCTACATCTCTGGATAGACCTCACTTGTCGGCACCCCTGACAGCTGTCTGCTTTCTTCAGCTGTTCCCATAGTGGGACTTTTCCAGTTATATCAGAACATCTAACTTAGATGTAAACTTTGCTGTCCGTGCTCTGCGTGGGTGTTATTTTTTGCTATCAAATGATTTCTTTGAAAGGCAGTTTCCTAAACGAGTCAAGGCTGTGTTCATTTTGTTACTAGATGATCTTGTTTAGAATAATTATCGGCTACCTGTGTGTGATTTTTTTCCCCATGTCCCTTCAAGTGTTGGGTTTTATCCCTTTTGGGGTTTTTTTTGGGCTAACTTAATGTAGAGGAACATGACAGTTTTAAATTCGCTGCTGCTGGGGTGGGTGACACTGCTTTCCCCCCCTGTATGTAGTAATTTTGTTTTATGGCTTGCAAAGGAAGAAAATCTCCAGATCATCTTAATTCTTCCCTTCATCTTTGCTTTGGGTGGTAGCTCTACTTGAGCCCATTGTGAGGGCAGCAGGGAGGGAGCTGGGCTGAGGTCACACCTGAACTAAATAAGCTGCTGGGCTGAGGACTAGCGAACTGCAAGAGCACTTACCTAGCCAGCACAAGTCCTTGGGTGCGATTCCCCAGCACCACATAAGCCGGACGTGGGGGCATGTCTGCGATTTCAGCCCTTGGGAGGCTGAAGCAGGAAGACTGTTGTGAGTTTGAGGCCAGCCTAAGCTACATAGTGAGTTCAGAACCAGCCTGGACTACAGAGTGATACCTGCCTCAAAAAACCAAAAACCTCTGTTGCCTGCAGAAACTTCTTTCAACCATCCAGCAAAAAATCTGTCAGGTGCACGTTCAGTATGGTGTGTGGGGAAGAGAAAGGCTTTTTGAATTTTTATTTGAGTCTTTGTGAATTTTTCCTCCCAGAATGCTAATATTTTACCTTTTTTGTGGTGCTGAGAATGGAGCCTAGGACCTTCCCTCTGCCCATCTTTTTGTTTTGTTTCTTGATTTTGAGATAAGGTCTCACTAAGTCAGTTGCCCAGGCTGGACTCACAATTGGAGGAATCCTCCTGCCTCAGCTTCCCTGAGTTATGGAATTTATTACAAGCCTGTTCCAGTAGGCCCAGCAATATTTTCAAAATTATATTAAAAGAAAAAAACTTCAAGTTGTGTAGAGTTGGGATTTTGGGATCGGGGCAAGAAAAGACTGCGGAGTGACCCAAATGTCCATGCGTGCTGAGCCGAGCGTTTCCTCCCGGGGACCTGGGCAGCCTCAGGAGGCCAGGCATACCCCTGCCGCTGACCTAGAGCATGCTCTGAGCATGTGACCGGGAACTTGGTGGCTTAAAACAACCCTTGTTTTTTTTTTTAATCTCCCAGTTGTGTGGAAGCCTAAACGTCATCTTGTCATCTTGTTATACCAGGTGGAGGCACTGCTGGGACAGTGTCGTTTCTGGAGACTTCGGGGTGGCAGGAGTGTGTGGCTTTTGCTGGCCTCTCCTTCCATCTCCAGAGCCAGCCTTAGAGCATCCTCTGTCTCTGTCTGTCTGTCTGCCACCAGCTCTGCTTTCCTCACATCTTTCGGGTCTCCTGCCTGCACTCACGCAGATCTTCCTGGCTGGGTATGGTGGAATGCGTCTGTAATCCCAGCTACTTGGGAGGCTGAAGCAGAAGGATCACAAGTTTGAGGCCAGGCTGGGCAATTTGTGAGACCCTGTCTCAGAATTAATAAACAGGGGGCTGAAGGAATGGCATAGTGGTGAAAGCACTTGTCTTGCAAGCTGGGTGAGGTTCCAGGGAAATCATTCTGCTTACCACCCCCGAAGGAAATAGGCTGGATCAAAACTGTGTGTAGGCTCACATTTGTTTAAGAAAAAAAAGGGGAGGTGGGGAAAGTGGACAAAAATATGTATGTGCTTGTGAAGGTCTAGAGTGCCCCGAAGGCTCTGTGGGACTCTAGTGATAGTGGCTGCTTCTGGGAGGGACCGGAGTGAAAGGGACTCTTGTCACAGTGCATCTCTTTGTATTATTTAAATTTCTTACTACATGTGTGTGTCACTTATGTTAAAAATAATTTTGAAAAGCAACACATAGTCATTCTAGAAGCTCAAATTTGGCCGAGGGAAAGAGAAGGCAAGTAACTGCCCAAATCACTCACTCCCTTGGGTTGTCCCAAAGAGAACCACGCCAGAGAGTTTGGGTGTCCCAATAGACTTAAAAAATTACACAATTGTGTGTGTGTGTTTGTCATACAGGAGATAAAGCTCAGAGTGTTCATACTGAGCTATATCCTCAGACCACTTTTTAGCTTGGTTCTTGAGACAGGGTCTTGCCAAGTCACTAAGTTGCCCAGGGTGGGCTTGAACTTGTGATCCTCCTGCTTCAGGCTCCCAAGTGAGGGTCTTAGAGACTTGTGACTCCAGGCCCAGGTAGCATGTGTATTTTTTTGTGTGTGTGTCTGGGGGCGGGGGAGTGGCTGGGTCCTCCCATGCACCCAATGCTATCATGGGATTTTCTGTTTTACCTTCTTGTAGCCATATATGAAAATAGGGCAGCACTAGTCTCCTGCTGCTCGGATGCCCATCACCCACCCCAGCAGACTCTAGTGACTATATATATATATATACATATACATACATATATACACACACTTTCTTTTTTTTTTGGTATTGAGGGCAGAACCCAGGGCCTTCACCCTTAGGTACAACCATAGGCCATTCTTATTTTTAAGAGTCTTAAGAAGTTACTATGTTGTCCAGGCTGAACTGGAACTTGAGATCATTCTGCCTCAGCCTCCCAGAATGTTGGCAGGCTTGCACCACTAGGCCAGGCTGGGTGGACTTCGAGATGATTCTCTTCTTCTCAAATCACCCCTAACACTGTAGTACGATGTCTGTCTATCTTTTAAAGTTGGAGTGAAGGTCACATAGGGTGTGCTGAGGCCTTTGAAGCTGGGCATGACTTACACATCCAGCAGTCTGAGAGAGGCAGAGGAAGGAAGATCACAAGTTCAAGCCTAGCCTGGACAACTTACAACATAGTGAGACCTTGTGTCCAAATAAAAGATTTATGGGCTGAAGATGCGTATCAGTACAAATGGCCTGGGTTCAATCCCTAGTATTGCCAAAATACGTATGTGTGTATACAGTTCAGTAGCATTCAGTACATTCCGATATTGTGTCACTCTTAAGCCATGACCTGTATCTAGTTCTAAAACATTTTCATCTTCCCCACTAAGGAGCCATTGCTTCCCTTCTTCCAACCCATTGCATTTACTGGTTTCTTTCTGCCTCTGTGGGCTTGCCTGCCCTGGGCATTTCTTCCCAGTGTGGATCTCACAGGATGTGACATCTTGCTGCCTTCTCTTAGAGGTGTTGTCAAGGACCATCCACCTGGTAACCTGTGTTGGTGGCTCATTCATTCTTACGGCTGGAGGACACTCCATTGTGTGGATAAGCCCAGTCCTGCTTGGCCATTCATCCTGCTAGGACACAGGGACGCGGGGCGGAGGGAGGAGTGGGTTCCACCTTCGGGTGGCTAAGGATTTCTGCTGCACAGCAGCCAGAAGGCAGAGCCAGTCCCAAGCAGCTGGGTATTGCGGTGCATGGTTTCCATCCTCTTGGGTGTATCCCCAGAAGGTATGTCCTTCTGTGTAAGTTTTGAGCTTTATCCTATTTTCACACAAGATCACCCTAGCTGGGCCTGATGGCACAGGCCTGCAATCCCAGTGCTGTGAGAGGCTGAGGCAGGAGGGCCACAAATCTGAGCTCATGCTGGACAAGTTAGTCTCAAAAAAAGGCTAGGGATGTAGCATAGTGTGAAGGCTCTGGGTCCCATCCAACAACCCCCCAAAATAAAGATCTCCAGGATGGAGGAATAGCTCAGCAGTTAAATGCTTGCCTTGAAAGCTTAAGGCCCTTGGTTCCTTTTCTTAGCACACACAAAGCCGGGTGTTGTAGCACACACCTGTAATCCAAACACTTGGGAGGCTGAGACAGGAAGATTGCTCTGAGTCTGGGCTACAGATTGCTGTAGCCTGGGCTACGGAGCAAGACTGTGTCTGGTGGGGGTAGGGTGGGGGGAAGATTGGCAAGCATGAATTTAGGGAACAACAGTAGGAGCTTTTTCTCTGACTTTTTTTTTTTTCTCTCCCATCTCACCCAGATCCAGAGACAGCATGGACGTGGCCTCCAGCAATGAAAAGGTAAGTTGATCCCCGCGGTCCTGCAGCTTTAAGAAGATTCTATGTTGGGTATTTCCAGCAGGATAGAGAACACCTCTGTCTAGGTGTTTGCCCCAAAGTCAAGGTCACAAAGGTGAAAAGCTAGAGAACAGCCTCACAGAGTCTCCAGGTAGCCTTGTAAGCTGACTCGGCCAGTTCAAACCCCAGATTTTTATTTTAATAACTGTGAGCCATGAGGACAGGGCCTTGCCCACCTAAGTTTCATTTTCTCAACTGGAAAACAATGAAAAGACTATTTACCATACTTATTTCTTTTGAAGGACTCTTGAGAGGACTCAGAGCCAGGGCTAGTTTTACACAAGGCCAGTACCAGGCTTTTGGGGCTTTTCCTTAGCATCCCGTTTTACAGGTAAACATCCGTGGGGCCTCGTGCTTGGCAGCCCACAGCCAGGAAGTGGCAGGGGCCCAGGAGGGGGGATATAAGCTGGCCTGACTCCAAAGTGGGTGCTTTGCCTCCTGTATCACGTGGTCATCCCGAGTAGAACTGATAAGCTGTCTTTAATAGGCGGGGTGCAGGTCTCTCAGCTCCAGAGACATTGTGAAAGTTGGGCAAGGTGGACAGGAAGTGTTGATGTACCCTTTGGCCATTCAGGCAGATTTGGGGGCCTTGACCAGGGCGAGCTCTGTGCAGGGGATGGGGCAGCTCCAGAGCCAGGGTAGAGTCTGCAGAACTGGGCCTGGCATGATACTGAGGCTGGGTTTCTTCTAACATGACCTCGTAGCTGTGTGCATTAGGTGCTGTGTGAGTTCAGGCATCTGTAGCACTAAGGATGATGTGGGAGAAATGTGACGGAAGCCGCGGGGACAGTTCCTTATTTTGCAGTTCCTTGTTAAGCAAGCCAAAAAGTGTGTGGAAATGCCAGCAGCTGGTGCTCCTGTGGTGTGGCAGCCCACTCCTGAGTATCACTCACATCTCCCAGGGCCTGAATCATCCTCTACAGCTGTTTTACAAAAAGGAAAAAATTGGTATCATGGCTAGAGGAATAGCATAGTAGTTAGAGCACTTGCTTAGGAAGCCCCAGGCCCTGAGTTCAATTCCCCAGCACCACATAAACCAGATGTGGTAGCACATGCATATAATCCCAGCACTTGAGAGTCTGATGCAGGAGGATTGCCATGAGTTTGATGCCAGCCTAGGCCACCTAATGGGTTCAGGACCAGCCTGAACCACAGAGTAAGACCCTGATTCAAAAAAAAAGGCAGTTTGTGTCAAGAGTCAATGAAAATGAACCTGGCACAGTGGTGAATACGTGTAATTCCAGCACTCTAGGATGCTGAGACAGGAGGATTGCAAATTCAAGCTCAAGCTGGGTGGTTTAGCAAGACCCTATCTCAAAATCAGACCCTGTCTCAATATTAAAAGCTCAGTAGGAAGGCCCTGTCTCATTCCTTGGTGTCCCTCACACAAAGAATTAAGAAAATGTTCATGCTGAAGTCTGATCCCTGCGCTAGTGGAAAAGGAATCAACCTGTAAAAACAGGAGAATTTAATTTAGGGCACTAGATTGCTTGGTCTGTTACATGCTGTTGATTGTAGATGCACCGTTGTTTTATCTACTGTGAAGAGCAAAGCACACACTGGCATTTTGGGGAAGATACTGTGTGACATAACACTGACGGGCCAGTTGAAAGGCACATCCACCTTTCAGAGATGTTTGAACGTGAGAAGTGTGGTCTCAGTATTAGTGATGAAAGTGGGAATCAGAATGCAGTAAGACCATCTGACTCCTTGCAAAGCTGCCTGGCCAGGGAAAAGGTGTAAGTCTGGTGTGCATGACTAGAGGGAGAATGCGTGACACAAAATTTTGGTCACTGATTGTAATTGTGAAAAAAGAGAAGTAGGTAGACGATAGAGAAGTTTTATGTGCTGGAATTATGTGTTTCCCTTTGTTTCACAGTGGTAAGGAAAAGGGGTAGAGGTAGGCACAGGTTTTCTGGGGTGAACAGCTGCAGGGAAGCCGGGGGTGGGGGTCCAAAGGGGGCAGCGGGCTCTGAAGCAGTGGTCAGGTGCCGAGCAAGTTTCCAGGGTCGAGGTGGGCGTGGGGGTGCACAGCCATTATCCCAGCACTCTGGGAGGCTGAGGCAGGATGCTCCTAAACCCAAGCCCAAGCTCAGCCTGGTCAAACTGGTAAGACTGTCTCAAGATAAATTTTTTTTTTCAAATAGGGTTGGAAATATAGTTCACTGTAAAGGTATTTGATTTAATCCATAGAACCAAAAAAAAAAAAAAAAAAGTTTCTGGGGAGAGGTGGGCAGCCTTGGCACAATTCTGTGCCAGAGCTTGGAGACTTTAGGGGAAGTGGAGCCTGGAATGCGGATCTCCCACGGACACCTTGGGGAACTGCCGGGTGGGTGGAGCCCTCTGTGACCACAAAGGCTGCTCCTGGACAGCCCTGTCTGGGAACGGGAGAGGCGCAGGATCGCTTTTGGTGGGAGCCTCTTCCTTGGCAGAGAATACATTCCTTATCAGGATTGACCCTGTTGAGTTCCTTGGGTTTTGAAAAACTTGTTTTCACAGCTTTGCTCATAGGTGTTTTTAACTGTCCAGCTTTCCCAGTTCTTGAGAGGAAAGCAGCCGTGTCGTGGGGGAACCCAGAGGGGCGTTGAGAACGGAGGCAGAGCTTGGGCACAGTAGCTGGTTCCATCAAGACGGACTCAGTCCCCTGTGGACACATGCCCTCCCCAGAATCCCCCTGTCTCCTCCCGTCCCTCGGAGCCGCAGTTTTCCTGTTCTGTAAATAGGCATGACCGCACTGACTCGTGGGGAGGCTTAAAGATCATGCACAGAAAGTCCTGAGCCTTGTGTCACCACCTGCTGGCTGGGGGTCCCTCAGCTGTCCTTGCAGCCCCACCCAGACTGTGGCTCACGCCGGCCACATCTGGAATTAGGAGCCAGATGTGCTTAGACACCCCTGCCCCATCCTCTTGGCGGCTTTCGTCTGGCCGCTGCCCGTGCAGCTGTGGGTCACTGCTGGTGCGGCTGCCCACTGCCACACTGGGCTATCGGATCAAATCGGGATCTCCCAGTGCGGGATGGAGACACACTGTGCCGGGAGGCTGGCCTGCCAGGCCGGCTTCTCAGCCTATAAACACCCCTCCCTTCAGAGCTTGTTTTTGTGAACCTCAAACTTCCTTCCTCCCCACTCTAGAGAAGGAAAAACTTCTACGCTTATTTAAAGACTTCCTTGATTTTAAAAATAGGCATTCTGCAGAACACAGAGCCTGGGGGTGTAGGAGGTACAGGCAGGTGCGCCCACTGCCTGGAGTCCCCTGAGAGGAGAGCTGTGATGGGGGTCTCATCCCGCCATCCTGGGGTGACTGCCTGTGTCTGCCAGGTGCGGGAGTCCTGGCATGAGCAGAACCGCCCCCCCCCAGCCTGCCCCCCGGGGGTGTGCGGTCAGGGAAGAGGGAGACAGACTGAGACACACAGATAAGTGGATATGACCACCGGGAGAGGAGCGTGGGGGCCTCTGAGTGCGACAGCAGTCTTTTTGATGGGATGCTTGGAAGAGACCTGGAAGAG
The DNA here is from genome assembly GCA_004027205.1 of Ctenodactylus gundi. Lineage (NCBI taxonomy): Eukaryota > Metazoa > Chordata > Mammalia > Rodentia > Ctenodactylidae > Ctenodactylus > Ctenodactylus gundi. The sequence continues at coordinate 286,695 of PVKB01000478.1, read as the reverse complement.
GAAAAGTAAGATGGATAAAAATGTGAAAAGGATTACACACTGCATATGGAGGAACTGCATATGCAAAGGCTCTGTGGCTGGAGGAACCTGCCAAGCATTAAGGCTCAGTGGAAATAATGTGGCCAGAGCAGAAAAATGTGCAAGGCCAAGTCAGATCAGGGGGCAAAGCTGCAGCAGGCAGAAGAGACATGAAAGGTATTTGCTTTTTTCTAAGAGCAGTGGGGATCCTGGAGGAATGGCACAGTGGTTAAAGTGCTTGCCTAGTGAGCATTAGGACCTAAGTTTGATTCCCCAGCTCCACATAAAGCTGAGTGTGGTGGTGCACGCCTGTAATCCCAGCACTTGGGAGATTGAGGCGGGAGGATTGCCAAGTCCAAAGCCATACTGGGCTACAGAGTGAGACCCTGTCTGAAAACAAAACAAAAAAACCCAAACAAACAAAGAAGGAAACTGAAGAGCTTTAAAGGAGTATGTTGGGGTCCCCAAGGCCACCCCAGGTTCAGTACCTGACCAAGAGGCTCCTTGGAGGGGCCCTGTGTACTGGTGTACTCTCGACTGAGATTGCTTGCTGCTGAAGGATATGGATTAAAATCAGCAAAAGGGAAGAGTGAGGTCCGTAGGGGCAGGCCCAAGTTTCCAGAGTCTTCTCTTGGGCGTCACGCAAGTCACGCTTGGCTCCTCCAGCAGCGAGCTGTGACAGGCACGTGAGGTGTGGGCTGCCCAGGGCTCTGCTCCCAGAGGCCTTATGAGGAGCTGCTCACGTGCATGCTTAGAAAGCTTCAGGCTCTTTGACGGGAAGCAGGAGCTTGGCATAAATCATGTTGTTTCCGCACTGTGTAGGCACAGAAACTGTCCTTCCCGGGAACGGCAGGAACCACCCCTTAGTCCAAGTCCCCCTTCCCTTGGAGGGCCCTGCAGGCCTTTCGGGGAGAACTACCACCAGCTCATGGCTCTGTGTTTCTGTACCGGTGGTGATGTTCTGTTGGGAGCAGTGCCCTCTGGCTGCTGGCAGAGACCAGCCAGGGCCATCCTCCGTGCCAGAGACGAGGCCTAGCCAGGACAGCAACAGACTCGGGAAGTGGAGGTGACAGATGACAGCCATCTAGTTGCTGAGGTGCACACAGTGTTATGATGAGTGGGCTCCGGGGAGGGAGCCCAGACCAGGACTGGGGACAGCTCCCATGTCCCTGTCTGGGTGTGGACCAGGAGACCACAGGAGACCCAGGGCTGTTGCTGATTGCCATGTTGCATGGCCTCAGTTTCCCCATCTGCAAAGGAGAGGGAGCTGTGTTTGAAAATCCTTATGTCAGGGGCTGGAGGAAGAGCTCAGCGGCTGAAGCATTTGCCTTGCAAACGCTGAGGCTAAGTACCCGAGTCCGTTCCAGCACCACATAAACTTGGCGTGGTGGCGCATGCCTGTAATCCCAGCACTCAGAAGGCTGAGGCAGGAGGATTGCTGTGAGTGCGAGGCCAGCCTGGGCTACATAGTGAGCTCAGGACCAGCCTTGAGTACAGACCACTCTCTGGACTGCAGAGTGAGACCCTGTCTCAAAAAAAAATCTTTATTTCACTCTTACCATGTCGTTATTCTTACTGCTTAAGAAAGAAAGAATGACCCCTTAGCTTTCCTTCCCTCTTTCCCTGCGCATAGTGTCCTGGCACAAAGCTGGTAGGCTGTAGCTCCTCTGCTGGGTTTATCGCCACCTCGGCGGGTTTGTTGTTCTTCTTTTTTCTTTGCTTTGTAGCCCAGGCTGGTCATGACAACTCACTCTGTAGCCCAGGCTGATCTTGACCTCGCAGCAATCCTCCTGCCCTCAGCCTCCCGAGTGTTGGGATTACAGGTGTGCCCGCCACGCCCAGCTTATGGTTTTTGCTCTTAACAATTTAATGTGAACATGTTCTCAGCATGACAAACATAATGAACAGCACAGCTTGTGAAATTACCAGTCCTACCATGCTGACCCGCCATGATGCCGGTAAAAGCCTCTTGGCTTGAGAATCGCCGTTGGGAAGTCTGCGTGTGAACCTTGGCTTTCTCGCTGAGGGATCCTGTGGTGTGTTAGCGGCTCTCTCTCTGCCCCTACTAAACACTTCTCATCACCTGCTGGGCTGAATCTTACGCCAGAAATGGTTCAGACTGACAGGAAAAAAGAGAGCGTGGTGTTTCTTCACCCTCAGGGCTGGGAGGCGGGCGTCTGGCTTTGCTGGGGCTCTCTCTCGGTTTTCCTGTAGCCACAGGCCGGGAGCTGCTTTCTGTGTTGGTGCCGCTGGCTTGGTAGAAGCTATAATAACTGAAAGTTGACCGTCTCCTTCGTTCCCACATCCGGCAATGTCATGGAAACTTTTTTTTCCTCCAAACCAGGAAAGACGTTGGGTGTGGTATTGCGTATTTGGAGTCCCATTTATTCAAGAGGCTGAGGCAGGAAGATCGCTTGAGCCAGGTGCTTGACCCTGGCTTTGTGAGGATGGGCTACCTCACGGCCCTCCTGCAGAGGGCAGCCTGCCTCTGTGGGCTCCGTGGTCTGGATGAACGGCCCCTTCCTTATTCCTGTCACCTGCCACTGATGGGTGACATGATGTGATTCAGACCAGTGTTCACCCCATGCCTCAGTTTCCCTCCTGTGGAACAGAGACACTTTTTCCTGCCGTGCCCACTTCTCAGGATTGCCTCGGGGGGGGGGGGGGGATGGCCTGCCAACTCGAGCAGAAGGGGACAGCTGCTGCTGGGTCCAGTGGTCTGCAGCCTCGGGTCCAAGGATGAAGGGAGAGAGCGCTTGGTCTGCAGGCTGCCCCCGGAGGCCACCTGGGGCACACGTCCTCTGTCTCAGTGTCCCTGCACCTTGGCGTAACAGGATTTCATCTTGCACAGCTCAGGAGGCCAGAAGTCCAAATGGAGGTGCTGGTGGGGTCAGCTCCCTGTGGGGTGGGCCCCCTCTGAGGTTGGCTCCCTGTGGGGGTGCCTAGGGAGGGCCTCTGCCCCGCCGCTGTCCAGCTTCGGTGGCTCCGACAACCCTTCGCATCTCTGGCTTGTGGACACAGCACTCTGAGCTCTCCCCATCTTCACAAGAGTGTCCTCTCCTCAGGACACAAGTCGCCGAGTTTACAGTCCACCTATCATCTACGATGATTTTATCTCAGCAGGGGGTGCCGCGATCGCTGCCTCGTTGGCTTGTTTCTGGCCTGGATTCTGCCCTGCCTCTTCCATTCCCCAGGGGAGCGGGTGCCTGCCTCACCAGGACCCTCGTCGATGGTTCCGGTGGTTGCTGGACGTCCGAGTGCCGCCGTGCAGGGGACGAGGTAGCTGCAGTACGAAAACAGAAGAAGCGGTTGGCAAACAGGGACGTTGCCGCCCCGGCTTCTTGCTGTGGTCTTGGGTGGGAGCGGTGGTAAATAAGCAAACCAAGCCTCCAAAATAGCTCTGGAAGGGACAAGAAACGAGGACCGAGGAGACACCAGGCCCCGGGGATTGGGAGTTGGCTGAATTTCTTAAATAGTGTCCCTTTCTGCTGTTGTTGGATGGCCATGGGTAGGGACTTTCCCCCTCGTGCACATGGTGCTTCAGAGCCTGTAAGAATAGACATGCACAAGAACCTCCTCTTCATCCGTCCTGGTTCTGTTTTTCTCGCCCCTCCAATAGTAGTTTGTGGGTGTAACACGTGTCCCAGGCCAGCTTGTTCGCCTTGGAGGCCCCTGCCATTCTGTGCTTCATTAAGTATCTTGGGGCCAGCGCACACAGCCCAGGGCAGGACACGGACCGTACAGCGGCGTGAGGGTGTCCCGTGCACGTGGAGGGAAGCCCGGCCAGGGGACGTGAGGAAGGCCTCCAGGCTCAAATGGGTCCTGGGCACAGGGCAGAGCGGAGGAGGCCAGGCACTGTGGTGCACGCCTGGCATCCTGGCTGCTCGGACCCTGAGGCAGGAAGGTTGTGAGTTCAAGGCCAGCCTGGACAGTTGAGTGAGACCCTGTCTCAAAAGGGATGGGGAGATCGCTTGGTGGTCGAGCACATCTAGGTTCGGCCCCACACCACCCCCACACCACCCCACAGCACAAGGATCGAGACCTGAGCCCAGAAGCGGCAGCGGCGACAGCCAGAGGGTGCTTCGGACCGCCAAGTCCCAAGGGGGAGAGAGCTGGGCGAAGGAGTTGGGTGTAGCTGGTGTGGCAGAGGCAGATGGGATGAGGAAGAGAGAAGGCTGAGGGGGTCACTAGGGCCCAACCAAGAGCACTGTGACGTAGCTGGTGGGGCGGGGCGGGGCAGGGGAGAGCCAGGACACGCCCTGTGGCGCTGGAGCAGCCCTGCTTACCAAGGACAAGACAGTGAAGACTGCCCGGTGTCGAGGCTGGCGCACTGCCAGGCAAGAGGTGGCAGCAGCAGCCAGGTGAGCCCAAGACGGTGTAGTGTGAGCGTTGTTTGGGGCAGGAGGTGGTCAAGGCCTGAGGGAGTGAGGAGCCAGGATGACCTTCAGGTGTGGCACCACCCCCACCTGCTGGGGGCATGCGGAAGGGGGGAGGAGCAAAGCAATGAGCAGGTGGCATCTCTGACGTTGCTGCCAGACCTTGATTTGAATGTGAACAGCACTGAGGATACAGGTATGTGGAGCACCTGTGTAATCCCAGTAGTTAGGAGGCTGAGGCAGAAGAATCCCAAACTCAAGCTGGACCTGGGTCACAGAGCAACTTAGCGAGACTCTGTCCCCACAGTAAAAGGGGCTGGGGGCGGGGTGTCACTCAGTGTGAAGGCCCTAGACTCCAGCCCCAGTACCACGAAGAAGGGGGGCAGGGCGGCGAGGCCCCTAATCTGAGCACAAGACTGTCAGCCTGGGGGCAGAGACTTGGTCCAGGAGGCAGAGGAGGGCAGCCAGTGTTGGAGAGAAATCTGGGGGCCAGACCGCTGAGCGGAGAAGGCCAAAGGGACATTTCCCCCAGCCCCCCAGCAGTGCTGGAGTGTCTTGGGCCCCCAGACAGGAAGGGGACTCCAGTGAGAGACGTGTCAAGACGTGTTGGGGCAGGAAGGGTGGAGGGATTCCCTGCCACTCTGCTGGTGAGATCCTCCAGGTTACAGGTGACAGCGCCGCAGGTGTCACGCTTGAGGCACAGAGGACTCCAGATCCCAGAGGCCACCAGGCGCAGGAGGATGACAGAGAGTGAACCGTCCCCAGTGGTGCTGGGGTGGGGAGGCGAAGCAGCTCGGATCTGGAGGAGCAAGGCCAGGCGAGGGCGTGGCCTGCTGCTCCCCCAGGCCGGCCTGGTGCCCCTCAGGTCTGTTTTTTCCCAGGGGCTAAGGCAAGAAGACTGTCCCCACCCTCACCCCCTGAAATTTTTTTGTTCACCTTTGTCTTAACCCTTTTCTGGAACTTTTCTGCTTCAGATTTGACACACTTTTGACTTAAAACCAGAGTCATTTTCTGCTCTGCTGCGTGCGTGCCACCAATTTTTTCATCCCCAATTACACAAGTTGCTTCTTCCACCGGTCACAGGGTTTCAGAAACAAAACATTTCCTCTCTTCTAAGGTATAAATGTGGTTTTTACAAAGCCCCCTGAGGCACTCATGGTGCTGATGGGCTGGTGCGGCTCTGGTCTGCTAGTCCCAGTGCTTCCAGGGGGAAATAGGGCTGGGGGGTGGGGGTGGTGGCGGGTTCCTCCACAGACACCCCTGCAGGGGCGTCATGGCCTGTAGTGTCCAGGGAGCACAGGCCCACCTTTGCAGAGCCTCCCTGGTCCTGAGGAGAGAGGCAGTAAATACACAAAAGGGGGCACAGAACCATTTCCGGCTAGACAGTGTTGCTGTGGTTACGTGGGGAATGGCTGAGTTGGACTTGCAGCCCACAGTGAAGAGCAGGCTCAGGAGGGGCCACTTTTGGGGCAGGAGGGAACAAGGAGCTTTGGGGAGCAGCTGGGTAGGGAAGGACAGGCCAAGCCCCACAGAGCTGGGGCCATCCTGGGAGAGGTGTTGGACCCTGGAGGACAGAGCATAGGCTGGGCAAGTGAGCTGTGGGGCTGAGAGAGGCCAGCCCAGGACTGGCCAGAGAGGGCTGGAAGGCCTTAGGTTATTCGGTGACCTCTGGTCTCTCGGCATCTGGGGGAACCTGAGATTCAGGGCTCACGTGGTACCCAGGCAATGTGGAGACCAGGCAGGAGGCGGCCAAGGGCGCAGGTGGCTGGATTTGCACACATAGCACCATGGGTTGCCAGCCCCTCCCCAAATCACCCACGGCTCACCCCACAGGCTTCTTAAGGCGGGGCATCCCCCAGGGTGCTTACCTAGAAATTTTGGGGGGTCAAGGAAAGATGGTGCGTGTTCTTTGAGCTTTGGAGTTTGAGGCCCACAGGAGGGCAGGCCCGCCAAGGAGCACCCAAAGAGCTGGGGCTCACACTGGGGCACTGCTGCTGGCGAGGCCGTGGCTCCTGCCTTTGGGTGGAAGAGCAGGGGGATCAGAGGAGGGACCCCCTTTGAACTCTAGCCTTTGCTGAGCTTGTGGAAAACGTGAGCTTAGCCAGGAATGGAGGTGCCAGCCTGGAATCCCAGCTACTCAGGAGGCTGAGGAAGGAGGATGGTCAGTTTGAGCCCAGCCTGGGCAATTTAGTGGCTTAGTGAGACCCTGTCTCAAAATAGTGAAAAGGGCTGGGGTGTAGCTCAGTGCCAGGCCCTCGGTTCCCTCCCTAGTACTGACAGGGGGAACAAAAAATCAAATCTGAGTTTGCACCAAAGATGAGCTTTTTTTCATTTGACTTTGAGAAATGTAAAACACATAAAAGAATAAAATATCAAACACTCATCTAATTATCAACCTGAATTGGCAGCTGTTAACTTTTTGTCATATTATCACATCTTTTGGTAATTATAAAAGGTATTTATTAGGTAGAATTCAACTACTTGGGATTTCTGCCTTTTTACTCCCACAGCTTTTTTTCTTTTTTTTCCTCTGAGATTCAGGAAACTCCTACGTCCTTTACCCCTCCCTGAGGAAATTGTTTTCATAAAATTTATCATAAATGTGGTGTCACCTTTGAGGTTTTGGTTTTTGTTTTGGTTGATGGTACTGAGCTTAAACCCGGGGCCTTTGCGCCGACCTGCTGCCCCCGTTTTGTTTTATCGACGTGAGTCTCCCTAAGTCATCCAGGCTAGCCTTGCGTTTGTGATCCTCCTGCCTCAGCCTACCAGAATGCTGGGGTAAGAGATGTGTGCCGCCATGACTGCGTGAGTTTTATATGGGTTTTTTTTTTTTTTTTTTTTTTGCCTTTTTGAAGTTCACTGAGTTTCTGGATCTGTGTGTTCCTCTTTCCCACCAATCTGGGACAGCCATTATTAGCATTTTTCCCCCCTTATCTCCTTGTCAGCTCCTTTGAGTACTGCGGGCACTTAGGTGTGGAGTCGCTCCATCTCAGCCCCGACCCTGCTCGTTGTTTCTCCGCACCTGTTACTTCCTGTTGCTCTGTCTTCCCCTGTGCCGATCTTTCCTTCCGCGGTGTCTTATCAGCTGTTAAGCCCGTCAGGGAAATTCTTCATTTCATTTTTAAGCTCTGGAGTGGCCACTTGAATGTTCTTCATAGTTTCCATTTCTCCACTGCGAGTCTTTGCTCCTTAAGTTCATTGTTTGCTCAGTCTTTGAATACATGTGTGATAACTGCTTCCGAGGCGTTGTTGGCCGGCTTCGGGAGCCACGGCCACTCTGAGTCTTCTGTTAGCCGATTGCAGGTCTGGCTGTAGGCCACATTTTTCTACTTCTGTGTCTTGTCCAATTTTTCTTGCATACTGAACAGTATGTCGTCTATATTGTCGGAAAGTGTGTTACTGTCTTTCTTAGTTTTAAGTTTTGTTCCATCAGGAAGTTATGTACTTGTAGACCAGGGTGACCACTTGAGCAGCCAGGCCTGGTGATTCAGGCTTTTAATCCCAAAACTCTGGGAGGCTGAGGCAGGAAGATTGCAAGCTTGGGAAACTTAACAGTTTAGGGAGACTCTATCTCAATGTCAAAAATCAAAAGAGAGAGAGAGAGAGAGAGAGAGAGAGAGAGAGAGAAAATTGTCCTGAACTACAGTCTTTCCACAGCCCAGAAAGTGTGTGCAGCCATGGAGTCAAGGATGTTGTAGACCTCAGCTCATTTCTCTCAGGAATCAGAGTAAAATTTATGTCTTAACCAGTTTTACAGTTGTTTAAAGCATGAGGGATAATCTAGTACCGTACCAGGTCCTTTATCATGGCAAGTGTGCGGGCGCTGTGCTAGGTGCTAGGCTTGCAGATGAGCAAGACGAAACGGTTCCCATTCCTGGGGCTGGGAGTCGCCTTGGGGGCAGATGGTAAGTGCAGGGACAAAGTCTGGAAGCAAACAAAGCAAACTTGCGATAAAAACCCAATCGGCATAGTTAAATCTTGGTACCTCTTCTCTGAATCCAACCAATCCCTTTATTGGTATATTCACCAAAAGTTTTTTTTTTTTTTTTCCATAGAACACAGACATTCTTTGGAACCATACAAAGTGATAGCCAGAGCTGGGGGAAGGGACAGGGAGGGGGTGGGAGGGTAGAAGATGGGAAGGGATTGTAAAGTCGATGTGATACGGAGGTGTACGAAACACCTGAATTCATTGTAAATACTATGTATTACATTTGTATATTAATAAAAATAGTGGGGGGAAAAACACAGTCGGGTGCGGGTGATTGAGAGCAGAGGCGAGATTAGAGCAGAAGTCTGGCCTGTGCTGACCAGGTAGGTGCCTGACGTAGCTGAGAATTCCAGGAGAGAAAAAAAGCCACGTGAGGGTGTTAAGCAGTGACAGAGTGTCTGTTTTATGGGAAGTTTGTCTTACTGTGTCTTAGCTGTGATGAAATACCCAACATCCGCAGTGTGTGAGGGAGGAACGATGGAGCTCACAGTTTCAGAAGGTCTCCCACAGTCCACTCATGGGGCAGCCCACACGGTGATGGCCGTGGCAGGGACAGCAGCTGGAGAGCTGCTCACCCCTTGCGCACAGAAGCCAGGTGAGGTCTGCAGAGCTGCTGGCTGGAGCTTTCTCCGCTCAGAGCTGCCAGTCCCGCCACCGGGGTGGGTGCCCCTCACTGCCTGGTCCACAAGTCAGTAACAGATACCTGGAAGCTCTGCTCTGGGCCCCCAGTGGAAGCAAGCTGATACAATCCCTCCAGGTCAACACCCCCACATCCGCCCCTAGCAGACAGGCCATGCCACTCAGTAACGCAGTTCCAAATATATGAGGCTTTTGGGGATCACTCAGTATCCAGATCATAGCACATTTCTTCCTCAGGACACATGAAGAAAAGGGGTATTGGGAGGCAGCGGGAGATCCTGGCGAAGATTGGCTGGGGCCAGGGACATGAGCAGTGGGCCAGTTTGGAACTTAATTTAAAGGCAGAGCCAGCAGTACCTGAGGTTGGCAATGGTGTGTGAGAAAGACTCGAGCGCCACCAGAGTGTTTGTCCGAAGGAAGGGGACAAAGGGAATGCCCTAAGCTCACCCAGGGAGGAGGTGGGTGGAGAGCTCTCATTCTGCTTTGGACACACTGGCCATCTGCTGTTGAGCATCTAAGGGATAATCTGTACGGGTATGGGTCTGGCTGATGGGTCTGGGATTTAAGTGAGCCGTGGGGCTGGGATAGTGTTTTTTGACGAGGGTCTTGCCCTGCAGCATGGGCTGATCCTGAACTCACTGTGGAGCTCAGTTTGGCCTTCAACACACGGCAATCCTCCTGTTTCAGCTTCCCAAGTGCTGGCATTACAGGCGTGCATCACCACACCTGGCTTATGGGATGCTGGAGAATTGAACCCAGGGCCTTGAGCTTGCTAGGCAAGCGCTTTAACTGCTGAGCTATTCTTCTAGCTCCTTGAGATAGTGTTTAAATGTCATGAATATAGGTGGTTTTTTGTTTTTTTTAGCCAGGCCACCAAGCAAGATCCTCTAGGGATTTGGAATGAAGAACAAAGGTGGCCAGAGCCTCTTCAGCCCAGGGACCTCCAGACTGACGTGTAGGTCTCTTGAGTCCAGCTAGAGACTGGCAGGAAGCAGTCTTGGGGTGTGGGGAAAACCAGGAGAGCGTGACATGCCCGAGGCCGGTGGCAGAAACACTTGGAGAAAGGAATGAGCTACCGCATTTAGTGCTATGAGTGGGAACGCGGGACACACAGACGCCTAGTTCGTTTTTTGTAACTGCTGAATACTAGTATTCCTTCACACAAATACATGTGATTTGTTCTCCACCGTTCTGGTGATTGAATATTACCAAATCCAGTATTGGTATTGAATTGGCTGTAGCCTGGCAATGAACATTAGAAAGTACCACCAATTTGAGCACCTGTGGATATGTTTGTCTTTGGACTCTGTCTAGGGAGGAACTCGCACAATCATTAAGAAAGGTCCATACCGCTGCCGCTTGACAATGCAAGGCTGCTTCCCTGAGTAACGCCACTAGCGTTCGTTTCTAACTTGAGCATTCAAGAGACCCCATCGCTTAATGCCACCACCACTGTTAGATATCGTAGGCCCTACTATTCTTGCGGACCTCAGGAGAGAAAAGACACATGACTGGTATTCCCATTCGCGTTTTGTGACGGACTAGTGAGGTTAAGTATTCACCCATTTGGATTTCTCCTACCTGGCCTGCCTGGTAATGGTCATTGCTCAGTTTTCTGTGGGATTTTCCCTTTTAAAAATTTTATCAAATTTCCTTATTTTTCTGGACTTAATTCATTGTTATTAAGTACATTGCAGATACTTGTAGGTCAGCCTTGTGGAGAGTCTTGTGGTGTGTGTGTGCGGGCACGCGGGCACACATGAAAGCTTGTCACATAAAGTGTTCAGTTTTCATCACTCAAATCTATTTTGTATTGATAACCCACCTGACCTGACTATACCTCTTTGGGGATCTTCCCAAAAGAATTAAAGTCATCATCCAAGAGCGGTACATGCATACCCATGTTTACGGCAGCCCAGTATATAATAGGTAAATCATGGAAGAAGCCATCATCCGGTAACGGATGGATGGATACGGAAGATGGGACACACACACAGCGGAGCGCTACCCTGCCCTAAAGAAAGGCAAATCGGAGTCATTTGTAGGAAAAGGGATGCACCTTGGGACCATCATGCTTAGCGAAATGAATCCGACACGGAAGATTATTTTACGGATTCTGTAATATGAGAAAATGAAACCACAAAGTAAGGGATGAAAAAAAAGTAAGAATACAGACTTTGTGGAGAGGGAAACGGGGTATGGGGATGGGCTTTAGGGGGCAGGAAGGGGAAAGGGCTCAATATTGTAGATTTAAGAAATGTTTTTCAATCTATTTTCTGCTTTATGGTTTAAGTATACTCTTTCCCCATCCTGAGGTCGCGAAGATACCTCCCTGTGTGTGTTCTGAGGCTTTATTTTTATAAGGCTATGCTTATGCCTGTTAATGTGCTGTGAATTCTGTGTACGGTGTGGGGTAGGGGCCACGTTTGTTGTCGTGGTTGCTCACTGCCAGAAAAGCCAGATGTCCACGCTTCTTCAGCCTGTTACCGCTTCACTTCCTGGTTCCCGCAGGGACCTGAGTCTGCCTGGATTCTCTTTCCTGTTCCACTGTTCATATCACCTATGCTTGTACTCATACATGTGCATTTTATTACTTAATAAAAATGTGATATCTGGTGGCGTAGATGGGCACAGTGGCGGGCGGGATATTTGCTTTTGCCTTGAAGTTAATTCTCTTTCAACAACTGTATGTACAGTTAAAGTAGCACTGGCTAAATCTAGAAAAAAAATTCCCATTTGCCACTCCCGTGTGGTGAAGAGGGGACAGGGACGTCGCGACGCTCCTGTGGTGCTCTGGGCACTTTTACTTGTGGCGTCTTCCTCCCCTGCCGCTCTCGCCTCTGGCCCTCAGGCTGTCACACATCTGACCCACGTGGCAGCTCTTCCGTATCCACACCCAGGCCCGCGCCGGGCGCCTGCGATGGGGCTGCGGCGCCGGTTCCGTTAGTTACTACCAGGCCGACCGCAGGGGCCGGTTTGGTGAGGCCCGGGGTTTCCGGTTGCCTCACCCGTACTGAGACCCTGGATTCTAAAAATAACCCCCCAAGAAACCACCGTGACCTGCCGGCCGGGCCTCCCCGCCTCACGCCGCCGCCCTGTGTCCCAACCTCCAGGTGACCCGCAGGGCCCCGGCCGCCCCGGCCGAGAGGATGAGCCGGTTCCTGAGGCACTTCACCGTGGTGGGGGACGACTGCCATTCCTGGAGCTTCAATTACAAGAAGTGGGAGAACGAGGAGGAGGAGGAGGAGGAGGAGGAGCCGCCGCGCACGCCGGCCGCGGGGGAAGAGGGCGCGGGGGCCGCGGAGGCCACCGCCGGCGCCCAGCCCAGGCCGGCCCGCCGCCTCAGGGACGCGCTGCGGAAGCTCTTCAGCTCCCACCGCTTCCAGGTAGGCGCCCGGGTGGGGGACGCGCCTGCCGCGCCGCCCTGCCGCCGTCGTGCCGCAGGTGGCTGCGGAGGACGCACGCGTGCCGGGCACCTGGGCAGAGCCTGCGTTGCGCATAAGCCGGACGTGAGGAAGGTCCCCTCGGTGGATGACGGGGTGGATGAATGAGGTCCCGCCGGTGTGACGTGTCCGGCACACGCCAAAGCTCGGGACGGCAGCGGGCCGTGTGGCCGGGGCTGGAGGGACGGGGACGGCCAGGCTGTTCGTGGTATAGGGCTTCCACTCGGGCGTCGAACGACCTGGAACCAGATGGCGTTGCTGGTGGCACAGCCTCCCGGCTGTACCGGTTACCCCTGAACTTGATACCAATGTAAAAATGGTTGTAATGCTCGGGTTTGTTATGCAAATTTTCCTACCCCCCCCCCCCCACTCCCCAGCGAATAAATCCTCACCGTGGTGGGAGGGCAGGAGGGCAGCTCTCTTCCCGGAGCAACACGGGGCCTGCCCTGGAGCGGGCTGGTCCCTGCCGCACGGGAGCCCAGTCTCTTTGCGAGGTGACATGCTGCCTTCAGCGTGGCTGTGGGGACACAGGAGGTCAAGGGTCCTTGGACAAGCTCAGCAGGGCCAGTGTCTGACCTGGCGGACTGAGGAGTGTTCTGCACAGGCTGCCCGAATCTGGCCAGTCCCCTCGGGCACCTGTACCTTGAGGTGGGCAGTGGGTGCCTGGACAGACATTCTGGGCCCTGGGAGAAGGCAGGGGTTGGGCAGCTCCTTGCACGGCCAGTTCCATATGGAGGCGTTTTGGGGACCCTGAAGCAAAGGGGCAGCCCTGGCCTCGCCCGCCCATCCCTGGCTTTGTTCTAGGGTAAAATAAAATTTTAAAAAACATTTTTTTCCCTTTCTTGTGGGGCTTAAAAGAAATAAGCCAGCACCCCAGCATTCGTTGCAGCTTTGCCCGCTCCTCTCTGGCTGTAACAGGAAACATGATATTAACATGTTGGGGTTGAAATCCCAAACCCTCAATTTTAGGAGCAGGAGAAAGGAGGCGGCTTCCTCCCAGCTGCAAGGGGAGCTCCTGCCCCCCCCCCTCCTTCTGCATGTCGCGCCTCCTGGGTGGCCCCTGAGCCACTAGGCCTGCTGGCGGTGGAGGGTGGAGGCTGGCACCCGGGGCCAGGGCCCCCAGAGAAATTCCTGTTGGGAAAAATGGTAACTGACTGCCATAAAATAAGTAGCTACTGAGTCATGTGACAGTTGATTATTGACATTTACTGTGTACAGTGGCATGCCATCTCTGCCCTCCCTGAGGAGCTGGCAGCCTGCCGAGAGGCAGGAATGGCAGGAGTCCTCGCTCAGACAAGTACGAGTGCAGAAGGATCTCTGCAGGGACGCAGAAGGGGCCTCTGGAAGATCAGGGACCTGGTGGAGGCCTGGAATCAGACAGCCACCTGTCACCTGACACCCGAAACCTTTGGAGTGAACCCTGTGGATGGAGACACCTGTGATAATCAAGTTGTTGTTTTCTTATTTTGCTTTTTGAGAGGGGTCTGTCTCTGTAGCCCAGGCTGGTCTCCTGGACTCAGTAGGTAGCCCAGCCTGGTCTTGGACTCGCCATAATCCTCCTGCCTCAGCCTCTTCAGTGCTGGGATTAAAGGCATGCACCTCCACACCAGGTTTCACCATGTTTTATTTTTTTTTTTAATCAATTTATTTTTGTGGTGCTAGGGTAGAACTCAAGTCTGGGGTCAGTGAGTGCTCTCCCACTGAGCGGGACACCCATGACCAAGCCTGTGGGTGGAGGAGGGGCACTTTTCAGACAGAGCACCCTTGGCCCAGTGCCCAGTGGGGAAGGGGCTGCTGCCCTGGAAGAGCAGAGGAGGGCCCCACACCTCATGCCCCGCTCTGTGGTCACTTGTGGCAGGTAACTTGTGGGTAGAAAATGGCCTTACCCACTTTTCCAGGAGGTATCATGGAAGCTTTGGCTCTCATCCGAGGCTTACAGCACTTGATGGTGGGTGCCCGTACCCAGGACCTAGGACAGCAGCCCTGCACCCTGCACCCTTCAGGGGAGGATTTGGGATTAACTGGCTTTCCCAAATTCTCTGCATTTTTCTCTTTCTCTGCGGTGGCTTCCCGCAGGCATGGGGCTCCCTGTGAGGCCACATTCATGTTTTGGGATTGTTTCCTCGAGGCTGTGGCTTGGAATTTGGTTATTACAGTTAATCCCTCTTGAGGTTTTTGTCTTTTTAAGAAAAATCTGGTGAGAGTCATACAAAATTAGTCATTTTAAAGTGAATAACTGTGGAGTGTTGTGTAACTCACTGTTACTGTATTTCCAAAATGTTCTTATCACCTAGAAGCTGCTGTACCTGCTGACCTGACCCCCATTCCTGCCTGCCCTGGAACCAGCGCCTCTGTGAGCGTGTGTCCTAAGCATTTCCTCTTGCGCGCCTGGCTCCTTCCACTTAGCATGATGTTTGCAATGCTCGTCCACGTAGTGACACGTATCAGTGCCTCATTCCGTTTTGGGGCTGCAACCTGGGTTTCTGCAACAGCTCTGGGCCTTGCTTTTAGACCACTGGAGCTCTGAGATCCCTTTGGCTCTAAAAATCTAAAGTAAAACCAAGGGTTTAAAAAAAAAAAAAGACAAAGATGGGACTGGAGAAATGACACAGCAGGTGGAGCATCTGCCTAGCAAGTGCAAGGAGTTCGATTCCCCAGCACCACATAAACCGGGCGTGGTGGCACACACCTGTAATCCCAGCACTCAGGAGGCTGAGGCAGGAGGATTGCTCTGAGTCCAAGGCTAGCCTTACATACAAAGCAAGACCCCGTCTCAAAAAAAAAAAAAAAAAGAAAGAAAGAAAGATAACCAGCAAGGCTGGAACCTCAGTTGATCTGCTCCATTTGGGTGTCTGTGGAGCCTTTACTACATACAGAGTAACCTGCCATGTCCTCACAGCACAGTATCACTGTGTTGCAATAATTAACTACAGGTCAAAGTGGCCCGGAAGCTTACTCGTCTGTTCTGGCAAAGGCGTGAGATTAATTTCAACCTGGAGCAGCCAATTTAAAAGCAGACTTAATTTTCAGGGTCAAAATCCACTGATCCCACAGTGGTACGTGCCCAGAATCCTAATACTCCAGAAGAGAAACTGAGGCAGAACCACAAGTTTGAGCTCAGTGTGGGCAACTCAGGTTATTGAGACCCTGTCTCAAGGGTCACGTGTGGTCCTTGGGGCCCTCCCACTGCCGCTGTGGGCTTCCCTCGTGCTGTTACCTCCAGCCCCGCCTCATCCACATGTTTTGTCACCTGGCCGTCCCCACTGTCACCAGGGAGGCCATGATCTCTCTCTGCTCTGGACCCCACCTACCCTCGTCCTGCAGCAGGTTGCAAAGCCCCTCTCGGGCCGCTTCTCCCCTCCCCTAGCAGATTCGGGGCAGCAGCTGGCCGCTGTGTTCTGTGGGCATTGCTGTCACCCAGCTAACTGAAGAGCCGGCAGCCCCTAGAAGTCCTTTCTAGGACTCCTTGCTGAGGCTGGGGGGTGTTGAACGACTTACTGAGCATCAGCACTGTGCATGCCCAGGCTGCAACAACCCCAGAAGCAGAAAATTAAAACTTCCTTGAAAGTATCATGTACTTTTGGCCTTCTAGGAAATGGCATTTAGTTTGGCAGAATTTGAGAAGCGACGGCTGCATATGTCAAAGGGGAGTGGTCACCCTCGGCTGGGAACAGCCACAGACACACCGCGGAGGTGCAGGCCGGCCGGCGGGCCCTTTGGTGGGCTCCAGGCAGGGCGGGCAGGCTGCGCGGTCTCATGGCTTCCCGCGTTCCCTGTGGCCCACAGGTCATTATCATTTGCCTTGTGATCCTGGACGCCCTGCTAGTGCTCGCCGAGCTCATCCTGGACCTGCGCATCATCCAGCCGGACAAGAATAACTACGCGGTGCAGGTAGGGCGTCTTACTGCGGCTGGGGGTGGCCGATGCAGTTCACTTCTGCGGCCTGAGCTGAGGGCAGAGTGGGCCGTGCACACCCGGCGTGGGAGGGCTGCACGGGTGTGTGTTAGTTGGAGGGTGGAGTGTCTTCCTTACCATACGACAGACACACATTTACTGTAAGCAGGAAACCTCACTTTACTTTTTCCCCCACCACCGAGGACTGAACCTAGGGCCTTTGCACTGAACTATATCCCCAGCCCTTTAAATTTTTTTTTGACACAGTCTCACTATGTCACTAGGTTACCCTGGGCTGGGCTGGAATGTGCAACCTTCCTGCCTCAGCCTCTCAAGAGTGCTGGGATTACAGGCCTGGTCTGGGGTGCCCTGAGCTGATTCGAGCAGTGCTAGTGTGCTGCTGGTTCTGGGGTACTAGCCAGGAACCAGGGCAGGAGTGTCTTTCTCCTGTCTTCTGCTGTCTCCACTGGAGCCTGTGGTGACATGCCACCACTCAGTCATCAAACCAGTGTGACCGAGCTGAGGGACAGTGGATGGACCATTCCCAGGGCCACAGGAGGGGGCCTGAGTCTTAGAAGCATCTTCCCACGTGCTTTTCTGGGGGGAAAAAAATGGATTGCTGTGCACATCCGGCCAAGGCTGCTGGCCCAGAGGGACATCTTCTCAAGTGGCAGAAGGAAATGCCAGATTCCATGGCAACGCCCACTTGCCTGGGGCAGCCCCTACATATAGAACACCTTCCCTTCCCACTGGGTCTTAAAAGAATCAGTAATGTGTCTCTAATGTTTTTCCCCCTACTTTGTATTATGAAAAGGCAAAAAAACATTTTGCTGTATATGCTTTATTTTTATATACCCAAAGACACACACGCATATTTCCCAGCACGTCAAATAAGCCGTTCTCCTGCACAACCAGTCCCAGCAGTACCACAGTATCTCGCATACGTCACGAGGTGAATTTCTTTGTCTGAAGATTTCTTCTGAAATGTTTTTCCCACATGGATCTGGACTTTTAAATCTGCACCCGTGTGTGTTTGTTTGTCAGGGGCACTGGGAGTGGAACCGCGGATCAGCACACAGGCCATGAACTCCACTACCCCACCTTGTGTTTGGTTTTGATTTTGAGACACGTTCTAAGTTGCACGGGCTAGGCTCAAACTTGAGATCTTCCTGTCTCAGCCTTCCAGAGTGCCGGGATTACAGGCCTCTGCTACCAGGCCCGCACAGCATTAACTTTTTGGAGAATATGGCCAGTCACCTTGTGGGGTACAGCACATTGTGAATTAGTCTGAAAGAATCCAAAGAGGCCCGACAGCTTGTTCCCTTAGCCTGTGGACACCAGAGGGAAGGCCCAGGTGCTCCGTCAGTAAGAGCACGGATGGGCTGTGTTCTTTATGTTGCCCTTTCAGGGAGGAAGCCAGGCCAGGCCCCTTGGTGACACTCCGATCACCGAATGTAGGTGGTGCGTGGTGGAGCACTCCACTGCCCAGTGCCACGTGGCCCTCTGCGGTTCTAGCCTCTCTGGTGACTGCTGCACTCCATGCCGTTCTCCTCCCCTCCGTTAGCCGCTACACTGGGGATACACAATGTGATTTCCGTGTCTTTGCCTCCACTGTAGTAGCTGCCCCTCTTCTGTGAAGAGGAGCTTTCCTCCCCTGTCACTCTTTCTGCTCACCTGTGGGTCTGTTTGACCAGACTCCATACGTCCTGTGTATTTTCCTTCCTCTCTGGGACACACGTCCCCAGCACCACACTGCACACGGTTTCTTAATGAGGACTGGGGTTTACGGTTAAGCCTTGGGCACATCTTCACTCACCAGCTCCTTTGGGGATCAGGGATCATTAACTACCGGGCCATGGTCCTGTGGAGGTACCGTCATTCACTTAACCTTCAGGGCACTGGCACTGTGCCACCAACAGTGAAGAAAATCCCCAGTCCTACGTGTGGTGCTGCAATAAGTGTCCCACACACAAGCGTGTGCACGGATGCTTGCACCCAGCTGGGCTGCAGGATGTGCTCCCGGCAGGGGAGTCGTGGGGCCTGCAGCTATGGTGCGCAGGCTAAGCCTGGCTTCCCCTGCTGGCCTGCAAATGTCAGAAACCTTGCCTGTGGTGGGCACAGCTTTATTTCCAGCACGGAGAACACGGCCTGGTTTCAGTGTTTGTCTCACCAAGGAATTCTTCCTCCGGTAACCAGGCAGGTATACCGAAGGCTCCTGCGTGTCTGCTCCAGCCCGTGACCAGGGACCTATCTCCCTGACCGTGCCTCCCCATCTCCGGCAGGTGTTCCACTTCATGAGCATTGCCATCTTGTTCTTCTTCGTGGTGGAGATTTTCTTGAAGCTGTATGTCTTCCGCCTGGAGTTTTTCCACCACAAGTTTGAAATCCTGGACGCCGTGGTGGTGGTGGTCTCATTTGTCCTCGACATCGCCCTCCTGTTTCGAGAGCGCGAGTTCGAGGCTCTTGGCCTGCTGATCCTACTCCGGCTGTGGCGGGTGGCGCGGATCATCAATGGTATGTCTTGTACTGCTGGGCTGTGGAGGGGACAGGAGAGCAGGTGGCGCCACAAGCGGGGGCTGAGGCCAGCTGTTTATCACCCTAGGCATCATGGCTCGCATACACATGCTTTCCTTGAGGGCCACTGTTGTCACCTCTGGCAGTCCAAAGATGCAGCCACAGATTAATGAGTCACATACTCTTGAGACTTAACCTTTCTCCTTTAGGCCACATGCCCACTACCCTCCATACTGAGGGTTGAACCTAGGGCCTTCGACTTGAGCTACATCCCTGTGCCTCAGCCTCCCAGAGTGGGGTACTCTTAGGTGTGCACCACTATGGTGGGCAGGTACCTTCGCTTCACTTTTAATTAGGTATTTCCTAAGAGGACTCCACCAGACCCAGGCTGCCTTGTGAGGGCACCCTGCAAAGGGATGTAGGATGCTACACAGTGCTCCATGCTACATCCTGCCCCAGAGAAAGTCGCTTTGCATGCACAGTGAGGCTGAGAGTGGCCATGGTTTTCCAACTGACCAAGTGAGGCACTGTGGGGAAACACCCCAGGCTCTGGCTGCAGGAATGCTGCTTTCCTGTATTCCAGGGAGAACCCCATTCCTTGCACACCTTGAGTGCTGAGGCCTGCTGCAGGGGCTCTGTACTTCTATGGGCGTGTGGTACAGCCATAGTGAGCACCAGCTGGCAGTGACTGAGGCAGAGCTACTTGAGGCCTATCCAACAGGCTGCTGCATTTATCCTTGAAGATTTTGTAAGCTGCTGCGGGTCTGGGTGAGACCGGTCACCCGGGTGATCTGGGGTTAGGACTCTCTACATGGTGGACTCTGAGGACTGAGGAAGTGGCCATGTGGCCTGTGTTGGAGTCAAGTGCCTCCTTGGGACATGGAGCTACTTGCTACTTCCCTTGGTAGCCTACTGTGTCCTACCAGGGACTTCCAAAGTGGGGCTGTAGAAGGGGCTCACCTGGGGCGCTTGCTGGTCTCGCTGGCTAATTTCTGAGCAAGTTTAGATCTAGTGATGAAGTCAAAGCCTGTGAATAACTGTGCCTTGGACTCTGCCCAGGGGAGAAGGAGGCCTCCGGTTAGTGCTGGAGAGGGAGGCTCTGCCAATGGGAGCCATCACAGCTGACCTGGTGCCTCGTGTGGCCTGAGCATCCTGCTCCTGTATAGCAGCTCCTGTCCCAACAGGTTCTGTGTTAGGGAGCTTGCTCATCTCAACATGCAAGGATTCACTGAGAAGGAAAATGTTGCATCATGAGATGCTGCGTAGCTCACCAGGCCCTTCTGGTTCTGAGGCTCCTTGGTGATGACTCTCACTTGTGTCGCACTCTTCTCTCTAATACTGAGTGCTTAAAGTAGACATTATTGTCACTGAGACACTCCGTTTCTTTCAGGGATAATTATCTCAGTTAAGACGCGGTCAGAACGGCAACTCTTGAGGTTAAAACAGATGAATATTCAGTTGGCCGCCAAGATCCAACACCTTGAATTCAGCTGCTCGGAGAAGGTAAGACACACTGGCGGCGGTGGCTCCCTCGCCCTCCCCACTTGTCGCATAGGGCCTTAGCCTGACGTCCCCTTCCTGCCAGCGTCACCTCGCACATCCCCCTCCCCTGAAGCATGCCCCAGCTATGCCAGGTGTCCCAGGGACCCTCATCTGATAGAAGCCGTCTTCTCAGCAGCCTGACATCCACAGAACAGCTCTCCTTCACCTGACCCCCTGTGATTCAGGCTGTTTGTCACATCCCTACTGCACTCAGCCGTTCACTTCCATTATTTGCTTTTGCAATAGGAACAAGAAATTGAAAGACTCAACAAGCTGTTGCAACAGCATGGCCTTCTTGGTGAGGTGAGCTAGACATCGAGCAGCTCCAGAGATGCCGTGCCCCCTGGGGCCCCGTGGCCAGGGGTGGGGTCCAGGCCTTTGCCTCACCCCTGCCTTGCTTGGACATTGGGCGAAGATGGCCTCGCAGAAGCCGATTCTTGGTCTACCATGACATTCCTGTCCCATTCCTCCCTTTCTGCGTAACAGGGTGTCACAAACTTGAAGAATTATGAGTGTATATAAAAATTTCCTTAAATTTGCAGTTTTCATATTTCACAAGTAGATGGTGGGTCGACTTATCCTTTCATGTGACCAATCTGAAAGAAAAAGAATCTCATTCCTCCACTGCTCCAGTCACACCTTTGCACATTCCCCAGGGAGGTGGCCCTGGCACGCAGGGCTGTCCTCAGCTACAGCTGACAGCTTCAGCCTGGCTCTGCCCAGTTATGCCACCTGGGAACATTTTTCTCAGTTACCACACGATTAATGTATAAAATAAATTCTCTCCTTCCTCTGGGCCCTCCTACTGCATTCATTCCTTGGTGGCATCCCACGCAGCCCACCACTTGGAGAGCCAGCTAACTGTACTGCTTGGTACACACATGGCAATTAGACCCAAGACTGCCCCATAATTACCGTGATCTTTGGGAAAAGATCCCCTCGTGAGGCTTTGTTACCTGACTTGCACAATTTTCTATGGTATTTTGCTATTTCTGTACTTACTTCAACAGGACTTGAAAGAAAACCAGAACTATTAATGAATGTTTTTAGAATAACTTGCGTTAAAGCAGGGGAAGAATAAAGTGGGCAGACCCTCCACGCAGGTGCTGCTTCAGGGCCTATCCAACCTGTGTGCTTAACTTCCAGACCAAGCAGAGCAACGACCCCAAGAGGGAAAGTCCGTCAGGAGTAGGAGCGGAGGTTGGGGAAGGGGGGCACCACAGCCTTAGGATGATCAATAGGTACGAATCTCCAAGGAACTTGTGTGTACACTGTACCAGAGGTGAGGACCTTCAGGGCAGGGCTGTGTCCTTCAGTGACCACTTACGTCAAGCAAACGGGAAGAAAAAGTTGAAGGGCAGCCTGGCGTTGATGGTGGGCCGCGCCCGGAAGCCAGCCTCCGCAGGTGCAGACACATCCACGAAAGTCACCACAGCAGAAACGACGAGCGTCCTTTCACTCCCTGAGTGAGCCTGTAGTGAAAACTCACAGCTGTGCACCCTGCCGACCAGCATGTCCCGGGGGGTGAGAAGTGGACCTTTTCATTCTCACCCAACTGCTGTCAGTGCAGAAGTCTGCTGTGTGTGGGGAGGGCTGAGTGGCCACTAGCTTGGAGGAGAGAACAGTTCTACCCAGGCTGTCCTAGCTCACACAGTTACCTCTACTGGGACTCAGTTTTCATGGGAATTTTAAAGGTCACATCTAAATAAGAATGCTAATGTCAATAAACCTTTGAGAGTTTGACAGGAGAACTAAGAATCTGGATTGTTTATAACTACTTTTTAAGCTAGACAATAAATTTTACCTGTCATACAAAGGTTTTACCTGGACCTCTGTCTGGACCTATACTTGTTTCTGGTGTTGGGGATGGAACCTGGGGCCAGAGCATGGTAAACATGCTCTTCCATTGAGCCCCCGTCCTAACCTGTATCATTTTATGTTCCATATTTTTGCTATTGAGTGGTACTAGAGACGTGCTACAAACCCACATGTAAGCTGCAGTCAGGCCTACCTCTGGGAACGCAGAGGAAATGAGAGTGGCTGTGACGTTTACTATTTTGGCTTGTGGGTTCAGTAGGGATCCGTACTTGGTCCACTTCACTTCTATGACCAGAGCCACTGGTACCTGGCAAGAATCCTGCAAAACACAATGTCATTTAGCAATTTCAGTGTTACACAACTGCAAGTCAAACGTAATCTGCAGTGCAGAGTTTTAATTATAAGATGTTCCGCATATTACAGAATGTTCTCAACAGGAGAGACTGTAGAATGTAGAAGTTCAGTTAAAACTGCCTGTATTATTACTCAAGGCTCCAAAAATACTAACACCTAGGGTAACTTTTCCATCCTGTTCCAAAAGAGGTCAGCGTCACCTGGGAGTAGCGATGGTCCCACTTCCTACCTGTGGGACCCCAGGGCTGTAACTTCATCTCCTCTTTACATCTACCTTGGAGATGCTGCAGGACAGAAAGCAGCTGGTGGGAGGGGGAAGAGCACTGAAATTAACAGAAATTAAACCTGATTGCATATCGCATTAAAATGCACTAAGAGGAAAATAATTTCATCAGCCAGCAACTAAGATGTAACACCTGGGTATCCTGCCAGTGTCTGTTGTCAGGGACATGAGCAGTCCTTCACCTGCACCAAGCATGGACCCCGCAGGGCCAGACCCACAAGGAGAATGCACAGTTGGGCTTTTAGACCTTTTCCTATGGTGCCTACGGAAGCTGCTTAATGTGCAGATGGGCATCCTGCTATAGAGGGTTCTTTCCTGAAATGTTTCATGAGTGAAAACATTTTGCTAGATACTTCTTCCTGGACGTGAAAAGCTACCAGACCTGCTAAATACGGTGCCTACCAAAAGGCGTTAATGGAATCCTTCAGCTTGGGATTGCCTTTTTAAAAACCCTGCAGGCTGTGCAGCCCTTGTGACTATTCTGCTACCAGGAGAAGCTGCAGCACGCATCTGCTGTCACCCGAGTGCAGCTGGGGTGCTCCTTGCCTGCCAGCACCTGGGTTTCATGCACAACGCCTGCTGAGTACCTCAGACCAGCACAGCCCCGGGCAAAGCTATCAACACCGCTGTGTGTTCCCAAGCAGGTCTCCCTCCAGAGGGGCAGTAATAACAGGGTGTCTTCTCTGGTGCGCAGGAGCCAGGTGCTGGGTGGCTGAATAGCAGGGTCTGAGTCTGCTGCACAGGCCAGCGTGTTCTGAGAGTCCCCCCACTTACAGGGTGCTATGAATACGTGAAGCAAATAATGAGAGGCCTGAAGAAAATGTGACAAGAGGAAGGCAGGCAATCAGGGGCAGGATGGAGGGGGCACCCTCAGTGACAGGGGCGCCCACACTTTATAAAGACAAAAGAACAAGGTGGGCGGGCACATCGCATGTGACCGGGCACCTATTTGTAGGATGTCAACTTCCATTAAACTCGTTGGGAACTTTGGCATTAAAAGCACTCGCATGTGGGCTGCCTTAGGATGGAGAGCCACGGGTGGGCCAGCTGCACCTCCGCCTCCTTGGAAGGCCTTCCCTTCCCCTGCCCTATGGTGGGATTCTTGAGCACCCCTCACCTCAAATGCTGGGGACCAGAAGGGTTTGGATTTTTGCATCTCTGATTTTGAAATACCTGTACAAACAACGAGTGTGATATCTTGGGGATCTGGAATGTCCCAAGAGCCTCATGTATTTGGATGTGGGTTACCTGTAGATTTCATGTGCAGATAAAAGGAGAGGCCTGGTGGATTAGGGGCGTGCTGTAGATTACAGCTGTGTGGTACACTCCTGGGCATGAGACCCGGAACGGGCAGAACACAGGGACAGGACCTGGATGGGGTGGCTCACTGGGACAGGGCCTGCAAGAGCATATGCTAGTTCTGCTTCCTTCCTCCCCGTGGCTTCCTGTCGGTGACTCCATGAGCCTCCGCCTCCACAGCTGCCCAGGAGTGGGCTACGTGAGACCCTCTGAAACTGAGCTAAGAATCTTTCCTCCCTTAAACTGTATGTCGGGTATTCTGTCAGAGCAAGACTTAAGACCATAAGCAAAATTTCCTGTTTCTCACATACTTCACGTGTAGTCAAAGGTAAGTATTTATAGTGTACCTATATTGTGACTGCTACCTTCACATGAGGCCTGGTGTGGAAATTTTCCACTTACAGTGTCATGCTGGTATTCAAAAAGATTCAGACTTTGAAGTGTTTAAAATTTTGGGGTCCTGCTGCCCAACTTAAAGTACTAGGATGGTACTCAGCAGCAGCTGCAACTATGGAGTGACCACTGGAACCCTGCACAGGCCACACAAGGGTTACTTCTCAACCTTCCCAACAACCCCGTGAAATGTGTGGGACCTTTCCTATTACACAAATGAGGCATTGGGCTCAAACCTATTGAAGCTGTTGCACAAAGGTGACACTGCTAACAGTGGATACAATCAGTATTCAAGACTCAGGCCAAACTGGTACCAACTCCAGGGCTCCGCCCAGAGCCACCCTACCTCGTGCACAGGCGTGTTTCCAGATGCCTGTCAGCCACCCTGAGAGTAGGTGAGATTGCTGGCTATCAACCTCTCTCCCTTTACCTTGCTGGCAGATGACTGGGTGACGAAGAGGATGGGCACCCAGTCCAGCACATCCTGGGCCCGGGAATTGCCAAACGGGGCCACGTAGTCTGGGAAGCCCTGGCCCTTCAGTAGGTTCTTCATCTTGTGTGCCATGAGCCGGCAGGGGACGGCAGGAGGCAGCCTGTTGGTGGAAGGGAGGCCCGGTGACTGCTCAAGCAAATTATTTTTGGTTTTGTGACACTGGGGACTGGACCTAGACAGTGCTGAAATGCCACCTTTATTTTTGAGGTAGGGCCTCACTACACTGTCTACACTAGCCTTGAATTTGTAATCCTCCTGCCTCAGCCACACACACTGGAATTGCAGGAAAAGCGCCACCATGCCCAACCTGCAGCAGTCTTGCAAGACTCAATAATATACACGCCTCTCCAGTGTCATTATTTTCTCACTTTCCAGAAGGGGACCATTTGATGGAAGCTGAAGTGTCCCTCAACTTTGTGGAATCCTGGGCTCGGGAAAGGGGTGTGCAGCTCCGTGATCAAAGTGCATGCAAAGCACCAGTAAGGCCCCAGGTTTACTTCCCTAGCACTAGAGAAAAGCTCAGCTGGGTGTGGTGGCTCACTGGAGGCTGAGGCAGGAGGACTGCAGTGAGCTCAGGACCAGCATGGACTATATAGCTAGCTCCAAGAATGAAGCAGCAGAGGCAATCTGAAACAATGTTTAAAGGTTCTGAGAAATCCTGCAGAAAGGAATCATTGTTTTATCTATTATTTGGTATTTCCCCAACATGCTGGATCACAGACCTAAGCCTATGGATGTCTTGTGGAAATGTATTCCATGAAGCCCTCTTTTAAAAATGCTAATCTAGGGCTTGGGATGTAGCTCAGTGATTAGAGTGCTTGCCTAGAAGGCACCAGGCCCAGGGTCTGATTCCCCAGAACCACATACTAGTCAGGCGTGGCAGCTCACACATGTAATCCTAGCCTTGGGAGGCTGAAGCAGGAGGACTATGTTGAATTCTACGCCAGTACGAGCTACATAGTGAGTTCAGGACCAGCTTGGCCTCCAGAGCAAGATCTTGTTTCAAAAAGAAAGAAAAGGTGGGTAGAGGAATGACTCAGTGGTAAAAGCACTAAGTACCTAGTTCAACTCCCCAGCACCACATAAGCTGGGTGTGGTGGTACACGCCTGTAATCCCAGCACTTGGGAGACTGAAACAGGAGGACTGCACTGAGTTCAAGACAGCCTGGGCTGCAGCGTCGCAAATAAATAAATAAATAAAAATCAGAAAGAAAGGAAGAAAAAGGAAGGGAGGGAGGGAGGGAGAAATGCTAGTCTAAGATCAGAACTGATAATACAAATACTGCACATTAACAAGATAATGACAGGATTACCCTGGAAAGATAGAGGCAAAAATCCAACTCTTTCTTCCAGAGTGGTAATGCAACAAAAAAAATTAACCAGATGAGCACAATGGTGCATGTCTATAATCCCAGCATTCTGGGAGGCTGAAGCAGGAGGACTGAAGGTCCAGACTGGGAAACTTATTAGGTCTTGGCTCAAAATATAATAAAAATCTGGGATATGACTCATGTGAAGGCCTTCATTTCAGTCCCCAGTACTGCAATAAATAAATAAATACATACCAAGAAAAGAGAGAAAGAAATACTATTATATGCAGGTAACTTAAAAATCTGGGAGATTTCTAGTAGCCCAGCTGTAAGAATTTAAAGAGATTACCTCAAAGATAGGGCAAATGACAGCAAGAACTGCTGGTTTTATAACAAGTTGTGCAGAGCTATGTGGCATTTCAGACTGTATAACGTATCTGATTTTTAAAAATAGACCACATTCAGGATTCCTTTCACTATTTTTTCTGAGTTATTATTTTTATTAACATGCAGCTGCAATGCACAATAATTACATTAAACTTGAGGAGTCTGTGCACGCACACAGTGCATCAGCCGCACATTCCTCCCCTCCTGTATCCCTCTCTACACAAATCCACCTCCCTCCCTCCTGCTCTCTCTCTCTCTCTCGCCTGGCTCCATTAGTTATTTACTCTTTGGGTTTCTCACGGTAGAGACATCATGCAATATTGAGTCTTCTGGGTCTGACTTCACTAAGCATGATGGTATCAAGGTGCATTCAGTTCCTTACAAATGACTAAAATTCATCTTTCTTTATGGCAGAGTAGTATTCTGTTGTGTAAATGTATCAGTTTCTTTTTCCATTGATCTGTCAATAGGTATTTTAGCATCATCCATGATTTAATATTAGTTGTGTTGCTATAAGCATGGATATGCTTATGTCTCTGTTACATGATTCTCCTAACTCTTGGAAGCATCACTGGGTCCAGCAGAATATCTATTTTAGGTTTTATATCTATTTTAGCTGAATCTCCATACAGCTTTACATATTGATTGTACTAGTTTACAGTCCCACCACACTGGTTGTTTTGTGTTATGTATGCAGGTGAATGCAAAACGCACACACATACTCTCTCACTCTCTCTCTGAGACAGTCTTGCTCTACAGTCCCAGACACAAACACACTCTCTCTCTCTCTCTCTCTCTTTTTGAGACAGTATTGCTCTGTAGTCCCAGCTGGCCCTGAACTCACTGTATAGTCCAGGCTAGCCTCAAACTCAGAGCAATCCTCCTGCCTCAGCCTCCTAGCACTGGGATTACAGGTGTGTGCCACCATGACGAGCTTATGTGGTGCTGGGGAATCAGCTCAGGGCCTTGCATGTGGCTAGGCAAGTGCTTTAACTGCTGTGCTATTCCTCCAGCCCTGTTGTGCTATATATTAAAATTCAGGAATACATGAAGGATTCTCAGAGAAATATTTCTGCTGTGAACTCAAGTGCTACACAGGCTAAAATAAGAAGCACAAAGCTTTAGAGATTTTTAGCCTGCCATATTTGGTTTAAAAAAATGGAGTAACTGTTCTGCTACTATTCATTAAGAAAAATAAACTCCACATGGCTTTCACCAGAACTCCTCTGCAGAAAGGACAGGAATGGCTTGTTTCCTTACCAGGACAAGCTCACTGGCAACAATGTTCTCTTACCTGATCTTACAGCCCGACTGCACGTTGTAACCAAACAGCACTGGGGCCCGGACCCCCTCCACGGCTAAGCAGTCTTGTTCAGCTGTGCTACGAAGAACTGTGAGTTGTCCGTACCTATTCATGGTCTGAATAACTGCAGACATTCACATACAGTCAAGGGATAATCCCAGTCCTCGGCTGCTCTTAAGGAGGTGGTGTCGCTGTGGGACATGAGCGAGACCCCTTCCCTGGGCCTCTGGTCAGTGACGGTTACTTCCTGAGAGAGGGCCAGAAAGCTGCTATGATTATTATCCCTGACTAGTACATTCTTCAAAGAAAATCCTCAGAACTCGATCCTTCAAATTTAATTCCAAATTGTCAAAAATCACATCTGCTTAGTCGTCTCTGTTTTTTTTTTTTTTTTTTTTGGGGGGGGGGGAAGGGAGCTTCACTCTAACCTACATCCCCAGCCCATTTTATATTTTAGATTTTGACATAGGGTCTCATTAATTCTCTTAAGTTGCCCAAGCTGGGCTTGCACTTGTGACCCTCCTGCCTCAGCCTCCCAGAGTGCTGCGGTTACAGCCCTGTGTCCCTGGGCCTGGCTTGGGAGTCTAGGTTCAAATGCCAAACAGAAAGTCAGCTTTTCTGTTCAGATTTCCATTTCAAAACCCTGGCATTCCCCATGCAATGCTGTCCCCCTTCAGCAAGCCCTGCAGGAGCCGCTGAAGAGGCAGCTCTGGCCCCATCTGATCCCACCCCACAGGCAGCCCACACAGCCCCAGCAACAAACACAAGTAAGGCCACCCATGGACAAGGAACTCAGCCTCCCCTGTAGCACCAAAAAGGATATCCCTTCTGAGGCTGAAACCCAGCGGCCACTGGGAGCCCCACCACATAACCAGGGTTTCCACTGAGAGGAACTGGCCTTGTGTTTTGCTGAAAGACAGTACAGACATAATGCTCATTTCAATAAGGAAATGGCAGGGGGAAAATGAAATGCTTTTTATAACAAAATCTGTCATTACCAACCAATAAAAGAATCTCTCCCCCTACTCAAAACTATGAATGTATCTGCTGAGTGTGGGAGGACCTCATGCTGCAAAAGAACAAGCTAACACAGCCAACGATCTGGGTCCCAGTGAGAAGAGACCAGGCCTGTGCCTGGCTGCACCGCATGCCCACCGCATGCCACACGGAAGCCCTCTCTGTTCAGTGCACAGGGTTAGATGTGCTAATACTTCTAAATTGATTCTTTCCCATAAAGAAGTGTAATTTCTTTTTAATTTGATAATTAAAACTTCAACAACATTGATCAAACTCACCTGAATGAAGTGAATTTCAAACTTCTGCTGCAGGAGGACCACTGTACTGCTAACTGTACCCAGAAGGAACGAGAGGCCTGCTTCGATGACTTCGCCTGTGTCTGTGTATGTGAGGCTGTACTTTACCTACAGTGAAATGAAACTCCAAATACACTTGCCCCAATTACAGTTCAGTAGCTGTATTAGTAACAAAGAGATTGTTAAGCAGCAAATTCTTGCCTATTACTTGAAAGTATCCTCTGCTGTCCAGGTGGATTTTATAAGAGGCGTCCCTCAGCCTCACCCTGGCAGATGGGTCACCGGGGCCTCTTGGGGCCTAACTACGCAACCAAGTGCCAAGTAAGCTGGCCCAAGCAGAATGTGACTGGCCTACTTCTGCAGAGGAATCGAGTCCCAGCAAACGTGACAGCAGCAACAACGCGAGCTGATGCATGTGCTGGAGGCCAGGTTGGTGAGACAGCTGAGAAGGACCCTCTGATGAGAGAGCACAACACAAGGTGTGCCAAGACAAGTGCCACCAGAGCACAGGCCACAGCCGCCTTTGGAGGGTGTGCCGTTACCCTACAGGACAGGCCATCAAGTATACCACAAGTGGATGGAGCTTACAAAGTCAAACTGGGCACCTACTTCAAGAACAACATTAATGCAGATTCTGTCATGGTCAGAACTGATGAGAGACGGCCACAGAACGCCAGGGTCCTCCAGCCGGGTCAGGGTTCTGTTTAGAGACTGAACAGTGACGGAATGGATGGCAATCGGGACCTGCAAAGTAAAGACGACCTTGATTAGAAAAAACTATGACAGTGGTGACTGGGTGAGAATAACCAAAAGCTTGAAATGAACTTCCCTGATGTACAGCATACATGTTACACATTATTCCACATATGAAAACATACAGGTATTGAGCCGGGAATAGCTCAGAGGTAGAGGTCCTCGCCTATCATGCACAAGGCCCTGGATTCCAACTCCAGTATGAGGAAAAATGTCATTATTTAAGCTATCTAGATTTTTAGAGAAAAATCAGCAGTCCTAATGGATCTGCTCCCATGACCAATAAAATCTACTGTTGTCCCTCTAGGTCAAAACCTGTCACAGAAGAACATGTCATGGTTCAGTAACAAAAGCAATCTGTCATGAGGTAAGAGTGGCAGAAAACAAAAGCAGGCACCGAGAGGGTTTCCACCTAACAAGCCGTACCACAGGCTGGAGAGCTATGCGGGGAGCCCTGTGCAGTGATCTAGTGAGCTCTCGTCTAAGTCACAGAACGTCTGCCAGGATCCCTATAGCCGGGCATACAGACCCATATCTCCATCGGTGGAGATGGAGTCCAAGAGAGCACATACCTGCTGTCCCTGCCCTGACCCAGCTCCTGCAGGTGGAGGAGCTGCACCGGCTGCAGGGTGTAGTTCATCTGTCCTCTGAGAAGACCCAGGGATCAGGGTCAATGGTGGAGCTGCACTCACCTGTTGATGCCTCACTGGAACAACCCCCAGGATGAGACAGTGAGGCTGTTCTCTCCAGTGTCCTACTTGCTCATATGCTGTCCCCACACCATTGGAAAAAACACTGCAGCACACTTAATTTAATGCTGAAACACAGGGTCACAGCCTTCCTCTTTCCTGGGTGGTTCAGCACAGGGTGACAAAGATTCCAGGAAATCTTAACAGCCTCCACTTACAGGATCTAATCTCCTGATTGACTAACACAGGGGTCCCTAATCTCTGGGACTCGGACAAGGACCAGCACTGATCCATAGCCCTGGCAGGAAGGGCTGGCCGCCAGGACTCCAGTGGCAAGCAGGTGAGCAGCGAGCGAAGTTGTCTCCATCAGGGCACTCCCACTGGGTCCCAATGCCACTGCTGATCTGCCAGGAGGCGGAGCGTCACTCCCACTTCTTTCCTGCTGCTGCTGGCCATTTTAAAGTTATCTTCCAAAAAAGGGTCCTTGGTGTCAAAAAGGTAGGGGACAACAGTGCTAACAGACCTTGGAAGGTTTTCTTTTAAACAAATCCCTGTTACTAGTTTACATGCTTGTCCTTTTCAGCACAAGCTTTGTTGTCACACAGACATGAGCTGGAGGGCCCAGCTGGCCACATTCTGAATGCGTAGGTCAGGATGCACAGAGGGAATGTTGTATGTAAAGCTGGTGAGAGGGGCTATCACATACCTGAGCTAGTCCAGGGTCATGGTGAAGTGTGAGATCTCTGGGGCCAGACTGCCCGGACTTCCACCACACTCTGCTGGTTTCCCTGTGGGGCCCTCAGCATGCTAATTCATCTCTCTGTAGCATGTTTATCAGGGTGACAATAACAGGATCTGCTTCCTAGGCTTGCCAACATGCTTCAAGGACTTCAGATACAGCCAGCACTTAGAACAGTGCCTGGGAGGCTGAAGGGATGGATGACTCAGTGGTAAATGCGCTTGTACCGGAGTTTGACTCCTCAGCACCACATAAGCCAGGCGTGGTGGCGCATTCCTGTAATCCCAGCACTCAGGAGGCAGAGGCAGGAGGACTGCCTGAGTCCAAGGCCAGCCTGGGCTCCATACTGAGTTCAGGACCAGCCTGGGCTACAAAGACCCTGTCTCAAAAAAACAAACAAACAAACAAACAAAACAAAACAAAACAAAAAACCAACCAACCAACCAAACAAACAAACAAACAAAAAAACAGTGCCTGGCACTCCACAGCCCTTATAACACTCATTCCTCAAGACACATCTTCCCACCATGACTATGCTGCCCCCTGGCCATCCGTCACCAAGCACATACCCACAGCCCATTGGGGTGCTCCCTGAACGAAGGGCAGACACATCATGACCAAAGTGAAGGGGCTGCTACCCCCAAGACCATTCTAGTTTGGAATGGCAGAATTAAGTATTCCCTTGGTTGGAGGGACTTGAGAGCCCCTTAGGGGATCCAAGAGGAAGGGGGAGGCTGGGCACGCGCAGGCCTTTTGGCAAGTGCCCTGACGCAACAGGCAGTAGCCTGTCTCTGGGCTCATGGGCAAAGCTCTGCTGAGCCACAGTGGAGAAAGAAACTCAGCAACTAAAAAAAGATCCACTGAGATGAAAGGACAGCCCTGTGCAGTACTGAGAAAGCCATAGAACAGGGTCGGGCCCTCTCAAATGTCTCCCTAAAACAGGGCTGGGATGTAGCGTAGCAGTTAAAGCACTTGCCTAGCAAGTACAAGTCCTTGGGTTCAATTCCCCAGCACCCCATAAACTGGGCATGGTAGCTCACATCTGTAATCCCAGCACTAGGGAGGCTGAGACAGGAGGACTGATGGGAGTTCAAGACCAGGCTACATATTGAGTTCAGGACCAGCTTGGACTGTAAAGAGAGAACTTGCCCTCACATTCCCCTCCAAACCCCCCCCCCAAAAAAAAAAGAAAAAAGAAAAACTTTTGTAAACCTCCATTTGTGTCCAGAGACTTACTACAGTCTGTAGCTGTCCATGTGACCGTGCTGATGCCTCCTGTGTGGAGGCACCTCACAGATGCTCCACTTCCCCTGGCTGAGGCTGCCATGCAGGCACTTTCTGCCCACTCGACACAGGCATGCTGAGGTACACAACAGGCAGAAAATAACAATGCTGCTGAGTCTGAACTTAGGCTGAGCCATCCACAGGCTATGGGAGCCTATGCCAAGGCCAGAGCCTCAGGGATCCTCGGGGACCGTGTTCACAGACAAGCACAGACCCTGAGGTAAGTGGGGGCGGGATGAAGGATGTGTTATGGTTTGGATGTGGAAGGTCCCCCCAAAATCCTTATGTATTTGGAACTGCATGTTATTGGGTGGTAGGACCAGGCTGGAAGGGGCAGGTGTGTCATGTTTGACCTGGAAGGATTGGGGCTATTTGTTGAGAGTGAGGATTACCTAGAGGAGAGATTTCAGGTGTCTATTACTGACTTGTGGGCCAGGAAGTGAGGGAAGGGCAAACGGCAGCTTAAAGTACTTAAGAAAAAAGTAATGTTGTTCCAGCTTCTTCCTGGAAAGCTCATCTGCTGGCTCCTGCTTCACCTGGCTTGTTTGCAGTGGAGTGAGCATCTCTCCAGCCTCTGCCATGTGCCCTCACCGCTGCCAGCTGCCCCCTAAGTGGACTATGTGTGTGAGACCTTCTGAAAACTGTGAGCTAGATAGATCTTTACTCCCTTAAATTGTGGACATTGGGTATTTTGTCACAGCAACAAGATAAGCAACTAACACAGGATCCATGGTCCTCTGACATATCCAACCAAGAGAGCACAATCCAACAAGCCCTGTGCTGCGGCTGGAAAAGGCTTGGGTTAGACTCTACCCTCGAGTCCCCCGTGCAGGTGCACAATGAGGGGCACACCGAAACAGGTGTGTATCCCCAAGGGCCTCTACTGCACACAAAGCACCCTGGGGGTCAGCCAGCTTTCCTGACAAGGGACGTCAGCGGCACGTGATGGCCCAGATTCTAGCGCCAGCACCAAGAGGGGGGAAAGTAAAGAAGCAGCAAAGAACTTGAAAGCAAGGAACATGACATCGGTAGTATGGTTCCAAAAGAGTCATCTGTAAAGGGGTCTCCTTCTCTGCTTACTTTCTGGCAAATGTTTCTGGAACTAGCAATAAGGTACCCTTGTAACCATGAATGCAGTGTCATCTAAAAGGGCCTACAGAATGACCGTGTATGGTATATGTTCCATAAGAAATGGGGCTGGAGGAATAGCTCAGTGGTTAAACACTTGCCTAGCAAATTTAAGACCCTGGGTTTGAGTCCCCAGAACCACTTAAGCCGGTCACAGTAGCACTCAGACAGAAGGACTGCTGTGCATCTGAGGATAGCTTGAATTACATAGTGGGTTTGGGACCAGCCTGGACTGCAGTGCAAGACCCTGCCTCAGAAAAAAAAGAAAATTAAAAAAAGAAATGCTCTTACCTGTACTGTTGAATTAGGCACCTGTCAAAAAAAATATTTTTTAAGTACAACAAAGAGATTTTTTTTATAGCTTCAGATTTCAAAAGCCATATTCACATTCTTAGAGTCTCCACAAAGGACAACAGAATTTCCTTACTCCAGACTTGCTGTCAAGTATCAACCCAGGTTGCTGTATCCAGCAAAACTACCCCTTAAAATCGATGGGGAAGTAAAATTTTTTCATGACCAAGAATCCCTAAAGAAATTTGAAACAACTAGCTCAGCACTGCAGAAAATACTTAAAGGAATCTTAGAGAAGACAAGTAGCACCAAAGAACACACAGGAAAGGAAACAGCTAAAGAGAAAGTGTAACAAAAAAAAAAGACATCAATCATTTGACTGGTATCCCACTAAAACAGTACCAGCTTTCTCATAAAAATCTGTGAAGCTTCCCCCCATAATTACTCTATTCATTAGTCTATTAGTTTGCAAAACATATTATATTCAATATGAGGAACTGGAATAAAATCTTAATCTGTGAAACTTTTTTGATATGTATGATATGTATAGATATTTAGCTGGGACAATTTATAATAGCTAAATTTTTGAAGAAGCCAATATGCCCTAGTACAGGTGACTGGACAAAGAAGATGTGATATATATACACAAATAGAGCATTACTCTGCCATCAAGAATGACAAATTTGGGTCATTTGCAGAAAAATGGATACACCTTGAGACCATTATACTTAGCAAAATGAACCAGACTCAGAAAGTTAAATATTGTATTATCTGAGAACACCAAACCATAAAAAAATTTAAGAGAGGGCTGGAGGAATGGCTCAGCGGTTAAAGCACTTCCCTAGCAAGCACTACGCAAGCGCTAAGTACCCGAGTTCGATTCCCCAGTACCACGTAAGCCAGGCGTGGTGGCGCATGCCTGTAATCCCAGCACTCGAGAGGCTGAGGCAGGCGGATTGTCCTGATTCCAAGGCCAGCCTGGGCTCCATAATGAGTTCAGGACCAGCCTCAGCTACACAGTGAGACCCTGTCTCAAAAAAAAAAAAAAAAAAGGTAAGAGATATTGAAGAAAGTAAGAAGATGGACCTTGTGGAAAGGAAGGGGGGGGTGTTTAATGGGTGGGAAGGGAAAGGCAGGTGATATGTAAATAAAAAAAATTTTAAAGAAAAAGGTAGCTGGGGGTGGAGCAGCAGAAGGCAGTGATTTTGATTTGGGATATTTTTAGTTTGAAAAACAGTAAGAGTTGGTAAACAAGAGGTTCTTGGGGTCTTTTTCCTAAAGCTGTCATTGAGTGGTAAAGGTAAAAGATAATATAGCCTTAGTCCACTGGCTAAGAACTCAGTTGGCTATTAGTTCAACCTGTGATTATTGAATTTTACTTTTCAATTTCATGCTCCGTAGCTAAATTTGTAATAATGATCTTACTCATTTCTTCCTGCTCCTATTTGGGAAAGAACTCTTGAAAAAGTTCTGAAGTAGGCGCTGGAGGAATAGTTCAGTGGTTAAAGTGCTTGCCTAGTAAGGGCAGAGTACCGGAGTTCAATTCCCCAGCACCACATTGAAAAAAAAAAAAAAAAAAAAAAAAAAGCTGGGCGTGGTGGCGTACGCCTGTAATCCCAGCAGTCAGGAGGCTGAGACAGGCAAATTGCCCTAGTCTGAGGCTATAGCCTGGACTACAGAGCAAGACTCCATTTCGGGAAAAAAAAAAAAAAGTTCTGAAATAACTAAGTATGCTGTTACATCTATTGCTTTATTTGTAATATACTTTCATGATATAGACTAAAGTTTATTCAATGTAGCAATTCATTTATTTGGTCTCTGGTGTAAGTTTAGCCTAAAAATAATGACTGATGTAATAATAACCTGAATGTCTTTTGCATGTACCCACATTTACTTTTCAGTGTTCAGCTGAGGAATTTGAAATTTAACTTCTTTTTCTTTCTTACATTTTCTAGCCTTATCAATTCCGTTGTTACGTTCTTTTCTTAGGTGGACTGGTAGTTGTGGCCATGTTAAAGAACTGCAATAAAGATATAGTGAGATAAAAAAATTATAACAGACAACTCTTAGAAGACAGTTTACCCAGCTACAGATGACTTGATAAATAAGAGGTATATATACAAAATGGAATATTACTCTGCCATAACGAATCTCAAATTTGAGTCATTTTACTGATCAATGGATGCACATTGAGACCATTATGCTCAGTGAAATGAAATCAGATCTGGAAAGTTAAATATCATACGGTTTCTCTAATATGAGAAAACCAAACCATAAAAAATGTAAGCAATGTGGAAGAAAGTAAAAAGACAGACTCTACAGAAAGGCAAAAGGAAAGTGGGGAGTGGGAGATGAGAGGGTGGGAAGGGGAAAGGGATGTGATACGTAAATTTTTAAAAATAGACGTTAAAGTATTAAAAGAAAAAGGTTTGCTGTCTACATGTCTTATCCAGGTCATTATCACTGCATTTCGTTCTGTGCTCACTTCCTCTTTGGCCTCTGGTCTCCTGTGTCCTGACTGTGGTTGCCCACGGTGACCACTGCTGTGATGCAGCAAGAGGGAAGGTACAGCCCCCTGGCCTGAGGGTCCCTCTGGCTACACCTGTCCTCACAGGAAGGTCACATGGCGTCCTCACTGCTCTTGCGGCCACAAGCCCGAAACCCCCCCACACACCTCCACGCCAAGCTCCTGCTTTTCAAATGTGGGCAAGCTCTCCCAAAAGGCTTAACCCCCCCTTCTACTTCCTGTCCCCATCTCTTCCAACCACACCACCAGACACCCTATAAGGCCACTGGGAGTGCTGGGGAGGGAGACACACAGAGACATCTGGAGGGCCTCTGCTGGAAGAAATGGCCCTGGCCGCCTGAGGGCCACCAAAGGACTGAGGAATCACACTGACTAAAAGAACTCACAGGCCTGCAGGGCTGACTCATAAGCTGAGGGGGGAGGGAAAGCTGAAACTCCAAACACAAGAGCCCAGACAAAAGACTGGAGACCCAGTCATGCCCAGTCATAGAGGCCCTACTCCTGCACCAGCCCCCAAAGAAAAAGGAAATCAGAACTGGGTGTGGTGGCACACACACCTGAAATCCTTGCCATTCAATAAGGTCACAAGTTGGAGGACAGCACGGGCAAGTTTGTGAGAATCCATCTCAAGATAAGAGGGCTGGGGTATCGTTCAGTGAAAGAGTACTTGTCTAGTATGTTCAAGACCAAAAACAGGGTTTAGACTGGGGATGAGGATGTAGCTCAGTTGTTAGAATGCCCAAGGCCCTGGTTTTAAAACCTAGCACCTCATAAAGATTAGCTGGGAGTGCACCTTTTTTTTTTTTTTTTTTTTTTTGAGTCAAAATCTCCTTCTTATCGCAGGCTAGTCTCACAGCAACATTCCTGCCTCAGCCCTAAAATGCCAGGGTAACAGACTACACCACCACTCCCACCTACACGTTCTATGATATTGGGGGATCAAAACTAGGACTTTGTACATGCTAAGCAAGCACTCCAACCACTGAGCTATGCTACCAGTCCTCAAATGGAATTTATTTATATTTTGGGGCCGGGGTCTTACTTTGTAGTCTAGGCTGGTCCTGAATTCACAATGTAGCCCAGGATGGCCTCAAACTCACAGCAATCCTCCGGCTCAGCCTCCTAAAGGCTGAGATTACAGTTGTGAACTACCATGCCTGGCTTATGTGGTGTTGGGGAATTGAATCCAGGGCCTTGACCCTGCTAGGCAAGTGCTGTAACCACTGAGTACACATTAACCCTAGCACCTCAAAAATATTCTTTATTTGAGACAGGGTCTCGTTTGTAGTCCAGGCTGGTTCTGAACCCACTATGCAGCCCAGGCTGGCCTTGTACTCAGGACAGTCCACCTGCCTCAGCCTGCCTTAGCCTCCCAAATGCTGGGATTACAGGCATGTGACAGCACGCCTAGTCTATATGGTGCTGGGGAATTGAACTCGGGTACTTCGCGCAGGCATAGCACTTGCTAGGCAAGCACTTTAACCACTAAGCCATTAAGTGGGTTTTAATTAAAGAAAAACAAGTCACTGAGCACAGTGGCACAGACTTGTAATCCTAGCACTCTGGAAGGCTGAAGCAGAGGACCATAAACTGTAGTTCCAGCCTGGGCAACTGAGCAAACTCTGTCTCAAAAAAACTAAAAACTGGGCTGGGGATGTAGCTTGGCATGAAGGTCCCAGTAACAAGGGACGCCAGCAAGCCAGCCAGGGAGGTGGAGAGAGTGAGGGAGGGCGGAGACGTCTGGCACCTCCCTCTCACCATGCAGTGGGCCTCACCTTCTCACTCTGGCTCAGCTTCAGTTCCAGCCACTACAGAGGAGACCCCTGCCCTCCCCTCCCTGTGCCTGTGCCCCAATTCCTGTCCTTTCGTGACTCTAGCTCATCTACCACGGAGTGTGGATTTTCTCTTTCTGGGCTGTTTCTCACAGCTTTTTTGGTGCTAATATAATTATTTTTGACACAGACATTAAAACATTTTTATTTCTAAAGCCTTTAGGTTATTAGTAAAGACTTTGCTTTACTCAGGAGATAGACATTACCAGTTACCATCAAAATCAATGAAAGAAAAGTGATTTAAAGCAAAAATGACAATATAAGGATTATTTCAATAATCACAGATATCAAAGAACTAGAGAAGTTGAAATTTCAATGTCAATCACATACTGAAATTATTCTTGTCATATTTTAAAAGAGGGCTAGAGGAATGGCAGTGGTTAAATTGCTTGCCTAACAAGTTCAATGCCGGGGTTTGATTCCCCAGGACCACATAAATTGGTCATGGTGGTGCACACTTGTAATCCCTGCACTCAGGAGGCTGAGGCAGGAGGATTGCCAGGAGTCTAAGGCTAGAAATAAATAGATAAGATAAAACACTCTTAAAGAGTACAAAGAACAGAAGATATACTCTTTTGGGAGGGGGATGAGATACAGGCTCTTGTTCTATAGTCCACGCTGGTCGTGAACTCACTACAAAGACCAAGCTGGCCTTGGACTCAGGACAATTCTCCTGACTCAGCCCCAAGTGAATTATAGGCATGCACCACCACACCCAGCTTTACGATGTGCTGAAGAATCTAACTCAGGGCCTTAACCACAGTACCATTCCATCAGCCCCAAAAATATGCTTACCCTCAGAATCCTAGGTGTGCTGTAATGAGACATACTAAGGGCTTCCATTTCTTCACACTGTTCTAACTTCATCCTTCTGGTACACTGAACAGCCTGATTCACCAGAAATGCTGCAAATGATAACATTCCCAAAGGAAAAAATAGGAAGGAAAAGAAAGGGTTTAACTAACTGTCCAGTGGTAACTGAAAAGAAATGATCATCTAAGTAAACTGCAAAACAAGTAACAACATGGGTGGGCAATCTGTTTGAATGAGAGTTTAAGACTTATTTTTTAACTAGGTATTAAGTGCACAAAGTTCAAAACTGAAAAAACAACAAAAGATACTGGGCATAGGTTCTCTACTCCAGTCCTGCCTGAACCCACCTCCAGCCTACCCAGTGGCACCAGCATGAAGTCTGTGGGGTATCTTTCTGGAAACAGTCTATGCAAATAGACAATACATATATAAAATCATTTTTTCTACTTTGCAAACAAATGCATAAGTATACTATTCTGCCCCTTGTTTCTTCTACTGAACAATCAATATAGCTGGAAGATGAGCCTGTCTCTCAGTACATGCAGATCATCCTCCTCCTCTTCAGGGATAATTAGTGTTCTACTATAGCGTGGCACAAATACCCCACCAGTTCCCTACTACGGGACAGCTACGCTTTCCCCATCTTTGCTATCACGAACAACACTGCCGTCTCTTATTTTCCATGTGGGCCAGCATTCCTGCACCATCAATTCCTTGAGGTTTAAGAGCTGAAAGGGCACATTCATTTGACATTCCAAAAGACATGTTCAACTGCCTTTCACAGGGGTGCTACCAATTTCTGGGCACACCAGCTGCACTGGTGAATGCCAACTCGCTCACACTTCAAATGCTGTGTGCTGTCAATCTTACAGGTGAAAACAGCATCATCTGTTTGCTTCTACTTTGCCTGTTCTCAGCACGAGCAAGGGTGTCTTGTCATCAGAACACTCTGCCCTCTCGTCCATTGCTTAGCTTGCTACGAGGCTCAGGCCCGTCCATGGTTTCTCTGATGCTCCTGACATGAGCAGCAGGTCTTTTGGGCAGGTAGCACAGTGCAGCACGGCCGGGGGCTGGCTGCACAGCTCTGTTCCCAGTCAGCTACCTCCTGAGTGAGGCTGGGGCAAAACCCCTCTGCCTCTCGACTTGCTCATCTAAGAAATGAAGATTCAAACTTCATCTCAACTGGAAACCACACATCAGTGAGTTAGATACCCAGCAGACAGGGAGTGCCTAACGTCAGCTGCTGACCACCCTGCGACCTTCCCAACAACTAACACGTTAAAACGGCTGCAGTGGCAAGCTGGGTATCACCAGTAGTGCTCACACAGGAAATGGGTGTCAGCTAAAAGGCGTCCTGCACTGGGTGGGGCCCTGAGCTCCAAAACCTTTCAGGCCTCTTCAACCCAAAGATTCTGTTTCTAGTTATGAATCTGTTTACTTACGACTAGTGTAAATATAAACTAGCAGCAGCAAAATCTCTTCCGACAAAGACCAGCCATCGCTCTCTTACCTGCAGGGTTGCTGTCTGCACAAAGAGATGACATCAGAGGCGAAGGCAGTCTCAGAAATGAACGTGAAGACCCATTTGAGGCCTGCAGAGGAACCCCATACTGCAAACACAGCAACCAACAGTGGTTATGGTGTTGTTAAGGCTTTTGCTCCACTTACTTGGGGACTGACTAGGTGCCAAGCAGCACTGCAGGTGTCAAGGACACTGGTGTACAAAAGCCACACACAGTCCTTGCCCACCTGGAACTGATACTGGTTGTCCCACTCCCTTCCACTATGGTACTGGGGACTGGCTGAGCTACAGGCCCCGATCACTTTCATTTTGGAGACATGCTGAGAAAGCACTTTAACCACTTGCAATTCTGCCGCACTCTCCCAAGGCACCAGAACGACAGCCTGTACACGGGGCTGGCTCAGCAGTCTCAAAATGTGGCTACAACAGCTACACCTGGGATTGGACTTCCCATCTTTCCTGTAACTTGCTTCCTCAGACATATCAAATCTTTCCTCTTGCTTCACTGGCTACGGTTTCTTTTTCTGTGTGCCTGTGTGTATACTTCTCGTACTTGGATCAGAGCCCATGGCCTTCACATTGAGCTATATATAGCCCCACCCCATTCTATTTTTGATTTTGAGACAAGGTCTTAGTGACTCGCAGTTCTGCCCAGGCTGGGTGTCAATCTCTTTATCAGGGTTTTAAATTCTGATCCATTTGACCAAGCTAACCTATTTATAGAAACACACTCTAAGGATTCAATAAGACAAGTATAAAAGGCATATGTATATACTGGAATGTTCATTATTTCTATCAGCAAAACCTGGAAATACATGTCTACTGAAATGGAAAAGGTGTGGACTGGGAGTATGGCCCAGTGGTATAGCACCTGCCTTGCCCGCACGAGGCCCTGGGTTCCATTTGCAGCACCACAAGAGTGGGATGGCTGAAATACATACACTGATAGGGATACTTTCTCGAGCCTACACTTTTCTCATCAGGTAAAGATAACAAAAATGTGTCCCTCCAGGTTATATTAGGTAATGTCTTTAAAGTTCTACACATTGCCTGGCATGTAGAAATGCCAAGATATGGTAAAAGTTATGACATGGGAAGATGCACACGATTATTGAAAAAGAATTTTCAAGAATAAGATGGACAACCACAAATCCTACTTCTATTATAGGTATATTTTAAAGATGCATTTAAAAATCAAGAAGAATACACAGCAGTATTTCATAGTGATTTTCAGGATGCATTCTTTTTCTTTCTTGGTGCTGGGGATTGAACCCAGAACCTCACACATGCTCAGCTGTTGAGAGAAGTATAATGGAGAAAAGGGACCTTTCAAGTCTTCCTCAGGTACCTCTACACTCTCCACACTTCCTTCCTTTATTTATTTATTTGTTGAGGCACAGTCTTGCTCTGTAGTCCATGCTGGTCCTTACTTCACTATGTAGCTCATGCTGACTTCATCTCACAGCAATCCTCCTACCTCAGCCTCCTGAGTGCTGGTATTAAAGGTATGCATCACCACACCTGGCTTATCTGGTGCTGGGGAATCGAACCCAGGGCTTTATAGATGCTAGGAAAGCACTTTAACCACTGAGCTACACTCCTTGCCCCTACATTTCTAACTTTTTCTTTTTTCTTTTTCTTTTTTTTTTTTTTTTGAGACAGGTTCTTGCTCTGTAACACAGGCTGGTCCTGAACTCACTACGGAGCCCAGGTTGGCCTTGGACTCAGGGCAACCATGCTGCCTCAGCCTCCCGAGTACTGGGATTATAGGCATACACCACCACACCTGGCTGACGTGGCATTGGGGAATTGAGCCCAGGTACTTAGCACTTGACTTAGCACTGGCTAGGCGAGCACTTTAACCACTGAGCTATTCCTCCAGCACCATTTCTAACTTAACTAGAACTTCTGGGCAAGAATGCAGCTGAATAATGGAACTGCACAATGTGTCCTCGTGGATTCACTTAAAAAGTTGAGATTATAATTAAAAATTGTCTGGTGACCTTAGCTACATAAGGGAGGAATGCCCCAGTAACTGAAAGGAGGCCAGAGGAAGGTGAGAAAGCCATAGACACATAAGAAGTGGAACGACAGCCCAGAAAGGCCTTCCAGGCTGTGAGGGGCCCTGAACCACTGGCATCTGCAGATGGAGGAAAGCCTAGAGCTGGGAGCCTCAGACTGAGGTACGAACAGATTCAGGAGACCTGAGAATTGACAGCTGCTACTATTAGGCACGACTCCAAAATCATAAATAAGCAAAGTAGCTGGATACAACAGCTGACGGATGATTCAAAGAGAACCAATGTCAGAACTACGGGAATGGGAGAAAGAGTGGAAGATAGCACCAAAGATATAAAGAATATATTCACTGAAATCATGCAAAATATTTCCTGAATCTAGAAAAAGAAAATATTCAGACATAAAAATCTTGTAGAGCCTCAATCAGAAAAGAACTGAGCTCCAAAACCTCAGAAATTCATAACCAAAACCTCAGAAATTCAACATAAAGAGAGAATATTAAAAGCATTAAGTGAAAAACAGACATTATTTTACCATGGTAAACCTATTAGAATTGCAGTTTCTCAATGCAAACTTTAAAGGCTAGGAGAGCCTGAAGCAAAGTCTTTCAAGCTTTAAAAGAAAGCAAGTGTCAACCCAGGTTGTTGTATCCAGCAAAATTATCTTTGAAAAGTGAAGGGGAAGCAAAAATTTTTCATAAGCAAGAAACTCTAAAGAAATGTGTGATCATTAGACCAGCACTGCAGAAAATACCTGAAGAAATCTTAAGGAGAGACAAGCAGCACTGAAGAATATGAAGGAAAGGAAACATATAAAGAGAAAGTAAAACAAACAAACAAACAAAAATCAACACTACAAGAACACACAATGACAGGATTCAGTAAAAATCTTACAATACATACTCCCAGTGCTAATGGTCTTTTCAATCAAAAGACAAACTGGCAGAGTGGATCAAAAAACAAAACCCAACCATTTGTTGTCACCCAGACATATGTCACCCACATAACACATGGTCTGAAGGTACAAGGCTGGAAATACATGCTACTGAAACATGGTTACAATTATAAACACACAACACAAACTACTGGACGTGA
This sequence comes from Ctenodactylus gundi, assembly GCA_004027205.1. Lineage (NCBI taxonomy): Eukaryota > Metazoa > Chordata > Mammalia > Rodentia > Ctenodactylidae > Ctenodactylus > Ctenodactylus gundi. The sequence continues at coordinate 242,634 of PVKB01000478.1, read as the reverse complement.
AGGGCCAAACAGGGCCCAGTGTGATCCTATTAGGGGACTTCAATAATCCACTTTCACATACAGGCAGGTCAACTGGACAAAAAAACAATACAGAAACATCAGAGCTAAATCACACCATGGAGCAAATGAACAGATATCAACAGACAGAATACACTGTTTTCTCAGCACTACATGAAACTTTTTCCAAAACAGACCATATACTTAGACATAAGACAACCTTAAATAAATACAAAAGAATCAAAATCGTTCTTTGTATACTTTCAGATCAAAGCACAATAAAACTAGATATCAACAGCAAAGGCAACTACAGAGCGTAATCAAATACATGGAGAATAAATAAAACATTATTGAACAAGCAATGGATCACACAAGAAATTAAGAACTTCCTAAAGTCAAATGACAATGGAAGCACATCATACCAAAATCTGTGGGACACAATGAAAGCAATAACAACACAGAAGTTTATAGCAATGAGTGCACCTATGAAAAAAATACAATCTCAAATTAACAATCTAATGATGCAGCTTAATGTCAAAACAGGAAGAAGACAAATCCAAAAGTAATACAAGGAAAGAAATTTTAAGAATCAGAGCAGAAATTAACAAAACTGAAACTAAAAACAGAAAAGGTCAATGCATCAGAGTTTGTTCTTCGAAAGGATAATATTGATAAACCACTTGCCAAACTCACCAAAAGAAAAAATTCACATTAATGAAACTAGAAATAAAAAAGAATCACAACAGACACTGTTGCAATCCAGAGAATTGTAAGAAACTTTTTTGAAAAACTGTATTCCCACAAATTCACAAACAGAAGAACTGGATAAATTCCTTGACGCATATGATACACCAAAGTTGAGCCAAGAAGATACAGAAACCCTGAACAGAGCAGAAAAAACAGGGATGAAATTGAAGCAGTACTAAAGGATCTACCAACAAAGAAAAGCCCAGGATCTGATGAAGTCACTCAAGAATTTTATCAGAACTTCGGTGAAGAGTTAGTGCCAGCGCTCCCTAAACTCTTTCATGCAACTGAAAGAGGCAATACTGTCCAACTCCTTCCTGGAGGTAATTATCATCTTGATTCCCAAACCAGATAAAGACCCAACAAAGGAAGAAAACTATAGGACAATTTCCTTAAAGTACATATATGCAAAAATCCTTACTAAAATAATTGCAGGGCTGGAGGAATGGCTCAGCAGTTAAAATGCTTGCCTAGCAAGCTCAAGTCCCTGAGTTGGATTCCCCAGCACCACAAAAGCTGGATGTGGTGGTGCACACCTGTAATCCCAGCACTTGGGAGGCTGAGGCTGCATAACTGCTGTGAGTTCAAGGGCAGTCCAAGAGTGAGTTCCCCAGCATCAGCTTATGTGGTACTAAGGAACCAAACTTACAGCCTTGTGCCTGCTGGGCAAGCACTCTAAGTACTGTGCTATTCCTCCAGCCCCCATACACTACATTTTAAAGGTTCACTTATGGATACATATAAAATAGCATACATCTTCCTAAGGTCTGTGAAACTCAGTGCAATTACGGGGCAAGACAAGCATCCGCACACCGACTACTCTCAGCCGCATGTCTCAAGCATTTTGCTCCATCTTTTATGTTGAGAACAAAGAGTTCTACAGAGACAAAATATAAGCTTTCCACAGAAAAAACAACCTTCAATCCGATGCTCAGAATTTAAGTATCCAATTGTAATTTTCAAAATTTTGAGTTAGAAATAAGAACATTAAGATTTTTAGTTTATAATATTAATTCTAAGTCTAAGAAAAGCCAGCTGTGCTGTCAACATACTGAAAATTAACTCACAAGGACAGTGTGTTAGTGATAGAGTAGACTCAGGCAAGTTTTGGCTCACCTCATATCTGGTAGCATACGGAGGATCCAATGTGGCCAGGAAAGAAACATCTGATTCTGCATCTGATTTAAAACCACCAGATGTTTTCGCCAATCTATCAAAATTGTTTTCATCAGGCACTTCTGGATTAATATAGGATAACGCAGGTTTATCTGTTTTTATAAAAAGAACTTTAAATCAGCATAAAGAAGCACTTCTTAATTTTATTTTAGTTTTTTTTTTTTTTTTTGAGACAGGGTCTTGCTCTGTAGTCTAGGCTGATTCTGAACTCACTAAGGAGACTAGGTTAACCTCGAACTACTGGCAATCCTCTCACTCAGCCTCCCGAGTGCTGGGATTACAGGCTTACAGGTGACATGCGCCACCACACTTGGCTAATAAAGTGCTGGGTAATCAAACCCTGGGTCGTGAGCTTGCTAGGCAGATGCTTTAACCGCTGAGCTATTCCTGTATTCCAGAAACAGTTTTTATTAGCATTAAAGCTGATGGGGAAAAAAACAGACTTTGTGCATATTCACTTTTCAGAGGATTTCTAAAGGCTTGTTAAATAAGCAGAATCCCTACACTGAGACTCTGGACAGTGGGGAAGACACAGGTTCTCACATCGCCTGGTAAAGAGCACAACACAAACCAAGAGCCCACTGCTGGCTTCAGCTCAGGGACAGCCCTGCCTGCCACTTCACCTAAAGGAGAAGCTCCCCCAGGTCACCACTGGAATGATCAATTCCTACTTGTACTCTCATGCGGGCACTTTCAAAACCTGGAGAAAAGGCGCTGTGCACAGAGTAAAGGAGAGAGTGGAAGCAGCTGGCAAGTCCATTGGGCTGCGAGGTGGAAGAAACTACAGAGGACACTGGTCAGCAGTTGTCACTTTAGATAAAAAAATAACAAGGCATTCACCTCAGTTTTCAATACAACAGCTCAAAACCAAAACAAATTCCAAAAAGATAACACAGTTTCACTGACAAAACTGTAATGTATCTGATACTTGAGAACATTTTACATTTGCAAGTACTTGGGATTGAGACATTTACTTGAGCTAAATGCCCAGATAAAAATAAAGATCCTGTTTTCATGCAAATATGCTTAGTAAAAATAAAAAAGAAAAAGGAAATGGAAACCACAGGTAATATTCAAAGTTGAACGTAACTTTCAACCATGACACTAGGAGGAAACAAAAAACTGTGTGTGCGTGCGTGTGTGTATATATGTGTATATATATATATATATACACACACACACACACACATATATATATATATATATACATACACACACACACACATATATATATATATACATACACACACACACACACACACACACATCTGGATTCCACACAGTATAAGCACCTTTGAAATAAAGGGTAAAAAGTAAAAGGCAACTACACAAGCACACTGCTTTTAAAGAAAACGTGTGCCACGTGTCTGTAAAGTTACTTTTGGTTATCTGTAAAATGACTTCAGGAGACATATATGTTGTGATAAAAAATATAGTGAACATGTGAGTTTTTCACAACTATTATAGTAAAATAAATATTTCCAGTAACCCCCTCACTCTGGACACACTTATCCCACTGCTCCTGCCACTTTCTGAAGCCGTTCTGGAAGTCCTTGATCATGCTTCTTTCTACTTGTACTGTCACGGCTGCCTCAATTTACTAAATTGATTCACAGTAATTCTGACTTCGGGGAAGAGCCAGAAGCCTCACAGGGCCAAACGCAGTGAGTGAGGCGGGTGAGGACACGTCATCGTGCTTTCTGTGCCTGCTCTTCCTTGGACAGCACACGACAGCAGCCTTTACCATGTATTTTATTGTGCCCCATAAAGACCCTCACAAAAGGGGACTTCCAGAGCTGCTTCACAAAGCTGCAAGAATAATGCAAAAGTGTGTCTGAGTGAAGGGGACGATTTTGAGGGGGGATTAACTGCAATGTGGCATATCCCCATCTCTTGGGAGTAGGGGGATTGAACCCAAGACCTTCACATTGAGCTACATTTCCAGCACATTTTTTCAAAAAATTTATGTTGGGAAAGGGTCTAAGTTGCTAAGTTGCCCCAGTTGTACTCAAAACTGTGATCCTCCATTCTCAGCCTTCTAGAGCACTCAGATTACTGCCCTGTACTACCAGGCTCAACTTACAATTTTTTTTTACTTTAACAGTCACTGCATATTTTCATCACTCCTTATACATTTATAGCCAAGACATGAAACGACTGCTCTAAATCTAACTGAATAGACTTTTTCTCCATAAAATAGCCTTTTAAAAAACTTTCCAGAGTTTCAAAATACATATCAACATCAAATACTTACAATTTGAAATATGAATGCAGAAAACAGATGGGTTGATCAGGTCAACAAGTTTAAACACCCTTTGAGGTGGGTTTGCTGTAGTATTCAATGAATAGGTAGCTGTTTTTCTACTGCAAAACTGGCTATCACCACTGAAAATTAAACAATATAAAGTTTTAAGACATGCATACAATCTTAGCAATTTTCGAGGGGGATGGGGAAGACTGGGTCTCACTCTGCAGTCCAGTCTGGTCCTGAACTCAGTGATTCCAAACACATGACAATCTTTCTGCCTTATCCTCTGAGGGCTGGAATTACAGATACATGCCACCACACCCAACTTATGTGGTGCTGGGGAATCAAACTCACAGCCTTGTACATGCTATGCAAGCACACAAACCACTGTTCTATTGCTCTAACCCAGCAAAATTATTTTTAAATTGTCAGATGCTTGTAATACTTGCAGGGTACTTCTGAAAGCTTATTAGAATTGAATCCACTTTTACTTATTTTATTCAGTGTTAAAATGTTTGACATCTGAAACTTTTTCCTCTAATGGAAAAATAACTAAGACAAGTGTAATAACCTTTAAGGAAATCTCAAGTACCAACTATAGATCAGAGTATAATTTTGATGTAAATGGACCTTGTAAACACTGAAAGCATCTATTATACACAATTTTATAGAACTTAAGGTTGTTCATAGAACCCAGAATAGAACTAAAACTCCTTGTCTTTAGGACAGAGCTGACTCCAAACGTTTACAAAAATGAGAAAATGCCAATTCATCTGGGAGATCTGTGGCATAGTAGTTATGGTATAATTAAGGATCTATCAATCCCAGACTGAAAAACCATAATCAATTTCAAACAGATACAGACAAGGTATAAAGATAGTTATGACAAAAACAGCATCATATTCTACATACTGCTTTAATCATTTTTTAATTACTACATACTACTACTGGGCTGGAGAAATGGCAAAGTGGTCAAAGCACTTGCCCAGGAAGTGCAAGGTCCTGAGTTCAATTCCTCAGCACCACAAAAGCCAGCCATGGTGGCACATGCCTGTAATCCCAGCACTCAGGAGGCTGAGGCAGGAAGACTGCCATGAGTTCAAGGCTAGTCTGGGCTACATAGTAAGTTCAGGATCAGCCTGGACTACACATCAAGACCAGGTCTCAAAACAAAATAAAACATACTTAATACTTACCCTGCTATCAAACATGCCTTTGCAGTACTGTACTAAATGGCTCAGGATATACCAGCTTCTGAATACATCTCAACTTGGTTAACCGATACTCTACTGTTGGGTAGGCTGTTTCTAACTTTCCCTAACTATATATTAAGCTATGACGACATCCTTGTACATATATTGTTACAGATGTCTCTTACAGTACATTCCTGGAAGAGCGATTACTAAGTCAGCAGGTATACCACTTAAGGCTTCTGTGACACAACCAAATTGCCCTCCAGAAAAGTACAATGTCAGTTCTCACCAAACCATGGGAACGTGTGCCTATTTCGTTCTCTTCTTGCCAAGACTGTATATCATCATTTTTTTACTGTGCCCTAAAGTATGGTTAGGAGTCAAACAGAGGTGATGGGAAACCAGCCCAAGCATGAGGACAGCTCTGGCCAAAGACATGTAATGAATGGTCTTGAAGAAACTCAAGTGCTAAACTCGGCTGGAGTGAAGGATTCAAGATGAGAACTACTAGGAAACAGGATATGAACCCAAGCTAAAGCATCTCTAGATAATAAAACCTTTTAAAGGTTTTTTAGCAAAATGAACAACAGCATGGCATGAGCTCACAAAACGGAAGGCAGCACAGGAACAGACAAAGGCAAAGGCTGTGGTGTGGGAAGACTCAACGGAGCAGGGCTTCTGACTCCCCCTGCAGACGGTCAGCTAATCGGTGCTGGGCTGCATCTCAGCTGCGACACTTCTCTCTAGTCCCACTGTCAGAGCTCTGAGGAGGCGAGAAAGTCTTCTCTAGCCTGAGTTCTCCCAGGAGGTTGGGAACAGAAACTGCCACCCACCTTTGGTCTCCCTCAACAGCAAGCTCTTTGCAGGTGGGTCACCCAAACTTGTCTCCACATCCCAGGCGCTGGCATATAGGAGGTGCTCAAGAAAGGTATGGTGAGGGTGAAGACTGCTAAGTGGCACACAGAGAAGTCCCAAACCCCCATGGTTCAGGGCCTTCAGGTTTCTGATTAGTATGTCTGAAAGACTGACAGTAAATGTCAAAAAGGAATACAAAGAAGCAGCGGTAGAAAGGAAAAATCTATTCATCCAGTAGACTTTTTTTTCCTCCCCCTTCAGCGCTGGAGAATGAACCTAGGGATCGACGCCAGGTAGGCAAGCATTCTACACCCCAGCCCAGTCAACTCACTAGAGGTTCAACTAAATGCAGGAGCTATTCTGGGCACTGGTGACCCTGAAAGAAGTATTTTCCTTTCACTCATGCAGTTTCCATCTAATAGAAAAACCAGATATTAAATGAGAAAGCTTACCAATAAATTTATGTTATTACATAATATGATTAGAGGTTGATTAACAAAGGTTTAAAAGCAAACCTTTTAGCTGGGCCTCGTGGTACAGCCCTATATTTCCAGCACTCTGGGAACTGAGGTATGAGGATTCCAAGTTGGAATCTAGCCTGGGAAAATTAGCAAGACCCTGTCTCAAAAATCAAAAATATTAGTTTGCCAGAAAAGATGTATTTTTTCTATTTTCTAACCCCAAAGTTTATATACAGAAAAAAAGACCAATCGATGACATAATGCCCACTTGACCCTAACTTTTTATCATTTTTCAATGAGCTTCAAAATTCCTCAAAGGAGGACATGTCTTTATCAGTTAAAATAACAAAAAGGTGTTGATTCACAGCCTCATCTGGATGAACATTATACCACACAAGGAGTATCAAGGACAGCAAAACAAGTGGAAGTCTGATGGTGCAAGGTCAGGCGGATATGGCAGGGGTGGCAGCTACATCCCACCCAAGTTCCAGTAATTTTGATGGGTGATCAAACTTGTGTTTGCTCTTACAGTGTTGTCATGGAACATAATTCCTTGAGGATTAAAAAACTCTGAATGTTTCTTGATGACAGATTAATTCAAAGTGTCCAACTCCTGACAGTACACACTCAGATTGATTGGTTCCTTGGTAGAAGCTTGAAAAAAAAAATGGCGCTATTAAAATCCCACCTCACTGACAAGTGTAACCTTCCTCTGATGAATGTCAGGTTTCAGTGTTGTCCGAGGCAACTTATCACTTGATCAAGACCAAGACCATGTGCACACCACACTGCTGTAAACAATCCACTTCTCAGCACTAGTTATCAGTCACTTCAAAAAGGATCATTTCCTGGGGCTGGAGGAATGGCTCAGCGGGTAAAGCGCTTGCCTAACAAGCGCTAAGTTTCCTAGCACCACATAAGCTGGGAGTGGTGGTGCATGCCTGTAATCCCAGCACTCGGGAGGCTGAGACAGGAGGATTGCTTGGACTTCAGTCCAAGGCCAGCCTGGCTCTGAAGTGAGTTCAGGACCAGCCTGGACCACAGAGAGAGACACTGTCTTAAAAAAAAAAAAAAAAAGATCATTTCCTCACATTTAATGAGTGTATCACAGATTTTTATATGTACAATCAAATTCTTTGAGTTCATGAAGAACCCAAACATTGAGCTTACTTATATGTCCCAGTTTCTTTAGGTGGTTCTGAATGTCTGAACGGTGGATGTTCAATTTTTCTGTAATCTCTGTGTCATGTAACAAAGGTTTGACTTGGTCAATGCCTTTATTTTATCATCATCAACTTTGGTGGCCCTCCCTGAACAAGGAACATCATTGAGAACAAAATGATCAGGACAGTAGGGAGGGAGGAAAAAATGAGCAGGACAGAACTCTGTGAACCACTGTTGACCCAAATGTTCTTCTAGAGCATTTCTACCGTAAACTGTACCCATCTTTTCATAAGCTTGACACACACTCTTCCCTGTATGAAATCATACCAGTAAAATGTGGCAAAAATGTTGAGTTTGGTCTTCCATATTCAACTTGCAAAAATCTCCAAAACTCAATCAAATCACAACTCTTTTTAGAATGAATCTAGAACTATGAGCTGTCAAATTGCATAAACAACTACACAGGTGTAAATGACTGATACTTCCAAAAATGAACACTATCTATTCAAAAAGTGTATAACTTTTCCAACAACCCAAGAAAAATTAAACCAGACATGGTGGCACACACACATTATAATCATAGTATTTAGAAGGCTGAAGCAGAAGGATTGTGAATTCGAGACTAGCCTGGACTACACAGTAAGTTCAGAACCAGCCTCACTATAGAGTGAGACCCTGTCACAAAAAATAAAAAATACCCTACCACCCAACTACAAAAAAGGCATATCATTATGAACTGTAACTTACAGAATGAGAACTCTCAATTAGGATTATGAAGTTGTAACAGCCATGCACTAGACCTCTAAAGATTAAAATATTTACTATCTGTCCATCTACGGAGAAAGTTTGTTGGCCCCTCTTTTAAATACTATAGTCTCTATCTAAAATTATCATACTGGCTATTTTTTAAAAATGACATCCTAACAAATGGTCTCAAGTTGCAGCAAATATTTCACTCTCAGGCCTCTGTGCTTACCAAAGGAGAAAAACACAATGATTTTTAACAAAGACTGACCCATGTTATAATCCAGGTAATCAGAAAATTCATCTGACAAGAATATTCCTTTCTCCAGGATTTTTAAAAACAGTATTAGAAATAGACTCAGTTTCCTACTAGGTCAATAAAATCAGTTCAAGGGGAAAGATACTGGGCTTCCAAAAAAGGATTCAACCTATCAAGGAAGTATCAATTGCTAAAACATACTATGAGGCTAAATTTAATTAGCTGTCTTTCGAATAGCAAGTTGGTCCTATCCTGAATAAATGAATATTTTGGAAGTGCTTTTATTTTTTCAAAAAGTTCTAAAGCCTGACATACGAGAACTATCCATTCACAGCAGATTCTCAACTCTATAATCCACTGGTAATGTTATTTCCCATTGTTCTATACAATGTGAACCATGAGAATTCCTGGTAGATTTACATATCAAAAAAGTAGAAACAAAGCATTTTTGTCTGCTTTTTGTTGTTACAGGTACCACGCTCACAACAGAAGATGTAAAATTAAACTGTGGAATCTTAAGACCCTCCGCCTTCACCTAGGCATATGTGGGACTGATACAAAAAATATGACACAAGATCCATTTGCAACTCAAATGGAAATACAATTCCATCTCCAAATACTACCTCCATCTACTCTAATCAACACACTCTTCTCTTCTGCCTGCGCTATCACCTGACTGGATGCAAATACCGGGCAGCTACTGTTTTACATATTGTTTTGCTAGGATGGCTTCTGAACCACGCAAAACACAGGAAACCAGGTTTGGGTTTTTCAGCCTGGGGCACTTTTCACTTAGTGTCCTCAAATTTTATCAACCTGATCAAATTTTATCACGTCATGTACTTACGTGACAACTGGAATGGAGCAGGCAGAGAAGACACTGAAATCCACGGAGCTGCAGTCAGGGTCACAACAGCAGTTGACATCACACTGTGCTGCGGACAAGTCACAGACACACAGAGCAGCAACTAAAGAAAGAAGAGGGAAGGACTCAGGGCACTACAACCAGCAGGTGGTGACTGCCCCCTGCAACCACAGGTGCTACTAATCAACTTTACACAAAAGGTCCACTTCATTTTTCTATTGTACTTAGAGGAAATTTGTGAAGTAAAAGTCAATTTGAGCACTTCACCTCAGAGGCTTCTCCAAGGTGGCTAAATCACCTGACGCACTTGGAAAGGTCTGTTTATACCCCAGCTACCAGGACGGATTTGCAAAGGTGAATATGAAGTCTGAAAAACCAGTTTTCAAAAGTTTTCAGGTGATAGTTATACTTGACATGTTTAAGAACCAACATATCAAAAAAAAAAAAAAAAACCAGCACATGTAACCACTTTCCTGACCACATGAGCACTGAGTTCAGCTGCAGACTCCTAAGTCCATCCTCTTAAGATAGAATTTGGACAAAGAGCCTACTTGAGGTCTCCAGAAGGGATCAGGTCCCTCTCCACACATATAATCTACACCTTTCAAGTTGAAGTCACATTCATATGTTCTTAGCCAAGAATCAGACTGAAAATATCTTTAGTAATTTAGACAACAGAACATAGAAGGCACAAATTTCCACTTAGCAACATTTAATTAATAATAATTATTTAGATTTTTTAATTACTCCATTTTCATCTCCATTTTTAATGGACGTAGAACTTAGGTGAAAAGACTACCCCTGCCAAAAATATCAATAAATTTCAGGCACTGAACATATAACTATGTTTTGTTCCAATTTATCACTGATTAAACTTCCCAGCTGAACCTGGTGACCCAGTTCTATGTCCCAGCACTCCAGGAGGCTGAGGCAGAAGAATCCCAACTTTGAGCCCAGCCTGCGCAACTTAATGACTTAGCAAGACTGTCTCTAAATCAAAACCAAAAACCTCATCTGGGGATGTAGCACAGCATGAAGGACCCGAGTTCCATTCCCAGCACTGCATGCATGAATAAGTAAATAAAATAAACTTCCCCACTAATTTTTTTGCTCCTTGCAAAAAACAGCAGATTGAGCACAAGCACACTGACTTCATGATAGAGATTAGTGCTGGGAGAGAAGCAATTAATGGAACAAAATAAGGGCTTCAATTATATACTATTATGTTCTGCTTTATTTTTTTCAGAAAAAGATCTCAAGCCCCCCAAAAAAGATCTCAAGCAAATGCTAACAGAGGGCTCACAATACATCACTTGTATGTATAAGTTACTTCATGATAAAAATGAGCTTCAGAAATATGCAGCCAAAAAAAGGTATAACATACTCCAGGGAAGAGTGAAGGGAAGGTTTTACCAGTCACCACACAACGCCTCCTTACAAACGTTTCTCCTGGAAGGTTATGCCACTACTCTCCCGACCAAGACTCCTGTACGTGCTTAGGAAGAAGAATCACACAACTTATGCATGCTAGTGTGAACAAGAAAAACATGTTTAAAATCACAACCTTCATTCGTTTTCAAAGCTTCAAAACCTTTGCATGTAGCTACAAACTAAGAAAAAATATCTCTCCCTATCCAAGATGTGCATGCACGTAACCATCCAGCAAGCGTCTGTTGCACACTCACTGGATCCAAGGAGCCTCAGCTGCTTATCCGCCTGTCTGGCTTGGAGAGCACGGCAGAAGATGAGCAGTTCTCACTCGTCTCTTCATCTGCACTGCCAGGAACCCACCCAGGAAGATGCCATCCCATTCTCCAGAGTCGGCTCCAACACCTCCAGCTGTGTATCCTAAAATCAGGCCATTCACCTACCCCAAAAATGCGAATGGTGACCAGGCCTGTGAGAAGTAAGACCTACCACAGGTGAAATGCCTCACCCAGTGCCCACCACACAGTAGGCATAATAAATGAGGTATTACTGTAACAGGTCTAAAGAAGTCTTACAAAAAGGAAGAAAAAAATATTACAGGGCTGGAGGAATACCACAGCGGTGTTAGGCAAGCACAAGGCCATGAGTTCAATTCCCAGCACAACATACATAAGCCAGGTATGGTGGCACACGCCTGTAATCCCAGCACTTGTGAGACTGAGGCAGGAGGATTGCCATGAGTCTGAAGCCAGCCTGGACAAAAGAGCGAAACCTTTGTCAAAAATAAAGTATAAATTGACCACTCATATTGGAAAATTAGCCTTGAATATAAGCCCTACTAATGATTCTTCAAGATAGCTTTGTTTTGTTGTGGTTTTTTTTTTTTTTCAGACAGGGTCTCACTCTGTAGCCCAGGCTGCTCCTGAACTCACCACATGGCCCAGGCTAGCCTTGGACTTATAGCAATCCTCCTGCATCAGCCCCCCAAATGCTGGGATTACAGGCGCACTACCACACCTGGCTTACGTGGTGCCGGAGAATCAAACTCATGGCCTTGCACTTGCAAGGCAAGCGCTTTAAACGCTGTGCCATTCCTCCAGTCCCAAACAGCTTTGTTCTGGGGAGAAAGTGCATTAATAGATTAATTACTGGATAAAAGAAAACCCAGACCAAAAACCTTAGAAAATCTCAGATACTGAATACTTACCCACATTTTATCCTAATGTATCAAGGAGCCAACCTTCCTTCTAGGTTAAAAGGTTAAACATTTCTAGGTTAAAAGGCTAAACATGGAAGTTTGCTTATATATTGAAGTAGCAAATATTTCTCTGTACTGCGGGGGTGGGGAGTGCTGGGAATTGAACCTGAGTCGTAGTGCACACTAATATACACTGAGTTCTATCACCAAACCCCTATACTTTTTCTTACAAACTACTCATAATTTTTAGTAATTTTTTTTGAGACAGGGTCTCGCTCTATAGCCCAGACTGGCCTTGGACTCACAGCAATCCTTCTGTCTCAGCCTCCTGAGTATTGTGATTACAGGCACGCACCACCACGCCCAGCTTATGTGATGATGAGGAATCAAACTCAGGTGTTAAGCACTTGCCTAAGGGCTTGCTAGGCAAGCGCTTTAAATGCTGAGCCATTCCTCTACCCCCTCAAAATTTTTGAAAAGCAGCCTTTTGGAGAAATCACAGTTCAGTAACTTAAGTCCTACTAAACTTCAAGTTGTCAACAATGCCTTTTTAATTCACTGAGGTTTACCCAGTTAAGGAAAAATTTTCTCTCAAAAATGGATTAAAATTACATACTTCTTGAAATTACTCTCAATCTAGACAGTCAAGAGATTAAAAAAAAAAAAACCTGGGGAATCACAAACCTCTTTCAGAATCTGCTATGATCCTCACCCCAGAAAAACACACATTCACAAAATTTTGCACTTCGTTCCAAGGAGTCACAGACATCCCTTGAGTTGTCCAGGCGGTGCCCAATCAGACTATATTCACTAAATGTGTAAATGCAAAATTAGAAGATCAACTTCTCAGAGACATTGATTATTCCTACATATAAAATCCTAAGAAGTGGGCATCACCCCTCACACCATACCCTCCCACCTCCAACTCAACACATGGCTCTTGAGTTCGCATAATTTCAAATCAACCAACAAGGGCATACACCTAGTCCCACTGAGCTGGTCCTCTGGCGTCTGTTTTCGATTCTAGAGTTCCATGCAGCCCATGCGCTAATTTCCATCATTTCCCAAAAACTTCTACTTAATATTCAGCTGCGCGTATTTTATTATCCTCTTTAGCATTAATGGTACCCAGGAACAGAGCAAATACTTTCAAGGATGTGACGCTGTCCCACCCAGGCTCCGCCCCGGCTTCCTCATCTGCATATCTTGATAATATCTACCTCTCAGGTATCTTGATAATAATATCTACCTCTCAGTGTGGCTGTGGGACGACTCACGCCTAAAAACGTTCAGCCTGTCAGCACTTACGTCCCCAACCAGGATAACCCCCAAGTTTGGATGGCTGTAGACCCTTAGAGATGAGCCCCTGGTACCCACCGTCCGTGACCGGGGTTGGCCTGGGACCAGAGAAGGGTTCCGGGGTCTTGGAGGTCCCTGGGGTTCTAGGCGTAAGGGAAGGTCCGAGAGTGGCAGGGGCTACCTCGGTGGAGTTAAGGTCTTCCGTTATCACCTCCGGGGTGGCAGGGGCCTGGCCTCTGACAGATATCCAGCAGACCAGAGGTACCAGCTGGAGTGGGACGAAGCCTTTCGGTCCCATGACCCCGCAAAAAGCGCGCGGCCCGCGTCCGGGACTATGCGTTGCCGGGCAACCACGCCAACCAGGCGCGGGGCATCACGGGAAGTGGGCTTTGAGGCTGCGCGAGGTAGCGAGAGGGGCGGGGCCTGGGAGAGGCTGAAGGGGCCCGCGCGAGCGAAAGGACGCAAAGGGCTGGGATGCAAGGGGCGGGGCGTAGGAGACAAGGCATAAGGGGGCGGGGCGTAGGAGACAAGGCATAAGGGGCGGGGCCTACGGCCGGGGACCCGGACCCGGCCTTGTGAACCCTGCTTGTGATGCTTCCCTGGTAGCCTACTGTGTTTAATGAAAAAACGCGGATACCCAGGTACAATCTTACGTGATCCTGAGTCCAAGAGTCTAAAGGAGGCCTAGTAATCAGTACTTCTAACAAATGTCACGATGAAGCCGCTGCCCTAACGCGACTATGGGTTAGTTATTGAGTTTTGGGTACTGAAGATTGAACGTAGGGCTTTACCCTGAGCTACATCTCCAGACCATTTCCAAAATTTTTACTGAGAGATGAGGTCTCGCTAAACAGGTACATAGCCCAGGTTAGGCTCAAACTTTCAATCCTCCTGCTTCAGCCTTCCAGAATGCCGAAATTAATAGCCATCCTTTACCATACCTATGGATCTTTCAAAGGAGATAGGGCTCTGTCGCATCACTGTCCTTGAATTCTTTGTATCTCAGACCCTGTTGTCACCCTGGCTATGACAGTCTTTCTTCTGAAAGGATCTTAGGTCAGCAGAGAGCTTCTGGGACAAATAGGGACAAGGGACACATGTACACTTAGTAACTTTTTTTACAGACAAAAATAAACTTTGACAGAAATTAAACAGAATAAAGTCTTAGGGGAGGACCTGAAGGAAAATAAGTTTATCTTATTCAGATCTGTCTGGACAAAGATTCAAATTGCTACCTCTTTATAACAGTTTTAACTTATTTTCAATGCTTTATTTTACTTTTCAGATTAACATATTTATATTTTGAGTATATATTTTGAAATTACATTTTTTAATCCTTAAGATAATGGAACATAAGTTACACAATTATAAAAACATGAAAAGTGCACGTTCCTATAAATTATCTGAGTAATAAGTTAAAATTTTTGATTCCATGTTGAACTGATAGCATTTGCGCCTGTTAGGCTAAATAAAATACAGGGTTTAAAAGAAAACCAGGAATGGTAGGTACTGGCTGGTCGAAGTCCCAACTGCTTGGGAAGCTCATTCAGGAGGATCATCCACGAGTTTGGGACCTGCCTGGGCGACACAATGAGGACCATCTCAAAAAAGGAAAAATTAAAATTGATTTTTTTCTCCCATTTTAAGAAGTTTTATTTTTTGGTATCAGGTTTTTTGCCTTTTTTTTTTTTTTTTTTTTTTTTTTTTTTTTTTTTTTTTTTTTTTTTTTTTTTTTTTTTTTTTTTTTTTTTTTTTTTTTTTTTTTTTTTTTTTTTTTTTTTTTTTTTGAGATAGGGTCTCACTCTGTAGCCCCGGGTAGTCCTGAACTCACTATGGAGCCCAGGCTCACCTTGGATTTAGCAATCCTCCAGCCTCAGCCTCCTGAGTGCTGGGATTACAGGTCTGTGCCACCATGCCCAGTTTATGTGGTGCTGGGAAATCGAACCCTAGGCCTTGTGAACACTTTAACCACTGAGCTATTCCTCTAACCCCTCTTTCTGCGTTTTTAAATGCAGCACTAGGAAATTTAAAATTACTTGACTGCATTAGGAGTTTGCAGTCTTTCAACTGGACAGCGTTGGTATAGAAACTGGTCACTGATCACAGCCACTAACACCACAGACTAAGATGAAGAAAGAAAGCTTAGAGAGTTGTAATGATTCCAGCTGTGAGTGCCCTGTGGGTGCAGTCATTTATGAGAAGTTGGGATTATTAGATCAATAAGACCCAGCTGAGTTTAAAGTGTGAGACGTATCAATACATCTTCCCTACTTCCCTCCCCCATGATCCCCCATTATTTTCTCTCTTTCTCTCTTTTTATACTGCTGGGGCCTAAACTGGGGGCCATCACACTGAGCTGGGGTTTTTTGTTTGTTTTGAGTCAGGATCTCACTAAATCACTAAATTGCCCAGGCTGAGCTGAAACTTCCAATCCCCTTGCCTCAGCCTCCCTGATTGCTGGGTTTAGAGGTGTGGTACCACAACACCTGAGTGTATGGGTCATTTATCAGTTAATTTTTATAAAGTAGTCACAGCTGCCAGGTTCTAAACTAAGTGCTGTGTACTTTAATCTTTTTATTTATTTATTTATTTATTCTTTGAGACAGGGTCTTGCTCTGTAGTCCACGCTGGTCCTGAACTCTCTACGGATTACTGGCACGTGCCACCACGCCCAGTTTATGTGGTGCTGGAGAATTCAATTTGGGTACTTAGAGGTCAGCGCTTAGCTAGGCAAGCGCTTTAACCACTGAGCCACTCCTCCAGCCCTTGTGTATCTTAATCTGACTCTTTCAACTATTCTACAAGCCAAGCATTTTCTATACTTTTCAAATGAAGGGATTAAGGTTCAGAGAAGGTAAATAACTTGCCCAAAGTCACCCTAATAAAGGATTCAACAGGATTAACCCAAATGTTTTTATTCCAAACACATGACGGTTGCCTCCATGGTAGGTAGGGGCTCATGCGTCCAGGAGCAGGTGAGATTTGAAGGGTAAGTTGGGGCAGTAAAGGAATGCCTCTTCCATGATCTCTAAAAGGTCTTCTTATCATGACCCAGCAACTCTGGGCTGTCTCTGGAAAGGTTTTCTTTTAAAATTCAAAACTGGGACTGGTGGCACAGTTCAACAATTAAGCTTTGAGTTCAGTTCCCCAGCACCACATAAGCTGGGCGTGATGGTATATGCCTGTAATGCCAGCACTCTGGAGGCTGAGCCAGAAAGATTGCCATGAATTCAAGCCGAGGATAAGTAAGTAAAATAATCAAGGGCCAGATCAGTCATAGTGATCAAAGACCAAAGTGATTCTGCCCAATAGGTATTATCTGGACTGCCACCCACATTCCCTCTGTGCCATCTGTTTAAAAATTCTAAGAACATTCAGAGGTATTTTCATTAATTCCTCAGACAGACATTTTTCTTCTGACAGTACAAGTATAGATTACCATTGTATTACCACTCTGAGCATATAAGCTTTAATGTTTTTAAAACTTAAAAACAATCCATAAAGTGTTTTTGGTTTGTCTTTAATTTTCTTCCAAATCTAGTTTCTTTTTCTTTTTTTGTTTTTTTGAGCCAGGGTCTCACTCTGTAGCCCAAGCTCGTTCTGAAATCACTGGTTCTAGCCCACACTGGCCTTGGGCTCAGAACAGTCCACTTGCCTTAGCCTCCCTAGTGCTGGGATTACAAATGTGTGCCACCACGCTCAGCTTTATGGGGTGCTGGGGAACTGAACTCAGGGCCTTGTGCTGGTTTTAACCGCTGTGCCATTCCTCCAGCCCCTCAAATCTAGTTTAAATGGGAGACATTGGATGAGGCTGATGGGTCTTGTAAGGTCCACCAGAGCCTCAAGAGTGATACATGCATACACATGTTTATAGCAGCACAATTTATAGTAGCCAAATCTTCTCAGAAGAAGCCAACATGCCCAACCACAGAGGAATGGATAAAGAAGATGTGGTATATATACACAATGGAATGCTATTCTGCGATGAAGAGACATAAATTTGAGTCATTTGTAGGAAAATGGCTGCATCCTGAGACCATTATGCTTGATGAAATGAAACAGGCACAGAATGTTAAATATCATATGGTTTCCCTAATATGTATGATAAAACCAAACCATAAAAAAGTCAAAGGGAAGAAGAAAGAAGAGAGAGACTAGAGGTGGGAGAAGGGGAAAGGGAAGTAACAATGATCAAGATATGATATGTAAACAAAAAACAAAAAGGCAAAAAGAATACTGAACCCAGCCCTTAGCGTTCTCCAAAAGTGATCAATGAGGTGCTCTAGCCTCTGCCCTGCCTGCAGGAGAGTTCCGACTGTTCATTTCTGCTTTTGTACTTGTCCCAATAAAGTTGCATTCTACTCAAAAAAAAGTGACCAATGAGATGGATTTTTAAAGCACCAACCATTAAGAACTTAGGAACTTAAATGTAGTTGATCTTCCTCTTTATTGATGTCCCAAGTGGTCTCTGGAAGCCACTCCAGATGGGTGCTTGAGACCTTTTAACACCACTCTGATAGTCTTTAAAAACAGCATCTTCACCTTCTGACATTAAAAAATATTTTGTGATCCTCTTGTACATCACACCAGGAATCAATGTGGAAATCCTGATTCCTTTTTCATCAGAAACCATGTTTAGGGGTGGGACCATCCTGGACTACAGAGAGACCCTCTCAAACAAAATTGAGGGAGGTGGGTATCTGAGTCATAGAGTACACCTGGGTTCAATTCTCAATACAGAAGGAAAAGACAAAAACAAAAAGCAACCACTGTGGGTCTCTTAGTTAACTAAATTGATCTTACCTATGTATCTGATTTTGTTTTTACATTTTTGTGGTACTAGGGATTGACTCCAGGATTTTCACACTACATTCCCAGACTGTTGTTTTATTTTTGTTTTGAGATGGGGTCTTGCTAAGTTGCTAAGCTGTCCAGCATAGGTTCAAATTTAGGATCTTCCTGCCTCAGCCTCCCAGAGTGCTGAGATTACAGGCCTGGTATATGTTACCTCACTTCTCCCATATCATAAAGCTAGGGTTTCAGTAACAATAATAATCTCAAAACAAATAAAAAAATAGTGCTGGAGGAATAGTTGAGCAGCTAGAGTACTTGCCAAGCAAGCTCAAGGTGCTGAGTTCGATTCCCTGGCACCACATAAACCGGGTGTGGTGGTACATGCCTATAATCCCAGCACTTGGAAGCCTGAGGCAGGAGGATTGCTGTGAATTCAAGGCCAGCTTGGGCTATACAGTGAGTTCAGAACCACCATGGATTACAGAGTGAGACCCTGTCTCAAAATAAAGTAATCCCCAAATCAACATGTAGCATGACCTCTGAAAAAGGGGTGGACATAGAAACTCACTGATTTCTCCAAACCCATGGTTCTAATGTGTTACAGAATTTGGAATTTATGTATCTACAAAAAAATGCTTTAAAAAAGGTGGAAATAAAAAACATTTAGCATGATGCCAAATTATAACAATATAATACTAATGATACCACCAACAATATGATTATTAAGAACAGCTTAAGGGCTGGAGGGATGCCACAGCAGTTAAAGCACTTACCTAACAAGTGCACAGCCTTGAGTTCAGTTCCCCAGCATCAGATAAGCTAGGCAAGGTGGCGCATGCCTGTAATTCCAGTGCTCAGGAGACTGAGGCAGGAGGACTGCCGTGACTACAAGGCCAGCCTGGACTACACAGTAAGTTCAGGATCAGCCTGGGACACAGAGCGAGACTCTGTCTCAAAACAAAGAAACAAAAAAAAGGTTAAAATTTTTTTTTTTAGTTACACACTTTCACCTCAGCCCTGTTGTGAGGATGTTAGCTCATACTTTTCTCTAACCAAACACTGATCCTGTTCAACTTCTCTGAAGAACAAACATGACACCTGCCGCAGCAACTGGGACAAGGGGATCACTAGGAGAGGAACGTGGAGCCTAGCACTTCACTGGGTGCCATTTCTGGATCTGCGCAGTCCCACCTCTCATCTGAGAGACTTGGGACCTTCAACTCCTGATACCTTCTGCCCCTCGCTTCTTGGCCTTTCGGCTAAGATCAAATTTCTTAAGTTACTTTTTCATCGCTGTGACTCAATACCCAACATCCACAACTTTAGGGAGGAAAGATTTATTTTAGCTCACAGTTTCACAAAGTCACAGTCCATTCATGGGTAGGTGGCTGGAGCACTGCCAGACAACTAGGGGGGATGTGTGTGGCTCCCCTTTGTGCACACGCGTGTCCTTCCTCTTTGCACACACGCGTGTCCTTGGCACACGTCCATCCAGCGAAAGCCCCAAGCACCTGCCCCTTCCAGCCAGGCCCCACCTCCCACTAGTATATCCATAGGTACATGAGGCTTTTGGGGGACACTCTAGATCCAAACCACAATATCAAATAGATTACGTCTCGCCAGCCGGCTACTCTTTGGCACCTTCCACAAGTACTAGGATATCACACCACTCGAGTGTCAACTTTTATCTTCCAAAAAGAATTTTTTTTGAATCAGGGTCTTGTTCTGCAGCCCATGCTGGTCCTGAACTCACTATGGAGCCCAGGCTAACCTTGAACTCACAGCCATCATCCTGCCTCAGCCTCCTGCCTGCTGGGATTAACAAGCGTGCACCACCACGCCCAGCTTTGTGTGGTAGCTGCGGAATATGAACTCAGGATCTTGCATTTGCTAGGCAAGCACTTTAACCACTGTGCCATTCCTCCAGCCCAGGTTTTCTTTTTTTCTTCTCTCTCTCTCTCCCTCTCTCTCTCTCTCTCTCTCTCTCTCTCTCTCTCTCTCTCTCTCCAGTATTGGGGATTGAATCCACACAGACTAGCACTGAACAACATCCTTAGACTTTTTCAATTTGAGACAAAAATCTCATTTAACTGCCCAGCCTGGCCTTGAACCTGTGATCCTCCTGCCTCAGCCTCCCAGGTCGCATCCAGCTAAAGCAAGCAAAGGATTTGTGATCTCACATGAGCAGTCTTCTTGCCCATTCTCTGTGGGTTTCCCGTTTTGGGCTTCCTTTCCGATCATCCTCGGAGTATTTCCGGAGAGAGCAGAGATGACTGTACGCTGCCACGCTTCCGTGTTGTACATAAACATTTCCCGTCTCAGGCACAGCACAGTGCAGAGACGAACAGAACACTTTCTGTAACAGGGGAGGTTATGCCTATGTCAGCTAGGGCGCACCCGGGATATCTCTGTGCGCTCTGCTCGATTTTGCAGTGAGCCTGAAACTATTCTTTTTTAAAAAAAAATCTATTAAGAAAAAAAAAAGCACATATTCTAGAACATTAGAACCTGGGCTCAAACTCCTCGTGTTGCCTCTTGCTAACTGTGTGACTTAGGGCTTGTTCTTTGTTCTCAGGTTCCAATAAAAAGGGATCCTAAGTCTGGAGGAATAGCTCAGCGGTTAAAGAGCTTGTACCCCAGCTTGATTCTCCAGCACCACATAAACTGGTCCTGGCGGTGCACACCGCCAGGGAGGGTTGTTGTGAGTTCAAGGCCAGCCTGGGCTACATAGTGTGCTCTGAACCAAGCTGGACTACAGACAACAGTGAGACACTGTCTCAGGGGGAAAAAAAAGGATCATAGAGATGCTGTGAGTGTGTGTGTGTGTGTGTGTGTGTGTGTGTGTGTGTGTACTGACACCAGGAATTTAATTTAATATAGCCTCAAATGATTTAAAGTTGTGGAGTTCCTTAATCTGGAAGGACAAGACAAAGCTGATGAAATCCACGTAAACCTAAAGAAGAAAAATCCTGTCTTCATCTTGCCCTGAAATTGACGAAGTCCAAGGCTCAGTCGTCTGGATTTTTACAGTCCCTCACTTTACCTGCAGGTGGCAGTCTCTGTCACTAAACCTTAGTTCCCCGGGCGGAATTCACCTTGAGAAGAGAAAAACTGTTTGGACTGGCCCCAGCTGGTTCACCACCTATTTACTGAGCATCTATTATGTGTCAGAAACCAGGGAAACGGCAGTGGTCACGCAGAAATTCAGGCACTTCAGTGTTGGCAAGAGCTCAAGAGCTCCATTGAGAGAAACTGAAGGACCCGCCCATGAAAACTTTGCCCAAAGTTGTGTTAGCTTAGGCAGAGAACTACCTCGGAGTCCTCGCTCAGGACCAAGAGTGCCCTCCTTGGCAAATGCAATACTGTGAAGGCCATTACTTATGACTAATTTTGTTTTTTTTCAGTTCTACTCGCACTTAAAAAGGGACTCATAAATTTTCTTCAGCACCACTCTCCAAGAAAACAGCTGGATGTTAAAAGGCACTGAGATTGTGACCAACGCCAAGGAGAGGGGGTGAGTTCAGGGAGTGAGTGAATGCCAGGATTTCCAAGGGATACGCTGCCAAATTTTTAAGCCAAATGTCTCCTTTTTAGGAAGAATTATTCAAAATTTGAAAATAAGACCCAGCGAGGGCAGTGTAGTCCTCCTGACATGACCTAGAAAGTGCTTTAACGAACTCACACAAAGATTGCCTAACTCTGTAGCAAGCTGTGTGAACTTTCTCTATGAAGGTCCAGGGAGTAAATATTTTAGGGTTTGTGGGCTACAGGCTATCCGTTGACAGCTCCGTTGTCCTAGAATGTGGTAGCTGTGGAGCCAATGCAAATTTACATAAACAAATGGGTATAGCTGTGTTTCCATAAAACTATGAAAAACACAAATACAGCTAGGCATGGTAGTGCATGCCCATGATCCCAGCATTCTGTGGGGCTGAGGCAGGAGGTTCTCAGGTTTGAGCCCAGCCTGGGCAATTTAGTGCCTTAGACGAATCCTATCTCAAAACAAAAGTTAAACAGGAGAGGGCTACAGATGTAGCTATGTGTGAGGGCTCTGGGTTCAGTGCCCAGTACTGCAATTAATTAACTTAAGAAAAACAAAAACCCACAAACAACAGAGCCAGATTTGGCCCATGCATCACATATTTAAACAAGGAAATATGCCTGTGTTTACTTTGCTATTTCTTACTTACCAAAGGCTCAGGTTCTAGTCCAGAGAGTTTTGGATATGTCTCTCTAGGAAAAAAAGAATCTAGTAGTCTTAGCAATTTTATGACTGTGCAGATTGACCAGTTTTATACGTAAGAAAGTCTCCTACTACCTGCCAGTGCTCTCTGAACCAGCTTTTCATCTTACTGTTTGCTATTTGATAAGTTGAATACATTTTTGGCATGTGCTTATTATTCCTATTTCAAGAAGTCATGTTTTAATTTTTGACCTTCGGGCTTGTTAGTCTTGTTGTTTCCCAGTAATGAACATAAAACCTATGACTAATAAAGAGCCCTGTGTTATGGAGAGTGAAAAAGCAAAGAGGAATTTAGGGCTGGCTTCCGATTCTATTGTTAAAGTGAGAAAACAGAAAGAGGGGGGACTGGAGGACTAGCACAGGAGTTGAAGCACTTGCCTAGCAAATGTATGGCCCTGAGATCGATTCCCCAGTACCACATAAACTGGACATGGTGGTACATAACTGTAATCCCAGCACTCTGGAGGATGAGGCAGGAAAACTTCTGTGAGTGCAAGGCAAGCCCAGGCGACTAGCCTGGCCTACAGAGCAAGACCTTGCCCCCCCCAAAAAAAAATAGGAAAAAAAGAAAAAGAAAAAAAAGAAAGAAAGAAAAGAGAAAGGAGACACTCTTGGTAGCGGAAGCACAGTTTTTGTGCCTTAGCAATTATATTAGTGAGCTTCAAGTGTCTGAGACAAAGTATCTGACACACACAATTTAAAGGAGGAAACATTTATTTTGGCTCACGGACTCAGAGTCTTCAGTCCATGGTCCACTGGTTCTCTTGAGGAAGAACATCATGACAGCAGGGCCTCATGGGGCGAAGCTGTGCACCTCGTGACAGCTAGGAAGCACAGAGCACGAGAAGGTTAGACAGGAAGGGAGGGCAAGGACAGGTGCACCACAGAATGGCACATCCCCAGTGACCTACTTCCTCCAACAAGGCCCCACCTCCCAATAGCCCATTCAGCTATGAACTTATGAACTTATCACAATTTAATCACCTCTCTAGGTGTTCCTTAATCCGATCAAGCTGACAATCAAGATTTACATCAAGCAAGGAATAAAAAGAAACCCCAAGCTGGGCATGGTGGCACTCACCTGTAATCCCAGCACGCTGGGAGGCGGAGGCGAGAAGATTGCGAATTCTAACCCAGCCCGCGCAGCATAGCAATTTAGCAAAGCTCTGTTTCAAAAATTTAAAAAAAAAATTTTTAATGGAGATGTACCTCATTGTGAAGACCCAGGGTTCAACCCCATAAACCAAAATAGCAACAAAAACCTTCCTAATTTCTCTCCATTCCCCTCTTCCCCAATAAGACATAATTATTTGCATCTCCAGAAAAGGCTAATAGAAGGGGTCACCCTGTTTTAGCTCGCCTCAGATTTAATCCCTAAGTCTTCATTTCACATTTCAGTGCTGAACTCTTCAAATCCACTTCTTATATTTATTTTTCTGCAGCACTGGGGCCTTATACATGCTAGGGAAGAGCCCTGCTACTGAACTATATCCCCCATAAGACAAGGTTTTTGCTCTGCCGTCCTGGCTGGTCCTGAACTCACTATGTAGCCCAGGCTGGCTTTGAACCCATGGCAATTCTCCTGCCTCAGCCTCCCAAGTGTTCGGATTCTAAGCATGCGCTACCACACCCAGCATTATGTGGTGCTGGGGAATGGAACTCAGGGCCTTGAGCTTGCAAGGCAAAGGCTTTAACCACTGAGCTATTCCTCCAGCCCTGAACTTGAGTATTTCGTGCACACATATATTACATCAAAATTGCAATCTTCCTCTCCTGCTTTTTGACCCTTTCACAACTCCCCCATCCTCCATAGTTCCTACTATGACCCCCATTTGGTCTTCTTTTTATTTAACATATCATCTACCTATCTCCTTCCCACCCCCACATTCCTTTTTTCTCTTTACAAAGTCCGTCTTCTTACTCTCTTCTATATCTCTTATGTTTTTTATGATTTGGGTTTTCTCATATTAGAGAAACCCTGTAACATTCATCTTTCTGAGTCTGATTCATTTTGCTGAGCATTATGGTCTCAAGGTGCACATAAATTTTCCTAAAAATGACCCAAATTTGTCATTCTTAACAGCAGAGTAATACTCCACTGTGTATATACACCACCTCTTCTTTATCCAGTCATCTGTATTCAGGCATATCAGCTTCTTCCAAGATTTGGCTATTATCAATTGTGCCACTTGGTCAGAAGCTCTGGACTCCAGGCTTTCTTCTGTCTGCGCGTGCTGGCGGCTTGGGGCTACTCTCAGTTGGCCAGGGTGGCTTCCCAGGCTGCTATATTTCTCCTCTTCTGTTGTGTCTTTGGGATTTCTGATCTTCCCATGACCTCCCTTCAATTGTTGAAGCGCTCCTTCCTCTCCAAGCTAAGTAGAACCAGCAGTTTTTGCTTATAATCTCAACTTTTTAATTGAGTCAACAAAAAGACATTGCGTACTATGTTACTCAGCTGCCATCTTGACCAGAAGCCTCCCCAAGTCATATTTTTTTCTTTTTCTTTTCTTTTTTCTTTTCTTCTTTTTTGAGACAGAGTCTCATTCTGTAGCCTAGGCCGGTCCTGAACTCACAGTGCAGCCCAGGCTGATCTTGGACTCAGGACAATCTAGCTGCCTCAGCCTCCAGGCATGCGCCACCATGCCCAATTTATGCGATCCCGGGGAATAGAACTCAGAGCCTTGAGTTTGCTAGGCAAGCGCTTTAACCACTGAGCTATTCCTGCAGCTCCTCTATACATTCTTTACGTAGACTGATATTCTTTCTTGGCTTTAGGCACTACAAATTTTTTTTTCTCACATTGTGGCTCATCACTTTTTATTTAAGGTGTTTTTATTTTTTTGTGGGTTCATAGGGGGTTTTATTTTTGGATAGTGGGGATTGAACTCAAGGGTGTACAGCACTCAGAAACATTGGCAGCCATTTTTTGGTTGAGACAGAATCTCCCTAAGTTGCTCAGGCTGACCCTAGCTGGTGAACTCTCCATAGTATAATCTCAGAGGATAGACTGGTGGCATTAAATCCATTCGCAGTGAGCAGACAGCATTTCCACATATTTCTACAATTTTCCATCCTGCAACAAGTCGAGTGCAGTGGGTAAATAAGCGTTCAGTTCTTCACTCAATGAACCTTCAGCTTGCTTTAGAAGCCCTCTATGGCTGCAACACAGTTACTCCTGGGTTGGGGCAGAACTCAGTAGTTAAAGCGCCTGCCTAGCAAGTACAAGGCCCTGACTTTAATCCCCCAGCGCCACATAAACTGGGAGTAGTGATGCATGCCTGTAATCCCTGCACTCAGGAGGCTGAGGTAGGCAGATTGCCATGAGTTCGAGGCCAGCCTGGAATACATAGTGAGCTCAGGACCAGGATGGTCAACAGAGCAAGACACTGCCTCAAAAATCAAAAAAAAAATAAATAAATAAATAAATAATAGTAACTCCTCTTCTCTCCAGCACCTGGCAGCCACGTTCTATTTCTCTCTGTGTGAGTTCTGTCTAGTCTAGGTATTTCATATTGAATCAAACACTATTAGGCATTTTGTGAATGGCTTATTTTACTTAACATTGGCTAAATCAATGTTTTGGCATACAACAGAATTTCCTTCTTTCTTTAAGGCTGTCCAATATTCCATTGCATAGATGGACGATATATTTTCTCTTCTCTCTCTCTCTCTCTCTCTCTCTCTCTCTCTCTTTTGAGACAGGGTCTCACTCTGTAGCATAGGCTGATCCTGAACTCACTGGTATAGTCCAGGCTGGCCTTGGACTCAGGACAATCTGCCTGCCTCAGCCTCCCAAGGGTTTGAGCCACCACGCCCAGCTTTTCTTGATGCTGGGGAATTGAATCAGGGCCTTGTGCTTGCAAGGCAAGCACTTTACCCTGTGCTATTCCTCCAGCCCATGAGTATATTCATATATATATATATATATATATATATATGTATGTATGTATGTATGTTTAATAAGTATTATATATAGGTTTTGGTCCCTTTAATTATCTTTTGAGACAAAGTATCACTGAGTTGTGCAGGCTGGCCTTGAACTTGTAATCCTCCTGCCTCAGCATCCCAAAATGCTCTGATTACAGTGTGTACCACCTTGCTTAGCTTGGCTTTAATAATATATATATTATTGATAAGTTGAATATATATATATATGGCTGGAGGAGTAGTGCAGCAGTTAAAGGACTTGCCTAGCAAGCCAAAGGCCCTGGGTTCAATTCCCCAACACCACATAATATTGGGCATTGTGGTGTACCCCTGTATTCCCAGTACTCAGGAGGCTGAAGCAGGAGAATTGTCCTGAGTCCAAGGCTACCCTGGGCTCCACAGTGAATTCAAGACTAGCCTAGGATACAAAGTAAGACCCTATCTCAAAAAATAGTCATAATAATAATAAAAATAGAGAAATGCACAAGCTACTAGGGAAACTTTAGCCAAATAGATTAAGTTAAAAGGTCAAAGGTACATGGCACAGTAACTTGACGATACTGTCTCAAAATAAAATTTTTTTTTTAAAAGAACGGAGCTGGGAATATAACTCAGTGCAAATGTCTTCCGCTCAGTCCTCAATAAATAAATAAAATCATAATTTCTTAACCTACTAGTCTATCGTTTCTTCTAAATGTTTTAGATTTGGTCTTAAGCTTTGGAATTTAATGTTTTTTTTTCTCTGTCTTCATTTTTCAGAATGTACTGTTTTGTTTTTGTTTTTGTTTTTGTTTTTTCTTTTTGACATATGGTCTTGCTCTGTAGCCCAGGCTGGTCCTAAACTATGTAGCCCAGATGACCTTGGACTCACAGAAATCCTCCTGCCTCAGCCTCCCAAGAGGTGGGATTACAGGTGTGCGCCACCACAGCCCGCTTATGTGGTGCTAGAGAATTGAACCTACAGCCTGTGCTTGCTAGGCAAATTCTTTAACTGCTGTGCCATTCCTCCAGCCCTTTGTTTTGATTTTTGAGACAGGATCCTGTAGTCCAGGATGGTACTTATCTAGAACTCATGCCAGTCCTCCTGTCTCAGCCTCCCAAGTGCTGGGATTACAAGCATGTGTCATCACATCCAGCCCAGAATGTGCTCTTGTACTGGTACGAGTAGAAAAACAATTAATTTTTTCCCCAGAGGAAAAAACTCACACCATTATTTAAAAAATAATCTTTTCTCACTAATTTGTAATATTACTTCAGCTTCCTGTCAGGTTTTCTTATGTTTGGGAGTCTTTTCCTGCTTTTAATACCTGTCTCACTGGGCCTTCAAAAACTCATTTCCCTTTCAAATCTGCTGGTCTGTCTACTAAGATCACAGTTTTAACTTAAAAATATCAACCTTCCCCCAATCCCTTAACTTGTCTTTTAGTCTTCTACTTGCTTTGTTCTGATAGCATATTTTTAAAAACAATGTGGCTCTTTCTTAATTTTCTGAGCTAATTTGTCTCCCGCAGATAGAGGTTTACAGATGTCAGCTTATTATATCCACAATCCTTTTTTCTCCACCATTTTATTGATATGTATACGTGCAAAATTAAAGGCTTACAATGGAGTTGAGCATTTTATGCACATATGTATCTTGTCAAGGTGACAAGGGCTTTCCCATTCTCCTTTTGTCCCTCCCTCTCCCCTCGCCTCCCTCCCTCTTCCCCTACCCAGCCCCACCCCCCCGCCTTTTTTTTGATACAGAGTCTCATTAAGTCACTACATCGCCTAGGCTAGGCTTGAACTTATGAACCTCCTGCCTCAGCCTCTGCCAAATTACAAACCTGGGCCACCGAGCCAAGCTTTATGAGCTGTATTTTCAGCTTAGCTTCAGGTTTTTGCTACCTTCACCTCCAAAGAAGCGTATCTCTACATGTTAAAGACCCTGTTCTTATTTGTTATTAATAAACAATACCCCCCATTCAATGGGTAAAGTCAGAATCTGAATCGCGCAACGCCAAAGCCAGGCTTAGGCAGTAAACAGAGTCAACTTGCTCAGCCAAAAGCTTTGCTAAGGAGGTTCCACATGAAGCAAAAACCTTGTACCCACCACAGCCTAAACGTCTGTAAGCCAAAGCTCTGCCCACTTTAAGGTAAGCCTTTGCTGGGACAGAAAGGCTTTTTTCCCAATAATCTAATCCCTGTCCCAGCCGCCTGCTGAGGTCAAGCTGGGGTTAGGTCAAGGCCACCTGAGAGAGCCTTGTGACTTGGGTCTTGGCCCGTTAAAATCCCGCTGAATAACTGGTTATCACAAATTGCCCAGGCCAAAAATCCAGTTGACCCCCACTATTTTTTAGCCCACAGCCCTGGCTTCACCAGAAATTTGAACTCCATGCCAGTCCTTGTATGTTTGCTTCTCCAGGTTTTCTTAAGAGAAAATTTAAATTAACATGTTGGAGTTTTACGAAGTAATATATATGTATATATCTAATATTTAATATACATACATACATACATACATACATACATACATACATACAAGGCCTTCCTCTGTAGCCCAAGCTGGTCCTGAAGTCACTATGGAGCCCAGGCTGGACTTGGACTCACGGCAATCCT
This sequence comes from Ctenodactylus gundi, assembly GCA_004027205.1. Lineage (NCBI taxonomy): Eukaryota > Metazoa > Chordata > Mammalia > Rodentia > Ctenodactylidae > Ctenodactylus > Ctenodactylus gundi. The sequence continues at coordinate 213,438 of PVKB01000478.1, read as the reverse complement.
CCTGCCTCTGACTCCTGAGTACTGAGATTACAGGTGTGCACCACCACGTTTGGTTTATGTGGTGCTGGGGAAGCTAACATGGGGACTTAGCACTTGATTTAACACTTGCTAAGCAAGCACTCTAACCTCTGAGCCATCCCTCCAGCCCTAGGAGGTGATAACTAATCACACTCTTCTTGGCCTTTTCAATTCCAAATCCACTGAATGAACAACATAGGCACCTAGAGCTCTAAAGTATCAACCAGCTGTTGCTGCTGCTGGCGACAATCCCCCTTTTCCCCCTTCTTCATCGTCATCATCTTCTTCGTGGTCCTGAAGAGGAAGCCCAGGATCCTTTGCACTGAGCTACACTCCATTTCGTAAATTTTGAGACAGAATCTCAGGAAGTCTCTAAATTTACCCAGGCTGAGTTTAAACTCCGATCCTCCTGCTCCGGAAGGCGGGGCTTACAGGCCTGCGCCAAAGGGCCCAGCCTCAGCTTCATTTTTAAACCTGATTGGAGAACTCGGCTTAATGAGGCATGGTCTCTCTGGATCAAACTGATTTATCCAGTCACAGGCTGGGTAACTGCAAGCCTTTCCCATAGGGACAGGTTCCCATGGAGGAGAGGAAGTCGTAAGTGTCCAAAGCCATCAGACAAATCACTCCTCAGCTCAGAGGGACAAAAAAAAAAAAAAAGTCAGACGTTTTCCTTCGGTATTTTCCTGCTGAGAAATGGCGGTAACCTCTCCTCTATGTCAATAAACGGAGGGTAAGTTCCCTTCTAAGAGTCTCCTTTGGTTTGGGAACTTGTACTCAGTTCAGTAACGGTAGCCATGGCACCTCGGTCATGTGATGTGTTTGTCAGGATTCTTTGTTTTACGAGCCAAACCAAAGAGGCTTTAGCACAATAGGAAACTCACGTGATTCCTGAGCTCTGCTCAGGCAAAGCTGGCTTCAGGGGTTTGATCGATGTCACTGGGATTCTGTGTCTTCCCCTCTCTAAGCTCTGCTTCTCTCAGTGATGGCTTTATTATCAGGCTGTTTCTTCCCAAAAGGTAGCAAAAATGCCCTTGGGACTCCTTGGCTGGCCTTCTAACAGCTTACGAATCTAAGTGAGAATTTCTCCTTCCTAATCCTTTAAACAAAATCCCATAATGAAGTTTCATTGGTTGGGCTTGTGTCACATGCTTTCTATCTGGACCAATCACTATAAGGAAGACGACACCTTACAAGGCTGCGATTGGAAAAACCTCGGGCACATGTCCAATCTTGAACCAGTGGTCCAGTTCCACTCAAGGTACGTGAAGCTACGCGGTGTTGTGGTCACTCTTCAAGGAAAACCAAAATATTCTAATCAGAGAAGTAGAGGAGTAGATGCTCCCTTGGGAAAACATAGCTATTAAACTTAAGGCAAAGCAAGATGATTAAGCAGAAAGAATAGCCTATGCCTACTTCCTTCAAAAGGGCTTTGCAGAGTGGCGTGCGGAGTCTTGGGACACCTGTCCATTTCAGCTCAGTTTCACCACTCACTTCCTGTGCTGGGATGAGTTTTTTGACTGACTCTCATTCCCCAGTTGTAAAACTAAATTACCGTGGGGCTGGAGGAGTAGCTCAGTGGTTAAAGCACTTGCCTAGCAGGCACAAAGCCCTGAGTTCAATTCTTCAACACCACATAAAGATGGGCATGGTGGTGCACACCTGTCATCCCAGTACTGAGGAAGCTGAGGCACGAGGCTTGCCATAAGTTCAAGGTCAGCCTGGGCCACACAATGAGTTCAGGACCAGCCCAAACTGCAGAGCAAGAGCCTGTCTCAAAAAAAAGTTGCTTGTGTTGTGTGATATCAGTTTCTTTCATGTAATGTTTTTATTAAGTACCTTGCACCTGTTGTATGCCAGCATTGTTCGGACACTTGACACAAAGTGCTATAATGAGTGAAATGGTTAAAATTTCCTGCTTTCTGGAACTTAACATTTTAGGCACAGAGGAGACAAATATTAAATGCAATAAAACAAATACCATATCTTATGAAGAAAAGTGAAGATAGAGCCAGTGCAGATGTGCATACATGTAACTCCACCGTTCTGAGAGGCTGATGCAGGAGGATTACAAGTTTAAGCTCAGCTTGAAAACATAATGAGCAGGACCTTTTAAGACAGGAAGATCCTGTCTAAAATAATTAATAATAATAAACTGGGCTGGAGATGGAGATGTAACTTGTGCAGAAGCCCTGGGTTCAATTCCCAGTATCGAGACAGAGAGAGAGAGAGAGAGAGAGAGAGAGAGAGAGAGAGAGGATATTGGGACTGGAAAAATAACTCAGCGGTTAAGGCCCTTGCTTTGCAAGCTCAAGGTCCTGCGTTCCATTCCCCAGCACCACATAAGCCGGGTATGATGAAGCATGACTACCTGTAATCCCAGCATTGGAGAGGCTGAGGTAGTATGATTGTTGTGAGCTTGAGGCCAGCCTGGGCTCCATAGTGAGTTTGAGCGAGATTCTGCCTCAATAAATAAATAAATAAATAAAATTTAAAAATCCAAGGTTGAGCTGCACTAGATGGTTTGTCCTTCTGCAATCACACCCTGCCTCCACTAACTTTCCTTTTCTTCCTTTTGGACGGGTCCTTCCCCCTCCTGACACCTCCAGCTGTCTGTTCAAGCCTCTGACAAATATCACCACTGCATGAAGTGTCCCAGAGTGTTCTCTACCCTGCCCAAAATGTCAATAATGGGCAAACCTTGCCATAATCATAAGTGTTCCTTTACTTTACGTTAGACTAGGAAAAAAAATATAGAAGAGGTCAATGTGCCAGCCTGGCAGGAAATTCTAAAAGAAAACTCTCTCTCTCTCTCTCTCTCTCTCTCTCTCTTTCTTTTTTTGAGCTGAGGCTGTCATGAACCAAGTGCAAAGCTCTTTTCCTAATAGAGGTGTCCTGGGAGCACAGATGGTATTTTCACCACTTGCTGGCTTCTGAGAGTAGCAACTGACCTCCCAGGAATCCTTGAAGTGCTAGGAATGTAACTCAGTTAAGGAGGAAAATTTGGGGCTTCTTAAAGCCAGCAAAATGTCAAACGGAACTCGTGCCCGCAGGGGAGGGCAAGAGAGGTGCTTTTCAAGCGCTTGTTCCTAGTTCCCTACAAAAGTGAAACCTCAGAGCTGGCTCTGGAATCAATGATTCAAAGGAACCTGAAGCCCTGTCTCCTCTTCTTTCCAAAAAAGAGCAAAGGAGCTCTGAGGAAGGATTCTGTTCGCCACGTGCGTCAGCGAGCGACTCATTTGCAGGAATCTCATTGGCTGGAAACTCCAGGCACGTGGATCACTTGACTGAAAACAGCAACCCCATCGGAGCATAGGTTACCGGTTTAGAGTCACCTCTGTGTTCCTACTCACCCGATCCAACCAGTTCTTGTGACTGACACGGAAATTGGGTTATATGTGCCCTGCAAATTAAAAAAGTAGGATTGGTCTGAAGGAGTTTGACAAGGCCAGGAGTAGGGGTTGACATGCTATTTTTTTTTAAAGCTTGTCCTTGGGGTAGAGTTACTTGGGGAGCTCGCTGGATGGAGTAGTGGGGTGTGTGTGTGTGTGTGTGTGTGTGTGTGTGTGTGTGTGTGTGCTGGAAAGAACAACCTTTAGCACAGCTGGCAGAGAAAGAAATGCCAAGCAGAGGCACCTCCCTCTCTTCTGAATCGCTGCCAATTCTTGTACCATAAAAAAATATAACAACCAGTAAGGTGCCATCTCATTGTTAGACTGTTATGTCTTCTAGCTGTTCTTGTCTATATATTTGACAGGGTACCACACTGTATGTTCCGTTCAATTTTGATGACGACACTTGAGGACAGAAACACCCAGAATACTTGGCAGATTGTGAACTGCAAAAGTGTTTAATGATGACAGTAATTAGGATAACAGAATAATGGGTGTTGAGTGGTTGGTTGGCAGGACTTAAGGTATATTAAGAAAGTATTTTAAAAATCAATTAAAGAAACAGATGGGAATTCCCAAAGTAACTGCAATCCTGTCAAAAGTGAACTGGAAGAGGACCAAGTGTTCTTGGGTGATATATATTTATGTTTGAATTAAACTAAAAATTATCCCAAATTGGACTACTTACCCTGAAGCTCAATCTTCTTGTATTGTTTGTAAACCTCATTCATTCCATTACTGCGTTATTCAACAAACACAGTTTCTTTTATTATTTATGGTAACTATTCTGTTCTTCGTTTACTCAACGTCTATGAACTCCCTGACTGTGTGATAGGCATTGCATTACATTCTAATAATACAATGGCAAATAGTTCTTGCCCTTGGGGAACACAGACACTAGTGAAAGACCCACTTTTCATTCATCACAGGCAGTACTGTGTACCCACATGTTTTTGGGAATATAGATTCAAAAAATACATGACTCTCAAAAAGTGGAAATGTATCTTAATGGGTAGAAGGAATAAGGAGGACAAAGGTGTTGAGACAGCGGTGAGGGCGGCTGGACGCCAGTTAGGAAAAAGGATGTGGCACCAAATAGGGTAGAAAAGGTATGCAGGGGATGAATTATGTACAGCCCCAGGGCACCAGACAGAACCAGAATACTGATACATTCATGCACATATACAAACATCTCCCCATTAGGTTACAAATGCTCCAGTAGATTTTGCTCTTTTTCAACCTAAATAGCTTCAGGCAAAAGTTACTTAAAATTGTCAATATCTGGGGAAGGCTACATGATATCTTTGTTAGATCTAGAAGCTTAAAAACAAAGTAGAGGGCTGGAGGAATGGCTCAGCGTTTAAAGCACTTGCCTAGCATGTGCTAAATCAAGTGCTAAGTATCTGAGTTGACTCTCCAGCACCACATAAACTGGGCGTGGTGGCACATGCCTGTAATCCCAGCACTCAGAAGGTTGAGGCAGGAGGACTGCCCTGAGTCCAAGACCAGCCTGGGCTCCATAGTGACTGCAGGACCAGCCTGGGCCCCAGAGTGAGACCCTGCTTTCTTTCCTTGCTCTCTTGATGAGACAATGTGGCAGTTAGGGCAAGAGAAAGACAAGGGCTTCACTTTTTCAAGTCTTCAGCCCTCCATGTTTGCCACCAGCCTCCAAACAGAGGCCAGGTGACCTGCTTGGCCAAGTGAAGGATTAGAAGAAAAATTAAGATCTAGCGCATAGAAATCTGGGGCAGGGACTTTACTGTCAATTTGACAGAACCATCTAGAAAGTTTCAAACATTTAAGTATGACATGTCCACAGTTATTGGGCCCCCATCTCTATTGCCTCCCATTCTAATAGGGATGGATAAAATTTTCTCAGTGCTTCCTAAGACTGCAAAAAGTCACTTCTTTCTAAGCAGATTGTCACCCCAAACCCTCCTGGTATTTCTTATTTTTTTTTTTAAAGAAAAAGGGGTTTATTGAGAAAGTAAGGCTCTGAAGGAGAACTCAAGAGGTGGGTCTCAGGTAAGGGTCCCAACATTCCCCGTGTTTCAGTTGTAGAAGTGTCATTAGTTGTAGGACTCTCTGTTTCTCAATGTGTATACCATAGAATAATATGCGACTCCAAAGTTCAAAACTTTTGTTCCTTCTTCTTTTTTTAAGGCAAGGACTCATTAAGTTGCTAAATTGATCAGGCTGAGCTCAAACTTTCAATCCTTCCTGCCTCAGCCCATCTGAGTGCTGGGATTACAGCTGTATTCCATCACAATCCCAAGTTCCAGGCCAGCCTTGAGCAACTGCATGAGATGCTGTCTCAAAAAAAAAAAAAATCAAGAACAAATATGGTAGAGCACCCTGGGTTCAATACAGAGTATTGCCAAAAAAATTTTAAAAAGGAATAGTACTGTTATTTTAATATCCTTTAAAAGATACTGTAAGGGGGCTGGCAGAGTGGCACAGTTGTAAAGCCAAGGCCCTGAGTTCAATCCCCTAGCACCACATAAAGCTGGGTTTGGTGGCGCACACCTGTAATCCCAGCACTCATGAAGCTGAGGCAGGTGGATTGTCCTGAGTCCAAGACCAGCCTGGGCTACACCAATGAGCTCAGGATCAGCCTGGGCTACAAAGTGAAACCCTATCTCCAAAAAAGAAGAAAAAGAAAGAAAAAGATTCGATTAAAACAGTAGAGAAAAACTCCCCAAGCAGCCCACCTGTAATTCTCCGAAATTTAATCCAAGTCTCACAGCTGGAGGATCCTCTTACGTCCTGAATCTCACCCAGCCAGATTTAAGTTCAAAGACACTACAACTCGAAGACTACAACTCCCAGAAGACACTGAGCCCACACCCCATGCGCACGCTCGACCCTGATGACTGCATAGAGCGGCCAGCCTAGGGGGCGGGGCTTGAGCCTGGCCCGCGAATCGTGGGCGGGACTAAGGGCGTGGCCAGAAAGGGGGCGGCGCTGCCGGCGAGGCCCGGAACACGCTAGTGGAGCGGAAGATGGCGGCGGCGGCGGCGGCTGCAGCCGGAACCTCACTTGGGCTGAGGTGGTGGAGCCGCCGTCTCTGACCTCGCTCTGGCTCCGGTGCGCGCGGCTGAGCGTGTGCGAGGCCCCGCGCGTCGGGCAGGGGCGGCGGCGGCGGCGGCGGCTACTGCGCGCCGCCCTGAGGAGCGCCCCGGCGGCGGCGCGCCTGCGGCTGAGGAGAGCACCGGCTCCGGGCCTCTGCGTCCTCCTGCTCCCCCGGCCCCCCGCCTCCTCGGGGGGGCGGCGGCGGCGATGTTCTCTGTCCTCTCGTACGGGCGGCTGGTGGCCCGCGCGGTGCTCGGCGGGCTTTCGCAGACCGACCCCAGGGCCGGCGGCGGCGGCGGCGGCGGCGGCGGCGACTACGGGCTGGTGACGGCGGGCTGCGGCTTCGGCAAGGACTTCCGTAAGGGCCTCCTGAAGAAGGGCGCGTGCTACGGGGACGACGCTTGCTTCGTGGCCCGTCACCGCTCCGCCGACGTGCTCGGTGAGTCCCTAGCCGGGGACCCCCGCCTCTGCCCCGGATCCGCCTCCTGGGGACTCTGGCGCGCGGGGCTTGCCCCGTTGCTCCGGGCGGCGAGCGGAGCCCGAGAGCTCCCAGACGGAGCGCTTACTAGCAGCCCGGCGCCGTGCCAAGCGCTCCTAGGCGCGTTTTCCGTTTGATGAACAACCCCTGTTTTAGCGAGGAGGAAACCGAGGTGCATGCAGAGCGCTCGAGCCACGTGCTCAAGGTCACCGCCCTAAAATGTGACCAGGCCGCCCCAGTCCAGAACCGCACTCTTAGTCACTTGGCTGTGTCGGCCTCAGGCGACCTCGTCTTGCTCCGCGACACCTGCGGGCTCCTAACCTCGTTCTGGTTCCGTCCCTCCTCCCGCTGCGTGCCCCGGGGATCCCTGCTTCCTCGCGTGTTCCTGACGCCACAGCCTGGCCACTAGCGACGGGATCCCGAGCGGACAGGCTGTCGTGAGACCCCCTCCTCCTTCTCTCTAACAGCCTGGCCGCATTCTTTCGCCGCCTTTATCTTGAGCAATCTCCATCGTTTTCAGAGGCTTGCAGTGGAGCCTCTGAGCCTGGTGAAAAAAATTCTCCAAGTGCTTTCTCTCAAATTGATCTTGTCCACTTGAGGTCATTTGAGGTGGCAGACAGTCTCCTTGACCCAAAATAGCATGGTACAACCTGCCCGCAGACTGCAGTCAAGAAGGCTTTGAGAATTGGTCACAGCCTTCTCTGGCTACAGGTGCTTCCCAAGGCCTCTTGCAGTTATACCTCTGGTGACTGAGGTTTGAAAGGGAGCTTGCAGAAAGGCCTAAATAGAATTCATAAGTCACCAGAAACTTTCCCAGAAGGTACTCCTTTGGAGGTTTCATGTGAGCTGTAGAATTGTATGCTGGTAGGGCCCTTCTAGTAAATAAAGCACTTCCTTTGAAATTGAAGGACATACTGTCATTGAACTTAGGTTCACGTTCACTTTTGTTTCACTTCTCAGTGCGGTTGAGCTTTTCATTACTTCGTACATTACAGCAAAGCTTGGCATTTGAACAAATGGCCCTATAAGTTTTTTATGGCAGTAATTATTTTTTAATCTGATCTCAGAATAACTGCCTGTTAGCTTTACTTCTACCACACGTGGTGGTGGTGAACACGAGACGAGAAAAAGTTGTTCCTCAATTTATGAATGACCCTTTAACCTGGACTGGAAAAAAAATATTTAGTTGGACAACTCTTGTGGTAACCTTTGAAAGAGAAATTCCTTAGGTCAGTGAGCTTACAGGTTGAATTTGTATGAGTGCACTCTAAAGTCAGCTTGAGGGACTCAGTATCTTGAGGCTGTCAGTAACTATGTTTTTCCTATTTTAGAAGTGATTTATTCAGTGAGCTTGTGACCCATGTTGTGTTGCTTTTAAAGTTGCAGTCAGACTGGAAGTGTAGCTCAATGGTGAGAGTGCTTGCTTAGCAAGCCGAGGCCCTAAATTTGATCCCTAGCAAAATGACCAAAAAGAGGAGTGTCAGAGGTTGTGACCATAATACAACAGGAGAGGGGTGAACCACTAAGGTTTGCCTTATAAATAAATATGCTTGTAAAATAGGCTTTTATGAAAGATCTGCAATTTCATTAATGATTTTGAGGTCCAAGTTATATCCCCTAGTCCATGGTGTTTGCTGTCTAGGATTTACTACCTGAGGTCCAAAAATGTTAGATGGGGGCTGAAAGGGTTAGCAAAGCAGTTAAAGCCCTTTTCTAGCAAGCACAAGGTTCTTGATTTAATCCCCCATCGCCACATAGCTGGGCAGGGTTGCACGGGAGTATAATCCTAGCACTTCGGAGAGGCTGAGACAGGAGGATTACTACAGAGTGAGACCTTGTTTCAAAAAAAAAAGTTACGTGGAAAAATTCCGCAAATAAATACTTCATAAATTTTAAGTCACATGCCTTTCTGGATAACAAAATGAAATCTTTTGCACCCTACTCAGGAAAGTTCTTTTTGGAGTTTCCAAGTTGTGTACTCTATCTACCTGTTAGTCTCTTAGGAGCCGTTGTATCACAGATGTTGAGAGAGGGAGGGAGCAATTTACATAATTTTTATTACAATATATTTTTTAGATTGGTCATTTTGTCATTGTATAATTTATAAATGAAACTATAGGTATGTGTGTATTAGAAAACCAAGGGCATACACACACATACATGTATACATGTATATATAAGGTTTGACATCATCTTTGAGTTTAGATATCTACTGGAGTCTTGAGATAATATTTCCCATGAGAAGGAGGTACTGTTGTTTTTAAATGTATCAAATCTCTGTACTGAAACTTGACTTAAAAACTTCAGCGTGCTACCTTCTTAGTGGAGTGGCATATTTAGCAAGAACATAGGGAATTCTGGTCAAAACCCATTCTCAAAAGCATAAACATAATGTTATGCTCTGGCATTCTGGCAGAAGCCAGATCTAGTTTAAGGTTCAGTTTTGCCACTTGGTAACCCTGTAATTTGTGTTTTGGGCAGAGCCTCCTGAGTCTCATTTCCTTATCTAGACTAGAGTATAAGGGAGTGTACTACTTGGCCTTTTAAGACTGTAGCTTCTGACTATCAGGCCATATTTTCCTTTTGTTTTGAAAAAATGCCACATTTTACTATTTTCCAATGCTAATAACATCTGGTGAAGTTGATCAAATTATAGGAGAGTAGTCCAGATATACTTTATATTTTTACTTATTTTTTATAGTATTGGAGATGGAGCCCAAGACCTTCACACTCAGCTACATCTCCTGGCCATTTTTTACTTTTAATTTTGAGACAGGGTCTTTCAGCCTTTCCCAGGCTGGGCTTGAATTTGTGAGCCGTTTGTCTTTGCCTCTCAGAGCACTAGGATTACAGGCCTACACCAATGGCCTGTCTGTTCTGTTTCTCCCTTCTCTTCTCCCTCCCCTCCTGTCCTCTCCTCCCCTCCCCCTCCCCCTCCCCTCCTTTCCTCTTGTCGTCTCTTTTCGCTCTCATCTTCTCTGCTCTTCTTTCTTTATTTTTAAATGAGGATTGAAGTCGACCTTGCTCAGTTGCCAGGTTGCCCAGGCCAGACTTGAGTTCGCAGTCCTCCAGTGTCAGTCTCCGAGAGTGCTAGGGTTCAGGCAATGTCTCTCCACGCTCACCTTAAACCAGTAGTTCTGGTTAAAGCGCTTGAGCAAGCGCTAAGCCAAGCACTAAGTACCTGAGTTCGATTCCCCAGCGCCACCTAAGCTGGACGTGGTGGCGCACGCCTGTAATCCCAGCACTCAGGAGGCTGAGACAGGAGGATTGCCGAGAGTCCAAGGCCAGCCTGGGCTCTGACCTGAATTCAGGACCAGCCAGGACCACAGAACGAGACCCTGTCTCAAAAAAGTGTAAAAAAAAAAAACCCAGTAGTTCTGTAATTGCCTTGGTTTACGTCCATCAGAATCTTTGATTAACCAAGGGCTCTTTCCCTATAAAAAATGTGCAGAGAGGCAAAAGTTTGGTTATGCTTTCTGGGACTTCAGTGTCTGCATACAGTTTTTCCTATAGGCTTGTGCATGGGTATGAGGTGAGATCCCCACCTTTATACTTTTCCTGAAAACAATGGCACCAAGCACAACCAGACATGATTGCTTATGTGACCAAGGAATGGGGGTCAGCTAGATTTTACAGAAGTCATGCTTGCATGCACGTAAGGGTCAGCTAGATTTTACAGAAGTCACGCTTGCATGCACGTAGGGAGGATGGGAACAATGAGGGACAGGTTCTCCAGGACTGTCCTGTTGTAGAGGAGCTCTTCTAGAAAACTATCTTGGGAACGACCTGAAATAATTTCCTTAATTGGCCTAATTTGTTCCTTGCTACTTGAACCAGTTTGTATGATGATAGCTTCTATTTTTTTGAAATTATTCCATCATAGGCTGATCTGTTTTATCTCTTGCTGTGGAAGGTGATGTGTCTCAGTGATTCTTAGTACTGCTGTCTACTCTAGAAGTTTAATTGGAAACTGAATTGCATTAAATGGCTCTGTTGAGCTGAGCATGGTGGCACACATGGAATCTCAACACTCTGGGACGCTGAGGTGGAAGGATCACAGCCAGCCTGGCCTGAGCCAGTTAAGAGACTTAACTGGCTGTGTCAAATTATAAGGGTTGGAAAAATAGCTCATATGAAGACCCAGGTTCCAATACGGAGGTAGGGGGTGCCTTATTACTATTGAATAATAGGGTCATGTTAATTTCATTTAAGCCTCCTTGTTCTGCAGATCATTCATTACCTTTGGATTGACACCATATTTATTGCTCAGTATCTGTGCTACTTATTCACTGTGGTCATTTGGGACTCTGTTAGAAATGAAAGCTATTTATTGCTTTTGTGTGAGAAAGAAAATGCTGTTTTGTTTCTTTAAAATTGATCTGTCTTACTGGTCACACAGTGACTAAAAGTACTTGGTGTTTCACAACATTTTTTGTAGTCCCCACTGGAGTTCTTTTAGGAAAAACTTACTATGGTGGGTGTGGTGAGACATAGGAACCACTCCTGTTCCCTGGAAAATTGGCAAAGGTGCTTTCTCTTTATGAAGTCCAGCAGGAGCTGTGTACACTTCTCTTGTTCGCTCTTCCCTGTGGCTAATTCCCACTTCTCTTATTACTTTGTATTGCATGGCTTCTTAGGTACACAAAAATGTGAGCTGCCTAGTGAAATTATCACTGGGCATCCCACAGCCAGAAACTACTCAACAATAGAATCTAAGACTGTTGAGAATTCCAAGACTTAAAAACCTTGAAATCCATTCTTTCATATTCCTGAATAGAAAACAGGCTTACAGAGGATCAAATGATTTCGAAGTTACCCTGCTGTGGCTGGGGGCGTAGCTCAGTGGTTAAAGCACTAGGCAACTGTAAAACCCTAGGTTTGATTTTGCCCATAAGCACTGCATAAGCTGGGTGTGGTAGCACATGCCTACAGTCCCCAACATGCAGGAGTCTGAGGCAGGAGGATTGCCTTGAATTCAAGGCCAGCTTGGGCCACAAAACTGAGTTCAGAAACAGACTGAACTAAAGTGAGACTGTCTCAAAAAAAAGGACAGATTGTTACTCTACTAGTTTTTGGCAGAATGGAACAACACCTGTCGTGTCCTTCCCAATTCTCTTTCCATTTTACTTCTGATCAAGATCAGAGTTTCTTGATGAGATATATGAACTCTGAAGTAATTTTTCTCCTAGTACTGTTACTCCTTCTAATGCTTTTCCCCTTTAGAAGCGTGCTGTGTGTGTGTGTGTGTGTTCATAATTTCTTAATATACTCTAACTTATAACTGAAATACAACAAAAACTGCTAAACCACAATTCACAGAAACCACTTATGTTTAAATGGCAGTGTGGTCTATGCCATGTAAATTCTGACTTATGAATATTGAGTTAGAAAGTAATTCTTATAAAACAGTAGGATGCTTTTTAAAATTTGGTTTAAGTTGGAAACTAAACACAAAAATAAAGCCGTTTCATACTTGAGTCTCTGGATCTGATTTTGATTGGCTGGAATTTTGACCTGCTTATTAGTTTTGTCAGTCTTAGAATCTTAAAGTATAAAGATTATATAAACAACAAGCAGGTTAAATTTTATTTAGGAAGTGTATGGGTTACGTAAAATTTGACGTTTATATTCAAGGTAATTTTATTACACTTGATTAAACTTCTATATCTGAAAGTGAATTGTTACTTTTATATGAGAAGTGAAGAGTGTATTTACATTAATTTCAGCCTCCAAGAAGTCCTCTTTGGAATTTCAGCTGCTCTTGAAATGAAGAAAACAGTCTCATTACTATCTTCATAATTTTCTTAGTCTAGTTTCAGCCTAGTGTACCTGTTGGTAGCAAGCATAACTTTGAGCAATTAAAAATAGTTGAGCTGTATATAATTTACATGCTACAACATTCACTTTTTTTTTGTCTTTTGAGACAGGGTCTTGCTCTGTAGCCCAGGCTGGTCCTGAACTCACTAGAGCCCATTCTGGCCTTGAACTCATGGCAATCCTCCTGCCTCAGCCTCCCGAGGCATGCGCCACCACGCAGCTTATGTGGAATCGAACTTGGGTACTTAGCACTTGACACGGCAGCAAGTGCTTTAACCGCTGAGCCATTCCTCCAGCCCCCAACATTCACCTTTTAAAGTGATTTTTATAGTTTCTCAGACATGTAGTCCCATCATTATCTAGCTTCAGGACATTATCATCTGCCTAGAAGAATCCCCTTACTCATTAGCAGTCACTCCACATTCCTTTGTCCCAGTGCCTGGTGACAGAAAATAGATTTTCTCTGGATTTGCCTGTTACATGTAAATGGAATCATGTAATATGTGACCTTTGTGACTGTTGTCTTTCAGCTGGTATAATTTTTTCAGTTTATGTTGGAGTATGTCAATACTTCATCTTTTTTTATGGCAGAATAACATTCTGTTGTATGAATATACCATACTTTGTTGATGGCCACTGGATGTTTTCTCATTTTAGATTATAAGTAGTGCTCTGATTATTTGTATACTAGCTTTTGTGTGGGCATGTTTTTAATTTTCTCAGGTATGTACTTAGAAGTGGAATTGTGTGGTCATATTGTAACTCTTTAACTTTGCACGGCATACAGTTTTAATATAGAATTAGTAAAAGCAAATTACTTTATGCAGTACTTTTTCCACTCCATGTCATCAAGATTGATGTCAAGCTTCCTTTTACCTGCATCAGACCAGTTGGTACTCAAGACTGTACCACCAGCCTCCATGAATGATTTGTTTATGGCATGTTTGGCTTCATCATAATCAGCTGAGTAAATCTGCTGGAGTAATTTGTTTAAAGCAGTATTTCCTCCCAACTTCTCATTCTTCTTTGATCTTACCAACCAACTTATCCCAATGTCTTGCATAATGGAATAGTGATGGATATAGATTCTTTATATCTGGGCTGGAGGAACAGAAATTTTCTTTCAAGTTTTAACAGTCAAATATGTAAGTTTTACAGAAAGTCAGTATTTTATGCCTGATTTCATAATAATTTGTACTTGCCAGAGGGAATTGTAGATGTTTAAGTCTAAGAACTGTAAGTTTAGTAAAAGAGCCATATAGGACCAGTACAAGGGCAGGGTTTATGAGCCAGTGACGAGGTGCTGACTGATTTTCCTGAGTGTTTTGTCATTCTGTAGTAAAATTACATGGTAGATAGGTGGAGGAAGTTTGCTGTTTGCTTTCTATACTAATATTCTTTGATGTTTTCCTCAACTTTATTATATAAATGCATTGTAGTCTTTATAAGCTATTTACAGTGCTTCCTTATTTTAAAAGGCACTTGCTCATTAGTTATTTCCAGGCTACGTTTCCTTGTTCACAAATTTCAATTTTCTTTACTTCCAGCTTCTCTTTTGGTTTGTTACTACCTTATGAAAGATTCTGGATGAATCCTTCTGTAGAATAAGTATATAAGTACATAAAGCATATATAAAGTATATAAAGCATAGATTTATACTTTTTAGAAATGTATTTTTTGTAAAGAAGTTTTAAATTGTATAGAACATGACAGATGAAATCAATTTATGCACGTGTTTTGGGGATGGTTCATTGGGTGGGAAGAGGCTGTTCTCTGAACTTCAGCATGACTTTGTGAAACTGAGCAATACATAATCTGAATGGTTGCAACACTGTCCAAGTGGAGTTTGTACTAGTGTGTGACTCCAGAAACACTACACCAGGTCAGAGTGTGACCTACAACTATGTCCTTTGGACAGATCAAACGCTTATGTCAAGTTCAAGCTAAATGTCAAATTCATTTTGTTCCTCTCGGTCATGCCTTTTTGAGAGGCCTGCCCTGGGGCTTGAGGTTCAGAGTTTTCAGGAAAATGGTTTTGGGGGAAGAAAAGTTAATATTTTATTTTTAAAAAATTTTTTTGACTTCAGTCATTTGAAAGTAGTGTGGCTTGTGAGTTTGCCTTTTGAAAATCTAAACAATTCACAAAATTGCTTTAGAAATCCAGACTTGCAAGAGCTGTGACCAGTTGCCGAGGGCAGTAGGCTGAGAACACACCACTGATGATCAGATTATTCACTAAAATTTGAGTTGGTGTTTGGCACAACTACATTTTGAATTTAATTTAAAAATAAGTGCTTTTGAATAAGATTCCACACAGGATTTGGGGGTGGGCTGGGAAGAAGGGCACCTGTATTTTTTAAGGAGTGAAAGTGATCTTTTACATCTTTATAACTCTGAAATAGCTGCTCTTATCTCCGCTTAGATAATCTGTTTCCTCATCTATAAAGCTGGCTGGTCAGTAAGGTTGGAACACCCAGTACCAAAGTTAGGACTTGAACCTAACGTACGTGTGTTTGTGTGTGTGTCTGTGTCTGGTGCGTTTAAATGGATTGTTCTGTTTTGTGCTTATAAAAGTAACACCTCTTTAGAAGAATACCGTATAAAATACCTGTAACTCATAATTTGGCTATAATTATTGTGGCTTGCTCCAGCCTTTATGTATGCAATTGTATGTATATACACTATTAAGCAACCTTAAGTTACTGTATATTATGCTGTGTAATACGTATTTATAAATTGAGGATGTTGCCATACAGATAAGCATGTCTGTGTCATATTCTTCCACATTTATAGTCAAAATCAATCCTCTGTTTTTAGTTTGTTACCAGTTTGGTTATGAGTAAGACTGGAGTATCTTTTTATGTCAGAATAGTCCTGGACCGTAAATTCCTTAAAGAGGAATTCCTGGGTGAAAGGTATCAGCATTTACAGAGCCTGTGAAGTAAATAGTGCTCTCCAGGATTGTTAGACAACTTTATGTTTTTCCAACTGCTGTGAGAGTGCTCTCATCAGTAAACTTTTGTTCATTTTGAATCTGTCACATTTAACATTTATAAATTTATGGGGCTCTTAGAACAGTTACTTTTTTACATGAACAGCCTGTAGTTGGTGAGCAGTTCTAGAATTGATTGAATTGTTGCTATGAATCCCAAAGACCTAGTAAATGACTGCAACAACTGCCAGGGACTACAAAAGTGACTTTCTACAAAGAGTGCTTTCTGTTGAAGGACCCAGTACTGTTTTTACTCAGGCTGATTCTGGCAAATTTTTACACTGGATTTTCTTCTGTTCATTGACAAAGTTTTCTGAAAAACTTGAAGGGAATGTATCTCTTTTGGATTGCTACATTTTGATTTTCAAGGATCTGCCCTACAGCAAGTCTCTTTGACTTACTAGAGTTAGCTTGTGCTGTCATTTGAGGTAGGTGTAAAAGGTTGGCTCTGCTGAGTGAAGCAAACAAAAAGGGCTTCTTTTTAACTTCATTGTTTGGATAGTAGTTTGGGGTAAAAAAGTAGATTTGAGCTATTTCCCTTAAGAGCTAGAAAACTGCCTTATGGCTTCTAGGTTCACCAGTGATAATAGGGTCATCTGTGTTTTTTCGGTGAAATTAGAAAGTCTAACCTGGGATGTTTTACTCATGCATTGTTTTTAGAATTTTATTTTTTTGTTCTTATGCTGCCACTTTGGTTTTCTTTTTAATGTAAGCTGAAATCTCTGAACAGTCTTTGAGTGACAGGGTTAATGTGTTTCGTAGATACCTTCTGTGTTAAGGTGTTAATTTTTTTATAGATCATTTTGATTCATTAAAGTCAATTAGTGATAATCTGTAACCATTTTATTCTATCAGGATTCCAAATTGAAAAATGAACAAATTTTTGTTCGTGGTTAAAGGAGAAAAACATATTCAACATTTTGGTTAGTTCGTTCAATCTGAGATGAAGAATACAGTTTCTAAATCACTGTTGAAATTTATCTGAAAATATTAATGTGGCCAGTGTAACGAGAAGAAGGAAGGGATAATTTGGGAGGCCTGAGGTGGAGCCCTTGGCTCAAAACTAGTTCATCCTGTGAATATAATACTGTATCTGAAATGTAAAGGATAGTGTTTGTTAGTCTTCATCAGGAATATCTAAGATGGTCTTTGTCTTGCAGTGTGATTTAGAGTCAGAGTTATAGACTTAAAAAAGGAGCTTGTTCACATCCACTTGCAATTTGGCTTGTGTCCTGTGCCCCGTCCTCATTGACAAAACAGAGGGCTGTTGTCAACATACTCTTTTTCTCAGTGCTTTCACCAGCCTTGTCATCAGAGTGTACAGGAAACATTTGTAGTGAGCTCCCACCCAGGATATGACTCCTTGTGCAACACTGGACCTGATACTGGCTCCTTCTCACCTTTGAAGTTCTTTGTTAACAGTTTGAATATCAAAGTGACGGTATTCATATAATAGAATGTTGGTATTCTGACTTCCAGTGCAGTCATCTGAATTCGTTATTTACTGGTTGCTTCCTGTTAGTCCCTGACAGGTGCTGTGGAGAAGACCAAGATGAACAAAACAGACTTCAGCCCTCAAGATCCATAGTCTGTGGGGAAGGCAAACAGGTGCACAGGAACATTGTAAAAGAATGTACATGATGTGTCTGAAAGCTCCGAGTAAGGCCTGCTGTCTCAGTTACTTTTTCATTGTGGTGATAAATACTGGATATCCACAATTTAAAGGAGGAAAGATTTATTTCATCTCAGAGTTACAGAAGTTCTAACAGTCTATTCATAAGCAGTCAGGGCTGGAGGAATGGCTGCTTGCTGAGTCAGGCTCTAAGTACCCAAGTTCGATTCCCTAGCACCAACTAAGCTGGGTGTGGTGGCGCACGCCTGTAATCTCAGCAGTCAGGAGAGAGACTGAGACAGGAGGATTGCCATGAGTCCAAGGTCCGCCTGGGCTCCATCCTAAGTTCAAGACCAGCCTGGGCTACAGAGCGAGACCCTGTCTCAAAAAACAAAAAAACAGTCAGCTGTAGTGGAAGTACATGGCAGAGGCTGGAGAGCTGCTCACCTCACCACAGAGAAGCCAAGTGTAGGTGTCTGGAGACTCATAGGAGGAAGGCTAGAGCTTTCCCAGGAAGAAGCTGCAACAGTGTTTCTCCTTCCTTCCTTTACTTAGTTCAAGCTGCCAGTTAGGCCTCCTCCTCTTCGTGGCTCACAAGTCAATAACAAGCTCCTGAAATCTCTGCCCTGGGTACCCCTGACACCCCAACAGGTTTACACAGACTTTCCAAATCTAATACCAAGCATCTGCTTCTTCCAGCCAGGCCCTACCTCCCATTAACACAGAATTCCACAGTTTTCCCAAGGAATTCAAGTGCATGAGGCTTTTGGGGTACACTCTAGATCCAAACAATATAGCACTTACTAAGAGAGGTTTTTAGTAATTTGAGATAAATGAGAAGGAGACTTTCCGGGTGATGGATCAGTAGATTCCTCAAACTGTACCAGTTTTATGGTAGTCAGTTTGAAATAGAGGGTGCTGATAAAAATTAACGTTACAGGGCTGGAGGAATGGCTCAGCGGTTAAAGCACTTGCTTAAAGTACTTGCCTAGCAAGTGCTAGGTCAAGGGCTAAGTACCTGGGGTTCAATTCCCCAGCACCACATAAGCAGGGCGTGGTAGCACACACCTGTAATCCCAGCACTTGGAAGGCTGAGACAAGAGGATTGGTTGAATCTAAGGCCAGCGTGGGCTCCATAGGGAGTTCAGGACCAGCGTGGGCTGCAAAGCGAGGCTCTGACTCAAAAAAAAAAAGAAAAGAGAAAAAGAAAATAAAAAGAAAATTAATGTTATAAAATAAGTTTCAACCAAATGGTGGAAAGGCTACCTTAAGGAACTAGGTGTTTTTTTGTTTGTTTGTTTTTTGGCAGGAAGCTATAGAAGAAATTTTTACTGTTAGAGACGGTATGTTCATATGGTACAAAATGCAAAAGATAATCAGAATTCAGAAGGGTACATGGCAAAAAAATCTTCCTCTCACCATTGCATCCTAGCTACAAAGTCCCTGTCCCAGAGGCCATCCACTAGTACTATTTTTTTGTATAAGCTTCCAGAGTGTTTTTACATACAGAGGCAAATAAGGGTAGCATGTGTGTGGAAGGTATTTGACTAGAAGAGTAACAGGGACACGGCAATGTTGTAAAAAAGACAAATTGAAGCCACACCCTGTGGCACAGGTCTGTAAATCTAGCACTCTGGGAAACTGAGGAGGATCACAAGTTAAAGCATAGCCTAGATATCTTAGTGACTTAGCAAGGCCTCTCTCAAAACCAGAAATAATGGGCTAGGGATAGAAATCAGTGCGAAGTCTTGGGCTTGATTCCCCGCTGTCCCCCGCTCCCTGGTTTCACCCACCCACCCACACCTTATACAGAGGGAGGGAATTGGAGAACAGGGTAAAAATCAACAAGGGAGCTACCGAAGTAGTTGAAGCTAGAAAGGGCTGTAGCGGGGGCAGTAGAAAGTAGATAGGCTTATAGGCAGAATTAACGGCTCAGTGGTGGTAGGACAGAGAAGATGAAAAAGAAAGTGAAGGGCATGGAAGAATAGCTAGCTCAGTAGTTAAAGCACCTGCCTAGCAAGCTCAAGGATACTGAGTTCAATTCCCCAGCACCACATAAAACGGACGTGGAGGCACACACCTGTAATCCCAGCACTCAGGAAGCTGAGGCAGGATAGCCATTAGTTTGAGGTCAGCGTGGGCTGCACATAGAGTTCAGGACCAGCTTGGACTGCAGGGCAAGACCCTGTCTTAAAAAAAGGAAAATTTTAAAACTAGTTCATACTTAAGGGGTCTAACTATTTTCTCTTGTCACTACAACAATCTCAGTGCCGCTAGCCATCTTTTCACTCCCCGTGGCTGGCCTAACACGTGGCACAACAGCACCCACCCTGAGATGCTCTGTCAGAGGCCCAGCCCAGCCCAGGGTGACTAACGTGCATTACTGCCCTAGCAGTCAGGTCCCAAATCCAGACCAGGTATATGCAAGCACACAAGCAAAAATTTCCCTTTCAAATGAGAGCTGTTAAATTTGAACCCTGAGACAGCAGGCAGAATGCGTTGAGCAGGTAGGTATTTATTGAAGGAGGTTACTTCAGGCTCACTCGGAGTAGGGAGCAGTCATTCTTCAAAATGCAGGTGCATCTTCGTGTCACCCTTTTTTTGCAGACAAAACTTTTATTCCGTAGTACTGTTGAATGTTTAATAGGATATTGAATGGTAGTGGATTTTTGAGAAGAGGTGAATGGACCACTCATTTTTTATACATTATCTCTGAGTGGCCATTGTCTTTGGTTGTGACCACAGACCAGTGTGTGTGGAGTTGGCAGCCTACAGACGCGGGTCAGATACTCTCCTGACTGCTGCTGGCTAGACGAGTCTCTGTGCTGCTGGTTGATCTTAAAGATAGGCAAAGCTCTCATATACTGATTGTTTGCCAAGAACCGAGCGCTGTGGCAGGCACTTGCCACAGATATTGCCCTGTTCTCCTGCAAGCTCTGTGAAGCCTGCTCGTTTACAAGTTGGAGATACTGAGGCTCAGTGAGATGTCCATACTTAGTGCCCTTCGTGCTCATCATCCTAGACCTGAGCTGGAGTTGGAACCCATATCTGCCTCCAGAACCAATGCCCTAGCCCATGTTAGAATTATTTAAGCTTTGTTTACTGAAATGGCTTTTGCTGAGTCTGAATATTCGGTTATTATCTGTACCTAAGCTAATAGTGTAGTGTAGCACCTAATTAAGACAAATGGAAACCTGCTAATGCTTCCTTGGCTTTGGTGGCCTCAGGCCTGCCTTTCCCTCCTGTGGACTTCCTTAATGCCCTAAGTCCTGTACTGCATTGTTTGTGCTGATTAATGGTGAAAGCTTCTAGACATTTGTGTAATAGGCATTTACCTGGAGGTCAGGTGTCTCTGCTTAGAATTCTCACCTTCCTCTTGCTTTATCCTTTTTTAATCAAAATCATAGGGAACAGCTCAAAATGCCTCTCCTCAGTATCTTCTCCACGATTCATATTTTCATCCTTCATGGGTCATTTTAGACACCTTGTATCATGTCTCTCTGAATCCTTTTCTGATTTTTTTAGCTAGATAATAAATGTTCAGTAAAATGGGTGAATAACTTTAATAGTGAATATAAATATCAGATGTAGTTTTAGTAGAATTTTTGTAATTTATGTTGTCCCTTCCTTGAAAGTAACATAAGCTGTGATGGAGCTATATATATACTTGTAATCCTAGGACTTTGGGAGGCTAAGGCAGGAAGATTCCAAATTTGGATGTACCCTGGGCTACTGAGTGAAACCCTCTTTTCCATTTATTTTTAATTGAGGCAGGGTCTCACTGTGCAGCTCAGGCCGGTCCTGAACTCACTGGTGTAGCCCATGCTGTCCTTTTACTCAGGACAGTCTGCCTTTCTGCCTGCCTCAACCTTCCAAGTGCTAGGATTACAGGCAGGCACCACCATGCCCAGCTTTATGTGGTGCTAGGGAATTAATCAAACTCAGGAGGCAAGTGCTTTAACCACTATGCCATTTCTCCAGCCCCAAGTGATTGTGAAAGGTAAGAGGGTTTGTTGGAGATAGGGTCTCTCTCTCTGCAGTCCAGGTTGGTCCTAAACTCACCACATAGCCCAGGCGGACCATGAGCTCAGAGCAATCCACCTGCCTCATAAATGCTGCGATTACAGGTGCAAGCCACCATGGCCACTTTATGGCATGCTAGTGAGTTGAACTCAAGGCCTTGGGCTTGCTAATTCGCTGTGCTGTTCCTCTAGCCTGCAACCCTCTCAAAATGAAAGTAGGGCATGGTGCTGTAATGTTGCTCGGTGTGAAGGTCACGGGGTCAGTCTGCGGTACGGGGGGGGGGGGGATCAGAAAGTGTGGGACATAAAAAGAAAGACTCCCCATTGTCTTACCACTCAGCATTATTTAATTGAACAATATGTAAAGTAAATACGTAGTTAGTGTTTAGAAATTAAGAAACAGCGCTCCACTTGACAGGCTTAAAGAAAGAAAAGAAAAAGCCAGAGCTGCAGTGACCCTTAACTTCTCACAGAGGCTGATATTTCAGTCGCTGCAGCTTGTGTTTTTATGAGGAGGGAGAATAGAGAAGGTAACCTGTTGGAGCTTAGGTGGAAGATGTACAGGCCAGGTGCAGTGATGCATGCTTATAGTCCCAGTGCTTGTGGGCAGAGCTCACAAGAAGGATAGGCAGCTTAATTGTCATAAATATTACATTAACCTGGGACCAGAACTCTTGATCTAATTTTAGAAAGAGAAGGCAAACCTTTTCATCAACGCAGAGTCAGTATAGATAAGAATAGATACACACTGGATTACTGGCCACCATTTGCTTGTACTTCTTACTACATGTTTAACTATTTTATTTTATAGAACATTTCCTAATACCTAAAAACTTAACAGAAGCCATAATTTAACAACTGTTAATTCTGCAGCACACCTAGGGCCCTGTTTGTAGTGTTAATAATTTATAACACAAGCATGATTCCTTGCCTTCCTCCAAGATGACTTGTTTCTTCCTCCTGTCCAGAAAGCCCTGCTAACAACATTTAGCATTTGAAAAAGAGTGAGATGACCGTATTAGTGACTTCACCTTGAACTCTGGGGTTTGTAGGAGGGAGGACTGTGATTCATCGAGCCACAGTTGAACCAGAATAGATAATTTCACATTAAGTCTTTGGTATTTAAACAGAAGAGCTAAAGTACAAACATTCTAATTTTTTTAAAAGTTGACATTCTTGGGGCTTGAGGAATGGCTTATTGGTTAAAGCACTAAGTATCCAAGTTCATTCCCCAGTACCACATAAGTGGTTTGTGGTGGTACACACCTGTAATCCTAGCACTCGGGAGGCTGAGACAGGACTACTGTGAACCCAGGGCCAGCCTGGGCTATAGAGCAAGACCCTGTCTCAAAAAAAAAAAAAAGTTGACGTTCTTTCCTAACTTTGATCTCACCACTCTTGGCTGCTTTTTTTTCCCCCCCTCTGGGAGATGGGTTCTTGGTTTGGTCCAGGCTGACCTCACGATGCAGCCCAGGCTGGCCTCAAACTCAGAGTGGTCCTTTTGCCTCAACTTCTTAAGTTCTGGGGTGGTAGGCATGTGCTGTCACACCTTATTTATGTGGTGCGGTGGAATCGAACTCAGGGCCTTGTGCTTGCTATGTAAGCACTCTAACCTCTGCTATTCCTCCAGCCCTTCACTGCTTTTTAATTTAAAGCAATGCCCAGGGTAGCCTAGAAATTATCTCCTCAAGGTAATGAAGTGTTCTAAATTATAGATGTAAGTAGGAGGGCTCTTTAATTTGATTAATTATTAAGTAATTTCTTATCTACTGAGCTAGTAATAAATAGCATTTTGTTAGATCTGAAAATAAAATAGATTATTCCTGCTTTGATTTCTGATTTGAGGTTTTTGTTAATGGTTCGGAATACTACTTCTTCAGCAGAATCCGAGTTTTGCTTATAGTTTCTATTTTCACACATTTTATTCCAGGGTTTAGTCTTTCTGTCCTTTTATCTTCACTCACGTTAACTGGTCTGCTTAAAGATCTGGAGATCCTGACGTCAGCTTGGTCTCTGGAGATCAGAAGATGCAAGTTTCATTGTGATTAACACAGGGTGGCTGCTTTGGGAAGCTTAGCGCAAAGGGAGTACATGGTTTGCTTGATAAAGCAGGCAAATTGTCATCATAATTTATATAATTTCACCTCTAGAGAACAAGAGGAACTGTTAGTCAAGCATTGCGCTTGTGAATAATGCGACTGTTGAGTTTATTTTTTCAGTCACCCAGCTTTTTGTTTCCTTTAGGATAATCCTTTGCAGACACATTTCACAGTTGTGAATCACAGGGGAATGTTGTTAAATGCCCTGATAGTTGATGCTTAAGAAATGTTGATACAAGTGTGGTCTATTCTATTTAATGGAAAATTGAGTTTATATTCAGGTTTCATTTTTCTGTAGCTGTACTACATGTTGTGATGCCATTAGATAAATACACATTTTTCTGAGAAGACTGGATTATAGTATTTCAAGAAAAGCCTTGGCATCTGAAAAGATGGCCATCTCAGTGCAAGGAATATTGCCTAGCTGTTTTCTCCTTAGGTAGAACTCACTACAGAGTAGCCAGTGTTGTGATCCAGCCAGATTCTCACTTGGTTTTTTTCCTGTAGGGTTTCAGTTCACGAATAAACACTCATCCTACTAGACAACAAGATGTGTTTCATGGATGAAAAAACAGTTCCTATACAGCTAGGTTGCCTCATTGGAGTGTGAGGTTTGATGTGAAATGCCTGAAGATCATCAAAGATGCAGAGAATAACCAATTAGTATTTGAAATTCTGCCAATCTATATTAAGTACATTTTTGCATAACATTGACGTGTATTCTTCTTTGATGCTTATATTAAAGTTGAAATTTAGTATTCTTTGATATCACTTTCTTCTAGAAAATGTTTGTTTATAAGTACTTGTATATGTCAGTATGAAGATGAGTGTAGTGGGAAGGAATTAAAAAGAATAGCAGTATCGTGCCGATGCCTGGTGTGGAGGGCACATGCTGGAGGTGTTCCTGAGGCTTCTTGGTTCAGAAGCCTTTCTCAAAGTGAGCCCTTGCAACCACACATTTAGGGGTCTGTGTATTGAAAGATAGGGTTTTTAAAAATTCTGTAATTTGCATTTAATACCCAATCTTTTCATTGAATTTTTTTGCCTGTAACAAAATATTAAGTAAAATTCTGTAATTAATGAAAACCTAAGTGGTTTTTAAAGTATAGCAAAACTTTGTTCATGGTGCTGGGGGTTGAACCCAAGACTTCATGCATGCTAAGCTTGCTGTCTACCATTAAAAATACATCCTAGCATAAAAACTTCATTTTTATTGGTTGTGCAAAGACAAAAACACTGTCTCAAAAATAAAGATGGGCTTAGAATTCAGGCATAGTGGTACAAGAATTGCCATTTCAAGCCTAACATGAGTGATTTAGCAAGACTCTGTCTCGAACGATAAAAAAGTCTGGGGACATAACTCAGAGTAAAGGCCCTGGGTTCAATCCCAGTACCACAAAAAAAGAAAGGAAAGGATATAGCTTGGGAATATAGCTTAGAATGAAGCCCATGAGCTTGATCCTTGGTACCATAAATAAATAAAACTGGTTGGTACAGAGATTTTTTCTTTTTATTAGTTTTTTTTTTGTTATTTACATGCCACATCCCGTTCTCCTTCCCACCCTCTCAGTCCCCCATATCCTCTTTCCCTTATGCAAACATCTATCTTACTTTGTTCCATCTCTTTTTACTTTTTCATGCTTTGGTTTTCTTATAGAAACTGTATGATATTTAACCTTCTTTGTCTGATTCATTTTACTAAGCATAATGGTCTCAAGGTCCATTTGTTTTCCTACAAATGACTCATTTGTCTTTTTTTTATGGCATAGTAGGTATTTAGAATTTATATATTTAAGCAAGGCATGGTGACACACACCTCTAATCTCATCATTCTGGGAGGTTGAGGCAGAAGGATTGTAAATTTAAGTCCAGCCTGGTTAAGTTAACATACATGCTCAAATAAAAAGAATTTTTTTTTAACTAAGGATTGGGAATATAGCAGTACAGAGGTCCTAGGTTTAATCCCTAGTGTAGCATAAATTAGTAAATGAATGTAGTAGGCATACCAAAATTATTCTTCCTTCTAACTTATACTTTAGAAAATCAATCTGTAGGAAACTTAATGACATACTATACACACAAACTCAAGTATTTTCTAGTGATCATTTCCCACTTTGTGAAACTGACATTTCCACTTAAATGGTAAAATAAAGGAATGTTGTGCCCTGTAGGCCCTTAGCCTTTTGCACAGCTACTTCAGATATGTAACCGTTATCTTAATCTAATAATAGTTGTAATTGGATTTGGGGTCAAAGGAAACACTTATGCTAGGCATCTACTCACAGAATGTTATTAATGGGGACGTAAGGTGATTACAGAGAATTAAAGGCAGTAGCTGCTCTACAGAGTGCTAACTCCATCTTGGCATTCAGGCATTTCTCCTTATTCACTCCACTTACCTCTTCAGCTTTTCTGCCTTGCAGAGATTTTACCATTTTAATACACTGCCCACTTGGCTGTTCCTTAAAATGATTTATCATATCTGCAATTATAATTTGATTCACCAGTGAGCTGTTTGGTAAGAAATTCTCATTCCTAAAATAAAATCAATGCTTTCCCTCTTCCAAAGTTACTGTTGTCCACATTTTTTCCTGAGCATTTCATCTACCTCAGTATCGAAGAAGTATCACTTCTTAGATCCAAAGACCTGGATCTGACTTGCTTTGCTAGCTGCAGACTGAGAATATCTGTCTTCAGACAGAACATTTCACAAAGATGTCCTGCTTATACCTGCGACCTACGATGCCCACTCCAGAATTCAGTGACTTCTGAAGGCATTTCCTCACTCTTACCACTGTAGAATCATCTAATCAGCACTATTTCTGGGTCCCCAGATCCAGCAACCTGTTGATAAAGAACATACTGATATAGAGTCCAAGTTTCTTTTTCTATTCATTCTTTCCTTTGTATTTCCAGTGATTGTCTATTCTGTTTCTCATTACCTCTAACCTAAAATCTTAGCTGGTGTCTGACCTTTGACCTCTCCTGACCCATTCTTTATACTTGCTAACAGTATTATTTTCTAAAATAGATTGGTTTATGTCATTTCTACCCAGAAACCTTGATGCACTGAGCAGTGTCCACTTGAAATCTACATATGGTTGTTTTTGTTCATTTGTTTTGGAGTTACAGTCTCACTTATAGCCCAAGCAGGCCTCAAACTCCAAGATTGTCATGTGTTAGCCTCCTAAGTCCTTGGATGATAGACGTGTACCACCATACCCAACTCTTCTTTAATATCCTAGTAGCTACATTTCATAAAGCAAAGGTAAGAAAATAGACTGTGAAGAGGAAAAGGAAGGAGGGAATTAAAAATGATCAGGATGCAATATGTAAATGTACCAATTTCTGAAGCTGAATATTAGTATCACACATGCATGCTAATAAAAGAATAAAAAATGAAAAAGTAAAAATGGATCTAGTGCGCTTAATTTTAATTAACATATTTGTTCCAGTGCAGTATGTTGAGGATAATGCTGTCATTAAGAAGCCCAGTGTGCTGGTGCACACCTGTTATCCTAGAACTCTGAGAGGCCTGAGGCAGGAAGATCAAGAGTTTAAGCCTAGCTTGGGCATCTGACAAGGCCCTGTCTCAAATGAATGAATGAGATACTGTGCAGTTTTTGTTGTTGGTACTAAGTTTTTTCAAATCCAGAGTGTAATTTTCGACTAAATAGCAAGCACTTCTTGGTCTACACCAGTCACATTCAAACTCAGTTGCTATATGTAGCTAACAGGCTTTGTATTAGCACAAATCTGTAGTGTGAAATTTGAACTGAAATTCTGGACCCTCTCCAGTGTTAGCCCCTTGTCTGTATTTTTTAAGGCCTCCGGCCCATGTACTCACCAGCCACACCTAGTCAGCCACGCCTAGTCGTCTGCCATTCTTGCCTTTTCATTATTCGCCCTGCCTGTGGAAATACGACTGACCCTCGGGGCCTGCTGCTCCTCCTGACTCTCTGGTGACTGCATTTGTGGGAGTCATTGGCCTGGTTGCTGTGTGAATTGTCATCCCTCAAGTACAGGGGAGCAGCCCAGGCAAGGTGGGTCACCCTGAGCCCTCCTGTTTCCTAGCACAGCATCCTTGTGCAGCAGCACATGTTGTTTCTGTTTGTGCTGAGGGATTGTCTTATCGTTCTTGTTGGATAGGTGCTGCGCTGACATCTTTGAGATCTTAAGCAGTTCTTAAAAATTATCTTCCCTTTGAAATGTATTCTGAATGAAATTTTCTTTGTATCTGAATCAGTTCCTCTGTATAAAAGGCGTTCTTGCTCTTTATGGTGTGAAGCTTTTGCTTATGCAAGAGAGATTATTGATTTCCCTGTAGAAATAACTCACAGAAGACAGATAAAACTAGGTTTCAAATATACACATGGTGTAGGTTCTTCAAGTTTTAGGCTCATTCTGATCTGGAATATGACTCTTCCTATTATATAATTTGATCTTTGTAAGCATATTTTATGTATATGTACTAATTATTTTTCTCCACAGATTTATTTGATGGTTTATATGGTTTTTGAATTTCTTTTTTCCCTAAAGAGGTTTAATCAGTAGCGTTTGGTCTGGGATCCTCTGCCTGTGTAAGAAGCAAACAGGTGCTGGAAAGGTTGTGCTCTATTCTGGGAGAAATCTGATTAAAGTTGAAGGGCTGTGCCAGGTCAGACTCACCCTGCTGACAGATTATTTAGTGAGGGCCAGGATTGACTCTAAATGCTAGCTCATATTTTAGTGGTCTTATGAAGGGTGTTTGTAGATGAAACCAAATTGTGCTTCAAGCTTATTGTGACTGTTAGGCCACAGATCGGTTAAGACATTCTTTCCTTGAGCAGACAGTAGTTTGAAAAGAATGAATGAGTCATAAGATGGTGGTGTAAAGATTATGTTTGTATTAGGTATTTTAACATAAATTGATGTCTTAAAATCATGGTGAAATCTTAATCCCAGTGCAATAAGAATTCCTCAAAAGAAATTCTTAGTAAACTATCTTAAACTCTCTGGACAGTTTGTCAGATTTATTCACAGCTTCTTGAAAGATAGGGTACAATGTCTAATTGTCTCTGGTGCTTCTGTTTCCTCACCTCAACCTTCTGGATCCATTGGTAACTTTCATAGTTTCCAGAAATCTGCAGATCTCTCACCAGGCCTAGCAAGTCAGACTGAAACTGATGGTTACTGGGCCTTCTGTTTCACTTCCCACACCATGGCTGGAAGAATCATTTTTCTTCTTAGAATTTGTTCATTACTATATGATTACCATAGTAAAAAAATTCAAATACATATCAAATTAGAGAGATGGCATGCCCCTCTCTCCACTTCAGCGATGACCCGCTGTGGCCAGGCTTGTCTCATTTATTCCCCTCCAGCACTCACTCCTTCTTTAGTTATTTTGAAATGAATCCCAGGCTTCATATCATTTAATAATTCATTTTGGAATTGCTCCAAAGTGAAGTTTTGCTTACTGGTTGGTCACATAATGTTGAGAAGGTTGCTGTGGTAGTGGTAATGAGCTCTTTGCTACCCTCTTTGATTGCCTTCCAGTTCTATGTTCCCTTATTTTGAAAAATGTGTTCCTTTTTTTTTTTTCTGTTTCTGTCTGGTAATTGCCATCACCAGAAAAAAAATAATTTTGATGTCTGTTTTTGTGATTCAGTTTAGTACAAATACTTTTTTTTTTTTTTGATAGGGTGCTCTAGTCCAGGCTGGTTCTGAACTCACAAGTCTTCCTGCCTCAGCCTCCCCATTGCTTGGGATTACAGGCATGTACCACCACGCCTGGTTTATGTGGGGCTAGGGAGTCTAACTCGGTCTTGAGTTTTCTAGGGAAGTGCTTTAGCAAATCGCTGTCCTATCCCTCAAACCTTTGTATAAAAGTTGAACGTACAGACTGGGTGTGATGGTGCACACCTGTCATCCCCACACTCCAGAAGCTGAGTCCTATATCTATATTGGATATTTTCTCGTGGTTTCTTTGAATTTAGTAGACATAAATTGATTTTAATGTTGGAAAGAATAACTATCACTTGGCAGGCTGAGGCAGGAGGATAGTAAATTCAAGGCCTGTCTGGACAGTATAGTGAGACCTTGTCTCAAAAAAAAAAAAAAGAAAAGCTC
The DNA here is from genome assembly GCA_004027205.1 of Ctenodactylus gundi. NCBI lineage: Eukaryota > Metazoa > Chordata > Mammalia > Rodentia > Ctenodactylidae > Ctenodactylus > Ctenodactylus gundi. The sequence goes on along the minus strand of PVKB01000478.1, from coordinate 183,825 downwards.
ACTTAGTATTTTATAAGGAGTTGTTGAAGAAATTGAATGATGTTGGCCTCAGTGTTTTATTGACTTTCTTGAACCCTGGTTTTTCTTGGTAAAGAAGCCTTAAGCAGACTAACTCATGAACAACTCTATGGACCTATGAAAATCTGCACTAGTGCTGCCCAGTAGAAATATAATGAGCTACATATATAATTTCAAGTGACCTAATATTCACAATAATAAAAGTGAAAAGAAAGGTGAATTAATTTCAATAATAAATCTCTTAGTGCATATACTTAAAATATTATTTCTGCATATATGTAATGCTTCAGTGTAGACCAACTATTTCACGTGTTCTCTAGCCACGTGTGGTAATGGCTGTTGTATTGGGCAGCATAAATATATCGGAACTTTTTATTTTTTTGTCACAGGATCTCTCTCTGTAGACGAGGCTAGACCTGAACTCCCTATGTAGCCTAGGCTAGCCTTGGACTTATAGCAGTCCTCCTGCCTCAGCCTCCCAGGTGCTGGGACTATAGACATACACCACCGTATCCAGCTTTATGTGGTGCTGGGGATTCGAACTCAGGACCTTATGCTTGCTAGGCAAGTGCTTTAACTATGCCATTCGTCTAGCCCTGCTGTTCTTCTGCTAATGTGTGCATTCTGGGGCTAGAACTAAGGACTTCATGCGTGGTAAACACGCACTGTACCATTGAGCTCCCACCCCAGTCATGCTTTTTTTTTTTGCCCATTTCATTGATATGTATAAGTGCAAAATTTGAGGTTTACAGTGATCTTGAACTTTTCATGCACATACATATCTTGGCAAGGTTACAAGATCTTTTCCTCTCTCCTTTTGGCCCTCCCCCTACCCATCCTCGGCTCCCCCCCCCACCCTACCCGTTCCCATTATTTTCTACATTAAGTTCGATGAGATAATTGTGAGCTGGGTTTCGCATATCAGAGAGACCATTCAGTATTTCACTTTCTGCTTCTGACTCACTTCACTAAGCCTGATGGTCTCAAGTTGCCTCCATTTGCCTATAAAAGCCTCCAACCTATCTAACTTTATAGATGCATAGTATTCCTTTGTATATAAATACCACAATTTTTGTATCCATTGGTCTGTTGATGGGTATTTTGGTGTCTTCCGCATTGTAGCTGTTGTTAATTGTGCTGCTATGAACATGCGTATACATGTATCTCTGTTATGTGTTGTTTTTAATTCTTTGGTGAATATTCCCAGAAGAGGTATTGCTGGATTAAAGGGGTTATTTATTTCCAATCTTTTCAGAGACTTCCATACTGCTTTCCATGGTGGTTGTACCAGTTTACATTCCCACCAGCGGTGCAGGAGGGTTCCTTTCTCCCCACAGCCTTGCCAGCGCTGATTGTTGTATGAGTTTTTGAAATAGGCCAATCTCTGGAGTTTAGATGGTATCTTAGTGATGTGTTGATTTGCATTTCTCTAATCCCAGCCTTGCTTTTAATGCTAACGATTACTAGGTTTTTGGCTCACTTACATTACCACTAGTTTAGCACTTTTTAAAAAATTATTCTTTCTTATAAAGTCAGTGTTAATAATTTAGATATATACAAAGGTGGTAATCCTACAGAAATTAAACTCTTGGCTGGTGGGCAATGCCACCCTGTGGTAGCTCAAAAGTTTATTCATCAGTATATGAAAGACTGACTGCTAGGCAGAGTGTGACATAGGGACTTTGATAGAATGCATTAAGTACAAGCACTTTTTATTCTGTATTTTTGGAAAAATATGTGCACTAGCTTGAAGTAAAATTAACCGTTAGGAGGAAATGGGGTAAAAAAAATTGAAAAGTTAGTGACATTGTTCTTTAAATGTAATTTCTTGTTTTTAGGAGTTGCAGATGGTGTAGGAGGATGGAGAGACTATGGAGTTGACCCATCTCAGTTCTCAGGGACTTTAATGCGAACGTGTGAACGTTTAGTAAAAGAAGGACGGTTTGTACCAAGTAATCCTATTGGAATTCTCACCACAAGCTACTGTGAGTTGCTACAAAATAAAGTACCTTTGCTTGGTAAGTAGCTATCTATGTTTCCTCTTTAAAGAATCCATTGCATAGCTAAAAACCAAAACCAAAACCCATGATTTGCCATTCCAGCTTTTTCCCTGAGACTCTTCCTACTTTGTGGAGTTTGGAGAAGCTGTGGGCTGACACAGAATACATAATACTGCCTGGAGCGAGTGTAAATAGGTACAGCCAGTTTAGAAAGCAATTTTGTATTACCAAACAAGGTTAAACATGAACTGAAGTGTGCTCGGGCAGTTCCTCTTCTGTGTATTTCCACTAGACTGGAGGAACTCATAACGTGCTGTGTACCCAGAGCTAGGTACAGCCTTATTCTAGCAATGTTGTTGACCATATCAGAAAGCTGGGAGCAACCTAAAAGTCCATCAGTAATAGAAAGTCATGTTGTGAAAAGACAAAACTTAAAGCTTCTTTCAGTACTGAGGAGCATGTTCTGAAAGAGAAAAGAGAACTGTAGGATTCTGACATTCTCATTCTGTGTATTTCATGTTCAGAAACATAAAATGTTAAAACCATATTGTCTGAGGATTCTAAAACATGATAAAGGAAGAAAGGAGTTGGCACACTTATAAAATGTGGAATATAGTTCGCTCTCAGGAAAGTAGAAAGAAAGGAACTGCCATCTGGCCTGAAGAGATCAGGGGTCACCTCTGAAGAGTTCACTGTACTGACAGCCACCACAGGCGGCTAACAACTGATTAGTCCATGAAATAGCTTAACATAAATTGGATCCCTGGGGCTCTGGTATTAGAAACTTTAAACCAGACACCACACGTTTGTTTATCTGATATACTAGTTGAGCATCCTTTGGCCAGGCTTCTACATTTGTTTAACGGTTTCCTCGAAACCTATCCAACTTTTTAAGCAGGCTCTCACAAAGGGGTTATTGAGTTTCTCTTCGTTGCCAGCGTGTTTCTGGTTACTAGAAGCCTTCTTCCCAGTGTCCATCCACTTTTAAAATCATCAAAGCTTCAAGGTTTCTGTAGATTGCCATGTTGTAGAGTTTGCCTTCAATTTAAATCCTTTTTATTTTGACAAGAGTCTCCCTCTGTAGCCGAGGCTGTTCCTGAACTCACTACGTAACCCAGTCTAGCCTTGAACTTGGCAGTCCTTTTGCCTCAGCCTACCAAGTTCTGGGATTACAGATGTGAGCCAGCATGCCCAGGTTTATGTGGTGCTGAGGAATTGAATCCAGGGCCTTTTGCTTGCTAGGCAAGCACTTAAACCACTGTGCCATTCTTCCAGCCCCTTAAATCCTGTTTTGAAGTGGTTCTCTTTATCACTGTGCCCTCTTTAGGCTTTCCTGTGTTGTGATTAACTAGCTCGTTTTCCTTCTAACTAAAGGGAAATTTTGTCTTACAGTTTTGAATGTGTGCCTTTTCTTAATATCCCTTATACTAGGTGTGGAATCTGGAGATTTCCTGGCAGTGAAGCGTTGTAGATTCTATTTCTAGCAGGTCTTTTACCAATCTGCTCTGTGGGTTTGGGCAAACCACTTAACCTGTGATTCCACTGGTTCTTACGTTAAATAGAAGGAGAAGCCCTGGACTGCCTGCAGAGGCTGACTCCCACATGTACCTGTGAGCCCCTACTGTCTATTCCAGCCTCACCATTGACTTTGCGCTGTGACAACTAGCTACAAAACACTTAACTATCCTGCTTTTTCTTTTTTTATCCTGACTTTTTATACTTTAAAATTTGTTCGCCCTACCCCCCCCCCACAGTATGTCCCTCCTTATTCACTCTCATGTAACTTGAAAATACTAATAAAATAAGTTAAAGGTATCTATTGGAAGTTTATGTACATTGACTGTGGTGATTACCTTAATACCTTTTTTATGTAAAAGACACATTGAAATAATCCTTTGTTGCCATTTTTTCTACCCTCAACTAATGTACCTGTCTCTGGGCTGTTTTATTAAGATATTTTTCCTTTTTTCCCACCATTTTTATTAATATATGCAATACATAATGTTTACAATGAACTTGGTTACTTTGTGCACATATATATCACATTAATATTACGACCCCTTCCCCTCCCCCCTTTTGGCCCTCTCATACCCTACTAATCCCCCTGTAACTCTCACTATCACACTCATATGGTTCTATAGAATGCCTCTGTTCTGGGTTTTCCCAATCAGAGAAACCATGCGATATTTAACATATTTAATCTACGTCTGACTCACTTTATCTCTGGGCTGTTTGTTACTAAAGAAAATTCTGTTTTTATTTTTTTATTATTATTTTTTGAGACAGGATCTCACTCTATGCTCCAGGCTGGTCCTGAATTCACTTCAGAGCCCAGGCTGGCCTTGGACTCACGGCAATCCTCCTGTCTCAGCCTCCCGAGTGCTGGGATTACAGGCGTGCGCCACTACGCCCAGTTTATCTGGTGCTGGGGAATCGAACTCTGGTACTTAGCGCTTGGCTTAGTGCTTGCTCAAGCGCTTTAACTGCTGAGCCTTTCCTCCAGCCCGTAAACTCAAGAAAATTTTGACAAAGACAGGCTGCTGAGTTTTAATAAGCCTCAGTTGGATATCCAATTATAAGTAATGATAACTTTACAAGTTTAGGTTATTCTCTTAAGTCCAAAAATTGGCTAAAAAGCCAACAACGTAAATAAAGGGTAAGTTAGTAGCTCTACCACTTACTGCTTTTGAGTTTTTGTTGTTTTGGGGTTTGGCCTAGAATCATTGGCTAATTGTTGACATGTGTTTCTTCAGAAACCCTTAAGGGGATTCTTAAGGTCTCAAGAAGCCAGCATGTCTTAAAAATTTGAGGTTTTAATTCTAAGAAAGTTATCTGTATCACCACTGCATAAAAAGTTTAGTACTAGCTTGCACAGTAAGAGGCAGAGAGAAAAAAACGTCTCGATTTTGGCAGGATTTGCCTGATGTCTCTGTGAGGTTTAGACGTGGGAATAACTGACGTTCATTCCCAGGGCATTCTTTCTTGCTCTGTTACCACTCGTTACCCCACAACACGGGAAGGATGAGCCCTTCTCCCAGCAGCGGGCCATCAGGGCCTGAGCCAGGAGTGCATGTCAGGAGCTCGCGGAGGCAGAGGAGGAGTGGATACTTTGTGTACCTGAAGATTGTTCAGGGCTGGGCTTGGCTCATTGCTGCTGCTGTGGATTTTAATGCTTCTCTCTCGTCAGGGCAATTGTGAGTCTAACTCAGCGGTTGTTGTTACAGGGGCAGCAAAATGATAGCCTTGGCTTGCCGGTGAGTCGTGACGGGAGAGTGTGAGGCTTTCCTACAGCGCAGTTTTCAAGGCTGTGCTACTTCTCTGTAAGGGTCTAATTCTGTCAGCGTTCAGATCTTTTATATGGTGACTATATTAGTGATGGATAGTTGGAGTTTTTGTGCATCAAGCTAGGCAGGAAAGCTGATGATGGTGACCTTGCTGTATGATAAGCCACCAAGCAGCACTGCCAGACAGTTACAGCACTTGAGTTTTTCTTTTCTTTGACAAGAGATTGGAAGCTACTGACTTAGAATTAATCTCAGGTTAGTAACAGTGCATGTGCTGTAGGTAATAAGGAATTTGTGAATATTGAGGATGAAAAAGATGCTCATGTTTAAATTGTACATTAGGTTACATATTTTCATTAAGACAAAAATAACAAAGATTAGATATCCATTACATTACTTGGAACACTATTAATATTATGGTCAAATGTTTTGTTATTGCTCGTTCACATATTTTCTACAGCAAATACAGGTAATTGCTCACAAAAGCCCCATGGGGTAGGTATGTGGGTACTTTAATTCCCTGTTTAGTTAGGAAGAAACAGGCCTAGAATAACTGGCTTGCCCGTGGTCACACAGCTAGCAGATGGTGATGCACTGGGATTTCACACAGCTGGTTGCACAGCCCACTTGCTTAGTTTTGTTTTTAAACTATCATCTTAACAGTTTTTAGGCTTTGCTTAAGATTGCTTTTTTTAACTTACCTACAGTAAACTTCATTCTTTTTTGGAGTACTATTCTTCCTTAACACTAAACTATTTCACTTACATTTCTTTAACATAATTTTAGTGGCTATTAAATAGCTAATACTATGTGTTTTAAGTGTTTCACATGACTTAACTAATCTTATGGCCTAGACACAACGTGAAGTGGTTACTGTTAGTTCCACTTACCCTTATCTCCTGGTGAACTGCTTGTTTTTCTGGTAGTGGTAGGTGGGTTTAAATCTCATTAGATTATTTTTGTGTGTGGAGGTGGGGTGGGGTTGGGAGAGTACTAGAGATAGAACCTAGCAGGTCTTCATGCTGAACTATATTCCTAGCTCATTTTGTATGTTGAATCAGAGTCCTGGTAAGCTGCCCAGGCTGGGCTCAAACTGAATGGTCCTCTTGCCTCAGCCTCTCGATTGCTGGGATTCAGGCCTGTACCGCTGAGCGTGGCTAAAACTCATTGTTCAGAGTAGCCCCTTCTTTATTGCACAGTGAGCCTTTCATTCGGATGATTGTACGAGCCATGCCCGAGGTGGGCCCGCCCCGTGGCAGCAGCTTGCAGGTGGGATCTGTGCCTCCGGACATCTGTCCCTGTAAAGCAGGCGTGTTGACTCCATGCATTACTTGTGCAAGTTGGGCTTGTTACTTCGTAGTGACTCATCAGTCTCCAGTGAAAGTTCTTCATGACTCCAGCAGATGGTTTAAGTTGTAGTTACGTGCCCTGTCTTAAATGTTAGGGAATTTTGAGGAGAAGGCTTCCTGCACATGATTCACGAGAACTGTCAGGAAAATGTGATATTGTTGTTCTGGCATCTAAGTCTTTAGACTTGAAATGCTTTTGAGCACTTGGCATAGATTGTAGCAGAAGGAAAATAAAATTGTAAGTTTAAGTACCAGTCCTTTTTGCTTCAGATCCTCAGTGATCCACTTCCTAAATATAACATAAATCCTTGCTTTCCCTACTATGTTGACACTGGTCAGATTATTATTGACAGTTATGAGGGTGTGGATCATGACTAAGAAAAGTCCTGCGTAAGCGAAAGATTCAAATTATGGCATGTTGCTTTTTGGAATTACGTCATAAAACTGTATCTCCAGAGGCAGGTTTTTTTGTTTGTTGAGACAGGGTCTCTTGCTGTAGTTCAGGTTAGTCTTGAACGCACCATGTAGCCCAGGCTGGCCTCAAAATCAAACAGTCCTTCTGTCTCAGCCTCCTAAGCGTTAACATTACAGATGTGTGCCATTAGGCCCAGCGTATGTGGTGCTGAGGACTTAAACTCAGGGCCTTGAATTCGCTAGGCCAGCACTTTAACCACTGAGCTATTCCTTCAGCCCCTCCAGAGGTAGTTTAAATGAAAAGAAGTGGATGTTCATTTTTTTTTCCAGGTAGTAGCACTGCCTGCATTGTGGTGCTGGACAGAACCAGCCACCGCTTGCACACAGCGAACCTGGGTGATTCCGGCTTCCTGGTTGTCAGGGGTGGCGAAGTTGTGCACCGATCAGACGAGCAGCAGCATTACTTCAACACTCCATTCCAGCTCTCCATCGCGCCCCCAGAAGCTGAGGGAGTCGTCTTGAGTGACAGGTACTATTCCCTCCATTGATTTATGTTTTAGCAGGATGTAGCTCATCCACAGGCCCCTCTGGCCCCCTTGAACACGTAAGGACAGTTTTTTTGATTCCCTGTGAGAAAAGAAGGTTTGGCAAGAATGCTGTCATCAAGAGAACCTTTTGCTTAGGCTTTGAAAGATATTTTGCTTTAACTAGATGTTATAGCCAAGTTGAATTCTGACAGACACCCAGTAACTTGATAAGCCGAAAGCACTATTTCAGGTACATCAGTTTTTTATAACCACTGTTATATGGTAATGTTGGTTGTTAAATGGTGCTGGAGAAATGCATCATTTTTCATGCATGACACTGCCTGTGTGTGGTTTTGCATACACTGTTATGGAAGTTCACTGACAAATGTCTATTTTGTCTGCTAGAATAACCTAAATCTCAGACTCTTCCTTTTTCTTTCTTTTTTTCTTCCTTCTTCTTGAGTCAGGGTCTCACTAAGCTGCCCAGGCTGGGTTTGACCTTAGGATCCTCCTGCCTTATTGCCTCAGCTTCCCAGAAGGCTGGGATTATAGGTATGCACCACTATGCCTGACTCAGGTCCCCTTCTTTTCTTTCTTTCTTTTTTTTTTTTTAGGACAGGGTCTCGCTCTATAGTCAGGGCTAGTCCTAAACTCACTTTGTAGCCCAGGCTGGTCTCAGCCTCAGCCTCCTGAGTGCTAGAGTTACAGGGGTGTGCCACTGTCCCCAGCTTATGTGGTACTGGGTAGTCAAACCCAGGACATTGCACTGACAAGGAGAGAATTCTAACCTCTGAGCCTGACCCTGGCCCCAGGCTTCCTTCTTTTGCTTTCTTTTGTTTGAGACAGGGTCTCACTCCACAGTCCAGGCTGGCCCTAAACTCACTGTGAAATCCAGGCTAGCCCTGAACTCACAGTAATCCTCCTGCCTCAGCCTCCTGAGTGCTGGGATTATAGGCATGTGTCAGCATACCCAGTTTTATGTGGTGCTAAGGAATCAGACTCAGGGCCTTCCGCTTGCTAAGCAAGCACTTTAACCACTGTGCCATTCCTCCAGGCTCTCTTCTTAACGTGTCCCATGAAGTCGCAGGAGAGAGTAAGAAGGGTTTTGTGCTCATGGCCTGGAATGATGACATTCAAGTGTTCTTTTTCGTCTCCGTTCTTCAGTTGTCTGGAACCTTCAGAGTCAGTTGGAACTTTCTGAGTTGACTTTATGTTTTTTTTTTCTTAGATCACGTTAAAGCTAAGACAGTCTCAGATGTCAGCGCCTTGACTACATTATAGGATCTGGCGCAGACATCATTGGCAGTTCATAAGTAGCTGGTGGATACCTTGTAAAAATAGAAGTTAGCAAGTGCCTTTTTGTTCATTTGTTGTCCTACTTTCTAGCGCTTATTCAAGCAGGTCTGGAGTCTAAATGAATATAAAGTGATTGTCATTTTTGAATCTGGAATGATCAGATTTTCCCATTTTGAAAGTCTGCTGCTAATTCCCAAAGAGCAGAAAAAAGTACTGTTTACTTTCAGACTTAGGCAGAGGGAAAAAAAGGATTTAGGCAGACTTTCATGACTGGAAGAATATTATATTCTTTAGTTGGCTGTGATACACATCCCTATTAAACTATATTGTAGGCCTCACTAGATGCCACACTCATCTAACCGTTTTTGGAGAATGGTACTTAGTTTTCCTTCGTTTGCTGTTGCTTGTTTTTGATTTTTAAGAGCTGGAGCAGCCCTGCCACATCTCACATGCTGTCTTGGGGCCAGCCGGGTTAGGGCTACACTCTCCTGGCTTGCCAGCGAGGTGGAGGTGGCTTCCCCTGGTGCCCAGAGACAGCTCGCTAGCATGTGATTTCGGCTCATGTTTCAGTGCAGTCAAAAGTTTCCAGCAGCACAGTATGTTCAATCAAAATGGGCAAAACTACAGCTGGCGGAACACCAAGCTCATGGGTGGGAGTATTAGCAGAGGAGGGACTGTCCAATGGGAGCAAGTCTCTCATGGGCAGAATAGCAAAGGCCATTCCTGGGGAAAGAAAAACCTCAGCATAAAATAAGAGTATCAGTGCCATGTCTCAGACCTGATGCTTTTTCTCAAAGACTGAGCAGATCAGAGTATCTAGTATTGCTTTGCTTTCATTATCCCACACAAGGAGTTGACCTGGTTTCCACCAGTTTTTGGGTTTTGTGTTATTGTTTTTTCTTTCTTTCTTTTTTTGTTTTTAACTAGGGGTTGAACCTAAGGGTACTCTTTTTATTGTCTCTTTTGAAATAGGGTTTTGCTAAGCGGCCCAGGCTCGCCTTGAGCTTGTAATTCTCCTGTCTCAGCCTCCCTGCCAGCTGGGTTTGCTGTGTATCACTGCACCTCACTTGGTTTTGTTTTCTGCTGCTCCTTGGTTCTCCTTAGTTACCGCGCTCTTACCTATAAATTTTGGCACTGGAGGTTTTCCTTTAGTGGCTGTTTTTTCAAAACATTTATTATACAAATATAGAAGTAAAAATGTCCTTACAAAAACATATCACAGATAGTCTTCTTGAAGAATCAGAATCAGAATTTTCTCAGCGCACTTTGCCCTTGACACAGGTGGGTTTGTCTGGTTTTGTTTTCAACATGTCACGTACACAGATGGTAGGGAGTTTCTTCCAGCTCAGGGTGATCTGGTTCTGTCTCCTCCTTTATAGGTCAGTAAGGTTTTTTTCTTGGCTCTTATTCCCTAATTAACATGTTAAGGCAGATTTAGTGGACGGATCATCTTTCCTTCCCACTGGAGACTTGGAAGCACCCGAGGTAGCCATCAGAAGTGACCAAGGACCAGCCTCAGAGGGGACCATGGACTTCAAATATATGGTCTTTTCTCCCACCTGGGATTTCTTTCCATTCTTCCTGTGTTTTAGCTACCTTCCCCCCTTCTCTTTCTCTCTCTCTCTCTCTCTCTCTCTCTCTCTCTCTCTCTCTCTCTCTTTCCTTAAGTCCCAGTCTTTCCTTTTTTCCTCTTTTTTTTTTTTTGGTTTTATACCCAGAAAACGTGATGAGAAATCTCCCTGCTGTCCCTGTTCTGAAACAGTTGCACATGTTGAATGCTGTCAGCCCCTTATTCACATACTGAAGAGTTGTACCTAAATTGAAGGGTCAGACACTTAGTTTCTTCATTCATTTAGTCATCCAGCACATGTATTGTGAAGAGTCACATGCTAGGCATACTCATAAATAAAAACCCATGCATGACAAGCACATTGTGACCCCAAGAAGACATGCAGTGCTTACTGTGCCAGAGCCACTGCCAGCGTCCATGAGAATGAATACTTACAGAGATGACCTGTTCCTGTCTGATCACCCAGCACTACACCCTTGCTGCAGTGCAGCACCTAAGAACCAGGGTCCCAACTGGAGGGGATTGATGGGCACAGATGAGGAAGAGGGTGGGATTTGGTGCTGAAGAATGAGGAAATGGAGAGACATTTCCTCCGGGACTTCAAAGGCGTATTAGGTCTGATTCAGCAGAGAGGTCTTCCTCCTTTTAATCCACATATAACTAATCAGCAGACTTTCTTGTACTATGTGGTTTCAGTTAAGCATTGAAGAAACATATCAGTCTTTAATTTTTCTCAAGGTTAAATATTTCAGGATGATTTTTTAAGCTCCTTTTAAAAACCACATTACATAGTAAAAATGGTACACATAGGATCCTTTGAACCTTATCTCCTGAGGACTTCCTTAACTTTGTCCTACCCTGTCCTTGCCACAGCCCGGATGCTGCTGATAGCACATCTTTTGATGTCCAGTTAGGAGACATTATCCTGACAGCGACAGATGGACTTTTTGACAACATGCCTGATTATATGATCCTTCAGGAGCTAAAAAAGTTAAAGGTAATTAACTCATAGGCCAGTAGGCCACATTCCCTGGAAATAGTGGCCCTGTCTGGGTGGCTGAGTGTTACTGAGTTGCATTATGTGTTTCATTTTGGAAAAGACTGTTCCGTGAACTTCAGGAAATAATACTTATAGTATTCTAATCAATTATAAGTGGAAATACAAGGAACTTCAGGGAAAGGCAGGTTCTCTCTCAGACCTTTAGGGGGCCAGTGAAAGCAGGAAAAGTTTAGGTAAGCAGTGGTGTCGGCCTTCTGGTTGTCTTGCTCTATTTATTCTTCTAACAGAGCCAGTGAGCATGCAGGAAGGGAAAGATAGGAAGCGGTCCCCCAGGGGCCAGAGAGGGCTCGGCGTGTGCTGACCACAGGCCTTGATGGGACCTGCACGGTAGTGAGACAGCTCAACGTTCCCAAATGGAGAGTGGCAGCAAGAGGAAACCAGGCTTTTCCTGGTCACCTGGCTTCATAAAAGTCCTGACCCTGGAAAATACTAATTCTTACCTTGAGTCTTTGTGCCCACCATTGTGACTTTGGATAAGTTTCTCCATCTGTTCTCTACCTGTAAAATGGGGAGTAAACAAAGCTCTCACTTTTCAGAGTTACAGGGAGGAATAACCAGTACTGTGTAAAGAAAACCTACAGCACCTTACTTTGTGGGCTTTGGTAACTGTTGGCCAGCGGTGAGATCATGTGGCAGTGGTGATAAGCAGGATCCACGTGCTTTCTGCCCTAGTAGAGCCTGCATTCTAAGGGAGGAGAATGGGTAATACAGAGAAATAAATGTATGCTTTGTTGGTGGCAAAGAAGAAGAGGCAGGATGAGGGAATAGAGAATGCAGCGATGGCTACCATAGTTAGATTGGTTGGAAGGCCTCTCAGAGGAGGTGACATTGAAGCAGAGACTTAATGTTGAAACTGAAAGGATTTAGAGCCTCTTGAGTATCAGAGCAAATGTGGACCGTGTTTTCCCATCCCTGTTTTAGAGATGAGGAAGTTGGAATGGCAAGAGCAAGGGTAGCACTAACCAAAAGTCACTGTAGTGTAAACCCTGAAGGTATTTGCAGTGGGAAACTGGGGACTTACCTTGGAAAGCAAAGTATCTGGCCAGGGTGCAACCTCAGCAAGGAAACTTGAGAAGTCATCTGGAAATACTATTAGAATTTACCTTTTCAGTGCATCCAGTTTTAGTAAAAACACTTCGAGAGCTTCAAATGAGAATGCAGGAATGAAAACCCAAACTTTTGGGCCACACGCCACTCCAGCAGAGGACTTTCTGATTGAGTTACACTGGTAGCCTTGTTTCTATTAGTCATGTCACAAAGTCTAAATGTCTTTTCTAACTAGAAAATGTGGAAGAAAATGTGTTTAGATACTAATGTTACTATCTAAAAAGTGGTGTTTGCCAGAAGTACACTTGCATGGGGAAGTCCTGTGAGACATTATGGTAAAAACAGCTCTTCATTCTTTATCTTAGAATTCAAATTATGAGAGTATACAACAGACTGCAAGAAGCATTGCTGAGCAAGCTCATGAGCTGGCCTATGATCCAAATTATATGTCACCTTTTGCACAGTTTGCATGTGACAACGGATTGAATGTGAGAGGTAAGCATTCTTTCGGAAGGTCACAGACCAACCAAGGACATAGCATGCTGGGCTCCGAGTGAAGTTGTGCAGGTGTCCTTTCTCAGCTGTGAGCCATCCCTCTGAGCAAAGTCAAGAGGGTGACAGCAAGGGCAGGCATGTATTTCTCTACCAACGACAATGCCCTTGAGAGCTGAATTTCATTGGCTGCAGAGGCCAGAGAACCGAATCCCTTACTACCACCGTGACGCTGTGCAGTCCTGAGCCTTAACTCCCTTCTCCTGAACGTTCTGCATTTTCTTAACAGTTTCAACTTTCTGCCCTTCACACATCTGACATTTCACTTCTCTCTTCCTCTGGCTTTGTGGGACTCGTTGACAGTATATGTCTGCCAAATTGCCACAGCAGATTTTGAAAGGGGAAGCAATGTGAAACTGCCCTTAACTAAAGAGTTCTTGTGTCTGCTGCATAATGTGACTTTGGTAGTAGGCCAGTCTTGAGGCTGGGGTGACATGTTGGTACTAGCGTATCAGAACTGGTGGAGTTGGTCAGGGTCCTGCTGGTGTAATATTGTGACATATACAGCATTTCTTAGACTCCAGGAAATGTTAGAATAGAAAAAAGCACATGTCGTAGCTGTTTGGCAGATTAGAATACAAGGCTATTTCTAGTTTCAAAACACTGGATATGTTTGTCCAAATTAGGACTGTGGTAGAAGCCTGTAACTTTCTCATCAGGCTAAAGTTATCTTAACAGCTTTTGTCTCTTCTGTGATTGATGTAAACAGAGCATGTAGTAGCTGTCTCCACAGAGCTCCTGTTGTAAAGGAGCAGGGAGTGTTTTTTAAAAACCTCAGTTAAAGTGTATGACATATCTGGCATTTACCTGTTTCTTTTTTTCTATGAGGTAATATTGACAAACCAAACCTACCTGAAGTGCAAGCGATTGTCTCGACCTCTCTTTAGGCCCACATTTTTGACTGACTTTTCCTCTTAAGATATGTTGACAGGTTTTCCTTCTCATTCTAGGTGGAAAGCCAGATGACATTACCGTCCTTCTTTCAATAGTGGCTGAGTACACAGACTGACTTGCCGAGCCGCCAGCTCCTGCCTTTCCTTCGTCGTCCTGATTTTCCCTGCCATGTGTGCTGATCCTGCCGGCAGGACCATGTTTCTTTGCCACTGATCTCACTGGCCAGTGATGTAAGCCTCTGCCTATCCTTGAGCCCACTGAGATCCTCGCTGAGAACCACTACTCTCACTCACTAGTGCGTCTCTGCTCAGAGCCTTGAAGAGGCACAAATGGGAAGACTTGGCCTTCATTTCTCATGGAGGTTTTCAGAGCCTGTTCATTTTCAAAAGCAGTTGAAGTATTGAATAGAGTACTGTTGGTAAAGTGAATTCATAATTATGATGTGTTAAGAAATTTAAAAGTCTAACAATTCATATACAAGAAAACATACATCAGTCATCAAAAGAAATGTTACATGTGTACTCCCCAGGCATAGTCTTTGTTATGATGATTGGGCGTGGCTTTATGTTTTCATTATATACTCCTATTTTCCAGGAGCTTATAAGTCTGCTGTAAAACCGTGCTCTGGGATGTGAAATCTTGATCCCAGGAGTTTTTTTGTTACAAATTGAAAGAAAAGTTAATTTTAGTTTTATGGATGCAGATATTTCGTGCTTTTTAAAAGATGCATAGTTGTGTTCCTGTGATTGAAATTTTGACAGTTTATTTATTAATCCACATCCCTGGCTGGAGGTCTGATCTAGAGGAGGGGTGGGGGAAGGAGACTCCTTTACAAAATTTTTGATGGAAATACTAAAGATTATAAAATTCCTCAAAGTCTAGAAATTTAATGTCATGGCTGAAGTACTTCTTCGCTGCCTGAAAGGATGCTCCAGATGGCCTCTCTGTGCCTCAAGCCTGATGGGTAGAGAACAGGCAGCAGTACCTAGAATTTCACTGGCTTTTGATGATTGGGTGGCCTGTCGTACCCTCAGAACCCCTCTTAAGGCTTTGCTTTCTTAGAGCTCGCTCCCAATTCACCACAGCCACTTGGCAAGCTCCCTGCCTTCAGTGGCCACTGTGCAAAGCCCACGAGGAAAACTCGTAGTGATGATCTGACATTTGCAATTATCCCACACAGAAATGTAGGGGTTTCTGAATCAAGCTTAATGTTTACAGTTTCCAAATAGCCATTGGCAGTGTGTAGTTTCCTTAAAATTGCCCCTCTTTTAGTTTCCCATTATCTGCAAGCTTAAACTTATTTTTAAGGTTTGTGTACAAGTTGACTGCTGTAAAGATATATATTTTTGGGTCAATTTTTTCCTCATTAACTTGGTGGTAGAAAAAAAATATATATATATACATACTTAGAAATCCTTAAATTAAAGCCATGTTTTCTATATGAGTCAGGTAACATTGGTGTATAGCTGAGAATGCAATTAAACCTGATGAGCATCTGCTTGGGAGACATAGAAAGTCTTTCTCTAAAGGAGATACTGACTTCCTGGTTTATTGCATTAAAACTTATGTTTGAGGTTACCTCAACTTGTTTTAAAAGATTTTGTTTTGTGAATTTGTACTGTATATTTGAGTAACTGTCAAGCTTTTGTTTTATTTAAAATTGTTTAACATGTACCATGTACATGTCATTACTATATTTCAATGCATCATGCTTGTAACAGGCATTTCATTTATAATAAGAATGAGTTATTCATTTGTAAGCCGTTCAGTAATTTATCTACTATTCCTAAATTGGCATAATGTTAGGTACCTATTTTGAATCACCTTTAATTACAAGTCAGAATGCCTTAACTACCCTAACTTGACAAACAGAATTCTTCAGTAGAGGAGATCTGGAGCAGGGTGGGGACGTGGAGGAGACTCTGTTTGGATAAGAAGAAATCATCATGCTCTGATAGAAATGGAGGCGTGAATGGCAAGTGGTGGGGTATTTATTTTGCACAAACTATTTGCAGTCTCTCTGTATTTAAAAAGTAAAGAAAATTGCATCCAGAAGGGGTTTGCTAAAAGGAATACATTTACACTAGGAATGATGACTTCAGCTCTTTTGGTTTGTAATTATTTTTGGTCAGAGGTATGTAGCCTTATGGTCTGGATATATTTTGCATTAATTTTCCAATGCCTACATCCTGGTAAGAGCAGTGCTGGTCAAGTTAATGGCGTTTCTCTGCTCTCACGTAACCTAACCCATCAAACAGTCTCTATGAAGCTAGGCTGGTGGTGTCCTGCTCATTTAATCAACATTTCTGAGAGATGATAGAAATCAACAGTTATATTCTAGTTACACTGAAAAAGACAAGCATTGAATTTCACAGTGGAATTGACTTTGGACTTGGCCTGTAGATTAGTGACATAAAATTTTCTTATTTTTTTTCTCCTGTCCTGTTTGTGTTACGCACTTAATTTTATGACTGCCAGGGGTCAGGCAGAGTGCTGCTTGAGAAGTAACTCTCCTCCTCTCAGTGGTCAGAGGCTCTGTTGGACCCAGAGTAGAATTTTCCAAGTCATATACCCAAGCTTCCAGGTGTGTGACTGAGCTACACCACTTAGTGGGTCTAATTCTGAACCTGATGTGTGTGTTAATTGTACTTTAAATCAAGCTGTGTAAACACACACAAAGTTGCCTCATGTAATGGACTTTTATAACAAAAGAGAAAAATTGGATTTCTAATTTACAAATGGCAAATTATTTATCCCTCTCTGGATGCACCAAAGACCAGTAACGTTTATAGCTTTTCCATCTATATTTATAAAGCAATACTGTATTATAAAAATCAATATTTTTATCACATGCTTGAAATTTTTATTTTTTTCTGTTTTAAAATGTGCACTCTAAACATATCGGAACCTTATTTCTTCCTATGAACTTAAGCTGCCTGCGCACAAAAAAAAAATCATCAAATGGAGATGAAGTAAATGGAGTCTGTAGGCTCTTAAAAACGGAGAGAAGAAATGAGGGAGAAACAAAGTGTCTGTCCTGAATTAACTGTGCTCGCTTGACACGGTTGATGGGTACGACCTCAAAAAAGAATCCATTCCAAGTGTGCTTGTCTGGGGTTGGGCTGTGTCTAGATTAGAAGCTTGGCTCCAAGCTTTGCATGATGGGAGAATGTCCTCTCCTATCAGCTGTGTTTGTTCTAGAGTAGCCCGCAGGTGGAAATCACCTTCAGTACCACCAACCTACTACATCAAGTAATAAGGCAGGAATTGTGAGAATTTACTGGGTCAGTTTTGAGTGTTTTGGAAATGGTCACAGGACTGGCTAGAACTGTAAATGTTTGTACTTCTGGAAAAGTTCATGGTTTCTTGTCACCTTATGCCACCTATCTTTGATAGAAGCTACACATTCAGTTTCTCTGAAAACTGAGTCACATTTTTGCATTTAAAATTTAACCATGCCAAACAAAACAAAATCTGCTTATAAGACAAAACATAAAGCAGAAAACATTTGGATTGTATTTGTTTAAAAAAATAATAGATTCACTGCAAAATTCTCAACTTCTCAACAAAAACAGTGTCCATGTCAAGATTTAACTGTTAGCAGGTAGATGTGGCAAAGATGGCTAAGTAATGAAGCAAAGTTGAACCTGTGTGTACTAATGAGCTGCTTTTTTCTGTTGAGACTATCATTATTTGTCTTACCCAAGAGGCAATTACCTGAATTGGACGTCTGAAATTTAACTTATGCAGGAATAGTTCTGTAAATACATTTAAATAAACTGTAAAGGTATTTAATAAATATAGTATTTATACTAATCTGTGTACTTATTTTGGGTTCAGTAATAACTATGGCACCAGCCTTGATATGGACTTCGGTGGTGTCTGTTAGTCACTCCCTAGCCTCTTAGTCTACAGTGAACCTGCGCTTCACACATACCATTTTCTGCCCTTTGCTGCTCTAACTATAGTAGCTCCTCACCAGCGGGTTTAATACACCAATTCCTTCCCTCAAAAATGTATCAAAATGAGTGATCCCTGAATGTGAAACACAGAGGTTTTCCCAACTGAGGCTTTGTACTTTCCAGATGGTACAGAGTAAAGCTGCCAGAAAAACTCTGGTGTATTATATTGGAGCATTGCGCATGGAAGTTCTACAGCCCACAGTGTTTGTATTTTAACCGTGTGACTATCTTTTGCAGACCAGCGCTGCAGCCAGGCTACTCCTGAGGATGATTCTGTTTCGATGGGTGAACCAGAAACCTCCTCCTCAGCAAGGAGACCTACAGTTCTTGTCATGTGTGCAAGTTTTTTGTGTCGTCCTCTGCATTGGTTGGGAAAGTCAGTGTTGATTGTTGGTGTCAGGGTAAGACACAGATCTTGGGCCTACGATGTAATTGAAATTATGTGGGCATTGCAGTTTCCACAAAAAGCTTGGTGAAAGCCCATTTTCATTCAGTGAGGAACATCTTGGGATGAACTTGAGTTTTTATTAGGTTATTGTGGGTAGCAGTGACTCATTACTAAGCTACGGGAGCCAAATTCCTTCTGCTTTCAGTTAGAACTGTTCACAGTTCTGAAGCCCACTAATCCACTCAGCCACTTTTTTTAGTCTCACAAAGTCTCAGTACAATTGCTTGCAAGTTAACACTTCCTTCTGGTTTCTGAAAGGCTTAACAATAAGATGTTCTAATGAAGGCTTATTCACTTGGGTTTAATGTACTGCATGTAAAAGGCTTGGGGGGGGAGAGAGGCACACATAAGATATTATGTAATAGCGTTTTTGTGCCAAAATTTTTTAGTCTATGCAGGTAAGAAGCTAATTTTAAGTGGGCAAATAAAAGATATTTATCTTCACCTCACTCCACTCCATACCCAGACTCAGAGTGCAGGTTGCTGCTGCATGTCAGATAACAAGAAATACTTTGTCACTTCTATTAAATTCCTTTCTTCGAATTAAAAAAAGAAAAAGCCTTCAAACCAGAACAATTGAAGGCAGGAAATAAAATTCTACAATACATAAAAAGACTTCAAACTGGGTATGGTGGTGTACACCTCCAATCCCAGTACGCTCATAGGCTGACACAGGAGGATTGAGTTTAAAAACCCAGCCCAGGCAATTTAGCAACTTAGAGAAGCCCTATTTTGAAAAAAAGAAAAAAATTGGAGTTGGAGAGACACCTCAGTACAATCTCGTGAGTTCAATCTCCGGTACTGCCAGAAGACTCCAAAGTAAGGGAATGACTATATTTTTATTTTTGACCTTTCTTTTTTTTCCCCCCATGGGTTACTTTATTTAAAATTTAAAAGTATTAAAAGCAGTGGACCAAAAAAAAATAAAATCACACCAGTACAGCAGGAAAGATTGCATAACTTTCTGCTATTTCTGAAAGTTCCAAAACTCAAATGTTTTTAATCAAATACAAAAGACATCCGACTACCGATCACAAAACTATTTCAAGCCATTTGATGCTCTCCAAATGGCCGCCAAAGATTTACCTTTAGAGAACTGGCAGAAAATTAAAGGCTGGAGGGTAAACGCATGCTGAATTGAACTGGACTTTGTCCTACACAGGAAAGTTCTGTCTCCCAAGTAGCATAGCAATGTAAAGTGAGTTTTAAACAGTTAACAAGCAGTTATTCTAGACTCAGCAGCTGTATTAGGCGATGTTTAGAGAAGCAGAGGCTCTTTCCTATTTCAGGGAAATCCTGCACGATGTCTTACACTCTAAATGTGAAATCTTGTGCTTAGGTGCGAGCAAGCTAGTCCTCTTCGCTGTCACTCGCCACTGCCATACTGTCAAACGGACGGTTGAAGGGTTGTTGCTGGTCAGAAGAAACTGCTCCAAAGAACATGGAAGAAAACTAGAATGGGAAAAAAATGACTGCAGTTTACTCTGAAGTGAAGGTTTGCTCACAAATGCTCCAGGAGGCAGCCCTCTTTGAGAAATGTGGCCAGTGCTTCCTCTGTCTTTTTGATGATAATCCATGGGTCTCCTAAAACCAGACCCTTCCCCCACTTCAAAAGCTCAAGACAACCCTCAGTTTGCAATCAGTGATCTGCTGCTTACTTGAGAGCTGAGCTGTCGAACTCCTGCCTGGTGTATGAGATATGAAGGACCCTCTGCAGTCAGTGAGCTGCCCTTCCGGGCTGAAGCCCATCCCTCCCACCCTGTCTGCATCCCAGCCCCTAGTAAGCGTCTCCTCTGCGCTGTAGTCAAAGGCCCAAATGTCCCTCTCCTTCAGCCTGCCATCAGCCACTCTTCCAACCACCGCCCTACAGTTGTCAGCACACAGTCTGCTAATTGTACTCCTTGGCTTCTGACCCCACACTTACAGGAACTGCCCTTACTTACTGTGGTCACCACATCTTTAAAGTCGGTGTGCATTTTCACTTTTCCCCCTTGGCACTCCCACCCTTTCTCCTTCCTGTACCTTTCCTTGCCCCATGCTGTCCGTTCAGACTGGCTGCAGGCTCAGCCTGTCCCCAGTGTTCTCACCCTCAGCAGGACTAGACTGTCATGATTGATCCTTTGGAGGCAGTGCCGCCTTGGGAGATGCCCAGCAGCACCCCTGGTCTGTCCCTTGTAGTTGCCACTAGTGTTTCCCTTCCCAATATGTAACATCCAGAAGGATCTAGACATTGCCAGGTCCCCTGGGTGACAGTCACCCCTGGTAGGGAGCCCCTGCTTGAAATTACAGTCTTCTCTTTCATGCACACTTCTGCTAAAATCACCATCTATATGCGAGGGAGTCTCAGAATGTAAACTTCAATCAATGAATATCGCTGTCCTCTTAATCGCAGTAAGCCTTGAGCCTGGTTCTCCAAGCCGCAACCACTTGATACCTCCCTTTGTCCCTAACCATCTCGCCACTGGTCCATCCCTAAGTCGGTGAATTCTGCCTCCTCCCTTACCTACTTAACCACTCCCCTGACCTTGGCTGAGCTCCGCTGCCCGCCGTCGAACCCACAGCTGCTGTTACCTTGTAGGTGTCTGTCAGTCTTCCCTGTTAAAGCCCTAAAGTGCATTGTGTGGCCCCTCACGAGGCTTGCAGGACTCTCGGGCGTGATCTGTCAACAGTAATTCCAGCTTCACCACATGCTGATCATCTTCCCACCTGCCCCCATCCTTCAGCACCCCTCCTACCACGGGGCATTACCCTTTTCAGTTCAGCTCACATCGTGTTTCAAAGAGAAGACTGATTTCCTGGATCAGGCATTCTGCATCTTAAATTCCAAGGTGCCCTGAGTCTCACTGAGTTCATCAAGCTCTTTAAAAATTACTGTTATTTTTAACTGTGACTTTCATATCTACATCCTAATCCCTGTGTCCCGTTCCCTCTCTACCCTATCACCCAAAGTGGAACCTCCTTCTTTTGTTCTCTGTAGTATTTCACATGGCTCTCTAGGACATATGGCCCTCCGTGAAGACCTATGGGGTTGCACAGAAGGATGAAGGAGAAATAAGAGCGCTCTGCTCTTGGGCCGCCTCATGTACCAAAGGTGACACTCTGCAAGGCAGCACTTCAGATAGCTGACCCCTCACCCCAGACAGAAAACCCTAGTTAGTGGGGACACTGACAGTGACGTGCAGGCCAGTGTTCCCATGAACTGAGCCCGTGAAGCTATGAAGAGGTTTTGTCACGTGGCACATGGGAATTTAGTAGTGGATAACATTGAGGTTGCTAACAGCTGTGGTGGACTAGACAGGTGGACCAATGTGATCACAAAGATCCTCAGACATGGAAGGAGACAGTCAGTGTTGGAGTGAAGCAACATCAGAAGACTTAACCAACCACTCCCAGACAGGGAGGTAGAAAGGACCACAAGCCAAAGCATGCAGGTGACCTCTAGAAGCTGGGAAAGAAAACAGACTCAGCCACCTGAAAGGAACACAGCTCTGCCAACACCTTGGTTTTAGCCATTGCACACGTGAGACCTTCAGAACTGTAAGATGTAATAAAGGATCTGTGCTGTTTGAAGCCACAGAAGTTCTGGTAAGCCAAGCTCAGTGGTGTACACCTGTAATCTCAGCGCTTGCAAGGCTGGGGCGGGAGGATCACAAGTTCAAAGCCAGCCTGGCCTACATAGCCAGTTTGAGGTCAGCCTGGACTACATAATGAGGCCTTTCCGCAAAAGAAAAAAAAATGGTAATTGTTGTAGGAGCTATAGGAGCTATTGGCAGTATACTGGCATTGATCATGACTGGTAGTCGTCTTATCTGCATATGCAGAGTCTAGTCTTGACCAAAGTCAAAGTCCTAAGACTGCAAATGACTTAAAGAGCATCTGTGTCTGTTGAGTGTATATCATGTGCACATTCTTTTGATAGTGTTGATGATGCCCTATGCAACTAGAAAGCTGAGGTGGACCTTGATCTCTGAGAACCGCCTAAATCACCACTGGCTAGGGTAAGTGCCATTTGCTACTGTCCCTACCTTCTCTTTGGCTTTTAAGTCTTACATGCCAGATAAGGGATCCCTTCCCTATGTTTAACAATTCTCTAGTGGGAAAAAACTAGACAGAATCCATGTAACTGGGAAGTGGCCTCAAGTCTGATAAGAATTAGGCAAGAAAACAAATTATTATAATAAAAAAAATAATCAACTACAAATACTTTCCTTGTAGTTAGTGCCCCTGAGAGCTGTATAGAACTTCTTTCTAAACCTAATTAGAATTACAATGGAAGGGTTGGGCTGTAGCTCAGCAGTTTGAGTGCTTGCTTAACAAGTATAAGGCCTTGGGTATGATTTCCCAGCACCACATAAACCAGGTGGTGGTGCATACCTGCAATCCCACCACTTGGAAGGCTGAGGCAGGAGGATTGCTATGAGTTCAAGGCCAGCCTGGGCTACATAGTTCAGAATGAGCCTGTCTCAAAAACAAAACAACAGTGGAATAGGCCATGGGCCATCACTTAGAATATAGTAATAGATCTGTCAGTCTAGTTTTGAAAAAAACTCTCTCTTTTTTTTGAGACAGGATCTCACTCTGAGCATGACTTGCTTAACAAGGGTTGTGTGTGTGTGATAATGAAGAAATATCAGAAAAATTCAAATTCAGGGAGAAGTGTCAAGTGTCAAAATAACACATAAAGTATAATTCATAAAATGTTCCAGATTAAGGGCTAAAGAAATAACACAGAGGTTAGAGTGCTAACCTAGCAAGCACAAGGTCCTGGATTCAATTCCCAGCACCATATAAACTGGGCAAGGTAGCATGCACCTGTAATTCTAGCACTCAGGAAGCTGAGGCCGGAGGATTACTGTAAGTTTGAAGCCATGCTGAGCTCCATAGTGAGTTCAGGACCAGCCTTTTTATTTTATTTTATTTTTTTGAGTGAGTATCAAAAAAAAAAAAAAAAGAAAAAAAGAAAAGGTAAAAGGTCCAAATTTAAAGAGACTCTGTTAACCAAGGATGTTAACATCTAAGGAGCCTGGGTCAGGAGTAAATGAGAATTCATTGAACTATTTGTGGCAAAGTCTGAATATATTTTACCATTTCTTAAATTTGCATGTGTGTAAGTATATGTACATTCATAGAAGAAAGTCATAAAAGGTATTATGGTTTGGATAAAACTAAAAGTTCATGTGTTGAAGGTTTGGTATCCAGTTGGTGGCATTATTTGGGAGGCGGTAGAAAACTTGAGGTGGGGCCTCATTGGAAGAAATAGATCATGGGGACAAGCCCTCCGAGGTTTTGTTTTGGTTTTTTTTTTTTCCCTAATCTGACTCCCTCTTCCTCCCCCTCCTTTTTGGCAGCTCTGTTCTACCATGCAGTCCTTGCTGTGGTGTTTGGTTTCATCACAGTTCCAAAGTAACAGGACCACATGACCATGAACTGAAACCTCTGAAACTGTGAGCCAAAGTAAAGCAGCCTACGGCCATACAGCCTTGAACACACCTGACTTCATCTAAGTTGTGAAGTTAGATATTTTGTCACAGTGATGGAAAGCTATCACATAAGGTAAAGTAATGGACAAAATATTTGTATTTTCTGACTGGTCTTCAATGAAATAACTATTGTACTGCTGTATAGGAGTCAACATTTGGAGGAGCTGAAAGAAGAGTGTATAGGAATTCTTTATATATTTTGCAGTTTTTCAAAGCTTGAACTTTTTTTTTTGAGTTGGTATCTCACTAAACTGACTGGGCTGGCCTCAAATTTACAGTTGTCCTGCCTCAGTTTCCTGGATAGCTAGGATTATAGGCCTGTGCCACCTGACTCAGTAAAAGTCCAAAATTATTTTTTAGGTAAAAAGTTAAACTAAAAGTTAAACAAGTAAGTAGAGGACTGTACTATGGTAAAGTTATTAGCATCACACTGACTGACTTTAGTTAGGCTCAGGGCAGGGCAATGTAGAGGACAGACCCTGCCAGTCAAGATGAAATTCAGCTTTAGAGCCATTTTCACATAGTTCACCCAACCGAGCAACTGGTGTGGCTCATAAAAAGAAAACCTATCTGCCAAACCTAGTACAAGGCAAGTTTTATATGTGGCAGAGAGGGGCAGGAGGAATATCTCAGCTGTTAAAGTGCCTACCTAGCAAGCCCAAGACCTTGGGTTTGATACTCCAGCACCACATAAGTGAGCGTGGTGGCACATGCCTGTAATCCCAGCACTCAGGAGGCGGAGGCAGGGTTGCTGCCATTAGCTCAGGATCAGCTTGGTCTCCATAGTGAGTTCAGGACCAGCCTGGACTACAGAGTGAGACCCTTTCTCAAAAAGAAAAAAAAATACGCACACGCACACGCATGCACACGCACACGCACGCATGGCAGGGAGAAGGAAGGGCAGATGCCAGGTAGAAGCCATTTTAAATACCCACAGACAAAGTGCTGAGTGCCATTCCAGGGATCTGTGGCTTAGTTGTATGGAAAATGATCTAAGAATTCTAAAAGCAGGAGAATGATAGAGAGAAATAACCCCATTTACTAGGTATAATTATTATCTCCATTTTGCTGTTAACAGACTGAAATATCAGCAGCTTGTCCAAGTTATGCAACTAGTAAGTGGCAAGAGAGCATCTGCGCCAGGAACTTGAACTGTGAGCCATGCGCTGTACCTCGTGCCTCGCTGTGGTTTGGACCTGCTCTTAGTCCACTGTGAAGGGGACCAGGTTTGGAGGAGGGTGGAGGCTGCTTCAAGTCCCTGCGGTCAGGTAGTGTTTGAATGCAGCCTACATCATTCTCCCAGAATGGATTCTCAGTTTTGCAGAAGTTTGCCACATCAAGGAAAATAGTCTCCTTTAAAAATTGAGACTTCTTTTGAGAATTCAGTGATATAACAGGGAACTTGGACTGAAGAGAGCCGCAGTGGTGCTCATGGACCATCACCTTCCCTCTGAGGATATGGGCATTTTAAGTGAATTTCAGGGACCTAAAGCAGCAGGAAAATGATTTTGTGTTAGTACCTGAGAAAAAGTAAGCACAATCTGTGCATGGCCACAAGAATTACTTATGACCTTAGCATACTATTTGTATTCACAGATAGAGAATTCTATAAACAGTCATAATTTATTCTTGAAACAAGTAACCCAAATCTTTATATGAATATGCTTTGTTAAAAATTACTGACTGAGCAATTTACCTGTTTGTATTGACATTCTATAAATCAGATTTTTCTCCATCTGAGACTAGGTGCACTCTTCCCCTATCAAAAAATAAGAGGGATTGGGGGTAGCTCAGTGATAAAGCCTGTGCCTAGCACGCACAAGGCCCAGAATGATGCCTGATATCAACAACAAAAAGAAAGAAAAAAGAGATTAATTTTTAGGAGATTGGGGGAGACTGGGGCAAGAAGATTGCAAAGGAGGCTGATGATAGAATTCTGCTTTGTTTTTGAGATAGGGTCTCACTTTGTAGCCGAGGCTGGTCCTGAACTCACTATGTGGCCCAGGCTGGCCTTTTCAAACACGCTGCAGTCCTCCTGCCTCAGCCTTCCAAGGGCTGGGATTTTTAGGCCTATACCACCATACCCAGCTTATATGGTGCTGGGGAATCAAACCCAGGGCCTTGGTCTTGCTAGATAAGCACTCTAACCACAGAGCTGTGCCCCTAGCCCTGATGACAGAATTCTTTACAGAGACATAGTTACATCTCAGCATTTCTCTCTTACCTTACTCTGGTAAATACAGCCTGGATCCTCCGTGTCACTGACAGTGCTTTCAGGTATTTCACAGATGTCCACATTGGCTGTCTTCAGCAGAGGCCTGCCACCATCTTCCACTGATGCATTCTCTTGGGCAGTCTCCCTAGGGTAAAGCCTTTTGGGTATTCTTTTGCTCGAAATGGACTCTGGGACCTGGCTTGTTCCACTTCTGCCAGCCTTTGAATTTGACTGTCGTCCATCTGACCTGAGGTATTAAAACAGGGATGAAAGAAACTGCTTTCTTTGAAATATGCACACTTTATAGAGCAGCATGGCATGACAAGGACAATGTAATGACTTAGGGAACATGCTGAAATAACACTGAGCTTTTATGTATATGATTTAGAAATTCCCTCTGCAGATTCAAATCTTTCAGTAAAGTAACCCACTAGCATGAGACATGGTGTAATGTGGTAATAGGGTCAAGTGAGAAAAAGTTTCATTACTAGACATGTGTATGATGAAACTTTATGAGGTTATGAAAATCCATGTTTTGAAGTCATAATCAGTGACACTGGAGGATGCCCAGAATATATTTTATGGGAAAGTGACAAATGTATGATTCCAATTCTAGTTTTTTTTTCTTTTATTGTGTACTGGAGATTGAACATAGGGTTCTCTGCATGCTACAAAAGTGCTCTACTACTGAGCTACATTCCCAGCCCTTTTATTTTATTTCATTGTATGTTACTTACTTATTTATTTGAGACAGGGTCTTGCTCTGTAGCTCAAGCTGGTCCTGAACTCACTGGGGAGCCCAGGCTGGCCTTGGACTCATGGCAATTCTCCTGCCTCGGCCTCCCAAGTGCTGGGATTACAAGTGTGTGCCACCATGCCTGGCTTATGTGGTGCTGGGGAATTGAACTTGGGTACTCAGCACTTGACTTAGCACCTGAAGTGCTTTATCCACTGAGCTATTCCTCCAGCCCCCTGAATTTTTTACTATTAGATCAGAAGCGCTTGATGTAGGGCTTGCTACGCAAGTGCTTTAACCACTGAGCCATTCCTCCAGCCCCTCTTATTTTATTTTATTAGCTTTAGACAAGGTCTCAGAGTACCTAGAATTACAGGTGTGTGTCACTAAGCTCAGCTCCAAAGTTGTTTTAGAATATAATTATATGCAAAATAAAAAGTCTTTAAGAAAATACAGTGAGCTGAACTGCTAATAGCTATATCCAGGTGATACAATTACATATGAGTTTTAGTTTCTTCTTTGTACTTCTCTGTATTTTCCAGATTTCCTGCTATAACTTTATAATGAAGCATGCCCCATTCAAAAATATATATTAATTAAAGAAAAAAGAAAGAAAATCAGTGGCTGTCCCCATATCTGACCCAGATTTATTGGCAGTGAACAAAGACTTTTCTGTGAAACTTGATGCTGTTACTCTTTAAAAGCATCAGTGAACCAGGTGTGTTGGTGCATACCAGTAATCCCAGCACTTGGAAGGCTGAGGCAGGAGGACTGCCATGAGTTTGAGGCCAGCCTGAGCTACATAGTGAGTTCAGGAGCAGCCTAGACTACAGAGTGAGACACTGTCTCAAAAAACAAAACAAAACAAAACAGAAAATGGAAAATGAGTTTTGAGTAATAACAAAGATAAAGTTAAATTGTGGTCAGAAAAGAAAAAGCAAATATCCAATACAAAATTGATAATTTTTTAAAGTTATAGTTTGTTCTCCACAGCTTTTTCAAATTCAGTCAAAATTTCTGATATAGTATTGTACTCCTCATTGGTTTCCTAGGTGAATGTCATTGAACTATTTCAGAGTAAGGTAGCAATGACTTTTCCAACCAATAGCAAATTTTAAAACACAACCTTACCTACTTCTTGCTTGGGAAAGACAGAGCGA
The DNA here is from genome assembly GCA_004027205.1 of Ctenodactylus gundi. Taxonomy (NCBI): domain Eukaryota; kingdom Metazoa; phylum Chordata; class Mammalia; order Rodentia; family Ctenodactylidae; genus Ctenodactylus; species Ctenodactylus gundi. The sequence goes on along the minus strand of PVKB01000478.1, from coordinate 155,813 downwards.
TTGTGGTGAAGATGCCCTGGTTGAGTCATCAGCTAATGTAGCCAAAGTAAAGTTAGCTTCCAGCAGAATATCAACAATACTTAAAACCACAGGCCTAAAAAGGCAAAATCAGAGCAAAAATGTTACTCATTTTCTCACGGACATTAGGAACGCATGAGAAAATTGCACTTAATTCTGGACTAAAAAGAAACAGAAGTAGATGTCCTTTGGGTATTTTCACAAATTAACACAGTTCTAAAAGATAAATGGGCCTGCTGAAACCGTCCCATCCATTTTCATAAAACATATTTTAACCCAATCCATTTAGAATTTTCTGAAATATAGAAAGTATCATAGTTTTGTAGAGATTTAACTTGTATAAGCCACATGTAACTTTCTAATTAGGCAGTCCCCGAGCTACGTAGCATGTCAAATTTATAAATGTTTCATTCTGCAGAAGAATATATCTTTCTCAACCAGGTTACCAATTAAAAAATGGCATGTTATGGTATCTTCCCAAATTTTTAGTTTGATAAATGATGCTCATAAAGTTCAAAAATTCTTAAGAGGTGAGTTATTTTCTACATATAACAAAAGAAAAGCAGCAAATTTGGAGAAGTTTTCAAGGACCTACTTCCCAGGAAAGTCAAAATGAATGGACATAGGCACATGTATAGCTTCTGAAAATATCAGCATGCCCTAGAGGAAGAAAAGGAGAATACAACTTAAAGCCTTTATTAAAAATGACTGGTGAAAATTTGAACGTGAGTTTGACACAAATACGTGTTTACCTTCAGTTCTTTGACACAAAATGTTATCTCGGTGTCCACTCCAACCTGAAAGAAGTCAAACTCATCTGGTCCAACAGACATCTCACTGTACACAGAATTGGTCATATCTGCTAAATGTTAAAGGCAAATGAAAAATAAAATTACTCCCAGAGGTATCTGTTAAATATAAATGTAAAAAACACAATCAAAAGCAGCCAGTGTGTAGATGGTATCAAAGGATTCACCTGTACAAACAAAGGAAGGAAACAGGCATGAGAACAGAAAAATGAGGCTTTACTAACAGCCTGGAAAGGCAGATGCCAACTCCCCAAATGGGGGGCAGGCACAACCAAACAGGGCAGGTGAAGGGTTTTTATCCCAAATTCACAGGTCCCTCCTGACTTCCTATTGGCAGAGTTCAGAGTCTTCCTGGATGAAATCTAATGGCATCCCCTGTATAACTAAGACAGATGATTTGCTGTAGTCACACTGGTTCAGTACCAAGCTGGTGGCTGTGACAAGGTGTTCATTTCTGACATTCTCCTTTGTCTCCTTGGTTCATGACTTGTGTAAAAAAAGTTCCGAGAGAGAAAAGAACCAGAAAGTTAATCGTAGTTGCCATTATGCAACATCACATGAAAATGAACCACTTGCTGTCCCTGTCCCTTTCAGCTGGTTAAAAATAGCCCCAGATTCTTTGATAGATTTTCATTGACAAGTGGGGTCTGTCTATGTCTCCTCACATTTAGGTAGGCTTTGACAAACAGAACATGGCAAGGTGACCTGCTCCAGTTTCTGGGCTCAGGCTCTGAGAGACTGGAAGTGGCCATTTCTTGTCACCTGCAACCCTGACCCTTGTTAACTCAGCATCCATGCAACAGGAAGTCTAGAGTACATGGAGAGGCACCTGTGGGTAGGCACTGGGCTTAGCAGCCCAGCTGAGCTCACAACATCAACTGTGAGCCACGTGAGTGTGCCATCCTCACATCCCGAGTGATTCAGCCCCAGCACTGAGTAGAGCTGCATATGAGACCCCAGGTGTGAACTGCCCAGCTCAGTCCCACCAACCCACAGAAAGAACCCCGGGAGGCTGTAAATACTGTCCTAAGCCACTGTGCTTTGGAGTGGCTTGTTAAAAGCAGTACATAACCAGGATATCACAAAATCTTAACTTATACTAAAGGCAACTACTATAAATATACATATAACAAAAGTTACTATATTTTATTTAATTATATCCTATTTTGTTTCAAAGACATTAAAAATTTAACCCCTAAAATCTTAACAGAAATGAAGAGATAAAATAGATGTTACTGTACTAAATCATAATAAAACAAGGCTTAAAATGCATTTGAAAATTTTATAATGAAATATGATTCATACACCATAACATTCATTATAAAGTATACACCTGAAGTTTCTTGTATATTTACATAGTAGTGCAATCATCACCAGATTTAATTACAGAAAAAAAACCCTACAGAATTGGAGAAAAAATTCACAAATCTTATCTATCATAAGGGACTAAAGTATGGGCTAATTAAATGACAACACAAGTGAGAAATGGAAAGGGAGTCAAACAGGCATTTCTCCAAAGATGATATGAGACAACCAATAAGCACATGGAAACATGCTCAATATCATGAGTCATTGGGGAAAAACAAACCCACAATGAGACACTACTTCATACCTACTATGCTGGCTAAATTCCAAAACAGACAATAGCAAGTATTGTCAAAGATATGGAGAAATCAGAACCTTCACAACACTGTGTCCATATGCAGAATGGTGCAGGCATAGCTGGGTGCAGTGGCACATGCCTGCAAATCCAGCTTCTCTGGAAGATGAAGCTGGAGTATCACAAGTGCATGGCCAGCCTGGGCAACTTAGCAAAATCCTGTCTCAAAAATAAAAAGGGCTCTAATATAGCTCAGTGTTAGCGAGCTTACCTGGCATGCACAACCCCCTGGCTTTAGTCTCCAGTATCACTAAATAAATGTGCATGCATCATTGGAAATCACTCTGGCAGATTTTCAGAATGCTAAACATAGAGTTACTTGTGAGACTCAGCACACACAAACATGCAAACATCCTGTTCTCCTATAGGTGTAATGTGGTGGCAAAGCACCAGCTTAACAAGCACAAGGCTCTAAGTATCATCCACAGCAAAAGGAAAAAACAAGGCTCGCCTCCATTCTCTCCCTCACTTTTTTCTTTTTCTTTTCTTTTCTTTTTTTGAGACAGGTTCTCACTCTGTAGCCGAGGCTGGTCCTGAACTCACTGGTGTAGCCTAGGCTGGCTTTGGACTCATGAGAGTCCACCTGCCTCAGGCTCCTGAGTGCTGGGATTACAGGAGTGCACCACCACACCCAGCTTTATGTGCTGTTGGGGAACTGAACTCAGGGCCTTGTGCTTGCAAGACAGGCACTTTAACCACTGTGCAATTCCTCCAGCACCCTCCAGTGCATTGTCAATACCTGTGTCTCTTAGCCCTGGCCATGGAGTCATCAATGTTTCCTTAAATCTGAGGTCAGATTACATTTAATTTATTGCTTAGTTCAATTTTTTTACTCTTCTTTGTTGCTACTGTAAATGTTTTCTCACTTTTATGTCTTCTAACTGGGTATTGTTTGTGTATGAAAACTATCTGCCCATCAGAAGCTACCGCTTACTGACTGTGGGACACCAGAGAGATCACAGTTTCTCTTTGATTCAGCTTCTCCTGTTAATAAAGTACTGGGGCAGAAGGTGTAGGTCAGTGGTTAGAGTGCTCACCTAGCATGCACAAGGCCCTAGGTCAATTCTCCAGTGCTGCATAAAAATCAGCCAGCCACAGGAATGCGTCTAAGATTAACTGAGTGAGACCCTGTCTCAAAAAAAAAAAAAAATAGCAACTACATCAGAGTTGTTATGAAGATCAAATGAATTTATAATGTAAATTATTTAAACCAGATCTTGGCACAAAGTAAACACTACAAAAGTCACCTGTCCCAATGTAGGCCTTAGTTTTACTGGTTTTTCACTTTAAAATGATACAGTTTTTTTCCTTTCCACTCTTCTTCCTGCCATCACCAAAAACAAATTATCTAAGGTCAAAAAGTTTTAAACAGCTTGATATGTCAAAGGACTCTAGCAAGTTTTATTTTGTTTTTGTTTTTGTGGCACTGTGAATTGAACCCATGGCCCTCACACTAAGTTACACCCTAGGCCCTTTTTTGGGGGGGCTGGGGCAGGGGCCAGATCTCAGTAAGCTGTGAAATTGTCCAGGCTGGGCTTGAACTTTGGATCCTCCTGCCTCAGCCTCACGGAGTACTGAGATTAGAGGCAGGTGCCAGCATGCCTGGGTCTTACCATGTTTTCATGACATGACACCAAAACTCTACCAAAGTTAAAAATTGTTGAAGCACCATGAATTTGAGATCAGTCTGAGCAACAATAGCAAGACCTTATCTAGTAAAAAAAGAAAAAAGAGAGAGAGAGAAAAAGGAAAGTAAAACAAAACCCCATTTCATCTAAATAACTGTTGGATGAGCTGGCGTGAATATTTACTTTTACCCTATGTATTTGCCATCTGGAATATTTCACATTTCTAATTCAGATTTATTTCTTCCTTTTATATAGTCAAAAATCACGTCAATTGGATGGTTGGCCTCTGAGTTTTTATTTATGTAAAACAGAATGGAAGGCAAATGATGAGAAGTCAACCTTAAAATATTAAATGAAAATTTACCTTCCTTCGTAAAAATTTCCTTAACTTTGACATAACCCAAATTTAAAAGCCAAATATTTTAATGACTAATTGTGTTAAATTTCTCAGCTTTCTTGTTGAATAATATGATAATGAAAAATTCTCTTCCTACAGGACTGCTTTTTAGATAAGAATAAATATTATGCTACTGATCTATACTCGATGATTTAGTAATGAAGAAATCCAGGCAGCACAACCCATCAAAGCACCACAACAGATACTTTCCTTACCCACTGACTCCTCACTAGCACTCTTGAGGCAGAAGTTCAATGGGGAAACAGCAAGAGTAACTTCCTCTTGATGTGATGTACAAAGAACCATTACCTCAGCAAGCAACCTAGAAAACGTAATGAAAAGTCTTAACACAATTTAAAAGATAAATAGAAAGATATAACCTTATTAACTGGGAATTAAATCTTTAATCTGGAAACAGGCTGACAGGCTAGATGCCCAGGGCTTAGAAATATTTATCCAAAAGGCTCTCAGAATGCTACGACTGTAGGTATGTGCTGCCAATCCTGTTTACTTCTAGTTTGTTTGATTGTTTGTTTGTTTTTGTGTTTGTTTAGAGAGGGCCTTGTTCTATAGGGCAGGCTGGTCCTGAACTTACTATGTAGCCAGGCTACAGTACAAGCAGTCCTCCAGCCTCAGCCTTGCAGTGTTGGGATTACAGCCAAGCAGTACCACACCTGGCTAGTTTTTACGGGGTTCTGAGGAATCCAAGCCAGGGCTATGCCCATGCTAAGCCAGCACTTTATCTACTGAGCTAAGTCCCCAGACTTTCAATATATTTTTAAATTGTAATTTCACTTGAAGGCTGAAAGAAAAGCAAAATATAAAACAGAGCTTCAGTAAAACGTGAAAGCTATAGCATGAACAAAAACATCAGAATCAGATATCTTTAATTCTGTTTTCTTTTTTATTACATTTTTTGAGACAGGATCTCATTTGGTATCCCAGGCTGGTCCTGAACTCACTGATGTAGCCCAGGCTGGCCTTGGACTCAGGAATATCCGCCTGCCTCAGCTTCCTGGGTGCTGGGATTACAGGCGTGTGTCACCATGCCCAGCATTATGTGGTGCTAGGGAATTGAACTCAAGGCAAGCGCTTTAATCTCTGCGCCATTCCTCCAGCCACTCTGTGTTTTTATATGTCCAGTATAGATACATATTTTCTCATCGGCCAAGATGATACTGTAAAGGAAGACAGTAAAAAAAAAATGAAGCTGTTGAAATACAGCCAAGATGAACTAACTGTGCTGGAGTCTCATTTGAAGGGTAGAGGTTTAGAAGCAGCCTGCTTAGTCTTTCCTTTGTTTCTGGCCTAGACAATCTATTACCTATACCTTCCAATTTCTCTTGACATCTCTAATGCATTTATTTTTGGACTCCCTTATTAAAAACAGCTTCATCGAAATACAATTCACATTCTGTATAATTCGCAAATTTAAAGTTGATTTGCATTTTCCTAATCTTACTATGTGCTTATTGGCCATCTGTATATTTTTCTTTGGAGAATTTTCTGTTAAAATCCTTTAGCCTGGTAGCCTGGACCTGTAATCCCAGCTGAGGCAAGAAGATTACAAGGTCAAACCCAGCCTGGGCAACTTAGTAACTTAGCCGGATCTTATCTCAAAATAAAAAATAAGAATGGGTTGCGGGGAGGCCTGATGGAATAGCACAACAGTTAAAGCACTTGCCTAGCAAACACAAGGCCCTGAGTTTGATTTCCCAGCACCACATAAAGCTGGGCGTGGTGGCTCATGCCTCTAATGTCAGCACTTAGCGGGCTGAGCCAGGAGGATGGCTGTGAGTCCAAGGCCAGCCTGGGCTACATAGTGAGATCAGGACCAGCCTGGGCTGCAAAGCAAGACCCTTTCTCAAAAAAAGAAAAATAAAAAAAGGGCTGAGGAGTGTATGTAAAGGCCTTAGGTCAGATCCCCAATACAAAAACAACAAAAATAGTTTGCCTAATATTTAGTTGGGTTATTTTTTTTTAATTGCATGGTAGAGTCCATTATGCTTAGTGAAATGAATCAGACACAGAAACTTGGTTTCTCTCACATGAGAAATCTAAAGTATAAATAAGTGAAAGAGCCAAATAAGAGTGATAGGAAATGGAGATGTATTTGTGGAGAGGGAGAGAGGACACAGAAGGGGTGAGAGGGTGGTACTGGGAAGGAAGCGAAGGGATAAGGATGTGATGTGTATATGTAGCAGTTCCTCAAGTTGAATGTAACTATTGGTTATTGCAGATATATACCACTACAAAAGAATTGGGGGACTGTCTGGTAAGCAATGCCTTCCTTTTGAAATTGAGGCATTGTGAAATAAAAATGAAATTTTTCTAATTTATGCAGGCTTGGTGTTAACTTAATGCTAGACATCAGCTTAGCAATGTTTATTGATGTCAAAATGTCAGGAACACCCACCACAGTCACGTGAGAACTTTCCCACTGCTGAGGAGAAGCTGATAGACAAGATGCCAGGTAACTTTTTTGCATTTTTTGTTGTGATGCTGTGAACTAAACCCAGGGCCTCGCACATGCTAGGCAAGTGCTGCAGCATTGAGCTACGAACGCCCCAGTCCCTAGGATACCAAATAACTTGATACAAAAATGTTGCTCTGGATGTGTGACTTAAAAAGGAAGAAAAATAAAAAATTGTAAATACAAAAAATCTGTCTAAGCTCACTAGTAGTAAAGAAAATGAAACAATAAAGAGCATCTAATAATATCATCTTTACTCATTAGGTTGGCAGAATTTTTAAGGATGATTACATCCTTACTTAGAAGCATTCCTCTGCACTTTAGGTGGGAATGTAAACTGACACAAACTTTATGTAACAATTTAGTAGTCAGTGTCTTTGCAAATTTAAGATTTATATAATCCTTGACTGAGTAATTCTATTTCTAGCACTCTGAGTTAGGCAGCCTGTAATGTAACCACAGCCCCTCTTATTTGTGGTCTTAATCCCCCCTCCTTAAGTGTGGGCTGGACTTAGAGGGTCACTTCCGAAACAGAAAATGGCGGAAGTGATGAGACATCCATTCAGAGCAGAGTATAGACAGACCATGGCTCTGCTGGGTGTGGTGGTGCCTACAGTAATCCAGCTGTCAGGAAGATGAGGCAGGAGGATGGCAAGTTCGAGGACAGCCTGAGCAATTTAGCAAGACTCTAACTCCAAATAAATTAAAAAGGGGATATAGCCCAACACTAGAATGCTTGCTTGCCTAGCAGGCATGAGGCCCCAGGTTTAATCCCCAGTATCACAAAAAAAGAAAAAATAAAAATGGCTTCCTTCAACTACCATGTGTTAGGATGCTCAGGCAGCCCAGCCAAGAGACAGGCACGCATGGTGAAGATCAGAAGCCTTCTACCATCCACATGTGTGAGCCTGGTTTTTTTCGGTTTCCCACGCTGTTACCAGTGAGCTGGGAAGTGAATCCTCAGCTGAGCCTTCAGTCCTGGCTGATCCCTGACTTCAACCTCATGTAACCTTGAGCAAGCAGCACCCAGCTAGGCCACACTTTTTACAATACAGTAATAAACGCCTGTTTTTTTTTGAAGGCTGTAAGTTCTGGAGCAATTCAATTTGCAGCAATAGGTAGTTTAATACACTACCTTAAGCACCACTAGCAACATTGTTTGCCGTAGCAAAAACAAACTGGAAACAACCTAAATATTTTTTATTAAAAACACATGTGTAAGCAAATTGTGATTCTGACATACAGCCAAGATATAAAGTATGCATTCATTCAAAAGAATAAGATTGATTTGAGTGGGAGCTGGGGCTGTAGCTCAGTAGTTAAACCACTTGCATAGCATGAACAAGGCCCTGAGGTCTGTTTATTTCACAGCAACACACACACACGCACGCACGCATGCACACACACACACACACACACACACACACACACACACACACAGCTCAGTATACTGGTGCATTCCTATAACCCCAGTATGCGGGAGGACTGCCATTAGTTTGAGGCCAGCCTAGGATACATAGTCAGGATTTACCTGGACTACAGAGAAAGACCTGTCAAAAAAAAAAAAATACTGATTTAAGTGAACTGATACAGAAAGATGCTCACAATATATTAAGTTCAAAAGCGAGTTGTGAGCTGTGGAGGTGGCTCAGTTGTAGAGTGACTACCACCCAAGAGGACTGGAGTTCCATCCCTAGCACCACAATATGGAAAAAGCACAAAAAAACAATATGAAAAGAAGGGCATTTAAAAAAAATATAAGGTAATATTAATGAGAGAGAATGAGCAACAGAGATATACATTTGCAGGGAGAAGCCCCAATTTGTTAATAAAGGAAACAGCCAAGTGAATACAGGGGTGGCACAGGAAAAAGACTTTCATCCTTTACCTGTGTACTTCCATACATTTTTGGGTATATTACAAGGTGCATATTTGCTTTTGTAACTTAAAAAACAATAAAGATTATACAGACTTGGGCTCACAGAGTAGTATTAATCATTGTATAATAGCACACCCAAATGAAAGAGTGAGTGCACATGCACTGACGATACGCCTCATTATCTAGAAACTGAAACACTTAGGGATAAAGTCAGTTTGTATCAAAAATGCTACTTGGTGCATATTTTTAATGCCAGCTACTCAAGAGGCTGAGGCAAGAGGATCAAAAATTCAAGGCCAGATTGGGTAATATAGCAAGAACCTGTCTCAAAATAATAAATAAAAGAAAAAAAAGGACTGGAGGTGTAACTCAGTGAGAGAGTACTTGTCCAAGGCCCTGAGTTCAATCTCCAGTACCTCACAAAAATAAAAGTTAAAATGTCCTTCAACTGTGCCCTAGAATTCAGATGGTACCATATTAGAAGAGCAAATGTTCTTTTCTTCCTTTGTTTTTCTTTTCTTTTTCTTTTTTTTTCTTTTTATTATTTTTTTTTTTGAGACAGGGTTTTACTCTGTAGCCCAAGCTGGTCCTGAACTCACTCTGTATCCCAGGCTGGCCTTGAACTCACAGCAGTCCTCCTGCCTCAGCCTTCTGAGTGCTGGGATTACACCACCCCAGGTATTTAGTGCTTGACTTAGTGCTTGCTAAGCAAACGCTTTAACTGCTGAGCCATTCCTCCAGACCCTTTCTTTCTTTTTTTCTTTTCTTTTTTTTTTTTTTGGTGAGACAGGGTCTCGCTCTATAGTCCAGGCCAGATCTTGGAACTCACAGCAATCCTCCTGCCTCAGCCTTCCAAGTGCTAGGATTACATGTATGTGGAACCATACCCAGCCGCCTGACTTCTGTGACACTGGGTAATCGAACTCAGGGTCTTAAACTTGCTAGGCAGCACTTTAACCACTGTACTATTCCTGCAGCTCCTTTTCTTTTCTGTTGATAGACTTTGATGTGGAAAGCCACTGATGAGATTTTTTAAAACTTTCTTGACCACTAAGTTATTAGTGCTGCCGTTAGGCAGTTACCATCTGCTATTATTTTTCTCAAGGTTTCTTCTTGGCACTGTAAGGTGATTTCTCTAAGTCAAGTTTTAATTTAAAAACAAAACTGTAACTGTAAAGCTTTAGCTGCTATTTTCCTTCATCTTGTGACCCTTCCATATTCAGAATAAGTAAACAACAGAGAACTCATTACCTTGGTTGAATCATTAGTGTATTACAACACATATTCTTTTCAAAATCAACTTGCGAAGGCTGAATTTCTTGGAAGTACAAATTATGAGTTCTTTTAATACCTTAAAAAGAATAAAGCTATTAAAATAATGGCATTAATTTTAAGTGCAAACATGGGCAGATTTTTAAAAGACTTTATGTTTCATAACCAAATTAAAGTGATAGACATACAGTAGCAGTTACAGTGGTGCAGGTGCCTATGGTTTGGCGCGGCCCTATTCCTTAGTGAAATGTATTATTGCCCCCTAGTGGACACCAAGCAACTCTCTGACCAGTCAGGCAACGGAGGACCCGAATTCCTTTGAAACACAGAAATTGTAAAACAGTGACTGTCCTCTATAGAGCACACCTCTGTGATTCCCTTTTAGCACTACCTATCCAGGCTTGTCTTTCTGTATGGGACTTTTGGTGGTTAAACCTCCACATTTGAACTCGTAGATGAGGAGAAGAAGTAGTGATGCAAGTTGAGATTTCCTTATCCTAAACACCGGGGACCTGAAGTATTTCAGTTTGGCACATTTTCAGATTGTGGGATATTTGCAGACCTTACAGATTGAGCATGCCTAATCTGAAAACTGGATTTCACATCTCGTAGCTTTTCAGATTTCAGATTATGAATGCTCAACCTATAATAAGTGTGGCCCTTTGTGCTGGGACTCAGAGGATACATTTAACACTGTCTCTACAGGATTAGAGACTTAATTTCAGAAGAGGAAACCACAGCTCAGTGAGGTTAAATGAGTTTCAGGGTTACGTTGTTTTAACAAGTACAACTAGAATCTGGATATATTTGCATAGAAACCCTTGTAATGAAACCCTGACTAGCCTAATCTGGAGCTTCCCTAGAGGGCCCAAAAAACTCTCAGAACCTGAAGCAGTACAGTGAAGGAATAACCATTATTACATAGTGTCCCAAAGGTCATTATACTTATACAAATATTAAAAATAGAAAATATGATATAAAATTCTTGCTCAATTAATTTGTCATAATAGTTGGAGTAAAAGTAATGCTATTAGAAAAATTACACAAGAATTAAACTCAATATGCAGGGTGTCCCAAAAGCCTCCATACATCAGAAAAATGAACAGACTTTTGAAACCCTCTATAGAGTTGCCATCAATACATTTGTAGAGTTTGGAATTTCAGAGGCCAGTGCTACCTTTAAAAGTCTCCCAAATCTTGGTGCTTGGAGGCATAACTCAGCGGTTAGGACACTTGCTTAGCAAGCCCCAAGCCCTGGGTTCAATTCCACAGCACCACATAAGCTAAGTGTGGTGGCACACACTTGTAATCCCAGCAATCAGGAGGCTGAGACAAGAGGATTGCCATGTGTTCAGTGCCAACCTGGGCTACCTAGTGAGTTCAGGACCAGCCTGGACTATGGAGTGAGACACTATCTCAAAAATACATATATATTTTGCAAGTCATTAGCACACCTGCAGTGTACCCTTTGACAAGAACTAGAGACCCTGCGTCCAACCCTCTCCACTTCATTATAAATTACAAATTACCAGCAGGTTGTTTATATGCAGCATATTCTTCAAAGAAAATCCAATGATTCGTTTCTTTCTTTCCTTTTTCCTCCCCAATACTGGGAATTGAACCTTGGCCTTTGTGCTGAGTTACATCGTTAGTCCTTTTTATTGTTATTTATTTATTTTTTATTTTGAGAAGGTCTTGCTGAATTGTCCAGGCTAGGCTCACATTTGCAATTGTCCAGCCTCAGCCTTCTGGGCAACTTGGATTACAAATGTGCACCACCACACCTGGCTACTCCACTGCGTCATTCTCAGAAACTAGATCCTGGCGCTGGAGGAATGGCTCAGCAGTTAAAGTGCTTGCCCAGCAAGCACTACATCAAGTGCTAAGTATCAAATTAGATTGCTGTAAATTCAAGGCCAGCCTGGGCTCCACAGTGAGTTCAGGACCAGCCTCGGCTACAGAGTGAGACCCTTTCTCAAAAAAAACAAACAACAACAAAAAAACAAAACCTCTGGGGCCAATGCAAAAGGAAACATGGAGGTTTACTGGAACTACCAGTATATGGATAAGATATTTCAGATAAAATACGTAACTTCTTTATGATATAAATGATAATAGCCATCCTTTTTCTTCTGTTAGCAGGTGGATACTGTTCACCATTACATGCAGAGAGATTAGTCCTTGTTAACGCATTTTTTGGCGATTGTTTTCAACCAAGGAAAACAATGAAATTTATTTCACTACCCTAAGTTTCCTCCCAAAATCCTAATATGTATTTCTAACAGCTAATTGAGTTGTCTATGTTCAGGTGACTTTTCTTACCTAAACTTGAACACTGTCACTGCACCAGATTATTTAAAAAGTTGCAAGCATAATGCATTGTGAGCAATACAGTTTTGGAAGGTGTTTACTGAACCTAACTACAGCAGCAGCATCTCTTCCTGAACCATCTTTTCCCTACTGGGTAGCAGGCAGGGGGTTGGGGGTGATCGGCTCTACCTCTGGCTCCAGGCCTGGACCCTTCCTGGCATGGACCGGTTGGTGTGCTCTCACTCTCCTGCAAGATAATACGGTCCCAATGTGGCAATAACCCAGGGCACTTTACAGAACTGAATTCCCCTGGCTACCACGTTCAGTTCGATTTGATGCAGCAGGAACAAAGTCAGGCACTTTCGTTCAATAGATACACAAGGTAAGGGCCTCACTACTCCTAGTGTGAAAGAGGAAGCATGTAGCTTTCCTATTACTGAAGTCATTTAAAAAACTCGTAAGTAGGGGCTGGAGGAACAGCACAGAAGTTAAAGCATTTGCCTAGCAAGGCGCAAGGCCCTGGGTTCAATTCCCCAACACGACATAAACTGAGAGTGGTGGCTCATGCCTGTCATCCCAGCACATGGGAAGCTGAGGCAGGTGGATTGCCAAGTCCAAGGCCAGCCTGGGCTCCATAGTGAGTTTAGGACCAGCCTGGGCTACAGAGTGATACAGTGATACACCATCTTAAAAAAAAATTAAAAATTCATAAGTAAATCAGCCTTAAGATAAAAGGAAAGTAGAGCTGAGAAAGTTTTTTATTTCTTAATAAGCAGCTGCAGCAGCTCTAGCCTGGCCGAACTACTGCCAGTGATCTAACATCAAACTTTATATGCACATAAACCAGTATTCCTCTTTATTGTTGATGCCAGTTTGACTACACCCATTTTTGCATTTTTTCTTGTACTATTTATAACCTAAGGCATCCTAATTCATACAACAGTCCTACAGAAATGATTACAACTAAACTAATCATCAATATTTAATGTTATTCCAGTCAAGAAACCATTTAAGAGATGATGTCAGAAACTGAACACTTGGTTATTGAGAACCCAGCTGGTGACAAGGGAAGAGGCTGGTGGTGAGTCCCCCGTGTGTCAGGCACTGCCACGTGCTGTACAGGTGTGACCTCACCTTCCTCCTCATAGCACCCTGCAGCAGGAGGCAGGCAGGTTGGTCCCCAGAGGCCAAAGTGAGGGTGCAGAGCTGCTGGAGTAAGCAGCAGAGTAGAATTCTCACCCATGCCTGTGTGACATTAAGCCTTGTGATGCTTTTCATCATGTTATTTGAATATGTTATTACCTGAGCTAAATTCAAAGAATAGGGAAATAATGTCCTAATGGATTATTTGTAAGGAAAAATAAGAATTATAAATGCACACTGAAATAAAAGTTTATCATTAAGAAATGATTAAGAAATGTAAGAATAATTGTAACAATAAGATAACCTTCCATAAGGCTGCTTCACTACAAAAAAGATTTAGACCGAAGTTCCCTCCTCACTGGGACAGGTGGAGGGAGACGGCGTCCCATCGATCCCCTCCACCATGCCCCAGAAAAAGGAGAAGGGATGGCATTGAGCCAACCGTCTTCCTGTCCCGACCAAAAGGACGAGTAGAAACCCTGTCTTTCAGGGTTCTTGGGACACAGAGTCTTCGAGCAGAGACAGTGGCAGGAGCAGCGTGCATTGCGTCAGCAGGCTAGAGAACAACTTAAGCCAGATGGTCCTGGTATAGCCCCCGCCCTGCCAGCCAAGTGGCCCCTACTTCCACACCAACAGGTTCTGGGGTGGCCCACTTCCACAGCCTGCAGCACCGACACCTGGTGTACATGATGGGTCCTGGCCTCCTTCCTTCTGTGAGGAGCTGTGCTGTGCAGATTTGATATTTACAACTTACAGTTTGTTTTTAAAGATTGCCCACAAGAAAATGCCTGTTGGCTTTTCAGTCTACATTTAAAACAACAGGCTAACAGGCAGTTGTTTACTTGTGGTTTTACTGCACTACTGCAATTTCAGAGGGGCTCTGAAGCAATTTTTTTAATAGGATTCTTTGGAGAGAGTGCATCAGATCTGTGCCAAGGTTGTAGTGAGTGGAATCTTGTCTGTGTGTTGCATCTAGTGTTTCCAATTCAGACTGATTTCCGGATCTGTCAGTTAGAAGAAGCTCTACTCTGTGTAAAAGGGCCTTTCAAAAATGCAAGATATTCAATTTTTCTTGATTCAATAAACTAGTCAAGGGTAAAAAAAGATTTAGACCAAATTGTTTCTTCTGTAGTAGGAATTGAACCCATGGACTTTGCATTGAGCTACATCCCCAGCCCTTTTTTAATTTTGAGATGGAGTTTCACTAACTTGTCCAGGCTGGGTTCAAATTTGTGATCCTCTACCTCAGTTTCCCAGAGTGCTGGTGCTATAGGCATGAGACACCACTCCTGGCTAAGTAAAAGATTGTTTAAATCATAAAATTCTACCTATTTTAATTTTAAGCTAGGCATGGTGGTACATGCCTTTAATTTGAGCACTTGGGAGGCTGAGGCAGGATGATTGTCATGAGTTTGAGGACAGCCTGGGCTACATAGTGGATTCAGGATAAGCCTGAACTACAGAATGAGACCCTCTCTCTCTCAAAAAAAAACTGAAGAAAAATAGAGCTCTCACAATCAAAGACCCATTTAAAAAATGGGCAGCTGCAATGAACAGGCAGTTCTTACTTGAATTTCAAATGGCCCCTTTGGCCATTGTGGAGATTATGTCTACTTGAAGCTATCAGGAACCACACATGAATTAGGGTTTGGCAACCATGCCTAGATTGGGAATTGAGAACCAGCCTGGATTAGATTGTGAGTGACTTGTGGCTAGCAAATGAGGGAAGAGCACCCACCCAAATGTGGGAGGCCCAGAAGGAGGGAAGAAGAGAGAGTGTTACAGCTTCTTACTCCGGGAAAGCTCTCGCCTTACAGTTGTCAAAGGACGCTCAGTTGCTACACGCCGCAGATCTTCAGGCTCCGGTCTTTGCCATTCTTCTTCACAGCAGACTGTCACCAGCTGTCCTGCAGTCCCGCACAGGAGTTCTACATCACAGCTGAACAGCCGTTGGACACTCCAGCTCTCCTACTTACAGGCTGCCATCTTGGACTATATCTATCCTCGGATTTGTAAGCCTTCCGAATAGACCCTTTTCATTCTAATTTCTGTAAATTCTGCCTTTTGAAAGAACCCACACTAATACAGCCCCCAAATACATGAAAAGATATTCAACATCCTTAACCATTAGAGTAATGCAAATCAAAACATCACTAAGATATCATCTTACTCCAGCGAAATGGTATATATCAAGAACACAAATAGCAGTACATACTGGCAAGGTCGCAGGGGAAGAGGAACCCTTTTACATTGCCGGTGGGACTGTGAACTGGCACAGCGACTATGAAAAGTAGTACAGAAATTCCTCAAAAGGCTGAAAACAAATATTCCACTCAATTAAGCAGTACCTCTTCTGGCTATCTTTAAAAGATGTAAAAATAACATATAACAAAGATACACGTATATCTATTGTCTTAGTTACTTCCTCAATTCTTTGACAAAGTCCTAGACATCTACTACTTAAGGGAAGAAAGGTTTATTTTAGTTCAGTTTCAGAAGGTCATAGTCCATTCATGGGCAGCTGGCAATAGTGGAAATACACGGTGGATGCAAAGGTGGAGGCAGCTCCTCACAGCATTGCAAACAGGAAGCCAAGTCCCAGAAGGAAGGGAGGAAGTAGCATATACCCTTCCAAGTCCTATCCCAGTGATCCAGCCCTTCCAGGTCCAGCCTCAGTGTTCTGCCCCTTCCAGGTTTAAGCCCCCAAAGCACCACATGCCTGTGATCTACAATCTACCATATACCTGTCTTCCACCACACACCTATAGTCCACCACATACCCATAATCCACCCCTCCAGACCATCTCCTAAGAGCATATGCGTCCATATATAATCTATCATATCCAAATAATGAGATTTTTGGGGGGACATTCCAGATCCAAACCACAATACCCATTTTTTTCCAAGATAGTCTTACTCTGTAGTCCAGACTGGTTTTGAGCTCACTATGTAGCCCAGACTGGCCTACAACTCACAGCAGTCCCCCTGCCTCAGCTTCCCGAGTGCTAGCATTACAGGTGTGCACAACCATGCCCAGCTTATGTGGTTCTGGGAAATCAAACTCGGGTATGAGACGCTTGCTAAGCAAGTGTTTTAACCACTGAGCTATTCCTCGAGCCCTACAATATCCATACTTAGAGTAGCATAATTAGCAACAGCTAAATTGTGGAAGATACCAAAATATCCATCAACAGACCAGTGGATACAAAACTGTGACATATGTAAACAATGGAGTATTGCTCTTCCATAAAGGCAGACAGATTTGAGGCTTTTGCAGTTAACTGATGAACACAATGTGAGCCCATCATGTTTAGTGAAGTGAGTCAAACTCAAAAGGTTAAATATTGCATGGTTTTTCTAATATGAGAAACCCAGAATACAGGCAATTTATAAAAGCAAGTGGATGTGATATTAGGAGTCATAGGGGATGAGGGAGGGGATGGGAGAACCAAAACTGGTGATGGGAAGGGATTGTATTGTTGACACAATACATATGTACACGAAA
Source organism: Ctenodactylus gundi (assembly GCA_004027205.1). Classification (NCBI taxonomy): domain Eukaryota; kingdom Metazoa; phylum Chordata; class Mammalia; order Rodentia; family Ctenodactylidae; genus Ctenodactylus; species Ctenodactylus gundi. The sequence goes on along the minus strand of PVKB01000478.1, from coordinate 138,719 downwards.
TACTCAAGCTCAATGTAACCGTTATGTGTTACATATATATGCTAATAAAAATTAGAATAGTAGCAAAATTTTAGATATATTGAAAAATATCAACAATTTTTGAATTTCTGTTCAACTTCAAAGAAAATAGCAGGAACCATACTAAATATATCACTTGCAGAATGTGTATTCAAGCTTCTAAATATTTTACAGAACTAACTCACTGAATCCTTACAAAATACCCTAGGAGACTCATACAAACATTTTATATATGGGGAAAGTGAGGCACAGATATATGAAATAATTCACCCAAAGTCTCACCAAGGAGGGGCAGAGCTGGATCTCCCCTTAGGCCTCAGAAACCATTCTATGAATGTGAATGCAAATGTCTTGTGAGGACAACAATTTAGTATCTACTTGGCAAAGCTGGCAACCAGGAAATCTGCCTGACAGCTTGGTGTAGCAGTGAGAATAATTCAGCCTTTGGACCCACTCTTGTGGACCTGGACTCAAATCCAGCTCTACAACTTACTATTAGTTCTGTGTCTGGGTGTCAGTCTCTTTGCTTCTCTCAGGCTTGGGCTTGACAATACCTGCCACATTTCAATATCAGCAGGCATTTTTATTATCTGTTTCATCTGTTTTTACCCAGAAACATACATACAAAGCACTCTTATAGAATACTATCAAGCAACTAGTTAATTTTAGAATAAACAATCTAAATTCAAATGAACATTTAAAAAATGGTCTATAGCAAGCAAAGCTTGGGCCTTGGAAAAGTCATAAAAATTTATATAAATCTTCTACAGAGACATGTAAGATAATACTTATAAAACTCTTCTGCAACATAACTACACTAATCCTAAGCAATAATGCTACGTAGAATCTTCACAGGAAGCTTGAATATTCCAAACACAAAAAAAATTAAGAAGAAGCACAGTATTTTCAACCACTTAAATTACACCTACCATGTCTGCAGAAGAACTGAATAACTACTTTGCACTTGTCAGAGCTGGTAAATATTCTGCACTTCTCCACATGTCTTTCGAGGGAGCTCAGACCTCTAAAGATGGGTAGAATTGACTGCAACACAATATATTTTACATATTACCAACATATTTAAAATAAAAAAAAAACTAAGCCAGGTTTAGTGAGGCAGGTCTATAATGCCATCACTCTGGCTGGCTGAGGCAGGAAGATCACAAATTCAAGCACAGCCTGGGCAATTTTGCCACTTAAGAAGACCTTATCTCAAAAAAAAAAAAAAAAAGGTGTGTGTGGTGGGCTGGGAACATAGCTCAGTGCAAAGGCCATGAATTCAATCTTCATACCAAAAAATAAAAAAGCCAACAAAAGAAAAGTATGTTAGTTCACAAGTAAATAGACTTGTCCTGTATGTCCTTAAAACTGCTAAATATAGAATATTTAAACTGCTAAATATAGAATGTTATGGACTGGAAGAGTATCTCAGTGGTTAAAGCACTTGCCTAGCAAGCACAAGACCCTGAGTTCAATTCCCCAGCACCCCATAAACCAGGTATGGTGGCGCTTGCCTGTGATCCCAGCCCTTGGGAGCCCAAGGCAGGAGTATTACCATGTGTTCCATGCCAGCCTGGGTGGGCTATATCATCAGTTCAATATCAGCCTGGACTATAAAGCAAGACCCTATCTCAGAAAAAAGAATGTATGTTATATCTTATATAACAAAAATTTCTCTCATACAACAGAAAACCAAAGCCCCTTATATTTACCTTCATTCCCAATTTGCAATTTAAACACAAGCGTTTGTCACTGTGAGTCATTTTCATTGACGTTGACCATTGATAATGTTGAAAAAACAGAGATGAGAACAGGACACATCCATATGCTGACAAGGAAGAATTTGTAGATCTTAGAGCGAGCTGGAAAATGAGACATTTATTTAGAAGAGAACCAACTTTTATGTAGTAGTTTAATTTTTAAAATCCAATATGTTTAATATTATAGTTAAATACAGACAAGACCAGCAGACATTAACTATGGACTATACTATACAATATATATAGAATTTACATATGTACATATATATATTGAATATACATGTTTTAAACCTAAAATCTTGTATGTTAAAACTGTAAATGCCTATAATATCTTCGCTTCAATGCATGAAGTGGCAGAGGTAATGTGAAAGGAAGTTTGGCAAGTCAGTCGTCTCATTCTCTGTCTTAAGGAGAGAAACCACGACTTAGTTCCAGCTTACTAATTCCGTGTGGGCATGCAAGCCCAAAATTACAAAGTTCTTTGAATTTTAAGAAAAGCAAGAAATTCAGAGTTTCATATGGACTCCCCGCCCCCTTTTTTATGGTCCTAGGGATTGAGCACAGAACCTTTGCATCGAGCTACGTTTCCAGACTGTTTTTGAATTCTGATTTCGAGACAAGTTCTCACCAAGTTGCTAAGCTGGCCAGGCTGGGATCAAACTTCTAATCTTCCTGTCTCTGGCTCCCAGAGTGCTGGGGCTATAGGCCTGCACTACCAGGTTGGATCTTCCAGTTTTTAAATGTTAGAAATTATTTCAGTGGGGAAGGAAAAGAGTGCTTAGGTTTGAACCCAGGGCCTTATGTGTGCTAAGCATACTCTGCCTCTAAGCCACCTGCAATCACTCAAAAATTTATAAATACAGTTTTGAATCGGGTCTGGTAGCACAGGCCTATTATCCCAGCACTCTGGGAGACTGAGGCAGGAGGATCCCAAGTTCAAATGCAGGCTAGGCAATTTAGCAACTTAAAGAGATTCCGTCTGAAAATCAGAAAGCTCCCCCAAAAAATGAGCTGGAGATGCAGCATAGTGTGAAGGCCCTGGTTTATTCCCATCATGGAAATAAAATCATTTTTTATAAATTGAAATTTTAAAAAATGTAGTTTGGCTCCACAAAACATTTTTTACTTTGAGTTGGGGTCTTGCTCTGTAGTCTACGCTGGTCCCAAACTCACTGTGTAACCCAGGCTGACCTCAAACTCAAGGTAATCCTCCTGTGTCAGCCTCCTGAGTGCTCAGATTACAGGCCTGCACAACCATGCCCAGGTAGCATGTGGGGCCGGGGAATTGAACTCAGGGCCTTGCATTTGCTAGGCAAGTGCTCTAACTGCTGTGCCATTCCTCCAGCCCCGAAACATTCTTTTTAACCATCAGTTTGTGACTTCTGGCTTGAATCGATTATGTCTTTCTGTGTGATGTTCAAGTTTACTATGCTGTAAGTATAGATATGTAAATAAAGATGAACAGTTAAAGGAAAAATTGAAATTTCCTTTTCCTTTTTTTTTTTTTTTTTTTTTTTGTACTGTGAATTGAACCCAGGGCCTTCACAGTGATCCACATCCCCAGCCCACTTTGTTATTTTGAGACAGAGTTTAGCTAAGTTGCTAAGTTGCTCTGGCTGGGCTCCAACTTGCAATCCTCCTGCCTCAGCCTCCCAGAGTGCTGGGACTGCAGGTGTACACCCACTAATTTCCTGGTTAACATGCAATGTGAGCTGGGATCTCTAAGCATCTCCTCTACCCTGAACATAGAGTCAGTTACTTAATACTCTTACTTACACCTTTTTCAGAGGGGTCTAGCCACAGCTCATCACTCACTCGAGACAGAGCTTGGATTGCTTTTCCAAACACTGTGGAGAAAAACAAAGATTCTGTTTACATTTTTTCTGAAAACAATAACAAATCATAGGACAATTTCAGCGTGCAGTGGACTCAAGGTAAATTCATAAAGAACACTAGCATTGACTGCACAATTCATTCTTGGAGGTCAGGTTCTTCAGTTGATTTTCGAGTCGAGCCATTTTTTCCTGCCCCATAGGTCACATTCCCAGAGAGTGAAAAATGACACTTGTCATCAACCAGCTACTGATTATTTGAAAATTGTTGGCAAACATGCTACCCTGACTTTGTTGTCTGTTTTGCAATACAAAGTATAGCCTGTTTCTATCAGTCCCTCTGACTCGAGGGCTATGTACACTCTAGTAAGTTTTAGCCCCTCCTCTGGCCTCCAGTATCTCAGGGTTAGCCATAACAATCTCAGCTTCCATGTAGTATCGCGTTCTGCTAAAGCAAGTAGAAAGCAAAATGCAAGGTGATGAAGGGAGAGCATCCCCATCAAATGTACGTAGCTTATCTGTCAGAAAGAAAGGGTAGAGGGCTGGAGGATTAACAGCGGTTACAGTTATTGCCTCACAAGCACAAAGCCCTGAGTTCAGTCCCTCGGCACTACGTGTTAGCTGAGCATGGTGGTGCACGCCTGTAATCCCAACACTTGAGAGAATGAGGCAGGAGGATTGTCCGTGAATTTGAGGCTAGCCTAGGCTTACATAGTGACTTCCTGTATACAGAGGAAGAACCTGACTCAAAGAAAAAAAAAGAAAGAAAGGAAGAAAGATCATAGGGCCAAATGAAATGTTTGTCTAACCACTACACGACCATTAATTTTCTCACAAATTATGAATAAATACAAAAACATGATAAATAGATATGGTATACTATGCCACAGTACAAACCAATGGTCCTATCACTTGATCAAAAAATATAAAGAAGAAAAAACACAGAACATAAAATCAGATTACAATGTTTAAGAACCCCAATTTTATACACTGAGGAAGACCAGATGACCTAAATAAAAACATTTTTAAGTTTACAGGCATTTGTCCTTTATTCCCAGTTCATGCTCAATTTTTTCTGCACTTAATGTAGATTTTTCCCTGATCCAGAGAGTATCTCTTGAGCACCTACTAAGTACAACCCATTGTACTTAGTGCAAGAGACAAAGCAGGTTCAGTTCCTGCCCTCAGAGCACTTAAAATCTAAGAGGAAAAACAGTCACAGAAATAACTGCTTATTGCAAATAAGGTGCACACAGTAAAGGAGACTTTCTTAGTATTCTGAAAACATACTAGGAAGCTTTTGCTTCCTTTTTCTCTTCATTAATGCAGTCCCAATTTGTCTTCAACATAAACCACAACATAAGCTACCTTTCAGTGGTCATTTTCAGATTACATTCTGTAGGAAGCTTTTGCTTTCATACATATTTTCAGAGCACTTCTTTTGTTTTTGAGACAGGGTCTTTCCCTGTAGTCCAGGCTAGTCTGGAAGTCACTATGTAACCTTGGCTGACCTAAAACTCACGTTAATCCTCCTGCCTTAGCCTCCTGAGTTCTGCGATTACAGGCATGTACCACCATGCCCAGTTTTTGTGGTGCATAGGGAATTGAACCCAGAGCCTTGGTATGCTGGGCAAGCTTTCATTAGCTATGGAAACGTGCCCCTGAATATTTCTTTTTACTTCCTTTTTTTGAGGCAGGGTCTCACTCTGTGGCTCAGGCTGTTCCTGAACTCACTATGAAGCCAGGCTGGCCTTGGACTCAGAGCAATCCTTCTGCCTTAGCCTTTGGAGGGATGGGATTACAGGCATACACCACCACACCCCGAGTATGTGGTGCTGGGGAATGAAACTCGAATTCTTAGTGCTTGACAAAGCACTTTAACCACTGAGCCATTCCTCCAGCCCCATATTTACAATTTACGATTTTTAAAGTGTCCATAATCCCCTTTTATTATTGAGCTTCTGCATTCAATTCATGTGATGCCTACAAACCCTACAAATGAAGATTAATTATTATTATTCCCATTTTACAAACGAGGAAACTGAGCCAAAGTGATTTGGTGGCTTGCCTGAGGTCATACATTAACAAATAGGATCTATTATTTTTTTAAAAAATCAGGCTTATGGCTTTCCCTGGACATGAAAATACCTTTACTGTTCATGCGTTATTTTTCCCAGCCCATCACGATATGATTCTCGTGATCCCAAGTTTGAGGTCTCACGATACAACTCAATTCATGGACACCACACATGCTAATTACTAGGCTTCAAAAAAAGGAGATGGGGGCTGGAGGAATAGCTCTGTGGTTAAAAGCGCTTACCTAGCAAGCGCTAAATACTTGAGCTCGATTCCCGAGCACCACATAAACTGGGCGTGGTGGCTCACACCAGCAATCCTAACACTTAGGAGGACTGCCATGAGTTCGAGGCCAGTCTCGACTACATGGTGAGCTCAGAACCAGCCTGGACTGCAGAGAGAGACCCTATCTCAGAAAAGAAAAGAAAAGAGAAAGAAAGAAGAGGAAAAGAAATTTAAAAAGGAGATGGGCCTTCGTCCACCTGCCAGAAGCTGGCGGGGCCCTCGTGGGGCGGATTCTGGTCAGGCCTCGTGTCTGCAGCCCTTGAGAATAAAGGCTAAAAAACGACAACGGTGACTCTTCACGGAGTTTAGGCATTATCCCCTCTACATGGGAAAACAAGAAAGGCTGCTCCACCTTTCACCTGAGCGCCGTTCATCCCGCATTTGAACATGGCTACGGATGATAAAAGGCAGGGCCGGAAGGCGCGCCTCGGCTGGAAATTCCAAGTGCCCGGATATGCGCGGGCGCGCGCGCGCGCGCGCGCGCGGCGAAATGTCGTCATCTCATTCTTCCCCCTTTTACCCCGCCCCTACAGATTCCTAAACACAGGTTCGCTTTCTGGAGGGAAAAGGCCAGTGCGGGCCTCCGTTGGACGGTCCCCCGTCGACCTCGCTTTTCATTGGTTGTAAGCGAAGTGGGCGGGCCACCGAGGAACCTGAGGCAGAGGGCGGCGGCGGCGGCGGCTGTGGTGACTGAGCGGAGCCCGGTTGACAGGATGGTGAGCACCGCCGCTGCGTCGACCGAGTTTCGGCTCTGGGCTGGGCCCAGACGGGCCCGGGCGAGGGCGTGGGCTCCCCAGGGCCTCGGTAGTCGCGGCGAGGCGCTGGCCTTGCGGAGGCCCGGGGAGGAGGGACAGGGAAGGGGGGATCCGGCCAGTTCTGGGTGCGGCCCGCCGTGGGCTCGCCGCCTCTCCCCGGGCCCGGCGCACGTCCGGCGCGAACGGGTCCACGCCGGCTGTCAGGAGCTTTGCACGCCCGAGCTGACGAGGCCCTTTAGGTCTGTGCCTCGTGAGTCCTCACGGAAAGGACAGAGTCCACCTTCGTTTCCAGATGTTTCCGTCTTCCTTTCCCTGCCCTGCCTGTTGGGATGTGCTGGTGACCCTCGCATGTGGTGAAAACTGGCCACTCCCCAGCGCCGAACGGGAAGTAGCAGCAGAATTGGCGACCCGCGCGGGTCTGCTGCCAGGCAGGGGAGTGGAAGATGGCAGCTGGCCTCTTGGCCCTGCCCTTGCGGCTCGCTCTCTGCCGGGGTTGGGTAGGTTCCGAGAGCAGGAGTTCGTGCTTAAAATACCAGAACTTCTTGCTTCCTCCTGATATTGCGAGCGCTGAAGACAGAATTCCTCAATGGAATATGAATTCCTTGAAGTTATGGGGGCAGTTTTTTTGAATATGTGCCTTTTGCGGAGGCGTAGAACCAGCACTGGGGCCGAGGGGTGTTGGAGAGCTTTAACTCATTCGTTTGTCAGATTTCTGCAGTAGTCCCCAACTAGCTTTAGACCATCACCTCTCTGCCCCCAAAGAGGTAGCTACGCCAGGCCCTCCTGACATGCAAACTGGAAAGGCACTTAGTGGAGAGGGCTCGTAGCTGAAAGTGCTCTTGTCCCTGTAAAAAGTGAACCGTTTACAAAGAACTGATTATTTAGGTAGTGTTGGTAGAGGTTCACTGAAGGAACGCCTCTCTGGTAGGCATCCATTACATTTTAAAAGGTTATTTTTATTACCTTAAAACAAATACTACCTTTCAAGAGGTGGCTTTTATAAATGCCAAGAAATGTGTAGTATATAATTCTATAGGGTTTTTTTTTTCCTTTTTCTTTTTGGTACTGAGGATTGCACCGAAATCTTTGCACTGAGCTGCTTTCCCAGTTTTATTTTTTAAAGTTGGTATTTTTAAGGCTGGAGAAATGGCTCAGCGGTTAAAGCGCTTGTCTAGCAAATGGTAGTCAAGCACTACGTACCCGAGGTACCCGAGTTCGATTCCCTAGCACCACATATACTGGGCCTGTTGGTGCACACCTGTAATCCCAGCGCTTGGAGGCTGAGGCAGGATGATTGCCCCAGTCCAGGGCCAATCTGGGATCCATGGTGAGGTGAGGACCAGACTGAGCTGCAAAGTGACACCCTATCTCAAAATAAATTAATATAAATAATTGTTATTTTTGTAGTACTGAGGGTTGAACTCAGGGTCTTCTCTCTAAGCTATACCCCTCCCTGCCTATTTTATTTTATTTTGTTTTGTTTCTCAAGTATTAAATTGCCCAGCTTGGGCTTGAATCTTGCCTCCACTGGGCTTACCAGCCTGTACTATTGGGCTTTTTTTTTTTTTTTAATTGTAAGACAGGCTGTCACCAACTTGCCCAGGCTGGGCTGGAATTTGCCATCCTGCCGCATCAGCCACCCAAAGTGCTGGGTTTACAGGCCTGTGTCGCCACACCTAGCTTCTTTTTCTTTCTTTCTTTCTTTTATTATTATTATTTTTTTTTTTTGAGATAGAGTCTTGCTCTTTAGCCTGGGTGATCCTGCACTTACTGGTGTAGTCCCAGTTGGCCTTGGACTCAGAACAATCCACCTGCCTCAGCCTCCCAAGGGCTGGGATTACAGATGTGTGCCACCGTGGCCAGTTTTATGTGGTGCTGGGGAATTGAACTCAGGGCCTTGCACTTGCCTAGCTGCTGTACCATTCCTCCAGCCCCACGCCTGGCTTCTAAAGTTCTTTAGAAGCTTTAATCCCACCTTGGTTTTGGTTTTGCTTTCAAACTGACTCCAGTTTACAGTCATTTGGGGCAAATACCGTTGTCCAAGAGAGAAGACACGATTACTTGCCTTGATTCCATCCACGTTCGTGTTTCTCAAGTTGTCTTGAGAAATGAGTACTTTTTTTTTTAAGGTAGTTGTACTTTGTCACTATTTTTTATGGGAAAAAAATGGGGTAAAGTTGGTTCTTTTGAGTAAAACCAATTTATTTATCAAGAGATTCAGAGATGTTTAACACTCTACACATCCAGAGTCTGAGCAGCAACTTTACATGTGGGGAAGATCCACTTTTCAGTATATTTATTTGGATGAATGTGTTTGTTTTTATTGTCTTTGGCTTCAGTTTTAGTTACCATCTTCATCTGTTGGTTCATGGTACTCTGTGGCATTCTCTATATAAAAAAAAGAGCTGTAGCATAGTTTTTCACTTGTAGATCTTTGAAATGACAGTTAAAATGAATGAATAAAATAAATGAATACTTGAGGGATAATTACACTACAAAAATTCAGAAATTTTTGACTTTTAAGGTATTACTGATCAATTTTCCAAGTTGTCATACAAAAATGTAAATTTATAAAACTGGAACAAAAGAGATGGGAGTCAGTGTGAAGTTGAACAAGGTTAGTAAAAATCGAAAAGATTGGCAAGGCAATTTTATTAAAAATCAAATGTGCATTTTTGCCATGTTTAAAAATACAGCAATGGTTCTTTTGATACTATTTTGAGCACCGCTGATTTCTAACATTTTCTTTCGTAACACTCAGAATCATTAACAATTTTTACATATTCATTTGGTATAGTTTTTTGTTCTTTTTAGTTTGTTTCTTTTTGTTGCTTTCTTTTAACATTGGTCATGTTTCACCCTTTTTTTCATCCCCCTGTCTGCAATCAACCTCTTCATTCCACTAAGGCTGGGCACAGAGTAAGTTTCTTCTCTTAGCTCCTACTAACAATGGTGGTTGGGTGGCTGATTACTGACTGGGTTTCTCACCTGTTTTAAATCTGTCAAATAGGAGTAACCAGATTCCCATGCTTTGTTTGAGTTTTTTCTTTATCTGAATTTAACAAGACTGCCACTCCCAGGATCTTTTACTGTCTTAAAGGACTATATAACATCTTTGTCTAACCTGATTTGTCAAAGTGTAGTATTTGGGCAAGGATGCCTTTTTTTTTTTTTTTAAGATGGGTCTTGCTCTGTAAGTCTAACCTGTTCCTGAATTTATTGGTGTAGCCCAGGCTGGCCTTGGACTCAGGACAGTCCTCCTGCCTCAGCCTCCAGAGTGCTGGGATTACAGGCGTGTGCCAACATGCCCAGTTTTATGTGGTACTGGGGTACTGGGGTCTTGAACTCAGGGCCTTGCGCTTGAAAGGCAAGTGCTTTAATCTCTGTGTCTATCCTCCAGCCCAAGGATGCTTTTGAACGTAAGTTACACGATGATGTTTCCCTTTCAACATTGTGTACAGCAGGAAACCAGAGGATTCCGTACTAAAGAGACCTTAATTTGAAATAATTTCTGTATGGTCATTTGTATACTATGGCTTTAGACTTCATTTAATAGTCTTGAATACACTTGGGGATAATGCCCAGTACTTTGTAGAATTTAGGTCCCCGGTTGTTACAAAGTGCCATGGCTCACTAGTTTTTCTGGTATATTCCAGAAAATGAAATTACATCCATTAAATGACTCATTCACTATAAGTCCCAAGTATTTTCAACCTGTTAATGAGTTTGGGGTTCTTATTGTAAAATATATATAGAAATCTCTCTTTTTTAACATTTTTCTCAAATGCCAGCTTCACATTTACTTTATACTGCAGTCTGTGTCCCTCTAAAATGAAAGTTGTTCTATATCAGAGTATCTTTCTTTCTTTCTTTCTTTCTTTTTTTTGAGGCAAGGTCTTACTCTACAGTCTAGGCTAGTCCTGAACTCACTGTGGAGCTCAGGCTGGCCTCGAACTCATAGCAGTCCTCCTGCCTCAGCCTCTCAAGTGCTAAGATTATAGGCATATACCACCGTGCCCAGTTTGTGTGGTACTGGGGGAATCGAACCCAGAACCCCAGCCTCTCAAGTGCTAAGATTATAGGCATATACCACCGTGCCCAGTTTGTGTGGTACTGGGGGAATCAAACCCAGAACCTTGAGCTTCCTAGGCTAGTTAACCACTGAGTTATTCCTCCAGCCCCTATATCAGAGTATTTTTATATTGATTACTAGTGAGGGTGGAAACCTCATGGTGGTGTTTGATTTTTCTTCCACTAATCTCTGCATTGAAACAATTAATATAAATCATTGAAGAAATATCAGCTGAAAACTGCTCTTTGTAAAGAAGAAACCTATTTAACAATTTCTTTTAAAGTGTGGTTATTTTGTAACCTCGTGTTACTTAAGTTGATTTGTGCCCTGATAACTGTTCCTTTCCTTTGCAATCCCATTTTTATTTGTTTGTTGCCAGATGAACCAAGCTTGTTTGAGTAACCATTTTAATTTCAGATACTTTTTAATTTCCATTACAAAGACAGGTGGCAAAACTTTTGCTTTATCCTATTAGATATTTAATATTTTCTTTGATAATAAGAAATAATAGTGCCTCTAAAGTTAGTTAAAGAACATGTGCATTTAAGATAGTGTGTATCCAAGGCAAAAAAAACATCCTTTATAGAATGGGGATGCTGACTAATCAAAATGAAAAAAAATTGCTTGTGTTGTCCTTTGAAGGGCAGGTACTATTTTAAAATTAGCTTTTTAAAAATATTCTGCTAAATGACTAAAATAATGTAAAATCTTCAAATTTTATAGGATTAGAGATTTTATGCTTTTAAGAACAAAATGTATTTTTGTCATCTGAGACTGTTGCAGCTTTAAACCCCTCTTGCTAAGTTCATCACTAACTGACTTTTGTTTATTGTGTTAATTCTGTAATGCACATGAAAGATATGGAAATGTTATTTTTAAAAGTTTGAGAACTAAACTGAGTACATGTTTTAATTCATAAAATAACTGACTGAGAATTTCTAATGAAGTGAAGATACCAAAGATCATAATTCAAAACCACACATTCATTGAAACTGAGACATAGGCTTTTTTTTTTTTTACAACTCTGTAATGTTTAGCTAGTAGTTTGAAGTAATAAAAATGGCAAATTTTGGCAGCTATTTTCTCATCAAGTAGTCAGGTAAGATAAATTACAGAAATTTTTTCTCTGTCGTTAAATTATTTTTTTAAAAACACATTTTTAATTGTTCCCTTCAAGGGGCTGGAGGAATATAGTACAATGGTTAGAGCGCTTACCTAGCAAACGCAAGGCCCTGAGTTCAATCCCCCAGCACTACATAAACTGGGCATGGTGGCGCGTACTTATTATTCCAGCCCTTTGGAGGCGGAGGTAGGAGGATTGTCTTTGAGTACATGGCCAGCCTGTGCAACATAGTGGATCCAGGACCACCCTGGACTCTGAAGTGAGACTCTGTCTTTTTTTTTTTTTTAATCCTTTCAGTGATATTTCTGGAATTAATATATAGGTTTTACATTTCAGTTGCAGAAATATGAATTAACCCATCAGTCTTCAAATATGTCTCTATTCCCAGCACCAGGAAAACAACAACAAATTACTAATTTGCACAGGGCCCATTACTGTACTTTACAGCATCCCCAATTATGTATCCCCAATTTGTGAGGATTTTTAAAAATTATCATTGGGTATAATTTATAGGTCTCTAAATGAGTCACTTTAGAATGTGTGATTTTTTTCTTAGTGCATAGAATGATTACCTGTATTATATATGGGCAATTGTTCAGAACCATAACAAAATAAGATTGACTTAAAACAGAATATATTACTATGTGTGTGTTTGTTTAAATGGCCACAGTAGGAATTATGAATAACTTCTCTGTTGGGTTCAGTAATCTCTGGCAAGTTTAATTTAAAAAGGGGTGTTATAGTAGAAGAATGTCGTATTTTGACATCATGTTTAATATCACACTATCTCACCTTGACACTTTAAAGTTGGTGTTGGTATTAGGAGATCTGCACATCCCACACCGGTGCAACAGTTTGCCAGCTAAATTCAAAAAGCTCCTGGTGCCAGGCAAGATTCAGCACATTCTCTGCACTGGAAACCTTTGCACCAAAGAGAGTTATGACTATCTCAAGACCCTGGCTGGCGATGTTCACATCGTAAGAGGAGACTTTGATGAGGTAATGTATTTCCCTTTCCTCTTCTAGCTATTTCCCTATTCTTTTTTCCTTCCTTTGTCTTTCCCTTCTTGACTCTCATATAAGCTTTATTTTTAGACCTGAGCTCTTAATTGATAAGGTGCTTTTCTTCTTTCTTGTCCCTCTTTTTTTTTACATTTTCCAAATATAACATTATAAGTCAGATATCTTTTTATCTGAAATGTTTGGGATCACACTTTTGGATCACAGATTTATTTTTCAGATTTTAGATGTATTTATTGACACTAACAATTAAATGCAGGGCCTTTGTATTGAGCTGTATCCCTAGCCTTACTATTTTATTTATTATTCATTTCTTCTGGTGGGAGGGCCTTCACATGGAGATTGATTCCCCTCCCCCCCTCTTTTAATGCTTTATTTTGAGATAGTATTGATAAGTTGCCCCAGCTGGGATTGAACTTGCCATCTTTTTGCTCAGCCTTCCAGAGTGCTGAGATTATAGGCATATGCCACTATACCTGGCTGCCCTAGTTTTTTTAATTGTTTTTTTTTTTTGAGAGATTGAGAGGGTCTTGCTAAGTTGCCCAGGTTGGGGTCAAACGTGATTCTTCTGCCTCAACCTCCCCGAATGCTAGGGTTATAGGTGTGTATCACCACATCCAGAATATTACACTTATATAATGAGATATCTTGAGGGTAAGACCAGAAACTAAACATGAAATTCATTTACTGGGGCTGGAGGGATGGCTCAGCGGTTAAAGTGCTTGAGCAAGTGCTAAGTTAAGCACTAAGTACCTGAGTTCGATTCCCCAGCACCACATAAGCTGGGCATGGTGGCGCATGCCTGTAATCCCAGCACTCGGGAGGCTGAGACAGGAGGACTGCCGTGAGTCCAAGGCCAGCCTGGGCTCTGAAGTGAATTCAGAACCAGCCTGGACCACAGAGCGAGACCCTGTTTCAAAAAAAAAAGAAATCCATTTACTTTTCTTTCATCCACACCTTACACACATGACCCAAGGATAATTTTATATATATATATATATATTTTTTTTTTTTTTGAGACATAGTCTTGCTGTATAGTCCAGGCTGGTCCTGAACTCACCACATAGCCTAAGCTGGCCTCAAACTCAGGCAATCCTCCTGCCTCAGCCTCCTGAGTACTGTGATTACTGGCATACACTGCTAGGCCCAGCTTCTTTGGTGCTGGGAAATCAACTCAGGGACTTGAACTTGCTAGCCAAGCATTTTATTGCTGTACTGTTCCTCCAGCCCTGTACAGTATTGTTGTGTGCCTGAATTTTGACTGTGACCTGACAGTGTCAGGTATGCAATTTTGTACTTATGGCACATCACTCAAATTTTTCAGATTTTGGAGCATTTTAGGTAATAGATTCAATATATTCTACCTGTGTTATTTATCCCCGTACTCTTACTTTTGAAAAATTTCTGATTTATACTAACCAGTAAATATACTAAAAAGTTTTGTAATAAAATAAATTGGTACTGGGAGGTAGGAGGATTTGCCCTGAGTTGTAGGCCAGCCTGGGCTACCTAGTGAGTTCAGTTAAGACCACCAAGGATTACAGAGCAAGAACTTGTACAAAAAAAAAAAAAAAAAAAAAGACACTCTTGGGACGTAGCTCAGTGTGAAGGCTCTAAGTTCAATCCCCAGTAGTAGAAAAATAAAAAATTCCAGCACCCTGAGTTCTGGGTCAGCCTTGGCTGCATAGTGAGTTCAGGACCACCCTGGATTACAGAACGAGACCCTGTCTCAAAAAACTAACTAAATAAATTGGTAATGAGTAAAACTGACTGTTAACTTTTTTCCTCCATATAACAACACAGTGATCCTTTATAAGTGAAGAAAAGTCCTATTACCCATCTTCTCAAAACTCTCCCATAGCTCCCCTTCTGAAGGGTTATCTTAATAGAGCAGGAGGAGCGAGAGGATTGTTCTGGATGTTGAATATGGTGGTGTTTACACAGCTCTCAGCATTTTTTAAACCCCACTGAAAAGTGCACGTTAAAGAGGGTGAATTTGAGGCCAAGGGAGTAGCTCAGCCATTAAAGTGCTTGCTTAGCAATTACAAGGACTTGGGTTCAATTCCCCAGCAGCATATAAGCCAGGAAGTTGGTGCGTGCTTATATAATCCCTGTACTCAGAAACCTTATATAGGAGGATTGCCATGAGTTGGAGGCCAGCCTGGGCTCTGTAGTGAGTTCAGGACCAGCCTGGGCTACAGAGTGAGACCCTGTCTCTAAAAAATAAATAAGAGGGTAAATTTATTATATTGAAATTATACCTCAACTTTTTTTTTTTTTTTTGAGACGAAGTCTCGCTGTGTAGTCCAAGCTGATCCTGAATTCACTGTGGAACCTAGGCTGGCCTGGAACTCAATGGCAGTCCTCCTCAGCCTCCTGACTGCTGAGATTACAGGTGTCCATCACTATACCCAGCAACAAATCTGCTTTTTATTAATGGGTGAAAGATTTATGCAGTCTGAAGAGAAACCAGTGTTTAAATTTGATTTTTATTTTTAAAGGAGAAAAAAAGGAAAATGAAGTTATAACTTTGCCCACTAGTTAATAATGAAAATGAAATTTTGGGCAGGTTACTTCCCTTTTTACCCTTAGTCAATATTGGAAAAGATAATTTTTTTATTATTATTTTTTTTTAATTTGAGACAGTTTTGCTCTCGGGTCTAGGCTGGTCTTGAACTCATTATGTAGTCCAGCCCTCAAATTTAGCAATCCTACTTAAGCCTCACCAGTGCTGGCATTATAGGTGTGCACCACCCAGCTTGGTATCTGTGGTTCTGGGCAATTGAACTCAGGACCCTGTTCTTACTAGGCAAGTGCTTTAACCACTGAGCTCTGGCCCCATCACCAAAGACAATTCTTAAGATCCTTTCTAGTGCTAACATTTTATATTAGAATGATAAGCCCAATTCCAGTATGAAGAATATAAGCTTTGTCATAAACTATTTAACTCATTGCTCTTTTACAGAATTCCTGTATTCTAGAGTGCTAGAATGAACATCATGTATGGTTTCTTTTCTTTTGTTGTTTTCTCTTGTTTTGTTTTTTGAAGACAGAATCTCCTTTTGTAGTCTCAGCTGGTCCTGAACTCACTATGTGGCCCAAGCTGGCCTCAAATTCATAGCAGTCCTCCTGCCTCAGCCTCCTGAGTGCTGATATGACAAGTGTGTGCCACCGCACCCAGCTTATATGGTGCGGGGAAAGTGAATCGAGGGCCTTGTGCTTTCTAGGGAAGCACTTTAACCACGGAGCAATGCCCTCCAGCACCTTTAATGTTTTTTTGTTTTTGTTTTGTTTTGTTTTGTTTTGTTTTTTTTGGTAAAGGTTTGGATATAATATAGGCAGAATACAGGTGAAAGACCAGGTAAAAAGAAGGGGCAAACTTCTTAATAGTTGGAATGTAGATCTGGTTTGCTAAAAACATGTTAGGACTTCTTTGTTATGTTAAAGACAATTTTGGCTGGATATGAGCACATTCCTATATTCCTGCCTATGTGAGAGGCTGAGGCAGGAGGATCTCAAGATGGCATGTCCAGCTTAGGCAAAATGACTCTGTTAAAAAAAAAAAAGACTGATTATGTTATGATGTTGCTCAGTAGTAGAGCCCTTGCTTAGCATGCAGGAGGTTCTAGGTTCAATCTCTGATATCACACATACACAAAGTTTGATTAGCAAGAATTAATTTTTTTTTGAGGCAGGTTTTCACTCTGTAGTCCTCCTGCTTCAGCTTCCCAAATGCTGGGATTACAGGCCTGCACCATCATATCGGTTTATGTGGTACTGGGGATCAAACTCATGGCCTTGAGCTTGCTAGGCAAGCACTTCAACTGCTGAGCTATTCTTCCAGCCCCACCCCCCACCCCCCTTTTTTTCTAATTTGCTAAATTTGCAAACCCTAAAGCCATTCTGCCAGAGTTTGGATCTTATCTCATCCATTTACTGCCTTGTAACCTCAGGCAGGTCATTTCAACCTCTATGGTTCAGTTTCCTCATCTGTAAACCAAGGATCATACTATGATAGCCTGGGATATGACTTAAAACACACTATAGCTTATAGTTCATATGCCTTAGTTAGAGGGAAATCACAAGCTTAGGGCAATAACTATCCTCAGAGCATGTCTCCAAAATTAAAGTGAAGGGATTGCTTGATAAATTCTTTTATATTGAAAAAATTCTTTTAAGCAGAGGTACAGTATGTTACACTGAGAAGAAATCTGAAGTTTTGCAGGATGCTATATCAGAATATCCTTGCGAGGTTGAATATTAAAGTATTTTAACATCAGTATCTCTAAAATAAGTATTTTCTTTCATCTGCTTCTTCTCTTAGAATCTGAATTATCCAGAACAGAAAGTCGTGACTGTGGGACAGTTCAAAATTGGCCTTATCCATGGACATCAAGTTATTCCGTGGGGAGACATGGCCAGCTTGGCCCTGTTGCAGAGGCAGTTTGATGTGGACATTCTTATCTCAGGACACACACACAAGTTTGAAGCATTTGAGCATGAAAACAAATTCTACATTAATCCAGGCTCAGCCACTGGGGCGTATAATGCCTTGGAAACGTAAGTAGGATGCAGTTTGGGGGCTATCATAGAATTAGTTCCTGTGGGCTTGAGAACAGCACAGCTGTTGGAGAAGGCCCTGCGTTGCGTTCCCTAGGACCACGTAAGCTGGGCAGGGTGGCACACGCTTGTAATCCCAGCATTTGGGAGGCTGAGGCAGGAGTATCGATTAATCACTGCCTGTGTGACATCTCAAAAGAGAAATGTGGCCTTATAAATCTTTTCTTTTCAGCAGTCTTTTGTTGGTAGTTGTTTTTAAAATGTAACTGATGGGGCTGGAGGAATGGCTCAGCGGTTAAAAGCGCTTACCTGGCAATCACTGAGTACCCGAGTTCAATTCCCCAGCACCACATAAGCTAGGCATGGTGGTACACGCCTATAATCCCAGCACTCAGGAGGCTGAGACAGGACTGCCATGAGTCCAAGGCCAGCCTGGGCTCCTAAGTGAGTTCAGGACCAGCCTGGAACACAGAGCAAGACCGTCTCAAAAAAAAGTAACTAATATTTTACTGAGTCCAAATTGATATTTTAAATTGAAATTTATAATCTTTGTGCTTTCTTAATGCAAAACACTTTTTTTTCTTCCAGAAATATTATTCCATCATTTGTGTTGATGGATATCCAGGCTTCTACAGTGGTCACTTACGTCTATCAGCTAATTGGAGATGATGTGAAAGTAGAACGAATTGAATACAAAAAGTCTTAAAAGTCAGGCCTGTTTTGATGATTTTGGTTTTCATTCATTGATCAAGTAATTAAACACTTAAAACCCACACAACTGTTACTTTTATAATATTTCATGGTAAAACATAATGTGTCTTCTCTGTTAATACATAATTGCTTTATGCTTCTTGTAAAAATATATTTAGTTTACATTATGTGGTTTCTACGAAAAGTCCACAACTCAGTAAAAAGTCAAAAAATTGTTAAGAAAAATGTACCCTTGTATCTTCAAAGTTGGTATTTGGACTTTATTACAAAAACAGTGCATGAAGAGAAAGGGCCTAGACTTCTGTACACATTTTTCTCTAGTAATAAATGTCTACTTTTCCTTTATACTTTCTTGATAACTTGTGTTTAATTTTGAAAAACATACAAATTAAGAGACCAAGTGAAACTGTGTGGGTAGTGTTAAAGTGAAGGAATAGACAGGATGACCAGGCATAGCTCTTTTCTTCTTGTCGTAACGCTGCTTTCATTTTATTTGATTGATTGATTGTAGTACTGGGGACCAAGCTGAGGGTCTTCTCCCTGAGTTGCATCCCAAGCCATTTTTAGTTCTGATCTTGACACAGGGTCTTGCTGAGTTACCCAGGCTGGACTCATGCTTGCAGTCCTCCTGTCTCAGCCTCCCAAAGTGCTAAGATTATAGGTCTGCACCGCTAGGTCTAGCTTGGACTTAAATTTTATTTTCTAAGTAAGGTGCCATAATGACATACTAAATTAGCATTGGTTCTTCAAACTGTTGCTACTGCCATTTCACAGGATTTAACAGTTTTTAAAAACACACTGAAGTTTTATCTGGGAAACACACTGTAGTGAATATGTGAAGAATCCTTTTATTATGGGTATATGGTACATGTCCAGGCACTTGAAAGCTTGAGGTAGGTGGATAGCAAGTTCAGAGACAACCTAGGTAACTTAATAAGACCCTGATCTAAATAAAATATAAAGGGCTGGAGATGTAGCTCACTGGTAGATTCCCCCTCTGGGTTCAGCCCCTAGTACCACGTAAATACACATAAATGCTCTTATTAATTTGAAAGTCCAAACGCTTGTGTGGCAGTTTTGTAATACAGAGTATATCTATACATACATATTTTGTAGGACCAGGGAATTACCTTTGCACTACATCTCCAGCCTTTTTAAATTTTTAGACACAGGTTCTGCCCAGTTGCTCCAGTTGAGCTCAAACTTGCCATCTTCCTGCTTTGATCTCCTAGAATACTGCAATTGCAGGAATGTGCTACCACACCTTACTTGTGTTTGCATTTTTATGTTTTATTCAAATAGTAAATATTTATTTTTTGAAACAGGGTCTGCAGCCCAGGCTGGTCCTGAACTCACTATGCAGCCCATCCTGACCCTGAATTCATGGCAATCCTCCTGTCTCAGCCTCCTGAGTGCTGGAATTATACACCCAGCTTATGTAGTGGTGGAGAATTGAACTCGGGTACTTTGAGCTTGACTTACTGGCTTTAACTGCTGAGCCATTCCTTCAGTCCCAGTAAATATTCATTGAGCATGTACTTTTAAGTTCTGGTTGTACCTCTAACAAATCCTATTCTGTATCTGTATATTTCAGTTTTCTTAGCTCAGTCAAGAAAATATTTGTAGAATATTTTATATTGCCATATTAGAATTTATTGTAAATAATTTTACAATGCATGTTAGATTTAAAGAAAAATAATCTTAAACGACAAGAAAAAGCATAATTGTAACTAGCTAGAATACAAGCATATATTCTAAAACGCACATAGATTTTATTACACAAATGTCCTTGGCACACAGAATTACATCAGATCCATTACATTGTTAGAACAGTTTTTGAACAAACCAATACTAATGACTTAATAGTAAATAACGCTATTCTAAACATAGAGGGTACAACTTACAACCCCTGCCCTCCACCTTTGGCACAGTATCTGGATGTCAGTTGCTGTCTGAATGTAGTGCATAAGGCAAGACTGTCAGGTTAACATCAGATGTTCTCCCTGTTCTTCAATTGACATTGATTGCATACTCTTATTTAACAAATCATCTTCCTTTTTTTCCTCATTCATGTATGCATCAGAATCATTTGAAGACACTGAAGGAAAAATAAGAGTATATAATGTCAGTTTGGGAAATAAAGTTCTGAATACAACTTAGAAAATGTCCTAACTAGGGCTGTTTTCAAAAGTCACAATGGCTATAGTTTTTAGTTCTTATTCATTTCTCCCTTGCTCCCAGTCTCTTACTCTTTAAAATAAGATTCATGGGGGCTGGAGAAATGGCACAGCAGTTAAAGCCCTTGCCTTACAAGTGCAAGGCCCTGAGTTTGATTCCCTAGGACCACGTAAAGCTGTGCATAGTGGTACACATCTATACCTGGCACTCAGGAGGCTGAGACAAGAGGATTACCGTGAGGCTAAGGCTAGCCTGGGCTCCATAGTAAATTCAGGTCCAGCCTGGACTGTGAAATGAGACCCTGTCTCAAAAATAGATAAGATGCACGGTACTGTATTATAGCCAAGTTACTATATAATAAATTCTCTGCTATAGATTTTCAATTCTTTTGGCTAAAGCTAACATGGTCAGTTATATCCCTCAGTGCTTCTCCATTGTCCTTTGGTTTCTTCTTCTCTTGGGGTCACAGCAACCTTCCCCCTACCTGGGATTTCCCTACCTGTTCTCTCAGGAACCAGGTTTACCTTCTCCCTGTCCTTTCCCTCACTTCCTGGGTAGGCATGGTACCATAATTCACAGCAGAGCTTGGTGACGCTGCTGTCCAGTGATAAAAAGGCAACTCGGAAGGCTGGAGGCCCTACTTGCTGCTATTTCTCTAGCATGGTGGTAGTGAGTAGCAACTTGTACCTAATCCTTTCCACTCTATAGTTTTGAGAACTACTACTTATCCTTCTGGCTCTCTTCCCGTATGGCCTTTTCATTTTGTAGTATTCTGACTTTGTAGGATCCTTCACACAGGTCCTTCCAAAGTCTAAATTTGTCTTCAGTTGCCTCTGTGAAATTTTCATAACTACTTGGCTTGCTTTTGTTTTAATTTGAGATCTTCCTGCCTCTGCTTCCCAGAATGCCGAGATTACAGAACTGTGCTGTCAGGTGGCTGAAGTAGCCCTTACTAAACTACTAGATGCACAAAACATGTTGTCTATCCAAAAATGGCACTGCCTCATAAAAAGAGTATGAGGGCTTCCAAAGGTTGTATTTGTGGACCTAGGTTCTAACAGATTCATTTTCTGCAAAGATTCTGACTTTAATATTGTATGTATCTTTATTTAGAATTAAAAATACCTCTAAGTCTGGTAGTGCAGGCCTTTAATCCCAATACTCTGGAAGGCTGAGGCAAGAAAATGACAAATTCAAGCCTAACCTAGGCAACTCAGCAAGACTCTGTCTCAAAAAAAAAAAAAAATTAAAAATAAAAATTGGTTGGGGATGTTGCTCAGTGTGAAAGCCCCAGGCTTGATCCCCAGTACCAAAAATAAATAAATAAATAAATAAATAAATAAATAAATAAACTTTGAAGGGCTAGGGACTTGGCCCTGTGGTAGAGCACATGCTTAGCATGCGGTGGCTTTGATCCCCAGAACCACCAAAAGAAAAATGCCTTGAATCTCACTGCATTGAACAGTATACTCTTGTGACAGCATATGCTATATTTCATGTTTTTTTAAAATCTGGAGTAATGAGAGCAGATCATATTCCAAAAAATTTAATATGTTCACAATCAAAATGAAATTATTTGGTTTAGTAACAATATCTATAAAATATGCATGCATATTTTAAAAATTCTGTATTTACCTGATTGGATGAACAGTCTGCTTGGTCTTCTAAAAATCTTCAATGACTTACATCTTATTTTAGATGAATATCCAGTTTTTAACCTATAATGAGAAGTATCTTAGTTGTAGTCAGCAATGTGAACAACTGCCTAGTGTATGTGGAGAGCACACAAATTCTTATTAGCTTCTAGAATTACCAAAGAGACCATTTCAGCCCTCAAACTCTCTTGTGATTTATAAACCCTGAAATGCAAAACTATGAGAGCACAGCATGAATATTCAGATTTTCTAATTTCTTACTACCTCCTTTTTTGGTTTTACAGTATTTCCCTGTGTAGAAGCAACTCTGTATTTTTCCTTCTGGAAATACCTGCATATTTTGAATTTGAATGGAAGCATATTTGAAAAGGCAGTCTGTATTTCTAGTTGATCAAGATGTTTTTGTAATTCTATAAACTACACCCTAAAAGTAGCAGCATATCCCAGTCAGCTCAGTAAAAAAAGACCTCTTTGTGTTTTTGTCTATCCTATTCTTTTTTCCTTGCTTTCTCTTTCCGCAGTACTAGGGATTAAACCCAGGGCCCTTGCACTGAGCTGCATCCCCAGACCATTTTTTGTTTTTGAGACAGGGCCTCCCTACATTGCAAAGTTGCTTAGGCTGGGCCTGAATTTCAGATCCTTCTACATCAGCCTTCTAGAGTGCTGGGATTACGGGCCTGCACCACCCGGCCCGGCTCCATCCTATTCTGAGGTTAGCAAAGTGACCATATTAGGAAACACAAATTTTACCTTTTTTTTTTTTTTTAAACAGGGTCTCACTAGCCTAGGCTAGTCCTGAACTCACTATGTAGCCCTGGCTACCTTGGACTCAGAGCATTCCTCCTGCCTCAGCCTCAAGTGCTGGGATCACAGGCATGTGCCACCACATCCAACTTTATGTGGTGCCAGGGAATTGAACTCTAGGCCTCGTGCTTGCTAGGCAAGTGCTTTGCTTGGTGTGCCTTTCCTCTAGCCCCAGAAACATAAATTTTAATATCACTTTGCTACCTTTCAGATAAAACTGGGTACAATATGCCTGCCTCAGCCTCCCAAGTGCTGGGATTATAGGCATTTACCACCATACCCAGCTTTATATGGTGCTGGGGAATCAAACTCGGGGCCTTGTGCTTGCAAGGCAGGTGATTTAACCGCTGTGCTGTTCCTCCAGCCCCATTTCTTTTCTCTTAAACCGTAAGAAACAGGCTGGACACAGTAGTGAACACCTTTAATCATATCAGTTGGGAGGTGGAGGCAGGAAGATTCCAAGTTCAGTGTCAGCCTAGGCTACATAGTGAAAACCCCTTTTTTGTTTGTGTACTGGGGATCAAGCCGCCCAGGGCCTTCTCTCAGAGGTACATCTCCAGCCCATTTTTATTTCTGATTTTGAGACAGGCTTTTGCTGTGTCACTAAGCTGCCCTAGATGGGCTTGAATTTGGGATCCTCCTGTCTCTGCCTCCCTGTCCTGTGCCACCAACCTGACAAAAAGTTGGGACTGGAGAAATAGCACAGCAGTCAAGGTGCATATCTAGCAAGCACAGAGCCCCGAGTTCAGTACCACAGCACCACATAAACCAAGTGCAGTGGCACAGGCCTGTAATCCCAACACTCGGGAAGCTGAGGCAGGTGGACTGCTGTGACTTCGAGTCCAGCCTGGGACCACAGAGTGAGACCCTGTCCCTATATAAATAAACAGCCTGGAGTGGTGGCACATGCCTGTAATCCCAAGCACTCTGCTTTGGGAGACTGAGACATAAGGATTATAAATTCAAGTCCACCTTGGATAGTTGACAGTTTAGGTACAGTTAATGAGACTCCGCCTCAAAATAAAAAATAAAGAAGGGCTGGGGATGTAGCTCAGTGTGAAAGCCTTGGGTCCAATCCCTGGTGGCAGAAAACATCAAAAATCCTAACAGGGCTGGGGGAGCAGCTCGGTGGTTAGACCCTTGCCAGCATGCATGAGGCAGTGGGTTCAATCCCCCAGCACCACAGATAGCAAAACCCTGATGCAAAACAAAGCAAGACAACATAACAGACCCTTCTTTGTTTCTCACTGGTCGCCACAGGGAATGCTGTATGATCACTTCAGGTACAGATACAGATGCAGCTGCAGTGCTAAAAGAGTCCTCTCTCTCCCACTGGTGTCGCCATGTTGTGCAGGGGTGATGCTGTTTCTGTAAGTAGCGAGGGCTGAGGCGGTTCCTGTGGTGAATGAGGACACCTGTCGTACGAAATCATTTCTGTTAGAAGGCCCTCGCACCTCCTGCAAGAACAAGTGAGAATCTAACTGAGGTGCACCTGCCTGACTTTAGTGAGCTGCGTTGAATCACATTCATGTACTGCCCCTTCATTAATGTCCTCAGGTAATTTGCGTTGTAAATCTTAGCAATGCTGCACAGGTAACGCTTCTGACCCAGGGTGAGATCTGGATGCTAAAAGACAAGAGTAAGGATTTATAGTCAGTGGTAGAACAGATCCTCCTTATCTTCAAGGATTGGAGAATTGTACCATCTGTATATTTCACTAAGCAAACTCAACTATGTAAACTTGGCCTGAAGAGAAAGAAATACCCATTTAAAGAGTGCAGGTAAGCCAGGCACAGTGGTGCACACCTGTACGGAGGCTGAGGCAGGAGGAATGCAAGGCCAAAGGCCAGCTTGAGCAACTTAGTGAGAATTTGTCTCTAAGTACATGGGGCTCAGAGGTAGCACACTCGCTTAGCATGTATGAGGTCCTGGGTTCAGTCCCTAGTGCCAAAAAAAACAAGTGCAAATAGCTGCTTTTGCCATTCCACTCAGGTGGTTCAGGTGCCCCATAAGCTTTAAGAGCTCTAGGGATAGAAGGAAGGAATGGCGACAACTTTTACTTCCCATTAGCCTCTGCCTCTCAGTGTAGGCATCTTGCCTTCTAGATAGGAGTTTTCATAACATGATACCTAAAAGGAATCAAATTACTCTCTCAGCCTCAACTAAAGGAAATTATTTTTCAACAAAAATAATAACCTGTTTTGAACATACTGAAAAGACATACTGTAAGTAATTTTGATCTGGGTACTGCCAGATTTTGAAGTTAATGTTTGGTCAAGATGCAACACTTTCCAATAGATGCATGTGTATAACACTTACGGTTTACTTTATTAAGTAGGTAATAAATTCAGATACTAGTAAAAGTCAAAATGTTAGCCAGAAAATTTCACCAGTATACATACATCATCAACTGTAATTGACATTATTCACACTGCTCTACAGATAATTCTAGCAGCTCTGAATTTTTTTTTACTTTTACTGTTGCCCAAGCTAACTTTGAGTTCTTAGCCTCAGTGAGTCCTGCCTGAGCTTCCAAGGCATATGCCACTGTTACGATTTTACATAGTGATTATCTTTAGTGTAAGTCAACAATTATAAAATCCTATTACCATTTTCATTACCTGCCTTCTGCTGATCTTGTAGTCCTTGAGTAAAATGTTTATGCAATTGAGTGTTCTACTTTAGAATCAAATTTTACTTTATATCTTTGTGGCTGGGGCCTTGAGCTTCCTGAGTAAAGATACGTTGGATCTGAAGTACCAGGAAGCCAGGAAGAACTCTAATGAGTTATGAGTTCATTCATTCATGGATTCATTCATGAGTACATCCAACAAATATTTATGCCAGGCATACTTTGTATTGGGTGCTGTCTTAAAGATAAGTTGCTTATCTTTAGTAAAAAGTTCAGCTCTGAATCTGAAGAATAATGATATTTAAATGATTCCTTGGGGCTAGAAGTATACCTTAGACGTAGAGTGCACAAAACCCCAGGCTTAAGCTTCAGTAGTGCACACGTGTGCGTGTGCACGCACACACACACACACACACACACACACACACACACACACACACCCACCACCACCACCACCACCACCACCTTCCCCCTTCCCCTCCCTGTTAGCGTACTTTTAGAAAGGATGCACCCATCATTGATTTAGTGATGTGAATTGCTTGAATTGGTGGAGTCTTCCGTAACTCAAGGAGCTTGGCTATGTGTGCGTTTGCTTTGTGTCCATCTTTGCTTCTGTCTGTAAGCAAGGAGATTGTGAATTTCAGAGGTAAAGATAAATTTAGAAATTTTAATTAGTAATGTCTAGATACCTGCATTTATCAGCCATTGCCCTGGAATGTAAAAAGGATTTCAAATCGGGTGGCAAAATGGAAGAGACTGTTAGAGATGCATTTTGGTTTTAGAGCACAAACATGCTGAACAGATACGTTCAGATATGTTTGGTAGATATGTATCTACCAAAGTAGATACAGAAATAGCTAATAAGCACATAAAAAGATGCTCAATTTCACTTAGCATTAGGGAAATGCAAAATTTTTAAATGAGATAGGATTTCATACTCTTTAGGGCAGCTGTCATCAAAACAGTAGAAAACCAGATATTGGACAGGATTTGGAGAGATCGGACGAAGCTAATGGATGACAGTTGGAGGAATAACAAGAAAAATGCTTAGTTTCAAAGTGTATCTCCAAAATATCCCTTTACAAAGGATAAAACAATAATTTTATGATGATGTAAGCTGGACCAAATGATAAAAACTGTTAGGAAGGGAATACTCCAGAGCAGGTGGCTCCTGACTAGTCAACCTAGGTGAATGTGGCACCACATTTGAGGTTTTCCTGCTAGCAGTGTATGGGTGGCCTGAGTCCCCTCAGGAGTAACTACCAAACAAACTCAGATTGAGGGGAAATCTGCAGAAGAACTGGCAAATGCCGGAGTCATAAAATACAAAGACTTAGGAACTGTTCCAGGTAAGAAAGCTAAGCAGTAGGACCACTGAATGTCATACATGAACTCAGATGGGAGGAATAAACATTTTAGAGACAAAAGGTTAAATCTCAGTAGGATCTGTTAATGTCTAGCTGGGCTTTGTGGTACAAGACTGTAATATTAGTACTCTCGGAGGCTGAAGCAGGAGAACTGCAAATTTAAACCCTGCCTGGGCAACTTAATAACTTAGTGACATCCTGTCTCAAAATATTTTTTTTAAAAGGGGGCAGGGCTACAAGAATGGCACAGCAGTTAAAGCGTTTGCCTTGTAAGCACAAGGCCCTGAGTTCAATTCCCCAGTACCACATAAAACTTTAACCACTGTGCCATTCCTCCAGACCCTCAAGAGTCTATTTAAAACAAAAGAATCATGTTTCCCTTTTTCTTCTTCTTTTTTTTTTTTTTTTTTTTTTTTTTTTTTTTTTGATACAGGGTCTTGCTCTGTAGCGCAGGCTGGGCCTGAACTCACTATGGAGCTCAGACTGGCCTTGGACTCTTGGCAATGCTCCTGTCTCAGCCTCCCGAGTGCTGGGATTAAAGGCGTGTGTCCGGCTTATGTGGTGCTGGGGAATCGAACTCGGGTACTTAGCACTTGATTTAGAACTTGCTAGGCAAGTGCTTTAACTGCTAAACCATTCCTCCATGCCATGTTTCCCATTTATATTACTATAGCTTCTCCTTTGTATAGGCAAATATTTTCAGTTATGTTCCATGTTGATCATGATTGAAACAAGATCTGTTCTAGCTGATGTCTTAAAAGATAAAAACATTCTGTTGCAACACAATAAAACAGGACAGAAAAAGTATCTAGATTCTCTGCTAGGAGTTGGCTGTATTATTTATATGTCATAACAGGATGACAAGTTCAAGGCCAGCCTGGACTACACAGCAAAGCCCGTTCAAAAAATACATATAAATATGGGTTGGAGGAATGCAGCCAAGTGTGGTAGTGCACTCCTATAATTACAGCACTAAGTAGGCCAAGGCAGGAGAACTGTAAATTGAAGACCAGCTGGCCAACTTAGCAAGACCCTGTCTCAAAGTAAAATAAATAAATAAAAAGGGCTGGGGATGTAGCTCAAAGGTAGACTGCCTCTGGGTTCCATCCCCAGTATGAAAAAAAAAACAAAAGAAAAGAAAGGACTAAGTTTCCTAGGGACATTAATAGAGTCTATTTTAAAAATCCATCTGTAAGTTTTATAGAGGCAGAGGGGCTGGGAGGAATGGCTCAGAGGTTAAAGTGCTTACCTAGCAAATGCTAAGTACCCAAGTTAAATTCCCCAGCAGACCACATAAGCCGGTTTTGGTGGTGCACACCTGTAATCCCAGCACTTGGGAGGCTGAGGCAGGAGGATTGCTTTGAGTCCAAGGCCAGCCTAGGTTC
Organism: Ctenodactylus gundi; assembly: GCA_004027205.1. Taxonomy (NCBI): domain Eukaryota; kingdom Metazoa; phylum Chordata; class Mammalia; order Rodentia; family Ctenodactylidae; genus Ctenodactylus; species Ctenodactylus gundi. The sequence goes on along the minus strand of PVKB01000478.1, from coordinate 110,486 downwards.
CATAGTGAATTCAGGACCAGACTGGGCTACAGAGCAAGACCCTATCTCATAAATAAGTCAATAAATAAATAAAATAATTAGAGGTAGATTGGCTTCTCTGAACCCTGTCATTCATAGATGTTATCTATTTATACACACTACTCACCAGTACCTTTGGAATTCTGGTAAAAAGAGTATCCAGTTGATCTGTTAAGAAAAAGATATAAGTAATATGTAAGAATGGATAACTTTGTAACCACTAAAGAATTTATTTCAAACAAATAATTAGCTGGGTCCACTGGTGCAGGCCTATAATCCCAGCATTCTGGGAGTCAGAGGCAGAATTATCATAAACTCAAGCCCTGTGATGGACAATTTAGCAACTTTGTTTTACCGTGTTTTGTTTCTTGGTTTGGTCTGTCTTTGTTTTTGGGGACTAGCATCTCCCTACATTGCTCAGGCTGGGCTCACAATCCTGCTTCAGCCTCTAAAAGTTCTAAAGGATAGGCCGACACCACCAGGCCCAGTTTATCTAAGATTTTAAATATACTACAGAAGAATTTATCTTAAACCCAGATTGGCTTTACTTTAGAGATTCCAAATTTAATTTCCGAGTTCCTGTACTGTCCATACTATTTTTTTGTTCTCCTTAATTTAATCCCAGTATTAAAAATAAAAATAAAGCCAAACTTAGTGGTCCAGCCCTGTAATCCCAGCACTCTTGAAAGCTAAAGCAGGAAGGTTGCAAGTTAAAGTCCAGCCTGGTCAATTTAGTGACAGCCTGTCTTAAATTTAAAAATAAAAATGGTGGTCTTGGGATGTAGCTTAGTGCAAAAGCCCCAGTACTACTACTACTACTACTACAAAAAAAAAAAAAAAAAAAGAAAAGAAAAAAAGAAAAAGAAAAGAAATTAGGATGTGTACTCTGGGAGGGAGAGGCAGGAGGACTGCAAGTTCAACCCAAACTTGACAACTTGGCAGGACCCTGTCTCAAAACATAAAAAGAATAGGATGGGGAGATGATAGCTCAGTGTTAAGGCCTGGTGTTCAAAGGAACCCAGTACCAAGGGAGGGGGGGAGAGAGCTAGAACTGATAGATTAGTCTGTAATATTTCTGATTTTTGTTCACGTTCGTTTTTAATACAAAATCTGCTTCCCGAAATTTATTCAATGACCCTAAGTTCCTTGATCTTGTGACATCCTATTAATAGATTCTAGTACTGCCAAGCACCGTGAAGAGCAGAAAGCAACAAACCAACAGATAAACAACTCACGACCCCATCCCATTTTTAAAAAGTCTTCGATGGCACCAGATTTAAAAACAAAACAAACAAACAAACAAACAAACAAAAAAACATAGCCCTAATGCGTCAGGAGCCATGGCTGCGGGCTGAATCGGACTGCCAACACCTGGCAACTCCAGCTTTTAGGGAACAAGGGAAAGAAAGCGGACAAGGACAGTGACCTCAACAACTAATTACTGTCACTATTCATGACATAGTAAAAACCTGCTCAAAATTAAGCAAAAGTTACTAAGGACGAAAAGATGTGAGGAAAAGGTGTCTCAAGATCCAGGCGTCTCTGATATTCGTGGCCACCTGTCCCAATGGCGGTTAGAAACCCCCATGAGACAGATGCGGTGGCCAACGTCACACCCCGGGGCCTGGCTCCCAGACTCGGGGGCCCTCCTCCAGGACGGGGGACGTTTTCTGGCTTCCCGCGGCCATCGCCTCGATGGAGGGAGACGGCGGCGGGAATGGCGGTTTCCCAGCAGGCTGCTCAGCGCCCCCTCGGGGCAGAAGGCGGCCAGCCAGCGACCGCAGCAGTCGCCGCGATGAGTCAGTCACTCACTGCACCGGCCCCGCAGGCTTCCCGCAGAAGCCCTTCCCCTCACGGCGAGTCAGCCGCCATTCTTCCCATCCCCGACCACGACACAGTCCCCCTCCTCTCCCTCCATGGCGCCCGGCCACCACCCCGAGGCGGCGCTAGCGCCCGGCCCGCCGCTGCGGGGGCTTCACACGGCACCCGGCGCCTCCCGCTCCCCTCAGGGTCGCCATCCTCACCCGCCGCCCTCGGCTCCCGCCACTGCGGGCGGCTTCGCGGAAGAGCTGCTCTCCATGCCGTCGGACTCGGCCCCGGGACCGCGCGCGGCGTGCGGGAGACGCGTTCCCGCTTATGCTCCCCCGTCAGCACGCGTGCGTCGGGGTGAAGACGCGGACGGCGCCGTCCGTGCGCAGCCCGGCCTAACGGGAGGAAAGGAGACAGCTTTTAGGCGTGTGGAGCTTCTGCGCGTTTTCATCTTTTTGGTGTGTGTGTGGGAAAGAAGCATCATGGGAAGGAAATATACATGTTCGAAACAAAAGGTGCCTTCCACTTCAGTACCACAGACTTTCGGCAAATTTTCAAATCTTGGGTGTCAACAACAACAAATCTAAAATTCCCGCCAGCCCGGAGTCCCCGCGCTCCGGGAGGCCGACCGACAGTGAATTCAAGCCCTGGTTGGGAAATTTAGTAAGACTCTTTGTTTCAAAATCAAAAATAAAAACGGTTCGGGCTGTATCTCAGTGTGACAGCCTTAGGTTTCATCCTAGTACCACAAAAAAATATCGTCAGTACGCTAACCAAGGACCAAAGCAGCAGCGGCGGACTGAACGTTAACCGTTGTCGCCTAGGCAACCAGGTTTAGACCGTTGGGCTACTGCGGATAGTCGTCACTAGTTCCGCGCACGCGCAAACGCTCCGCTCCAGTCCTTCGGCTCCTTAGGATGCGTTTCTCACACAATTTGACCCGCGGAACGCTCCGTAGTCAGAAGTGTAGCAAGTGTAACAGGAATTTGAGTTGCGATTGGCTCGTACTTCGTGTTCTCGGAACTCAGGGAGCGTAGTGCGAAGGTTGGAGGGAGTGTGGCGAATGCCGCCGGGAACCCGGAGGAGCAGACATGCCGCGGTACGCGCAACTCGTCATGGGTCCTGCTGGCAGCGGAAAGGTGAGAAGAGCAAAGTTGCGGTTAGTAGGAAGTAGGGATTTCAGATCTTAACGGAGGGGCCGGCGGGTGTGAGCTAGGAACTCCGAGGCTGGGTAACTAGGGGTAGTTGTGTAGGCTTCGGCTCCCCGTTTGTTTTTGTTGGAAGAAGAGTGACTAGCTGTTAATGTGTGTCGGATACCTGTGACCTGAGTGGTGTGCTAAACATCTCATTTATTTTTACAACAACCCTGTGAGGCTGTTCTTACTATCCCCATTTTACAGGTAAAGGAAAACGAAATAAAGGGATTTGCCCGAGGTCGCGTGCTAGTATGTTACGGCCGGAATTTTTTTTTTGACAGTCTTGCTATGTAGCTCAGACTGGCCCTGAACTCACAACAATCCTCCTGCCTCAGCCGCCCGAGTGCTGGGATTACAGGCGTGCACCACCAACGCCCAGCTTTGTGTGGTGCTGGGGAATCAACTTCCGGGCCTTGTGCTTGCTAGGCTAGCGCTTTGCCTGCTGTGCCATTCCTCCAGCCCCTACTGCTGTAATTTGAGTCCAGTTTAGTCCAACTCCAAAATCTGGCAGTCTTTAGCCATTAGGAGGTTGAAGTGGAATGCTGTTCTTATAGTAATTTCTCAGAGGCTGGGACATGGACTCCTGGTATTTGAGGTGGTATTGTGTGGCACAAGGAGCCAACATTAAAGAGCATTGGATCGTAAAGAGAGTTGTTCCCTTTTCATTTCTTTCAGTTCTTCACTTTCAGTGAGGTAAGAATGTGATCAGCCCTAGTGTTTCTGCAGTTCTTTAATTCTCAGGTCTTTTCAGATATCAGATGTTAGATTTTAGGGTTTTTAACAGACGACTATATTAGCTAGGATTAAAAGAATTTACAAGTTGTCTGTGCCGGGCCTGGTGATGCAGGCCTGTAATCCCAGGACAGGGAGAGGCAGAGGCAGGAGGATCCAAGTTCATACTTAGCCTGGGCAATATGGCAAGGCTCTTCTGAAATTGAACATAAAAATGGATTAGGGGGTTGCTAGAGGAGTAGCTCAGTAGTTAACGTGTTGCCTAGCAAGCTCGAGGCCCTGAGTTTGATTCCCCAGCATCACATAAAGCTAGGCATGGAGGCGCACGCCTGTAATCTCAGCACTCAGGAGGCAGAGGCAGAAGGATTGCTGTGGATTTGAGGCCATCCCAGGCTCCATAGTTAGTTCAGGACCAGCCTGGACTACAGAGCGAGACCCTCTCTCAAAAAAGGGTTGTTGCCATGTAGTTGAGTGTAAAGGTCCTGAACTTGATCCTCACTACCACAAAAGAAAAAAAGAGTTGCCGAATACAGTTGCATTTGCTGCTTATCACAGTTACTGTGCAGGCTGAAGCAAGGTTGCCAGTTTAACACCAGTCTGGGCAGTTCAGCAACATCGTACCTCAAAACAAAATAAAATGAAGGGTCTGGGGATTAACTTAGAGGTTCCTGAGTTCGATTCCTTGGACCACACACACCTGCATACAAAAAGCTTTAAAAGTTGCATATAATTTTCTGGTGACCTTCACTGCATAATAAAGATAATAATAATGGGTTTGGGTTTCTGTTTACCATACTGATACAGTCTTTCCTTGTAAACAAATATTAAGGGAACAGTGTCAGAAGCACTCACATACATTTGAAATGAGGAAAACAGTAATCAGAAGTGTAGGAACCCTAGGTTTGTAGAGGTGCTGTGTGGCATCAGTTTTTCACATACCTGTTCTGAGTCATCAACTTATTCTGGGTACAGGAGGTACGCATGTGACGAAGTAGCCCTGGCCTATGAAGAGCCATTAGTCCATTTGTGAAGGTTGATTTGTGACTTGTCAGCTAAGGTACAGGTTGATGCCTGGCCCAGGCACCCAAAGCAGAGAGAATGGTATATGTAAGAACATCCAGAATAAGGCATGATGCAGGATGTTCTATGTTCTGGATTAATTTTTGGACTGATTGTGTTAGAATTGTGGGGGTTTTTTGTTTGTTTGTTTTTGTGGTACTAGGAGCCAAGATCATGGCCTTCTCACTGAGCTACACTTCCAGTTCATTTACATTTTTTTTTCTTTTGAGACCGGGCCTCGCTTTGTAGTCTAGGCTGATCTTGAACTCACTGTGTAGCCTAGGCTCTCCCAACTCTTGCCAACCCTTCTGCCTCAACCTCAAGAGTGCTGGGATTATGTACTCCCCCATACTAGGTTTATATAGTGTCAGGGAATCAAACCCAGGACCTTATGCTTTCCAGGCAAGTGCTTTAACCACTGTGTTAAAACCCCAGCCCCCATTTAAATTTTTATATTGAGACAGGATCTTGCCACATTGCTAAATCGCCCAGGCTGGGCTCAAACTTAGAATCCTTATGTCTCAGCCTCCCAAAGTGCTAGGATTACAGATATATGCCACCGTGCCCAGCTTTTGCTATAAATTTTTGATGCCTGCTATCAGAAGTACTCATTGAGTGTGTTCTTTATACCAGGTACTGCTTAGGCCCCTTGCAGTCATCTGGTGAATGAAACACAGAAAAGATCCTGCCTTTGTAGAGCTTATATTCAAATATAATAAATCTGTCAGTTAAAATAGTTGCCAAGGCGCTAGAGGAATGGCACAGCAGTTAAAGCACTTGCTTAGAAAGCACAGGGCCCTGAGTTTGATTCCTTAGCACCCTGTAAAGCACATGGTGGCACATGCCTGTAATCCCAACACTTGAGAGGCCAAAAAGCAGGAGGAGTGTTGTGAGGCCAAGGTCAGCCTGGGCTACATTGTAAATTCAGGACCAGTGTGGGCTACAAAGCGGGACCAAAAGTTGCCAAGTATTTATTATTGAATAAGGGCTGTGTGGTTAAAGCGCTTGCCTATTAGGTGCTAAGTGCCTGTGTTGATTCCCCAGTACCACATAAGCCGGGAGTGGTGGCACACACCTTTAATCCCAGCAGGCCAGCCTGAGCTCTGTGGTGAATCCAGGACCAGCCTGGGCTACAGACCAAGACCCTGTCTCAAAACAAAACAAAACCAAACAAACAAACAAAAACAATGTGGCAAGCTGGGTGTTGTCATACACACGTGTAATCTGTCTGTAATCTCAGCACTGAGAGAGGCAGAGGCAGGAGGATCTCAAATTCAAGTTCTCTCTAGGCATTTTAGTAAGGTTCTGTTACAGAATTTTAAGAAATAAATAAAAAGAGCTAGGGATGTAAGTTAGTAGTAGAGCATCCCTGGTTTTGATCCCAGGTTAAGAAAAAGAGAGAGAATAGCTCCCTCCCTCACTTTCCCGTGTGTTCACCCTGCTTTCTGCCTTGTCATTCCTTGAACAGCTTTTCTGTAGCTGGGCCTCTACCAAGCCATTCTGTCACTGCCAACCACCCATGAATGGACCAAGCCCCCCTGAAACTATAAGCTAAAATAAACCTTTCTAAAAAAAGAAAAAGAAAAAGAAAAAGGTGGGAGAGACAGAAAGAGTCACTTAGAGATTTTAACATACTGTAGTAATAACTCTTGAAGGGTAAAGAATTCTCTCAACCCAATCTGCCAGTCCATAGTCACCTCCCACTGCTTATGACCCCTGTGTCCCTCCATCTTGTTGGAATGCTCTTTTCCTGGGCTGACAGGCACCTTCCCTGTGCTCACACATCCCCTCTTCAGAGGCGTCATCCCTGATCATCCTAATTAAAGTTTTGTTTGGACTGGCCAAGTCCCAGTAGAGGTACTACATGTTCTTTGTTAAGTACTGCATTGTGTCAGCAAGAATCTTCCCTTTTAAAATTTTTTCTTTTTGGTACTAGGGATCAAATCCAGGCTTCATGCATGTAAAACATAAGCCCTGTGTCTGAGCTACACTTCCCATCCCAGAGATCTCCCCTTTTAATTCCACTTCATCCACATTAGAGCAGTAAAGGACCTTGGTGATCCCAGAGGACACCTGTCATCGTCGACTTCCCGCTACTGGGACAGAATACCTGACACCCAAGGCATATGGGGGAAAGGCTCATTTTAAGTCAGAGTATCATGAGGTCGGTCACTGCATGTGCAGCCGGAATGATGGCAAGGGTCTGCCAGAGAGCAGCTGGTCCTGGCATCCCAGAAGGAAGGATCAGGGTCTGGGAGATGCTGTGGCAAGGCTGTAGCCCCCCAGGTCACCCCCCTCAGTAATCCACCTCCCCTGACCAGCACGAGAAGCTATAGATAATCCACAGCATCCTCATACAGGAGGCTTTGGGGGAACATTCCAGATCCAACCCCTAACAGTATCCCATTTAGGGACAGAGTGGAGGAGCATCTGCCCTAGAATTCCCTGTGAGGCCCAGCCAGGTCTGGATCTGCAGCCCAGGCAGGTGTCTGACTCCAGCCATCCTCGTTTCCATCCACTCTCTGGGTCCTGGAGGCGAAGGTTTGGCTTTGCTGGGTCTTACTCTACAGAATGCAGAGAACCCTTCTGGGGCGGAGAGCGGGGCAGAGAGCATCCCTGCAGTGCTGTGGCTCTAACCCTTCATCCCTCATGACGTTCCAGAGCACCTACTGCGCCACCATGGTGCAGCACTGCGAAGCCCTTGGTCGGTCTGTGCAGGTGGTCAACCTGGACCCAGCAGCAGAGCACTTCAGCTACCCTGTGATGGCTGGTGAGTGCGCCCGGCCTTCCTTCCTTTCCTTGCCTCGGGAGGGCGGGAGGCGGAGGCAGGCCGAAACTGAAAAAGTCACCCATGCAGTCTGGGCATCTGGCTTTACAGTAAATATCATGAAGCTGAATGGTGACCCTCATTTGTGGCCATGTGTGCGAGGCATCCTTTCTTGACCTCTGTAAGACTTACAATGTGTGGGCTCCTTCTCACCCTCTTCCCTCTGCCCAGTTCTTGCTGCGTCCCGCTGTAGTGAAGCTAATTGCTTGTGGCAAGCAGCAGGCACTCAAGCCAACTTAAGTGAAAACAAGCTTACGCAAACACTGCTCCCTTAAACTGGAAGCGTAAATGTTTGACCCCACACATGCTGTACGTAGATGCACTAAACCCCAGAACTAGATGAGCTCCTGTGGGGAGAGAACGTAGCTAGAGGAAAAGACCCCAGAGTGGGCCTTGAAGTGGTCTCTTCTTCAGAGGTCTGGTAGAGACAGAGTCACCCGTAGAGAAGGAGGAAAACACGCCTTATGAAAGCTAGGAGAGCCCGGGTGATGCGTTTCAGGGCTCATCCATCTCCCCAGGAGGTGTGATTCCTACTCCTACTTTCCATCTTATAACAAGGAAAATGAGGCCTGGGTTAAGTAGCTTCCCTAGGGTCCTGTTAATAGACAGTAGTCTGCTTTGTTCTGTTTTAGTTTTATTTTTTTAAATACATACTCATATGGTTCAAGATGCAGGAGAGTGAGCATGCAGGAAATTGTGTCTCGCTCAGCTCTGTGACCCAGCGATCAGATCCCCTCCTGGAGGCAGCCACTATTACCACTTTCTGTTTTGCCCTTCCACAGCTCGTCTACACATATAAAATGCACTTTGTGTGTGTATTACATAAATGTAGCAAACTTTTATTTTTCTGTTCTCGTTTAACACATGGGGTAACATTCTCTTTTTTGGTGCTGGGGATCACTGTCAGGGCACTGTCCTGCTAAACTACGTCATCGGTCCTTTTTGAAACAGGGTCTCACATGTCGCCCAGGCTGGGCTTAAAGTTGTGATCTTCCTGCCTCAGCTTCCTGCGTAGCCGGTTTACAGATATGCACCACTGTGCCCAGTGTGATGGCATTCTCACATACAGTCCACCATGCCTTGTTTTGTTTTGTTTTGTTTTGTTTTGTGGGACTAAGGATTGAGCTCAGGACTTTCACACTGAGCTATATCCCTAGCCCATTCTTTAGTTTTGATTTAGGAGCAGGGTCTCACTCAATTGCCAACTTGTCCAGGTGAGACTTAAAGTGCTAGGATTATAGGCCAGTGCTGCCAGGCCCAGGTGCCTTTTACTACTTAATATATATGCCTGGGTGATTGTGCTATATTAGTACTTAAGAGCTTTCTTTTCCCTTTTTCTGTCTGCATAGTGTTCCATTATTAAAATGTCTGTCTGTGAAGTAATACATTTTCTCAGTCCCCTATTGATGGAAATCATTATAGTGAGAAAATCAGGTGTCCAAATAGTTAAATAATCAGGGGGACCATAGCTCAGTGATTAAAGTGCTTGCCTAGCACGCTCAAGGCTCTGGATTTGATTCCCCAACACCATGTAAGCTGGATATAGTGTTGCATGCCTGTTATCCCAGCACTGGGGAGCCTGAGGCAGGAGGATTGTCTTGAGTTCAAGGGCCAGCCTGAGCTATATATAAGTTCAGGACTTGCCTGGACTACAGAGCAAGATTCTGTCTCAAAAAAAAAAAAATACTTCATACATGAGAGATCTTACCTAATTGTTAGTTTTTACTGGGTAGGATTATCACCTGGAAGTGGCCACTCTTACATTCTAGGTCCTGTGTGTCTCTTTCAGACATCCGGGAACTGATTGAAGTTGATGACGTGATGGAGGATGACTCTCTGCGGTTTGGTCCCAATGGAGGTTTGGTGTTTTGCATGGAGTACTTTGCCAATAACTTTGACTGGCTGGAGAGCTGCCTGGGCCACGTGGAGGATGACTACATCCTTTTTGACTGTCCAGGTGAGTCAGCCGCTGGTCGGCAGTCTTCCTTGAGGCGGTGGCGATTGTGTTCTCAGGAGGAGGAAGTACAGCGAACATGTGTAGCCCCAGCAGCACTGCCGTGCGGTGCCACCCGCAAGTGCCTATTTTGTGTGCAGGGAACACCCCCGAGGACAGTGGTCTCTGCCCTCATGGAGCTTGCTCCTGGGTCTGCAGAACAGCGTAAGCAAAATGCCCAGTGCTTGCTTAATTTTCATCTGTGACATCGGTCCCACAGAAGTAATGGACTCAAATAGCAGCGGAGGAAGAGAGGCTTCTGATCAGGTGGCACCAAGCTGGCTGTAAGGTGGAAGGGAAAGAGGCCAGGAGAGAAGGGACAGGCGGGTTTGAGGCCCTGGAAGGACCAGCAGGGCTGGAGTGTGCTGAACAGAGAGGAAGAGGTCAGGAGGTGAGGCTGGGAAGGATCGGTGACGCAGATTTTTTGTTTTTATGGTACTGCAGATTGAAGCCAGGACTTCATACTGATCTAAATTCCCAGCCCAGTTTTGTTTTTTATTTTTGTTAAGTTGCCTAGGCTGAACATGAACTTGTGAACTGTCTCAGCCTCCCAGAGTGCTGTGATGATGAGCCTGTGTCACCAGGCCCTGCTTACATAGTTTCTTTTTCTTTTCTTTCTTTCTGTATTTATTTTTATTTTTTGGTAGTAGTTGAGGATCTAGCTCAGAACTCTGACACTGAGCAACATCCCTAGCCCATTATTTTCTTTGCTTCTGAGACAAGTGCTCCCTACGTTTCTAAGTTACTCACGCTGGGCTTAAACTTTCAGTCTTCCTCCTGGGATTTTAGGCCTGTACCACTGGGCTTGGCCACACGGTTTTTTAAGCCAAATTGTGAATTAAACGTACAGTCACCCACAGAATAGTACATATATCATAAGTGTAGGACTTAATGAATATGCCCAAACTGTACACCTTTGTAGTATTCAAGTACTCGCTTTTTTATTTTTTCAATACTAGGTATCCAGCCCAGGGGGTGCCAGGCAAGCTCTCTACTGCTGAGCCACCCCAATTCTAGCACTTGCCATTGACTGGCAAAAGAGAGAAGCGTGAAGAACTTCCTTTTCTATATAAGACTGGAGGGCTTGCTTGAGATTCCTGCGGTGGCAGTACCTTAGCCTTTATGATTGCTTTGAGAGGCAGAAGGGGCTCTTTAAAAACGGTTTTTGTTGTTGTTACTTTTATTATTGTTGATGGTTTTTTTTTTTTTTTTTGAGGCAGGGTCTCACTATGTAGCCCATACTGGCCTCAGAAACATGGTAGTCCTCCTGCCTCAGTCTCGTGAGTGCTGGGATTGCAGTTGTGCACCACCATGGCTGGCTTAAGTTTTGTTTATTATTATTGGGAGCTGGCTTCCCTTGTTTCTCACCAACTTATGAAGGAAGTATGTCTTCTCTGCTGCTGTTTGACCTGTTTCCTGTTTCTACCATTCTCGTGATGTCTGTCATGTAGGTCAGATCGAGTTGTACACTCACCTGCCTGTGATGAAACAGCTGGTCCAGCAGCTCGAACAGTGGGAGTTCCGAGTCTGTGGAGTTTTCCTTGTGGATTCTCAGTTCATGGTGGAGTCTTTTAAGGTCTGGGGATAAATCTGTTTTTGGTTTTTCAAACATGGATACAAGCACATGACATTGTCCTTTAATTATTGGGTGGTTCTGGACATTTGCAGACTATTTCAGAGTTATGGAGTAACCTTTATTATAAATTATGCTAACATTTACCTCAGATGTACAGGTTTTGGGGAACTGCTTAAAATAAAAAAATGACGTACAAAGGTATTTTATAAAATGGAATTTTTTGGTGGCTTTTTGAGACAGGATCTCACTGTATAGTTCAGGCTGGTCCTGAATTTACTGTGTAGCCCAGGATGGCCTTGAACTCAAAAAAGTCCTCCTACCTCAGCCTCCTGAGTGCTGAAATTACAGACGGGCACCACCATGCCAGGTTTATGTGATTCTGGAGAATTGAACCCTGGTCCTTGAGCTTGCTAAGCAAGTGCTCTAACTGCTGTGCTGTTCCCCCAGCCCCAAAATTCCATCCCTTATGAATCGTTCTTGAGCATACTGGATGGGGAAGGTGGTTAAAGATACTGTCTAAATTGAAATTAAATTAAGAATAAGTGATCACTGTAGGTTAAATCTCCATCTTTCTGCCAAGGCCCACCATCAGATGAGTGAGCCATCCTACTTTCATTTCCTTTACTCGGGCCAGTGTTCATCCAAGGAAAGGGACAAGTCCCTCTGGAGACTCTTGGCAACAGTTGACTCTTCCTTCATTTGCTTTTCTCTTCAGTTCATTTCAGGCATCTTGGCAGCCTTGAGTGCCATGGTCTCTCTAGAAATTCCGCAAGTTAACATCATGACGAAAATGGATCTGCTGAGTAAGAAAGCTAAAAAGGAAATAGAGACGTGAGTTCACTGTTCATCTGTTCCCGAGATGAAGCCTTCGTCTCACTGAGACGCGGCTTGTCAGTGAGTGTTGTTTCCTGATTTGTTCTTCCTTTTGTTCATTGTCTTTTTTTCTTACTGGTAAAGATTTCTAGATCCAGACATGTATTCATTGTTAGAAGATTCAACAAGTGACCTAAGAAGCAAAAGATTCAAGAAATTGACCAAAGCTATATGTGGGCTGGTAAGCTTCTGGGAAATAGTTTCTGTTTTGTTTTATTTTCTAAATGATTGGGCGAGTACTGTCCCACGCCCAATTAGTGGGTTCTTTTATGGGGAACACAATCCCGTCTTATTTTCTGAAAAGAGGAGGAGGGTGGGTAGGACTATAAGTAGGCCACGTAGCAATTTATTTAGAAGTAGTTATTGTCAGTGGCCAATAAACTACCTAATATTTCTATTATTTCAAACCATTTGGACAATTCAGAACTGTTTGTGCCTTTCTGAGATTTCTTGTGGGTGTTGAATTCATGGAAATGACCCATGAAACTGTGTCTGCTTAGGTAGTAAGCCAAGAGTGCCCTGGTGGGTCAGAGGGCAGAAAGTCAATAGTGATATGTTGCTGTCCTGTCCCTGCTGGCTCGCCTGTCCCTCTACCCTAGAGGCACAAAAGTTTTTAATCAGAAGTATAAATAGTCATAAAACTCAAATCTAAGTTGAAACTTGTGTATTTTGCACAACGTCAGAATGAACTTCCCTTGAAACCCCCAACTCACAGATTGACGACTACAGCATGGTTCGCTTTTTACCCTACGACCAGTCTGACGAGGAGAGCATGAACATTGTATTACAGCATATTGATTTCGCCATTCAGTATGGAGAAGACTTGGAATTCAGAGAACCAAAGGTAACTTCTAGTCTGAGGTGTTTCCTGGCTTTGGGGAAACATATTTGCCAGCACTCACCAGCCTCCTGCACAGTCCAGGCAGCTCCTTAAATTACTTGTTTGTCTTAATAATACTGGTTACCTGGATTTTCCTAAGTAATCTATGAAACCGACTTTGTGTGCAGCAGGTAGTGCAGTTTCACTGCACCTTTTATTGAGGTGACACCGCTGAGTGGACGCTTTGGTACTTGGAGTTTGGGGTAGGAGCCAAGAGGAGGTGAGGGCCATGTGGACTTGGGCCGCCCTCGCATGTCACTGAGTGGCTGACGGTAGGCATTGAGGGAGCACCATCACAGCACCTGTCGTTGTGAATGTAAAGCTGAATGCTTCTGGTGAGATAAAAGCACTGCAGTTTATAGTGTATGTGGATATAATTTTTTTTGTTTGTTTTTTTGAGATGGTCCAGGCTGGTCCTGAACTCATTATGTAGCCCCAGCTATCCTTGGGTTTATGGCAGTCCTCCTGCCTCAGCCTCCCAAGTGCTGGGTTTACAGGCGTGTGTCACCATGCACCGATTTATGTGGTGCTGGGGTATCCAACTTAGGGACTTACAAGGCAAGCCCTTTAAATGCTGTGCCATTCCTCCAGCCCCCTGTAGAAGTTTTCTTCGTGCTTTTTGTTTTGTTTGGCCCAGTGGCACAGGCCAGAAATCCTAGTACTCTGGGGGACTGAGACAAGACGATCACAAGTTCAAGCCCAGACTGGGCAACTTAACAACATAGCAAGACCCTATATGAAAATCAAGAATAAAAAAATGGTCTGAGATGTAGCTCAGTGTAAAGGCTCTGGCTCAATTCTTAGTACATAAAAGAAACACAAAACAGAAAATATGTTCCTTTTCTTCCATTAGACGTACTGTGTGTTTGCATGTTTTTCAGGTAATGCTATACATGCACTGGGCAAGCTCCAGGTATTGCTTATAGGTAACTGTTTTTGTTTCTGTATTTCTTTTCTGTCAGGAACATGAAGAGGAGTCATCTTCTATGTTTGATGAATATTTTCAAGAACGCCAGAATGAATGAAGTATTTCCTAAGCAGCGACCGTATAAATATGAAGATCTTATGGCCAGATTGCCAGAATGTTCCTCTGGGATGCAATAGGGAAGGCTACTTATTTTAATGAAAAAGGAAAGACTTGGCTGTTTGCCAGGATCATGGCTGGCTCAAGTTCTAGGTTACTCCGAAACTGCTGCTGTTCAAATGGACTTGTCGGAGCTAGGGGAGCAGCCCATTAAGGCAATTGTAAGGCATGTGCGCAGCCATGGGTGCGATTCTCAGCACCGTAAGAAAAAGGTAGTGTTCTAACATCAATGTAGGTTGTTTTTTATGTTTGGTTTATTTATTTGTTTTTGGTTTTTTGTTTTTTTCTGAGACAAGATCTTCCAGGGTAGTCTAGGCTGGCCTTGAACTCAAGGTAATCCTCTTGCCCCTGGCTTCCAAGTGCTGGAATTACAGGCCTGTGCCACCACACTCAGTTTATTTGGTGCTGGGAAGTTGAACCCAGGGCCTTGTGCTTACAAGGCAAGCACTCTCAGCGCTGTGATACATCCCTAGCCCTTTTGTTATTGTTGTTTGTTTTGTTTTTGTTTTTGAGATGGGTCTCACTCATCAGTCTGTTCTGAGCCTGGACTCACTGTGGAGCCCAGGCTGGCCTAGAACTCAAGGCAGTCCTCCTGCCTCAGCCTCCCCAAGTGCTGAGGTTACAGGTATACACTATCATACCCAGTTTTTATGGTGCTGGGGAATCAACCTAGGGTCTTGTGCTTGCTAAACAAGTGCTTTACGACTAAGCTTCCTCTCCTCCCCCATTTTAGACTTTAAAAGTCAAATTGAAGTGAGGACTTCAGGTGTAGCTTAGTGGTAGAGTGCTTGGCTAGGATGCAGAGGGCATCTGTAGCAACACACAACTGAATGACTGGACCCAGTGGCACAGGCCTGTAATCTTATTACTTTTGGGAATAGGATTACAAGTTTGAGCCCAGCATGGGCAAGACCCTATGTGAAAATCAGAAATAAAAGGACTGGGGATGTAGCTCAGCGTGAATGCCCTGGGCTCAATCCACAGTACCACAGACAGAGAGAGAGGAATGAATGTGTACAGATTAGTATATAATATAAATTCTACCTGTCAGATGTAGTTAAATCCATAACCTTATTTTTATAGGTTTTTTGTTTATTTGTTTGTTTTTGAGACAGGCTCTTGCTCTGTAGTCCAGGCTGGTCCTGAACTCACTGTGTAGTCCAGGCTAGCTTTGGACCCATGAAAATCCTTCTGCTTCAGTCTCCCGAGTGCGGAAATTACAGATGTGAGTCATAAGGCCCGGTTTATATGGTGCTGGGGAATTGAACTCGGGGCCTTGCACTTGCTAGGCAAGCGCTTTTAACTGCTCTGACATTCCTTTAGTCCCCCAGTTGGGTTTTTATGTGCATCCAAGGGGAAAAAAAATCTGGAAAGGTATAGATAAGACCATTGCTGACCGATATCTTCCTGCTTCTCTACACTGAAAATGTATTATCTGTGTAATTAAAAAATTAAATACAGTATGTTTCAAGATATCTATATACAGGAAATAAACAACTAGTACTAATCTTTCATTATATTCTTGTTTTCTAAGCAGCATTTGAAATTCACAACGTAGGCAAATTTTTGAATGAGTAAATTTGTGTGAGTATGTCAAGAGGTGGGCCATGGTGGTTTGTAAAAATAACAGGTTGGAGCCAGGCAATTGGCTCAAGGCTGTAATCACAGCACTCTGGGAGGCCGAAGCAGGAGGATAACAAATTAGAGCTCAGCCTGCGCAACGTAAGGATTTAGTGAGATCCAATCTCAAAATCAAAAATAAAAATGGTCTTGGATGCAGCTCAATTTGAAGGCCCTGAGCTCAATCCCTAGTGCCTTAAAAAAAAATAAAGCACGCAAGCAAGTTGTAGTTTCCAAGCATATAAAAGTTCATACTTTCCCTGATTAATAACACACCAGAATGCTAAAGAACTCATTAAGGACTGCCAGGCATTGTGCTAAAAATACTTCACATAAAATCTTTTATTTAATCCTCACAAAAGATCTAAGGCTCCAATTTTTCTTTTTTTTTCTTTTTTTGAGATGAGGACTTACCCTATAGTCCAGGCTGGTCCTGAACTCACTCTGGGGCCCAGGTTGGCCTCAGACCTCCTGCCGCAGCCTCCCAAGTGCTGGGATTACAGGCTTGTGCCACCACACTCAGTTTATGTGGTGCTAGGGGACTGAATGGGGCCTCAAGCTTCCTAGGCAAGTAAGTGCTCTAATTACCGAGTTACACCCCCAGGCCAGAGTTTAGCTTCTATAAGACAACATGTACCCCATGGGCAGCAAGGGAGAGGCCAGGTTCTGCTGCCTTTCCCTTTGGATATAGGTTTTAAAGAATCTGACCTTCTATCCTCAGGTTTTCCTCTCTCCTAAGGGAGTTTAATGTGACACTTTACAGAAATTTAACGGGGCTTTGTGGATGCCAGGCACTGTGGAAAGAGTGGCAAATGCTTAGGGCACACTACTACTTAACTGGAATAGGGTCGAAGTACTGGCCCTGAAGACTGAAAACTGGGAGGGTGGAATGGAGGAATAGCTCAGCACTTGCCTAGAAAGCTCAGAGCTCTGAGTTTGATTTCCCCAGCACCACATAAACTGGGCGTGATGGTACACACGTGTAATCCCAGCACTTGGGAGGCTGAGGCAAGAGGATTGCTGTATATTCAAGGACTGCCTGGGCTATAAAACGAACCCTGTCTCAAAAAAGAAAATGAATATGTATGAGCATCTGGAAGAATAGCATAGTGGTTGGCCCTGAGTTCAGTTCCCCAGTGCCACATAAAGTAGGTTGCAGTGGCACACGCCTGTAATCCCAGCACTCAGGAGTTTAGGCAGGTGGATTGTCCAGAAACCAAGTCCAGCCTGGGCCACGCCAGTGAATTCAGGACCTGCCTGGGCTACACAGCAAGGTCCTGTCTCAAAAATTAAAAAAAAAAAAAGTATGAAAATGGAAGCCCATTTTCTCACCCTCTGGGAAGGGAAAAATGGTAATGAAGTGGGGTAACCAAGGGGCCTCTGGATCCTTTGTTAAAAGAAGACCTGTCGCCAGGCCTGGTGGCATGGGCTTGTAATCCCACTACTCTGCATCTGAGGCATCAGTACTGTAAATGCAAGTCCCCCGCCCTCCCGTCCCCCTGGGATCTTAGCAAGACTGTCTGAAAATACAAAACAAAAAATGGGTTTGAGATGTAGTTCAATGTGAGGCTCCTGGTCTCCATCTCCAGTACCAAAACAACAACCAAAGACAAAAGAAAACCCTTCTAGCTGAGCATAATGGTATAGGCTAGGCCTGTAAATCTACCACGCTGGGAAGCTAAAGCAGGAAAATTAAAATTCAAGCCCATAATCCTAGCACTCAGAGGCAGAGGCAAAAAGAATGCTGTGAAGATTAAGGCCAGCCTGGGCTACAATAGTGAGTACAGGACCAGCCAGCCTGGATGACAGAGCAAGACTCTGTAAGTAATAAATGAATAGATTTTAAACCAGACAGGGACAATTGGCTACTTAGAGAAATCCTTTCTAAAAAAAAATTTTTTTTTTTGGATGGGAAGAATAGCAGGCTCTGCTGTTAAAGCACTTGCCTAGTAAACTCAAGGACCTAAATTACGTTCCTCAGCACCACATGAACTGGGCCTGGTGGCACATGCCAGTCAGTAATCCTAGCAGTCAGGAGATTGAGGCAGGAGGATTGTCGTGTGTTTGAGGCCAGTCTGGGCTACCTAGTGAGTTCAGGATCAGCCTGGACTACAGAACGAGACCCTGTCTTAAAAAAAAAAAAAAAAAACCCTCTTCCGAAAGCTGACATTTGGATAGACCCAAATGAAAGGGAAAGATCAGATACAGGAAGAAATACAAAGCAGAGAGAGGCTAGAGCAATAACCCAGTGGTTAGAGTGCTTGCCTATCAAGTGCAAGGCTCTGAGTTCAATTCACACCTGTCATCCCAATACTTACGAAGTTCAGGCAGGAGGGTTGCTATGAGTTCAAGGCCAACGTGGGCTACACAGTTCAGTATCAGCCTGAACTGCAGAGAGAGACCCTGTCCCGAAAATGGAGAAATTTTCAAAAATTAAAAATAGTGAGTTGATTGAATTTCTTGAATATTTACTTACGTTTACAATGCACCATCACTGTTACAGGCAGGGGGAATACAGCACTAAACAGACATGATCTTGCCATTCTGATATTTGAAGGGATGGGAACTCTTAATAAAACACCAAGGTAAATTAAGACAATCATAAAACGCAAGGAGGAGCTGGAGGAAAGGCACTGTGTGCCTAGCAAGCATAAGGTCCTGAGTTGGATTTCCCAGCACTCGTGAGGCTGAGGCAGGAGGATTGCTGTGAGCCCAAAGGCAGCCTGACCTACAGAACGAGACCGTCTCAAAAAAAAAAAAAAAAATGAAAAACTGGGGGGACATGGGGGTACGAGATTAAGACGGGGGTGGGAGGTATACCTTGAGGTAATGTGACCAAGGAATGTTTCACAGAAAAGGTGACCATAAAAGAAAAAATCACTGAAAAAAATCACTGGAATTCTGTGCTTCCCAGAAGCCCAATCCTTTACGCATGCGTGAGACTCCCAGCTCTTGCCTAGGGCTCGGGCGCCCCCTGCTGCGCCTTCAGATCCGCGCAGCCGCAACAAGGCGCCGTGTGACAGCACGGCCGGAAGCGCCGGGACCAACCCTCCCTTCCGGCTCACTTCCGCTCACTGTACCTGGACTCGAGTCCGGAAGGGTCGCTCCCTCAGCCGCTCCGACGCCTCTGGATCGTAACTCCGGCTCCGCTAAGATGCCGGTAAATATCGGCCCCTGGGATGTGGGAGGCGGCGAGGGACGGGGGCGAGCGGCGGGCAGGCGGGACCGCGCTTGGAGAAGCGGGCCGAGCAGGGCGGAGAGGCGGCGGAGGCAGACGCGAGCGTGGTAACCGGTGCCGGCAGCCCGGAGGCTCCCTGGGGTGCCGGCCTTGGGGTCCGCGGGGTGCCGGGCGGCCGGCTCTGATGAGGTGGCACCGCCGCCCTTCCCGGCCCTTCCCGGCCAGCGTCACGCCTTTCCTGCTCTCTCTTCCCTTCCCCACCGAGGCCAGCGACTTCTCAAAACCTCACCAGGCCCGCGAAGCCAGCAGGCTGTGGTTTTTTAATTTTTCGTTTATCAAACTCAGGGTACAGCTTCTCTTTTTTTCCTGTTAGCACTACTTCCTCCTCCGCCCTAGGGGTAGGTCCAGCCCGCCGCCTGTCAGCTGTCAGACCCGCTTCCCGGCCTCCTCCCTGGTCGGCTCGCCCCGCGGCCGCCCCCGAGGCAGCTGAGTGTACAGCCGGCGGAACCGACCGGATGTTTCCTTTTTTGTGTGTTTTGGAGTGCTTGTGAAAAGCGCTAAGGGTCCGGTTGTCCCTGACTTCTGACACCCAGTCTGTGGTGGCATTTATCACCACCATGTGGTCTTCATTTTGCAGATTCGGAAATAAGTGGTTCGTGAATGTCTATTGCATTCAACAAATATTAAGCGAGACGGATCTCACTCTGTAGTCCAAGCTGATTCTGAACTCGTCTCTAGCCGCCGTGAGCCTTTAACTCACAGCAATCCTGCCTCAGCATCCGGTGACTACAGTCGCAGGCCCCACCTTCTGTAGTGCTAGAGAATTGAGCTCAGGGCTTTGCGGTTGCTAGGCAAGTGCTTTAACCTTTGAGGTATGTCTCCACCCCCAGCTCCCCACTCTTTTCTTTTCTTTTGTCTTTTTTTTTTTTTTTTTTTTTTTGAGGCAGGGTTTCACTCTGCAGTCGAGGCTGGTCCTGACCTCACTGGGTAGCCCAGGCTGGCCTCGAACACATGGTAAATCCTCCTGCCTCGGCCTCCGCCACGCCTGGCCTAAGACCCCAATCCTAAGAAGTTTACATCCTAATGGGGAGACAGATGAAAATGGAACATGGAAAAATAAGGATTGTTTCAGATACTGGCGTGCTACAGAGGAACCTGATGGATAACCGGAGTATTGGTGAAACGGAGGGCAGAGGCCACTTTATGTAAGGGACACCTCTAATGGAGAGGAACACATCAACAGATTTTATGAATCCTGTACTTATCGTTCGACTCCTGAGGAGTGCTGCCAGGTCCAGAGCTACACACTTCATAAACTATCCCATTTAGTTCTCATAATGACCCTATGAAGTAGACACCATTATCATTCCTAATTTAAAGCAGAAGTAACAGGTGGAGAGAAAGTAGGTTGCTTGCACAAGGTTGCGCACTAGTAGTAAAGCTAGATTTATCCCGGGCTCTCAAGCTCTGCGCTTGTCCCACTTGTACATAGGGAGTACCTGGACTTAGCGGTTATTTGCCTTATGTCAAGTTTCTCCAGCAGCCTGAAAGCTCTTCCAAGATAAGCCTACTGGCCTTCTTTATCACTGTGTTATCCGCACAGAGAAAGTCCTTCGTGAGCTAGGGAGTTTACTCAGCAGTTGAAGCTCTTACCTAGCAAGTTCAAGGGCCTGGATTAGATTCCCCAGCACTACATAAATTGGAGATGGAGGCACCTACTTGTAATCCCAGCACACACCCTTGAGGCTGAGGTAGGAGGATTGCTATGAGCTCAAAGCCAGCGGAGGCTACATAGTAAGTTCAAGACCTAAGGATGTAGCTCAGTAGTAGAATGCTTGCGTGGCGTGCTTAAAGCCCTGGTACCAAAATAGGAAAAAATAAAAAACAAAACAAAAAAACATAGTTCAGGATCAGCCTGTACTATACAGTGAGACCCTGATTCAAAAAAAAAAAAAGGATATAAAGGATACTTAATAATTGTTTGATGACTGGACTGAATGACTACATGATTGGGCTTAATGTTTTCCAAAAAGCTAGATATCTTATAAAAAGAAGAACTTGGACTCAGTATAAAATTGCTGTCATAAAAGTCGGGCACATGGTGGTGCAAACCTGTAATCCCAGCATGCCAGAGGCTGAGACAGGAGAATTGCCCTGAGCTCCAAGATCAGCCTGTATCCCATAGTGAGTTCAGGACCAGCCTGGACAACAGAGTGAGACCCTGTCAAAAAAAAAAAAAAAAAAAACCCTGCTGTCAAAAGTAGCATATTTTCCCTTTCTTGAATTCACACACCTAGTCACTAAAGTCTGTGTAAATATTTTACAAATTTGGATACAGGCTTTCTTGACTAAAGACATACTAAATCCCTGAGCTGGCAGAGTGGAAGCTTGGGTCCTATTTTAGCTGGAGCGTGGCACCCTCACCACCTACCTCTGTAGTGGAAATACTCCCACTAGACACCTGTGTGATGTCACTGAACTCAGAATTGCCATAGATGCACAATTGCATCCTATCATGTAATATTTTCACCATAAAGAAACAAAAGACATAACCTTAAGGACAGAGACAGCAATAAAATATGACTTTTTAAAGTTGGGAAGTAGTAATTGTTACCCTTATTCCTTAACATGGTAATTTAATTATAAATTTATATAATTTAATTTTTCACAGTGGCTGTATTTAATAAACTGATTGCAAAAATTTCTCAGAATTTACAGTCAGTTTGCTTGCTGGACATGGTGGCACACACCTGTAGTCTCAACACTAAGGAGCCTGAGTCAGGAGGATCATGAGTTTGAGAACAGTCTGGGCTGCGTAGTGAGGCTTTGTCTCAAAAAAAAAAAAAAAGATTTTCTTGAGCTAGGAAGAGACAGTGCCTGCTGTGCCTGGTGCCATCCCACCTTCTCTTTCTCTCAGTCTTGGGTGGGTCACACTTTTTTCCTTTAGAGTGTGCTTGTCAACCTTGATGACAGTTGTCCTCCTTCTTTTCACCTGGCTTGTCATTACAGGCTTACCACTCTTCTCTCATGGACCCTGACACCAAACTCATTGGAAACATGGCCCTGTTACCTCTCAGAAGTCAGTTCAAAGGACCTGCCCCTAGAGAGAGTAAGTGTAAATGTTTATTTTCAAGTTTTGTTATGAAATGCCTCACAGACCTTCTGACATTATCAAATCAGGACAGTTCTGAGTCCTCAGGCTCAGATTCCTCTTTACTTTCTGTTTACTTGGTGGGTATTCTATTTTAAACCTTTCAAGATTATGATTATATGTTACCTTTAATAGGAAACTGTGTTATTACTTTAATTTCTCTAGGATATTTTGTTGAGAAGAAAGCTGAAATTACTTAATTCTGCATACTTCCTAATAATGTCTATCAGTTCTTTCAAACTAACCTAGTGCTGCTATCTCTGCAGAATGTCCTATCTATATCCTTTCTGTGTCATTTCTATCCTTTCTATGTCATATTTGTAAAAGTCAATTTTTTTCGGGGGTGTGGAGGAAGACGGGGTTTTGCTTTGTAGCCCAGGCTGACGAACTCATGGCAATGTTGCCTCAGCCTCCCAAGTGCGGGGATTACAGGCACGTGCCACTACGCCCAGCTGATGATGTTCTGGAGTATTGAACTTGGGGCCGTAGGCTTGCTAGGCAAGTGCTTTGACCATTGAACTATTCCCCCAACCCCTGTAAAAGTCAAATTAAATTTTTTTTTTTTTTTGGCAGGGGGAGACAGGGTCTCACTCACACAGTCCAGGCTGGTCCTGAACTCACTATGTAACCTGTGTTGGCCTTGAACTAAGGGCAGTCCTCCTGCCTCAGCCTTCCAAGTGCTGGGATTACAGGTGTGTGCCATCATGCCCAGTTTATGTGGTTCTGAGGAATTGAACCCAGGGCCTTGTGCTGCTCTAACTGCTGTGGTATGTCTCCAGCCCTTTAAAAAATACATTAGGGCTGGAGAATGGCACTGTGATTAACTCTCTGAGGCCTTGGATTCACGGCAATCCTCCTGTGTCAGCCTCTTGAGTGCTGGGATTACAGGTGTGCACCACCATGCCCAGCTTATATGGTGCTAGGGAATCGAACTTGAGTACTTTTTCTTTTCTGAGTCACTAGTTTTTACATGAAAGAAACAGATTAAAAAAAAAAAAGACCCGTAAAGAATAATAGTGTGGGGCTGGAGAGTAGCTCGCTTGCCTCGCAAGCACAAGGCCCTGGGTTCAGTTCCCCAGCAGCATATAAACAACCTGGGCATAGTGGCACAGGCCTGTAATCTCAGCACTTGGCAGGCTGAGGCAGGAGGATTGCCCTGAGTTCAAGGCTAGCATGAGGCTACGGAGTAAGTTCAGGACCAGCCTAGACTAGAGCAAGACCCTGTCTCAAATATTAATAAATGCATGCATACATAGACCCACAGTGATGTAAAGGAATTGCGGAGCAATGGATAGGAAAATAAAATGAATGAATGTTGGCCCAGTTCCTTAAGAAGAATCCTTTTCCCAGCGGTACCAAAAACAAAAATTTCTTTATTACATAGTTACAAATAATATATTACAAGATGCAGTTGACCAGGGTTGAAATAAATCTGTACCTCTTTGCAATTCTGGAGTGTTCAAGAGGGAATGAGACTCTTAAAGAAAAGATGATGATGATGATGATGATGAAGAAAAAGAAGAAAGAAATTGCGGGGAACACAAGTCTAGGGTTAGATTTCCACTGGAACTTTTCATCAGGGGAATTGCTAGGGTGAAGACAGGGCTGTTCGCCATTTGCTGTATGACAGGGATAGTGTTAAGGACAAGAGATATAAATGCCTTTGCATTGCTGAACCGGATAGCGGATATCAAGACCCTGGGATTTTGACCTTTTTAAAAGGAGAAAAGGGAAAACAATAAAATTACCAAAGAAATCGTGTAATGAAATTTGTCTCAGACGCAGCAGTATTTCTGGCTTTCCCTGGTTTGTAGTCATGCAGAATACCTTGTACGTGTGTGTGTGTGTGTGTGTGTGTGTGTGTAAGTGTGTGTGTTTGTCATGTAAGGGATTCAACCCAGGGCCTTAGTATGTGCTAGGGAAGTGCCCTCATAGTGAGCTACACACCCTGTCCCCAGGTATATTTAAGCCATAGATTTCAAAAAGGAAAAAAATCATATGCACCTCAACCTCAATAGGTAACAAAGGTTTTTTTGGTTTTTTTGGTTTTTTGAGGCATGGTCTTGCTCTGTAGCCCAGGCTGGTCCTAAACTCACTATCCTGGGCTGGCCTTGGATTCACAGCAATCCTCTTGTCTCAGCCTCCCCAGTACTGGCATTATAAGCATGCACCACCATGCCCAGCTTACGTAGTACTGGGGAATTGAACTCGGGTACTTAGCACTTGACTTAGTGCTTGTTAGGCAAGCGCTTTAATCGCTGAGCCATTCCTCCAGCCCCTCTACCTTAGTATGTTCCCAAATAATTTTTCCTTGAAATTATACTATATAAATTCACATAAACTTATATTGAATAACTTCTAATTTGAAAAAGTACTTTATTAAATTTAGCCTATGTCTTGGTAGTTTTATACATACACTGAGAGACATCTTTTTTTCCCCCATTTTATTGATATGTACAAGTGCAGAATTTAAGGTTTACATTGGGGTTGAGCATTTTGTGCACATGCGTTTCTTGTCAAAGTGACAAGGGCTTTCCCGTTCTCCTTTTTTCCTTCCCCCTACCCTCCCTTACCTCCCTCCACCCCGCCCTGTTCCCCTTTTTTGCTTTGTCTTTCATCTAAAGTTCCATGACTGAGAGACATCTTAAGTGATGTTCATTAAATGTTAAGATATGACTCACTAGTGGAATTTACTGTGGCAATTAGAATTTCTTTTATATTGGTTAAATTTCTTTATCCAATGACATGTATTTTTCACAAAACAATGGAACTATAAAAATAACCACCTACTTGTATTTCTAAAAATAAATTTTGTCCAAGTATGGTGGTGCACACCTGTAGTTCTGGCACTCTTCATTCAGACTGTTGGCAGGAGGATCAAAAATGTGGGCCCTGTCAAGGCAACATTGCAGCTTGGAGAGACCTTTGTCTCAAAATCAGAAATTAAAAATGGGCTGAGGTGTAGCTCAGGGGGAAGGCCCAGTGCTCAATCCCCAGTACCACTACCACCACCACCACCAAAAAAAAAAAAAAAAAAAAAGGCGTTGAAAATCATCATCTCAGCAGCTTATGTTATTTTACCAACTCTGAGATGCCTGACAATTTAGCTTGGAATATTTTCACTGTGGCTTTGTGGGCTCGGGATTTGCCTTTGGATAACACTGTCCTCCATCTTCCCTCCCGTGTCCTGCTTAGCAAAAGAAACAGACATCGTGGATGAAGCCATCTATTACTTCAAAGCCAATGTCTTCTTTAAAAACTATGAAATTAAGGTAAAGTACAAAGCTTATAATGTTTCACTTGGTTTTCTCCAGGGTATAGTATCTGTCTTGTGGGCTGGGCTGCTGTGAGGAGTAAATGAAATGAAATGAAATTGTGGTTTTTAAATTTCAGAACAGTGTCTTATGTTTATATAAACGTCAGTTTCTTTTTTTCTCTCCAAAATCTATACCAGGGGTTGGCAAAGTACACCAGGCCCGAGAGCCAACTCTGACCCACCACCTCTTGTAAAAAAAGTTTTCTTGGAACACCGATAAATGCATCTGTTTATATTTTGTCTGTGGCTGCTTTCACACCCTGACAGCAGTGGAATAGCTATGAAGAAAGACAGCATGGCCCATAAAACCCGAAATAATTACATTCTGGCCTTTGCAGAGCAGGCTTGCCAGCTCCTGTCTAGATACATCCTTCTTTTATCCATTCCACATTAATAAAACATTTCCATGTGCCGTCCACAGCCAGAAAGTTCAACATACTCTTTTTTTTTTTACTGCCACTATTTAGCTTTGAAAGGTGAAAATCTGAAATGCTCCAAAATAAATCTTTAAAAGTTTAAACTGCTATGCAAATCTAAGAGATACTCAAGTGTACTTTTGCATCGTAGACCTGAGTTAGAGAATTCGAGGTGATGGACCCTGACCTCTCTGACCCCTCTCCACTTCCTTGTGTTCTTCGCTTCTGTGAGGAGTGCGGCCAAGGAGGTAGACGAAAGTCATAGAAAAGCAGAGGGGAAAATAAGAAAAAGGTTCCCTAATTTCCTTCTGTGAGGAAACTCCACAGATTTCATTTGTTATGTTGGTTTCTTGATGTTGGTTTCTTGGGGAAGTTTTTTGAGGCAGG
This sequence comes from Ctenodactylus gundi, assembly GCA_004027205.1. Classification (NCBI taxonomy): domain Eukaryota; kingdom Metazoa; phylum Chordata; class Mammalia; order Rodentia; family Ctenodactylidae; genus Ctenodactylus; species Ctenodactylus gundi. The sequence continues at coordinate 84,371 of PVKB01000478.1, read as the reverse complement.
GTCTTATTATATAACCCATCACAGATTACCCTGGACCTTGTAATACTCCTGCCTTAGCTTTCTGGATTCTGAGACTATAGGTGTGCACCACCCACCTGGCTGTAATTTTCTTATTTATGTGCACATATGTGAGTGTGTATATGTGGGGGGAATGGGTTTTCCCATTCCAGTACTGAGAATTAAGCCTAAGGCCTTTACACTGAGCTGTATTGCCAGCCCATTTTTGATTTTTCAGGTATGACCTCACTAAGTTGTCCAGGCTGACCTTGAACTTGTGATCCTGGCTGGAATTTTCTTGATAATATTCTAAAATTATGTAGCTTCATCAGGGCCTGTGGTACAGAACTATAATGCCAGCACTCTGGTAGGCTGAGACAAGAAGATCATAAGTTTAAGCCCATTCTGGGCCAACTTTGTGACTTTGAGAGACACTGTCTCAACATCCAGAATAAAAATAGTGAGGCAGTGACATAGTTCAGTGGTGAGGAGTAATTGCCTAGCAAGTGCAAGACCTTGAGTTCATTCCCCAGCACTACCTAAAGCTGGCATTGGTGGTGCACATCTGTAATCCCAGCACTGGGAGGCTGAGGCAGGAGGATTGCCACGAGTCCAGTGGTAGCCTTGGCTCCATAGTGAGTTCAGGACCACCATGGGCTACAGAACGAAATCTTGCCTCAAAAACAAACAAATAAGTAAATAAAATGAAACAGGCTGGGGATGTAGCTCGGTGGAGTGCCGCTGGGTTTCAATCCCCAGTACCAAAAATAAAATTATGGACTGAGGATGCTCAGTGGTAGGGCACTTGCCTGACATGCTCAGGGTCCTGGGTTCAATCCCCTAAAAAAAAAAAAGACATAATAATAATGAAATTTTCTTGTTTCCTGACACTTTTTGCACTCAAACAGAATATGGAATCTTTATTTGTCAACTCTTGATCTACAGATGGTAGTCTAAATATCTACCTTTTTTTTTTTTTTTTTTGAGACGGTTTCTCACTCGGTAGTCCAGGTTGGTCCTGAACTCAGTATGGAGCCCAGGCTGGCCTCACACTCACAGCAGTCTTCCTGCCTCAGCACTCCCTGAATGCTGGGATTACAGGCATGTACCACCCTACCTGGTTTATGTGGTGCTGGGGAATTGAACGCAGGGCCCTACTCTTGCTAGGCAAGGTCTTAAACTGCTGTATTATTCCTCCAGCCCTGTCTTGTCACGTTAACAGAGTATTTTCTGTATCTAATGCATAATCTAAGAGTTGTATTTGTAATTTACGTAAATAAATAATAATTCTGGCTGGGCATGGTTGCACATACTGTAATCCCAGCACTCAGGCGGCTGAGGCAGGAGGATCGCTGTGAGTTCAAGGCCAGCCTGGGTTACGTAGTTCAGGACCATCCTGAACTACAGCGTGAGACACTGTCTCAAAAAGTAAATAAATAAATAAATTTCTGTCACTTTTCTTAAATATCTTTCTTAAAAATAAGGAAATGTAGTTCTTTGAGTTTTTAATTTTGTTAAAAACAAGTTCTGTATGAAATTGGGCCCACAGCATGTGGCACATTTAATGACTTCTGTTGTCTTCACTTTTTCCTTTTGGTTAGGTCAGGATGTTGGGCTTCTGGGGTTCTTCAAGCACATGTCACATGTGAAATAATTGCTTCCTCTTTTTGAGTAATGAGTGTTTCTGTTCTCAGCAGAAATCCTCCAGTGAAAAGGTTTTTTAAAATTATCCTACCATATGGTACGTTTCACGTTTTCCAGGCAGCATTGTTGATTTTCTTTCCAGGATCCCAGGCACCAGGGAAGCAGCTACACAGATCAGTATGGAAGTTGATGGCTCCCTCTTAAAAGCAGGCTGAGGGCTGGAGGCATAGCACAGTGGTTAGAGCATTTGTCTAGCAAGCCCTGGTTTTGATTCCCTAGTACCACATAAGCTGGGTGCGGGTGGTACACACCTATAATCCCAGCACTCTGGAAGCTGAGGGCAGGAGGATTGCTGTAAGTTGGAGGCCAGCCTGGACTGCAGAATGAGACCCTGTCTCAAAATAAAATAAAATAAAATAAAATAAAATAAAATAAAATAAAATAAAATAAAAGACAGTGGTTGAATTCACTCATTGCACATGATTGCTGTGTTTTGGTGAGGACTTTTTTTTTAAGTATTTTTTTTTTCCCTCCTGTAGAATGAAGCTGATAGGACTTTGATATACATAACTCTCTACATTTCTGAGTGCCTGAAGAAACTTCAAAAGGTAATTATATATTTGGATCATTGTATACCAGGAAAATAAATTACTGATAATGTTCTTAGCCTTTTGACCACCTGGATTTTTTGAGACTTTAAGGATGAGTAGATATTTCCTGACTTAGAGAGCGTGGTCTTGTGTGTGTGTGTGCATGAGTGTATGTGTCTGTCAGTTATATTGAGCCCAAGACCTTTACACTGAACTACATACCCAGCCATTTTTGATTTTTGATTTTAAGAGTCTTGTGGAATTGGGGCCATAACTCAGTGGTTATTGTGCCTGCCTAGCTTGCAAGGCCATGGGTTCGATTCTCCAGCACCGCATAAGGGAGACGTGGTGGCATATGTGTAATCTCAGCACTTGAAAGACTGAGGCAGGAGGATTGCTGTGAGTTTGAGGCCAGCCTGGGCTCCATAGTGAGTGTAGGCCAGCTCTGGGCCTACACTGACTTGTCTCGAAAAAAAAAAAAAAAAAGAAAGACAGGGTCTTGCCAAGTCGCTAAATAATCCAGGCTAGGCTAAAACTTGGGATTCTTCTGCAGCAATTTCCCAGAGTGCTGAGATTACAGACCTGTGCCATTTGACCTGGCTAGCATTTGGTCTTAATAGGAAAATCTGAATGTAGTTCTCTGAACTCACAGTTTTTTGTTTGTTTGTTTTCATAATGTAGTTGACTTAACACAAAAACAGAGTATTTTTAATTTATTTATTTATTTCTGTTCTAGGGATTGAACCCAAGGCGTTTCACACGCAAGGCAAGCACTCTACCACTGAGCAATATTCCCAGACTTTATCTACTTTTATTTTGAGACAAGGATTCATTAAGTTGCCTAGGCTGGCCTTAAATTGCAATCCTCTTTGCAAGTTTTTACCTCCCAGCTGCTGAGATAACATGTGTGTGTGCGCCAACCTGCCTGTCCAGCATTTACTTCTGTTATGAATCTAAGCAGTAGTACAGTAGTATTAGCAATATGTATTATTTTTTTTCTCCTAAAGAATCCATGGTAGGGGCTGGAGGAATAGCTCTGCTGTTACAGCCCTGGCCTAGCAAGCACAAGGCTCTGGATTCAGTATTTCACTACATTTGGCTTCTGATTTGTTTACTTACTCTGGGCATGGGAGATTAAGCAAGCCATGGGCCTTCACTCTGCGCTGCATCCCCAGCCCTTTTTTGATTTGAGGCAGGGACTGGCTAGAAGTTCCTAAATTATCCAGGCTGGGCTGGCACTTTACAGTTCTGCCTCAGCCTCCCAGTGCTAGGATTACAGGCCTGTGCCACTGGGCCCAGTTTTAGTTATTATTTTGTTTTATTCATCTGAAATACTGTTTTGAGAAGAGGCTACTAATATTTACTCTTTGGTGATATGGTAGAGAAAAGCGTTGTACTTGAGTATTAGCTGCTTAAACTAAAAAACTCTGTCGTTTGGATATTAATTCTGCTTTTCTGTGTAAAATATCTGTGCATAATTTTGTTTTGTTGTGTGAGACAGAATCTCACTACATAGTTCAGGCTGGCCTTGAACTTAATTCTCTGATTTCAGCTTCCTGAGTGTGTGTGTGTAATTTTTTTTGTTTTTGTTTTGTTTTGTTTTTTAGTGCAATTCTAAAAGCCAAGGTGAAAAAGAAATGTATACACTGGGAATTACTAATTTTCCTATTCCTGGAGAGCCTGGTTTTCCACTTAATGCAATTTATGCCAAACCTGCAAACAAACAGGAAGATGGTGAGAAAAGGCTGTCTGTCCTCTCTGTGTCTCTGGCACTAGACGATTTTCTCCATTTGCCTTTCTGCCTCCATGGCTTTTCTTGCCTTGATTGGTATGCGTGGGGTCACGGAGGCATGCACTGTGTCACTTGCACAGAAGATCCCCAATGACATGTATGACGTGCGCGGGGTTTTTTGAAATGAATGTAGTTTTATACAAGCATTTAAACTGTCATGTATTTTTCTTACCCTGCTTGAATATATAAAAAATGTACTGCTAAGGTCCATGTCAGGAGCGGCAGCCAGCGCGTCGGGGGTGGATTCTCAAGTACAGTGTTTTATTCTGTTGCAGAAGTGATGCGAGCCTACCTGCAGCAGCTGAGACAAGAGACTGGACTGAGACTCTGTGAGAAAGTTTTTGACCCTCAGAATGACAAACCCAGCAAGGTAAGACCTCCTCCTTTGCCTGTTTAATTAGTAATTAACCTTTTATCCTGTTGGCCACCATTAAATTGACTAAGATCTTCCATTGTAAGAATGCTGGTTTTTTATTGTCTTTTTTTGCAATAGGTTCTCTCTGTGTAGCCCAGGCTGGCTTCAAACTCACAGCTATTCTCCTACCTCAGCCTCTTGAGTGGTAGGATTACAAATGTGCATCACTATGCCTGATTTATGTGGTCCTGGGGAATTGAAACCTGGGCCTTGCCCTTGCTAGGCAAGTACTCTGACCACTGAGCTACTTGCCCAGCTCCATTGCAAGAGTACTTCTAGGCTGAGGTGATGGTACACTCCTATGAGCCCAGCTACTCAGGAGGCTAAAAAAAGGGCAGGGACTATAGCTCAGTGATAAAGCACTTGCCTCTTCTGCTTGAAGCCCTGAATTTGATCTTGAGTACCACAAAAGAAAGAAGGAAAGACAGACAGAGCTGGGGGCAGAGCTCAGCAGTTAGTATGCCCACCTAGCACGTGCAAGATCCTGGGTTCTGTTCCCCAGCACCACATAAGTTAGGTGTGGTGGTGCATGTCTACGATCCTAGCACTCAGGAGGCTAAGACAGGAGGATTGCTATGTGTTCAAAGATAGCCTAAGTTCAGGACCAGCCTGGACTACAGTCCTGACACCCAGTCTCATAAAAAAGAGGGGGAGCGATGGCACAGCAGTTAAAGCACTTGCCTAGGAAACACAAGGCCCTAAGTTTGATTCTCTAGCACCACATAAAGCCCGGTGTGGTGGCATTCCCAACACTAGGGAAGCTGAGGCAGGTGTATTGTCCTGAGTCTAAGGCCAGCCTGGGCTACAAAAATGAGTTGAGGACCAGCCTGAGCTACAGAGCGAGACGCTCTCTCAAAAAAGAAAAGAAAGAAGGGAAAAAAAACCCAGACAGACGTAACATAGTGGTGCGTGCACCAGTAATCCCAGCCAGCATTCTGGGAAGCTGGGGCAAGAGGATTACAATTTCAAGCCCAGCACAGACAATTTAGTGACTTAGTGAGACCCTGTTTCAGATAAGTAATACAACAAGGGGCAGGATGTAGCTTAGAGTGAAGGCCCCGGGTTCAATACCCAATACCAAAAGAATGAAAAAAAGAAAAGAATGCTTTTCGTTTCTGCATCTCACTGTCACTTACATTTGAGTATGTGTGTACCTGACAGGATCACACTAAGCAATTGCATCAAATAAGGAAATCATAGTTGTGCTTGCTGTGTTCTTATGTGGGGTGTTGTAAACCCAGAAGACAGGGTTTTTGTGTGAGGTATCTTGAATGTATGGTCATACCTCTGTGTCTGAGGGAGACCAAAATCTGGATATTCAAGTCCCTTATATAAAGTGGTAGCATATTTGTAAATAGCCTAGTCTACATACATCCTCCTAGATGCCTTAACTCATGTCTAGATTACTGATAACACTTAACATGACATAGTATTGTATGAATAGTTGCTATACTGTGTTGTTTTGGGTCTGATGATGACAAGGGGGAAAATTATAGATATTCATTATAGATATTTTGCAAAAATATTTCCTATCCACCGTGGGTTGATTCCATAGATAGAAAACCCATGGATCCAGGGAACCAGCTGTATAAGATATATATGTTTCATAATTTTGAATGAACTGTTCTTCTAGAATTTTACGTGTGCTTTTTTTCTTTTCTTTTCTTTTGGTGCTGGCAGTCCAGCCCATGGCTTTCACACTGAACTACATCTTCAGCCCATTTCCTGTTTTTCATCTTGAGACAGGATCTTGCTAAGTTGCTTTCACTGGGTTCAAACTTGAAATTCTCCTGTCTGATTCTCCAGAATGCTAGGACTGTAGGCCTGCAACACCAGGTCTGGCTACATGTGCTTCTGAGGACTTTATAAGAAAAACTAGCCTTATTTTACACATACATACATATACACACAAATTAGACTATGATAAAATATAAAGCTTATTTTACTTTATATTTAAGGGGCTAGAGGAATATCATAGCAGGTAGTATGCTTACCTAGCAAGCACGAGGCGCTGGGTTTGATTCCCCAGCACCACATAAGCCATGCATGGTGGTACATGCCTGTCATCCCAGCTAGTATGGGCTACCTAGGGAGTTCAGAACCAGCCTGGACTGTAGAGCGAGATCCTGTCTCAAAACAAGTAAGTAAATAAAGTTTTATTATAAATTTGAATTCTGCTAGTGTGGTGGTGTACACACTGGGAGGCTAAAGCAGAAGGATCATGAGTTGGAGACAAGCCTGGACAGCTGAGTGACTTAGCAAGAATCTGTCTCAAGAAAAAAACAAATAGGGTTGGAGGCATAGCTTAATGGTTAAAGTACTTGCCTAGCAAGCACCAGGCTCTAGGTCAATTCCTCAGTACTGCATAAGCAGGGCATGGTGGCACATACCTGTAATCTCAGCACTTGGGAGGCCAAGGCAGGAGGATTGCTGTAAGTTTGAAGACAGCCTGGGCTCCATAGGTGAGTTCAGTACCAGCCTGGATCATAGAGCAAGACTCTTCCCTGCCCCCCCCCCCCCCCCCCCAAGAAAAAAAGAGGGAATAAGGATATATCGCTGTGAAGGACCTAGGTTCAATCTCTAGTACATATGAATATACGTTGTGTGCCTAAAAATAAATTTGAATTCTGACCTTACTTTGAAATTGCAATGTGATTGATTCCCACTCCTCTTTCTGTTTTGTTCCCCTTTGTCAGTGGTGGACCTGCTTTGTGAAGAGACAGTTCATGAACAAGAGTCTTTCAGGACCTGGGCAGTGATGGCAGCCTAAGCATCCCTGACTCCAGAGCTGTGGCAGCAGCTTTCAGCAAGATGTACACAATCTTTTGCCTTTATTTCATAACATTTTATACAGAAGAAAGAAGAGAGTCTGCTTTACCTAAAAAGCTCTTGATCAACAATTTGGGTAGGGAGGGGTTGTGGGTTGTCGAAGGGTAATTTGAAATTTTCTGCAGTATTAAGCTGGTGCTTAATAATGGTAAGAAAAATAAATTTCCAACATTTCACATCAGAAAAAATATTTGCTTATCTTTACAGTCAATTAATTACATTTTATTTTATTTTATTATTTATTTATTTATTTATTTTTGAGACAGAGGGTCTAGCCCTATAGTCCAGGCTGGCCCTGAACTTATCGTGGAGCCAGGCTGGCTTCAGAGTCAGGCCAGTTTTCCTGCTTTGGCTTCCCGGAGTGCTCAGATGACAGGTATGCGCCACTACGCCTAACTTACGTGGTATTGAGGATTTGAACCCAAGGCCTTGTGCTTGCTAGGCAAGTCTTCTAACCACTGTGCTATTCCTCTAGCTCCCAAATCTTAATTTTTACAAAATGGAAACCATAATCTTTAAGCTCCCAGTAACCTCTGATTTACTCTTGGTCTCTGAATTTCCCCCTTCTGGGTAACACATCTGTAGAATCAAACTATATCCTGTTCTATCTGGTTTCCTTCTGATCCAGGTATGCTGAGGCACTTAACAGTATTTCATCCCTCTCGTGACAGTGTAATACTCCATTACATGATTAGGACACAGTGTGTTTCTCTAAGGACATTTGTTTTAGCTCCATCTTTTTGTGATTATGAGCAATGTTTCCCAGAACATGGATGTACAAATTTTTATGAGGACATAAGTTTCTGTTTCTATTGGTTTTATATCCTTAAAAAAGTAGGATTGCTGGGTCAGATGGGAATTCGGTGTTTTAACTTTCTGAAGAAATGCCAAACTTTTTTTCCATAGTGGCTGTGCTGTTTCACAGTTCAGCAACATGACAGTTCTCATTTCTCTACATCATCATCTCCAGCACTTGATCTTTGCTCTCCCAATGGATGAAAGGTAGAATTTCATTGTGGGTTTTTTTTGTTTTTGTTTTGAGGCAGTCTTGCTCTGTGTAGTTCATGCTGGTCCTGAACTCACTATGTAGCCCTAGCTGGCCTCACACCCAGAAATCCTCCTACCCCAGCCTTCCAAGTGCTGGGCTTACAGGCATGTTCCCCTTGCCTAGCTACTATGTGGTGATAGTGGATTGAACCCAGGGCCTCACAATTCCTCAGCAAGCACTTCAGAGTGTGAGCCCCCAGCCCCTCATCATGGTTATGATTTGAATTTCTCTAATAAATACTGAGAACTGTTTTATGAGGGTGCTGGCCACCTGCCCATCCTCTTTGCCCATTTTTTAAAAACTAGGCTTGCTTGCCTTTTGTTGGATAATAAGAATTCTTTTTATATTTTGAATAATATATCCTTGTCAGATACATAATTTGCAAAAATCTCACTTTTTTTTCTTGAAAGTATTCTTTCAAGTTTTTAATTTTGGGAAAGTTCATTTAAGCTTTCTTATTGCTTATGTTGATTTATGCCTGTGTTTACCTAAGTGCTTTCTCTTTTAGCTCTTACTTAGTCTTGAATACATTTTGAGCTGATTTTTCTGTATCAAGTGAGGTAGAGTCTGACTTCATTCTTTTGCAAATGACTATGCAGTTGTCTCAGTATCCTTTGTCAAAAGGACTATTCTAGCCTGGCCCTGTGGTGCAGACCTGCATTCCCAGCTCTGGGAGGATGAGACGGAAGAATTGCAAGTTTGAGGCCAGCTTGGGCAATTTAGCAGACCCTGTCTCAAAATATCAAAAATGAAAATGGAGATGTAACTCACTGTGAAGACCTTGGGTTCCATCATCCCTAGTACCACCAAAAAAACAGACCAAAAACCCCTATTTTCCCATTGTACTGCCTTTGACTTCCTTGTCAAAAATAAATCTACTGGTCATACATAGGACTAGGGATTTTACTCAATGGCAGAGGGTTTACGTAGCGTGCGCAAACTCCTGAGCTTGATGCCTGGCGCCCAAAGAAACATTGATCATAAATGTATGGGTTTAGGGGCTGGAGGAATAGCTCAGTGGTTAAAAACACTTGCCTACTAAGCAGTAAATACCTGGTTCAATTCCCCAGTACCACATAAACTGAGTGTGGTGACTCATGCCTCTAATCCCAGGATTGGGGAGGTTGCGGGGGAGGGGTGGGGCAAGAGGGTTGCCTTGAATTCAGGGCCAGCCTGGGCTACCTAGTTCAGGGCCAGCCTGAACTACAGAGTAACACCCTGTCTCGGAAAAAAAAAAAAAAGTATGGGTTTATTTCTGGAGTCTGAAAAAAAAAAATGCCTGTCGTGGGGCTGGAGGAATAGCGCAGCAATTAAAGCACTTGCATAGCAAGGGCAAGGCCCTGAGTTCAGTTCTCCAGTATGGCATAAGCCAGGTGTGGTGCATGCTTGTAATCCCAGGAATCAGGAGGCTGAAGCAGGAGAATTGCTGTGTATTTGGGGGCCATCCTGGCTTCCATAGGGGTTCAGGACCAGGCTCGACTACAGAGCAAGATCCTGTCTCAAAAAAATAAAAAATAAAGCTGGGTGTGGTGGCGCACGCCTGTAATTCCAGCACTCAGGAGGCTGAGGCAGGAGGGTTGCCGTGAGTTCAAGGCTAGCCTGGGCTAAATAATGAGTTTAGGACCAGCCTGGACTATAGAATGAGACCCCGTCTCAAAAAGGTAAAAAGGATTTTCATTATTTGGCTGGTAAAAATTTATGGGACCAGATATTTCGTGGTATATTAATGCTGTAAATTTGCTATTTTAGAAAATGCTTTAAATCCTTTGGAAACCAAGTTTCCATCTGCCACTTATGTTGAACCTTTTTTTTTTTGAGACAGCGTGTCACTCTGTGGCCCAGGCCCATTCTGAGCTCACTATGAAGCCCAGGCTGGCATTGGACTCACAGTAATCTTCCTGTCAGCCTCCCAAGTGCTGGGATTACAGGCATGTGCCACCAACCCTGGCTTACGTGGTGCTGGGGAATCAAACTTAGGTACATAACACGTGGTAGGCAAATACTTTAACTGCTGAGCCATTCCTCCAGCCCCTATGTTGAAACTTTGAGTTTTCGGCTTTTATTTTAGCAGTGGTAAGGGCTAGAGGAATAGTGGCACAGTGGTTAGAGTACTCACCTACCAAGCACAGGCCCTGAGTTCAATTCCCCAGTACCATATAAATCGAGTGTAATGAAGCATGCCTGTCATCCCAGCACTCAGGAGGCTGAGGCAGGAAGATTGCTGTGTGTTGGAGGATATGTAGTAAAATCAGGGCCATCCTAGACTACAGAGTGAGACCCTGTCTGAAAAAGAAAAAAAAAAAACAGATGTTTAATGTCTGTTGGGTTTGTGTTGGGCCAAAAGTACAGCAAATGCAGCTTACTATGCCTTAAGGGTTTTGTCTTTCTTTGGAATCTGGATATCGGCCCAGAGTAGAGCCGTTTAAGGACATCCCTGGATTCCAGGTTCTCTTTCTGTTACACTCGTCCTCAGTCCCCAGGTGGCTCCTGTTATCTCTGGTTTTGGCAGGAGCCAGAGGAGCAGAGCCATAGGGCCGAAGGGGTACCCCAGCGGAGGACCAATTTATGAAAAACCTCATTCCAGGAAATAGAAGTGGTAGAGCTTGTGCTTAATCTATGTGAGGCCCCAGGTTCAATCCCCAGCACTCGCCACCTCCCCCACAAAAAGAACAAAAGGAAGCTTAAGAACTTTACTGCATAAACACACACCTATGTAGATAAGAAAGCACAATCTTAAAGACAAGAGTCTTCTTGTATCTGCTGAGCTGCTATTTCTTGTTTGTTTTTGTAGTATGGAGGATCAAGTTCTAGGCCTTCACACTACATCTCCAGCCTTTTTTTGTTGTTGTTGTAGTTTTAGATTTAGATTTTGAGACAGGGCCTTACTCAGCCACCGAAATGCTCAGGATGGACTCGAATTTGTGATCTTTCTAAACTCTCAGCCTTCCGAGAGCTGGGGTTACAGGCCTGTGTCATTGTGTCACTGGGTCTACGTTGGGGGAGGCTTCCAAAATAAAATCTGAAATCAAATGTGTGTGCTGAGGGCATATCTCATTGGTTATAAAACTTGCCCTGAGTTCGAGTCCCCAGAACCACATAAAAATTAGCCAGGTGTAGTGGTGCACATCTGTAATCTCAGTACTAAGGAGGCTGAGACAGGAGCATTGCCTTGGGCTATGTAGTTCAGCATCAGTGTGGATTAGAGAACGAGACCCTGTCTCAAAATAAAATCAGATTTTTGGTATTTGGGTTGAAATCTGTAACAAACTTAGATACATATCAAAAAAAAAAAAAGAAGGAAATAAAGCCACAGTGATTCATTTCACGATTAGTTTGCCAAGCCAGGGGCATAGAGCTATAGTCCCAGAACTCTGGGTGGTGGAAGCAGGGAGATCTCAGGTTCTTAGCAAGACCCTGTCTCCAAATTAAAAAATTAAAATGGGTTGGGGATGTAACTCAGTCTGAAGGTCCTGAGTTCTGTCTTCAGTACCAAAGAATAAAGATGAAAGTTGACTTAGCAAGACACTGTCTTGAAATTTAAAAAGAGCTAGAGATGTAGCTCAGGATGAAGGCCCTGGGTTCAATCTCCAGTACCACCAAAAAAAAAAAAAAAAAGATTGAAGTTTATTTTTAACTGTTAGTTCTTTTGGGAGGATTTCTGTTGGCATTGTTCCTAATTGTACAGCCTTTGTAACCTGCAACTTAATTGTGGGCCTATTCCATTAATGCCAGCAGGGGTCGCACAAGCAGTATGAGCCTGCAGCCTGGCTTCGCACACCAACACACCCTTTCTGGGCTGAATGACTGAACTGTTGTTTTTTAATATACATGGTAGAATCATTTGCAAGATTTAGGATAGCTTTTACATGAAGTATAATATAATGGATTTTAAAATACAGCTTTGGGGTGAGGGCATAACTCAATGGTTTAAGGGCTTGCCTAGTAGGCCTAAGATCCTGTGTTCACTCTTCTAGCACCACATCAATTGGGTGTGGTGGTGCACCCAGTAATCCCGGCTCTCTCAGACAGGGAGACTGAGCCAGTCTGGGATACGTAGGAAGTTCAAGACCAGCCTGGTGGACTATAGAGCAAGGCAAGACTCTTGTCTCGGGAAAAAAAGAGAGAGAACAAAACACTGCTTTAAACAAAAGATTGCTAGAAAGTAATTTTTTAAATAAGTAGCCAATAAAGATCCCAGGACAACACTCAACTTATTTTTTAAGTCTATATATTCATCATTTTAATCCACTACTATAATAATTACTTTCATCATATGTACATATGTATAGAAAAATACAGTACATAGAAATACTGGAACAAGATTTTTTGGGGGGCTTTTTGTTTGTTTTTTGAGACAAGGTCTCCCTCAGTTGCCCAGGCTGGTCCTGAACTCACTATGTAGTCCAGGCTGGCCTTGGACTCATGGCAATCTTCCTGCCTCAGCCTCCCAAATACTGAGATTATAGGCGTGTGCCACCATGTCCAGCTTTATGTGGTGCTGGGGAATCAACTCAGGGCCTTGCACTTAGAAGGCAAGTACTTTAACCGCTGTGCCGTTCTTCCAGCCCTGGAACAAGATTTATCTGAATTGCTTTAGTCTGAATTATTCTTGTTTGTCAAATTATTAATACCAAAGATCTTTTGGGGGGCAGCTGGAGGAATAGCTCAGCAGTTAAAGCGCTTGCCTAGCAAGCACTAAGTACCTGAGTTTGATTCCCAAGCACCACATAAGCTGGGCATGGCCTATAATTCCAGCACTCAGGAGGCTGAGGCAGGAGAATTGCTGTGAGTCCAAGTCCAGCCTGGGCTCCATAGTGAATTCAGGACCAGGCGTGACTACAGAGCAAGACCCTGTCTAAAAAAAAAAAAAAAAAATCAGAGGGAGAAGAATGTGATACTGTTAACCCAAAGCCATTTGGTTTTCTTTCCCCTTCATTTTTGTTTATAGATGTTTGGAAGACCATTCCATTGGGTGGGTGTAATGTTAGGGCCACATCTGCTCTATGTTATTGCTGATACAAATCATTCATTGTGATTTTCCACTTTGTGTTAACTCAGGTGATGTGTCAGCATGCTAAACACCACTTTTTTTGGCAACGCTGGGAACTACATGCCTTTCTTTCCTCTTTTATTTATTTATTTATTTATTTATTTGAGACAGGGTCTTGCTCTGTAGCCCAGGCTGGTCCTGAACCCACTGTGTATACCAGGCTGGCCTTGGACTCAAAGCAATCCTCCTGCCTCAGCTTCCTTAGTGCTGGGATTATAGGCATGCATCACTGCTTTTTTTTTTTTTTTTTTTTTTTTTAATTCTGGGGCTGGGCTTGAACTTGTGGTTTCCCTGCCTCAGGCTCCCAGAGTGCTAGGATTACAGGCTTGTGCCACGAGGTCCAGCTGGGAACTTTGCTTTATGAAAGTTGAAGTCTGATTGGGACAAAGCCTTCCTGCTTTTGTGGGAAGTTAGCTTTTAATTTCCTAGTCCCACTCTCTTTTGGAGACAGGGTCTTGCTCTGTAGTCCAGGCTGGTCCTGAGATCACTATGTAGCCCAGGCTGGTCTCGAACTCACTGCAGTCCTCCTGCCTCAGCCTCCCGAGTGCTGGGATTACAAACATACTCCACCACACTCGGCTTCACTGGTCCATCTCATACACACGATGCTGATGTGGATATCTCAGAGCCTGTTAGCCAGCCACTCTTCCTCAACAGAGGGTAAGTAATTTGGAAAGCTTAATGACTCGTGTTCCTTGTGTTCAGGCAAATTGTCCTGAAGTTACTTTTCTGCTGAAAGGGCTGCCAGGAGTCACTTAAGTAATGCTCTCCTTAGAGCAACTTCCAAGTGTTGTGGTTTTTTCCTTCAAAAGATAGATTGAAGAAAAATATGGAATGCTTCTGGAGAAGATTTTCATTCTTAGGAGGCTGCTGGATACTTAGAGGGGAACGAAGTAGAACAGAACATTTACATTTATAAACTGTTCCTCTAATGTATTTAATTCAACATGCCGCAGGATCTGTGTCATCCTGCACCATGACATGGTTTACCTAAAAGTTCATGGACAGCTAATTAACATCCCAGGAACTCAGTTTCTTTTTCTTTTCTTTTCTTTCTTTCTTTCTTTCTTTCTTTCTTTCTTTCTTTCTTTCTTTCTTTTTTATTTGAGAAAGCAAGGATCTCACTGGTCCTGAACTCACTCTGTAGCCTAGGCTAGCTTCGAACTTGATCCTCTTACCTCAGCTTCCCTACCACTGGGATAATAGGCATGTGCCACAACACCTGGCTAATTTTAATGTGGTGCTGGGGAATGGAACCTAGGGCCTTGCACTTGCTAGGCAAGTGCTTTAACCACTGAGCTACATCCCCAACCCCCTCAGTTTCTTCATATAAAAAGGATAATTAGGGCTAGAGGAGTGGCACAGTGGAGGCCCTGAGTTTGATTCCTCAACACCACATAAAGCTTGGCGTGGTGGCGAACACCTGTAATCCCCAGGTGACTAAGGCAGGCAGATTGTCCTGAATTCAAGGCCAGCCTGGGCTGCAGAGTGACCCTGTCTCCAAAAAAAAAAAAAAAAAAAAATGAAAATACAAGAATTTCTAAAGCCTCTCTTAGCTCCCAAACTATCACCTTAGTAGAATATTCTGTGAGGAAGAAGAGAAGAACTTGTCCCCTTGAGCTTTTTTTTTTTTTTTTTTTTTTTTTTGAGAACGAGTCTTGCTCTTTAGCCCAGGATGGTCCTGAACTCACTGTGTAGCTCACGCTAGCTTTGGACTCCCATCAATGCTGCCTCAGCCTCCTGAGTACTGGGATTACAGGCGTGCAACACCACATCCAGTTTATGTGGTGGTGGGGAATCGAACTCAGGGCCTTGTACTTGCTAGGCAACTGCTTTAGCCATTGCACCACTTCTCCATTGCCCCCCCCTGCCCCGCCCCCCGGCTATTTTTCTGTGTTCCAAATTAGCTTTTAGCTGGGCCAGGTAGTGCAGGCCTGAAATCTCAGCACTCTCCTAGGCTGAGGCAGGAGGATCACAGGTTTGGGCCCTGCCTGAGCAACTTACTGGTTTAGCAAAACCCTTTCTCAGAATCAAAAATAAGGGGCTGGAGGAATGGCTCAGCAGCTAATGCTTGCCTGGCAAGCACTGAGTGCTCCAGTTCAGTTCCCAGCACCACATAAGCCAGGCGTGGTGACATATGCCTGTAATCCCAGCACTTGGGTGGCTGAGACAGGAGGATTGCTGTGAGTCCAAGGCCAGCCAGGGCTCCATAGTGAGTTCAGGACCAGCCTGGGCTACAGAGCAAGACCCTGTCTCAAAAAAAAAAAAAAAAGGGCTGTGGATGTAGGCCACAGGGAAGGCCCTAGGCTTGTTTCCTAGTATCTCTTCCCACCAAAAAAGTTAGTTCAATGCCACACAGCTCCTTCAGATAATATTAAAACCCTTATGATTTGGAAGTTAGTGGTACATGGGGCTAGAGAAATAGCGCAGTTATTGGTTAAAGTGCTTGTTTAGCCAACTCAAGGCCCTGAGTTCAATTCCACAGCACCACATAAAGTCAGCCTTGGTGGTACATGCCTGTAATTCCAGCTCTGAGGAGGCTGAGGCAAGAGGATTGGCATGAATTAGAGACCAGCCTGGGCTTCACGGTGAGTTTAGGACTAGTCTGGACTGCAGAGCGAGACCCTGTTTTTTTTTTTTTTAAAGAACTTAGTGGGACTTAATTATAGTACCCATCTTCTTTTTGGTTAATTCATTTTTTTCTTTAGAGATAGCATTTCACATTGTAGCCCAGGCTGGTCTTGAACTCACTATGTAGCCCAACCTGGTCTTGAACTCAAAACAATCTGCCTGCCTCAGCTTTCTGAACGCTGGGACTCAGTAGTGAGTTCAGGACCAGCTTGAACTGTAGAGAGAGACCCTGTAAATAAATAAATAAGTAAATAGAAAAAAACAGCTTTTAAAAATTGGATCTCCTATTTTTAAAGCAACCTTTATCAAAACTACAATTTTAAAATTATGATTTTTCTTGTCTCCTTTTTACCTATCCTCATTCCAATCCTACATCATTTACTAAAAGTCTTAACCATAAAAGATAAATTGGGCAGAAATTCACAAATTTCCCATTGGGGGCTGGAGGAATAGCACAGTGGTTATTAGAGTACTTTCCTAGAAAAAACAAGGGTTGGGGCTAGAAGAATAGCTCAGTGGTTAAAGTGCTTGCCTGGCAAGCTCAAGTCCTTGATTTCGATTCCCCAGCACCACATAAACTGGGCATAGTGGTGCACATCTGTAATCCCAGGATTTACAAAGCTAAGGGCATGTGATCAAGGCCAGCCCAGACTTCATAGTGAGTTCAGGACCAGACTGGACCACAAAACAAGACCCTGTCTCAAAAAATAAATAAATAAATAGAAAGAAAGAAAGAGCAAGATTCTGAGTTTGGTTCCCTACTACCACACAAATCGGGTTTGATGATGCATGCATATAAATTCAGCCCATGAGACACTGAGGCAAGGAAGATTGCTGTGAGTCCAAGGCCAACCTGGACTACATAATGAGTTCACGACCAGCCTGAACTACAAAGCAAGACCCTGTCTCAAAAAAAAAAAAAAAAATCCCATTTCCATACATGTTAAGTACAAAAATTCCAATGAGCCACACAAAATGGCAGGCGGAAATAACTCAAGTTCTGCTTATTTCAAATTATCTATTTGAAAGCAAAAATGTATGATGCAGGACTGGAAAGACAGATTAGCTGAGCAGGGTGCTTTGTTCTGAAGTGATATATAGCTAAAACTGGAATGCTGGGGCAAGAACGTAATCCTGGCACTCTGAGAGGCAGAAGTAGGAGGATCACAAATTCAAGCATAGCTAAGGCAACTTGGCTAGACATTCTTCTCAAAATGGGGGGGGGGGGGGGGCGGAAACGGGTGGACATCTGGGGATGTAGCTAAGTGCCAAGATCCTGGGTTCAATCCCCAGACCAAAAAGAAAAAAATGCTTACACCATGATTATCTTCAGAGTAGATATATTCACTTTTCTTTGCAAATGTTGTTTTTAAAGCAAATAAACGGCTGGAGGAATAGCACAGCATTTAAAACAAAGGCTCTGAGTTCGATTCCCAGCACCACATAAACCTGGGCATGGTGGCACATGCCTGTAATCTCAGTACTTGGGAGGCTAAGACAGGAGGATTGCTGTGAGACCAAGGCCAGCCGGGGCTCCACAGGTCAGGCAGTCTAGACTACAGGCTGAGACCCCTTCTCAGAAAAAAAAAAAAAAGTTTAAAAAAGCAAATAAAAGATAGATCAAGAGGTATGTCTCCTTCAATAAAGGCGTGCAGGAGCTGGAGGAATGGCTCAGCGGTTAGAGCACTTGTCTACCAAGCGCTGAGTCTCTGAGTTCGCATTCCCCAGCACCACATAAACGGGTCGTGGTGCCACATTCCTGTAATCTCTCTGGCTGAGAGAGGAGGGATTGCCATGAGTCCCAGGCCAACCTGGACTCCAACAATCCCTGTTGTTTAACTGAAACACTCGGTTACCTACATATGTTTGAGTTTTCAATCCAATGTGTTTGGTCACTGTGTAACAAAAGAAGCCTCTCTAATTCCAAGCTGATCATGCACAACTTGAATCCAGAATTGGAGCAGACAGGTTGGTACGGTTTCACTGTGAACACGGCTTCTGATTTATGAATTGGCTTGTGAGCACCCAATGCAAAAAATCCTGTAAAACTTTTCGCAAACTGTTGACTTGCGAGACTAATGCGGGTATCAGCTCATATATATATATATAGTTTTTTGTTTGTTTTTAAGTCAAGACCTTGCTCTGAGTGGCCACGGCTGGCCTTGAACACGGGGCAATCTTCTTGTCTCAGCCTTCGGAGTGCTGGGATTGCAGGAGTGCTCCACCATGCCGAGCCTGCGTGGCGCTGGGGATTGAACCCAGGGCCGCGTACTTGCTAGTCAAGCGCTCTCATCGCTGAGCTACGCGTTCCCCCCGCCTCAGTCTCTCAGCTAATATGTTTGACTTGTCCTTTATTTACGTGATTTAGCGACTTATTTCGCGCAGTAAACTGTACCTCGTACCAAGCAGTCTACTTTTTCGAAACCGGAGTTCGACAGGAACGCAAACCGCCTGAGAAGGGGGCGTGGCTCCTTCAGACTTGCAGCGGCGAGGCTGTCCCTGCTCTTAGGGCTGTCCTTGGCGCCTACTTAAAATATTTAATTGCTGCTGTTGGGGTTTTCCGCACCCTACTATATTTACTATAAATGCTCATGCAGTTTTGTTAAAGACCTAAAAGACCTAAATTCTTCACTGATTCATGTTATTTCAGTTAAGTGTGTATTCCTACACACGTTTGTCTCATTGTAAGCCCGCAACTAAGTTAGCAGTTTCGCATAATGAGGTAATATTTTCTTGAAAAACAACACAGCACCCACCTCGGGGGCCCACGATAAACCTAGGCAAATGAGTATTTTTTTTTGTTTCTGCAACTAAGTATTTTTTTCGTCAGGCACTTCAGTAGTTACCTATTTTCCTGGGGGCGGTGCCATATGTGGACCCGATGGACCCCGTCGACTCCGCCATTTTGGATCCTCCCTAAGCATCTCCCGCCGGCTTTTCGCGCCGCTGCAGTCGCCGTCACTCGCTGCCTGGCCGGGCAGGATGAATGTGATAGACCATGTGCGGGATATGGCAGCCGCGGGGCTGCACTCCAACGTGCGGCTTCTCAGCAGCTTGTTACTTACAATGAGTAATAACAACCCGTGAGTCGAGGCGGGGAGCGGCTTGGGGCTGAGCAGAGAGCGGCGGCGGTTAAGGAGCGGGGAGCTGACGTGATACAGGAACAGGCGGGACTAGCGGCCGCGGTTACCCGCTCAGGCTCCGGGGCCAGCCAGCGCCTCTGCGGGCCGAGACACCCGCAGAGCGCGAGGGCACTTGTCGGGATGTTGGCACTGCGCTCCCCGCGGGGGCTTGGCCAGCAGCTGAGGTAGCGAAACCACGTTGGCCACGGTTTCCCAGGCAGTTGGGATCTCCGTGTTTCCTGAAGCACCTGGCTCGAGCTACTGCCACATCACTGGGCTGCATCTTACCCTCCCGACTCCTTGAAGTTTTCTCGCACGCTGTCGCCCATGGAAACCCAGTTCCCAGGTTTTCCTGCTTTTATCCCCCGCCCCGCCTTTCGTACTGGCGATCGCCACCGGGCCTTTGCACTAAGCTACATCCCCAGCCCATTTTTCACTTTGAGACAGGCTGTCGCGTAGTATCTAATTTCCCAGACTGAGCTCTAATTTGCGATCCTCCTGCCTCAGCCTGCCAGAGTCCTGGCTTTACAGTCCTGAGCCACCGGACCCGGCTGGTCCCATACTTTCTCCCCTTGAGTCTATTTGGAGAGTACCCCTTCTTAACTCGGCATACCTTGGACTCCCAGAATGGTAGGAATGGCATCTTGTGAAGGAGGACGAGCTGTAGGAGCAGTGCCATTTCCTGTCGTTCATTGACTCGTAGAGGAAGCTTAGAGCTTATTTCAACTCTTTAGCTTAAAATCTTCCATTGCACTTAAAAGTCATTTCTGTGACTCCAGGGGCCAGACATCTGCCTTATTCCCTTGTGTTTCATGCCTTGATTGTCCACTGTGCTCCGCCGCCCTGAGTGAGCCACCGCACCCAGCTAATCATTTTGTTGCTTATTCTCTTGGATCTACAAGCACTGGTTGTTTCTCCAGCGCTCCACAGGGCCTTTGCACTTGGAGTCCTCACCTCGGAGCTTCCTCAATCAGGTTTGGCTCCGATGTCTCGGAGAGCGCTTCCTGACCCCCTGAAACGACCCATTCTCCCAGTTTCTTGTCTCATTGCCCTGGTTTTTATTTTTCATCAATCAAGGAATTATGTTCATACTCAGGGAAGTGAGGTGCTTTAGCCAGGTGCACCCATCTAGCAGGTGGAGGAGCCACGATTCCTGGACCCCGGCCCTCCCTCCAGCCAGGGAGTCTGCCCTGTGATCCGCCACTGTGTGCTTTTGAATGCTGTGATAGTGGAGTCCTCCGTTGTGTGTGTGCCATTTACTGGCCTCGGGCAGCAGGAGCAGACCTGCGGGTGCTCACCGCAGCCACTGTCCCTGTTTCACGTCTGTTGCTGTGCCCCACTCCTAGCTGGTTTTACCGCCATCGACTCAGTGTTGACAGTTATGAGTCGTGGTGTCTGTCAGTCTTCTGTGTTTGTTCTGGACCCTTTCGCTTGGGTCTGAGTGACATGCCAGCTTCCACTACAGGGGATGAGTGCCTCATCATTACTCCTGAGTCTTGGAGATGTAACTAGATCGCGTGAAGCAGTTGGAATCTGTGGTTAGACTAAGCTATGTTGGGCCATGCTTTCTTCATACTAGGTTAAATCAGTGGTTTCATAGCTTCAGCTGTTTAAGTTCTGATCTTTTTTGTTTGTTCATTGATTTTGTGGTACCAGGGACCCAACTCAGGGTCTTCACACTGAACTACATCCTAGCTTGCTTGCTTGTTTATTTATTTAGTACAGGCTGGTTCTGAGTTCCCTGCGTAGCCCAGACTGGCCTTCAACTCAAACTCACAGCAGTCATCCTGCCTCAGCATCCTGAGTGCTAGGATTACAGGTGTGCCCTACCATATCCAGTTTATGTGGTGCTGGGTAATCAAACCCAGAGCCTTGTGCTTGCTAGGCAAGTGCTTTATTTGCTGAACTATGCCCTAGCCTAAAGTTTGTGTTTTCCAAGTCTTCAAGCCTTCATTGTTGTATTAAAAATTACCGTGATTACTCTTCTTCGTTGGTATTATTCTCACAACGTGAAATTAGTTAGGTGTGGTGGTACATATCTGTAATGGCAGCTACTTGAGAGGCTGAGGCAGGATTGGAAATTTGAGACTAATCTAGGCAATTTAATAAGATTTTGTCTCCAAATAAAATTTAAAGTTGGGTATGTTGGTATACACCTGTAATCCCAGCACTCTGGGAGGTCGAGGCAAGAAGATTTCAAGTTTGAGCCCAGCCTGGCGAGACTGGTTTAAGAAGACTTGTCAGTACTTAAAAAATAAAAAACAAACTAAAGGCTGAAGTTGAGCTTACTGTGAAAGCCCTGGATTCAGTCCCCAAAATCACAAGATAAAATATAACAAAAATAAACTGGTCGTGGTGGCACAGGTATAGAGTCGCAGAACTCTAGGAGGCTGAGGCAGGAAGATTGCAAATTCAATCCCACCTTAGGCAAATTAGTAATTTAGTGAGAACTGGTTTCAAGAAATAAAATAGACTGGCTATGTATGGCAGAGGCCCTGGGTTCAATCTCCAGTTCCATAGGTTTATAAATAGATAGGGCAAGAGGTTGGCATGGTGGCCCAAACCCATAATCCCAGCATTTGGGAAGCTGAAACAGGAGGATCACCAGATTGATGCCAACCTGGGCTATATAGTGAGTTCAAAGTTGGACTGAACTGCATAGTGAGACCCTGTCTCAAAAAGCAAGATTAAGGAGCAGAGTGGTTACAGCAGTAGCCTAGCAAACTGAATAGTCCTGACTACAATTCCCTAGCACCACTAAGCCGGGCATGATGGAGAGTGCCTGCTGGAGCACTAGCACAGTGGTAAGCACTAGCCTAGCAAGTGCAGGGCCTTGGGTTCAATGCTCCAGCTCCACATAAGCCAGGTATGGTGCTCATGTTTGTAATCTCAGCACTTGTGAGGCTGAGGCAGGAGGATTGCCATAAATTTAAGGCCAGCCTAGAGTGAGAGCCATCTCAAAAAAAAAAAAAAGGGGACGAGGCAAAGAAAGAAAAATACCAATACTTGAGATGCTGAGGCAGCTGGATTTTTGTGATTTCAAGGCCAGCCTGGACTACATAGTGAGTTCAGGACCATTCTGGACTGTAGAGCAAGAACCTGTCTCAAAAAAAAAAAAAAAAAAAAAAGTCAGTGATAGAATGTTTCATGTGCAAGACCCTGGACTAAATCCCTAGTACCCACCCCAAAAAATCAAGTCAGCCTGTCTTGACATTAATATAAGAGTATGGGTGGATAATATAAGAGGGTTATATTAAGGAGAGAATAAAGTATGTTTTCTCTGTATGTTAGATTTATTTATTTTGAGACAGGGTCTCATTCTGTAGCCCAGGCTGATCCTGAATTCACTGTGTAGCCCAAGCCAGCTTTGGACTAATGGTAATCTTCTTGCCTCAGCCTCCCAAGTACTGGGATTACAGGTGTGCAACACCACACCCAGCTTCATGTGGTGCTGGGGAATTGAACTTGGGGCCTTGTGCTTGCAAGGCAAGAGCTTTCACTGTTGTGCCATTCCTCCAGCCCATAAATTTTTTTTGAATAGGTAGATTAAAACAATTGAAGGTAATACCTTAAATGTTTTGAGAATATTAGGATAGCACTTGACTTTTATGACTCATTTTAGGGATTAGCACTTAATGGTACATTAACTTCTTTGTAAACTTGTTATTACAGGGCTCCATGCAAGGCTGATATGAATACTAATGTGCTGTTTCTAACATTGCAGTGTAGCCTATTCAAGGGTGTCCTTCTGTTATTTTCTAGTGAGTTATTCTCCCCATCTCAGAAGTACCAGCTTTTGGTGTACCACGCAGATTCTCTCTTTCATGATAAGGAGTATCGGAATGCCGTGAGTAAGTACACCATGGCTTTGCAGCAGAAGAAAGCCCTGAGCAAAACCTCCAAAGTGAGGCCTTCAACTGGCAATTCTACTTCTACTCCACAAAGTCAGGTAATTGAAGGAAATTTTTGTTTTTTTTTTATTGAGATAAGGTCTTGCTCTGTAGTTCAGGCTGGTCCCGAATTTATTATGTAGCCCAGGCTGGCCTTGAACTCATTGGAGTTCTGCCTCAGCCTCCCATGTGCTGGGGTTACAGACCACCCAGGTTATGTTGTGCTGGGGAATCAGGAATCGAACTCAGGGTCTTGCACTTGCTAGGCAAGTACTTCAACCACTGAGCTAGCTCTTCCTCCAGCCTGAAGGCAGAATGTTTTTTATTTTTATTTATTTATTTTTTTTTTTTTGAGTGAGAGAGACGCCCTGCCTTTAATTTTTTTTTTCCTTAAAAAAAATTTGGGACTCAGACTGAGGGCTTCATGGTAAATTCTGTGCTCAACCAGGGAGCTATACTCCGAGCCCCAAGATTGAAACTATTTAGAAGATGGTTGATTAGATTAGAAGATGTTAAAGTAAGTGAAAGGGAAACTGACTGGAGAGACAAAGATGCAAACCTCCTTTGATGTAAGTATACAGGGAACTTTGGAGGCTAAGAGGAAAACTCACTCTGGGGAAATCTATAAGTACAAACTGTCACTATCATAGGTGCTAACAGAGTTATTCATTGCTTTCTTTTTTTGTACAAATAGCTTAAAATGTAAGGTTTGTTTATAATTCTAATGAAAATACATTTTAAAAAATGTCATACAGTGGTTATGTCTGTGAGTACCTGGGGAAATTTGTGGGAATTAATGTAAGAACTTCTGGCAGTTTGGGTGGTTTGATGATGGTCAAATAAATGAAGGAGGTAGTGGAAGGAGGTCACAGTGGGTAGAACACCTGCCTGGCGCGCACAGGCCCTGAGTTCAGTTCCATCACCATATAAGCCAGGTGGTGGTGAGGCACACCTGTAATTCCAGCATTCAGGAGGCTGAGGCAGGAGGACTGCCTTGAGCTCAAGGCCAGCCTGGGCTACCTAGTGAGTTCAGGACCGGAGCCTGGACTGTGGAGCAGAAACCCTGCCTGGAAGTAGGTAGGTAGGTAGGTACATGCATACCTACAAAAATAAAGGAATGGATGTTAGGATGAAAATAGGAGTGAAATTACTGATCATGTTTTCTCTGGTTTGTGTTTTTGCACATTAGTTTAAAAAAGGTAGAGTAGGGTTTTTTTTTTTTTAAAGCCCTTTCATCTTGTTTTATTTCTCCTCATAGAAGAATATCTTTGCCTTCTGACAGGGTGTGTGTGTCGTCTAGATAGAATCATTTGTAAAAAATAACATTTAGGGCTGGAAGAATGACTCAGTGGTTAAAGGGCTTGCCTAGCAAGTGCTAAGTCAAGCGCTAAATATCTGGCTTCGATTCCCCAGCACCACATAAGCCAGGTGTGGTGGTGCACACCTGTAATCCCAGCACTTGAGAGGCTTTGATAGGAGGATTGCTGTGAGTCCAAGGCCAGCCTGCGCTCCACAGTGAGTTAAAGACCAGCCTGGGCTACAGAGCGAGACCCTGTCTCGAAAAAAAATTAATGAATACTTAATTACAAGTATATGCAATTTATGTGGTGCTTGGGAATGGGATTCAAGGCCTTGAGCTTGCTAGGCAAGTGTTCTAACTGCTGAGCTATCCCTCCAGCTCTGTATACTTTTATGTGGGCACATGTTTTCAGTTCTTTTGACTGTATACTTATGGGCAGAATTCCTGGGTCATACGATAACTCTGTGTTTAACATTGAAGAGTTGTGTTTGTTGTTTCTCAGTGTCTTCCCTCTGAGATTGAAGTGAAATACAAAATGGCTGAATGTTACACAATGCTGAAACAAGATAAAGATGCCATTGCCATACTTGATGGGATCCCTTCAAGACAAAGAACTCCAAAAGTAAGTTCAGTTACAGATCGTTGTACATTTTTAATTTCCTGTCTTACAATCTTTGCTTCCTCCATGTTATCTCTGTGCATTAGGAAGTCTGTGTAGACATTGTACTCTTAACTTTACAGTAAAAAAACCTTTTTTTTTTTCTGAGACAGGGTCTCACTCTGTAGTCTAGGCTGGTTCTGAACTCACTATGGAGCCCAGACTTACCTTGGACTCAGGACAGTCTGCCTGCCTCAGCCTTTTGAGTGCTGGGATTACAGGTGTGTGCCCCCGCATCACTTTTCTTTTTTTCTTAAGATGTGGTCTCACTATGCAGTCCATGCTGGTCCTGAACTCGCTATGTAGCCGACGCTGACCTTGAATACACAGCGGTCCTCCTCGCTTAGTCTTGCAAGTGCTGGGATTGCAGGCATGTGCCCTGATGCCTGGCTTCCTTTTTGTTTTTTATTTCAAGATGGTCTTGCCAAGTCACAGAGTTGCCCAGGTTGGGCTTGAACTTACAGTCTTCCTGACTCTATCTCCCGAAGTGTTGGCATGACAGACCTGTACCACCAGGTTCCGCTCAGGCTTACTTTCTTAAGAGAGCTTTAAAACCCAGCTAATGCAGATGATATAGCTGGATAGTACTAATGCATATTCCTTTTTTTTTTTTTTTTTTTTTTGAAATAGGGTCTTGCTCTGTAGCCCAGGCTGGTCCTGAACTCACTGTGTAGCCCACACTGTACTTGGACTCATGGCAGTCCTCCTGCTTTAGCCTTCCAGGTGCTGGGAGTACAGGCCTTGTGCTTGCTAGGCAAGTGCTTTAACAAACACTGTGCCATTCCTCCAGCCAAAGTGCATATTCTTTGGGTTTTGTTGTTGTTATTGTAAAGAATAATGATTTGCAGTACATTTCTGGAGCCAAGTCTGTTGCCACATAACCTGTAATCCTGGCACTCTGGGAGGCTGAGGCAGAATCACAAACTCAAGTACTTACCTAGTGTGTACAAGTGCCTGAGTTCACATCCCTAGCACCACATAAGGTTTGGCCACGTGTGTGCTGTGCATCTGTAATATTAGTACCCAGAAAACTAAAGCTGGAGGATTACTGTGAGTTTGAGGCCAGCCTGGGCTACATGATGGGTTCAGGACCAGCCTGGACTACAGAGCAGGACCTTGCCTGAAAAAAAAAGAAGGTATCCATCATAATTTTTTTATGACTTATTGGTGATTGTAGAACATTTTTTCCCCCTCGCTTTGTGCTGATCTTGGTATGTAGTCCAGGCTGGCCTCAGACTCATGGTAATCCTCCTGCCTCAGCCTCCTGAGTACTGGGATTATAGGTGGGCACCACCATGCCAGTTTTACCAACGTATTTTTGGAACATGAGTAATGCAAGGAAAATTTACGAGGCCCAGTAGCACATTTCTGAATCCCCACACTCCAGGAGACTGAGGCAAGAGGATGGTAAGTTTGAGCCCAGCCGAGGCAACTTAGCAAAACTCTGTCTCAAAATAAAAAAATAAAAAGGAGCTGGGGATGTAGCATCGTGTGAAGGCCTTAGGCTCGATCCCCAGTACCAGACAAACAAAAAATCATGGTTTTGTGGCATCCTCTGCTTGAGGCTCCCACTGCCATTCTTAGAGGGCCTAGAGCAGTGTGTGTATTAGGATTATCTTTGCATTTTGGCTCTGTAGACAGGAGCAAGCAAAGATGTTGCCTCCAAAATAAACCTACAATATTTAGAGGTTTTCTTTCTTATCTACTAGGGACTTACCTGGCTTCTCAGTCTCTGTAAAGGAAAAGAAAGTGAGTCGATGTGTCTAATTGAACATCTCTTGTTGTGTAGTAAACACCACTGCATATTTGCGTGTATTTTAAAGGGAAATTCCAATGTTAGATTATTGTGTCTTGGAGAATCTTCAACTTTTAAAAGTAAACATATGAATGTAAAATTTCTCTCGATTATTTTGAAAATGATGTCTGTGTCTGTTTATATCTGAAGAAATCTGACTTAAGTAAGGCTCTATTTTAAGAAGAATTTACTTTTTCACTCAATAGTACTTAAAACTTCTTTTATTTTCAGGGCCAGGAGGAATGGCACAGCGGTTAGAGAGCTAGCCTTGTTAAGCACAAGGCCCTGAGTTCAGTTCTTACTCTTTCAACATGACAGTCAAGCAGCTAAAGGCAATATTGTTATTTGTTAAGATGTTTTCCATCAGTTTGTTAGTAACGGGCAGTCAAGGAAGGGTCCTAAACTTATTCTTTTGAAGTATTGATACCAGCGTTGGAGTGAACTAAAATGGATTATCTGAGGCCAGAGTTTGATTTCTAGCATTTTATTATTTCATTGTTTTAGTGTGGACTAGGACTATACTAAACTGTTTTAGGTAATAGAGATTTACAGTTGTTCTTTGGAGCCAGTGCTTTTTTTGTTGTTGTTGTTCTTGTAGCGCGCGGGGTTGAACCTGGGCCCTCACTCAAGTTAGACCAGTGCTGTCTTGCTGAGCTACGTTCCCAGTCTTTGTTTTATTTTGAGACAGAGTCTCACTATTGCACAGGCTGGTCTCAAATTTGCGAGCCTCCTGCCTCAGCCTCCCTAATAGCTGGAATTATAAGCATGTTACATGGTGCCTGGCTCAGGGCCACTCTTTTTTCTTTCTTTCTTTCTTTTTTTTTTTTTTTTTGTCAGAAAGAGTCTCACTGTGTAGTCTATGCTGGCCTTAAAATCACAGTCATCCTTTGGCCTCAGCCTCCCCAGTGTTGGGATTACAGGCACGTGCCACCATGCCCAGCTGATGGAACATTGTACTTTTTCTGTTTGTGCTATTAAGATCATTTATGCCTTCCCTGTAACTGCTTGTTTTTTGTGAGTTTTAGATTTTCTCAGATTTTTTTTCTGTTGTATATATATTTCTTCTCTGTCTCTTCCTTCTTTTTTCTTTTTTTTGAGACAGGATCTTGTTCTGTAGCCCAGACTGCCAGACTGGTCTCCTGTTGTATATGTAGGAAGAATTGTTTTAAGGTAGTTTTACTAAGTAATATATGTATTTAAAATGTGCTAAAATGCAGATATCTGCACTCACTGAATTTAAATAGCATAGCTAATCTCTGGATCACTGTCATCTCTGAAGGTCAATTGGAGTTTGTTTTTTGTAGCATTACTTTGGTGATTTCTAAACTCTTAAGTGCTAGAAAGATCAGATTCTAGCCACTAGTGTAATTGTCCAGGGCCAAGTATTTTACCTCTGTGTCCATCATTTTCTTCTGGTAGAAAATTGATCCGATCTTAACTGACTGTGTCAAGAATTTCCTTACTTTCTTATGCCTTAACATTAATTGAATTTAGAATGTGTAAACTTGAGTACTTCTGGGATAGTTTGTTTTTTTGTCTTGAGATCAAGAAAGGATTAAGGTAACTAGAGTTCTAGGATGTTAATCCTGTGTCCAGAGGCAGCATCTTTGGTCCAGAAATTATTGGACTGTTGAGTGGATCCTGTGGTTAAGAAGGTGAGAGGGGAATGTGACCTGCCTTTTGGGGATAGGAGGACCTAGAAAGAGGAAGAATAGTAATTTGTTGGTAAAGAGTTTGGTCTTTTTTTTAATTTTCACAGGGCTATCAGTAGATTTCCCAATGAAAAGAATAGTAGCTAGTCATAAAAATCAGAAATTTTTTATGGTGAGCTGTTTTTTTTTTTGTAGATGTTCTTACTGTCCTTTGTTTTTGTTTATCCAGATAAATATGATGTTAGCAAACCTATACAAGAAGGCTGGTCAGGAGCGCCCATCAGTCACCAGCTATAAGGAGGTGCTGCGGCAGTGCCCACTGGCCCTGGATGCCATTCTAGGTATAGATAATTTTCTTCCATTTTCCGTAACATGTTCACTGTCAAGAAAATAGCTCTCGTTCGGTGCAGTAGTACAGGACTATAGTCCCAGCACTTTAGGAGGCTGAGGTGGGAGCCTAGCTTGGGCAACTCAGCAACCTGTCGAGACCCTGTCTTAACATAAAAAACAAAAAATGGCCTGAGGATGGAGCTTAGTGCAAAGGCTCTGGGCTGGATCCCCAAGGCCAGGAAAAAATGGGTCAGTGGTGGAGCACCCTGAGTTTGATCACCAATACCACACAGACACATAGTCACACACATACTCCTGCACTGTCACGTGCTGAAGAAGAGATATGAAATAAACTGAGAGGGTTGAGGGTATGACTTGATGGTAGGGCACATGCTTAACATGCGGGAGGCCTGGGTTTCACACACAGTAAAATAAATAAATGAATGAATGAATACGTTACAGTCTGTGTCACATGCATGTTGGTTAGAATTGGGAACGGATTCCCTTCCTGAGAGTTGCTTGGGGGAGCGGTAATGTGCTGTTCCCTGCGTGGTGGAAGTGGGCACTGTGCCTTACTTCGTTCTCCTGCTTTCTGTTGGGTTAGGTTTGCTGTCCCTTTCTGTAAAAGGTGCAGAGGTGGCATCGATGACGATGAATGTGATCCAGACAGTGCCTAACTTGGACTGGTTGTCTGTGTGGATCAAAGCTTATGCTTTTGTTCATACTGGTGACAACTCAAGAGCCATCAATACCATCTGGTGAGAGCTACAATGTTAGTTCAGTATTCTGGAGGCCCTTTCCTTATTTGGAGATGTGATGTATTTGAGTTATCAGTACAGAAGATGAGACACTTACTTCAGTTGTCTTTGGCCTGTGTTATTCTCATGATGTACTGAGTAAAGTCAGTTGTGTATGTGCAAAGGTAATCACCCTTAAAGAACAGTCTGACAGCTGAGGGTTACATGTCTATAATCCTAGCACTACTGAGTCTAAGGCAAGAAGATCAGCCTGTGTCGCTTAACAAAAGGGGTAGGGGACCTGGGGATGTTGCTCACTGAGGAGGCCCTGAGTTCACTTTATAGTACTGAAAATAGATAGAATTTTTTTTAAATTAGGGGTCTGGAGAAATGACATAGCAGTTAAAGCACTTGCCTAGCAAGCACAAAGCCCTGAGTTCCATTCCCCAGCACCCCATAAATCTGGGTGTGGTGGTGCATGCCTGTAATCCCAGCACTTGGGAGGCTGAGGCAAGAGGATTATCTTAAGTTCGAGGCTAGCCTGGGCTACATAAAGGACCAACCTGAGTTATAGAATGAGACCTTGTCTCAAAAAAAAAAAAAAAAACAACCCAAAACGGTCTTCAGGGAATAGCACGGTGGTCACAGTGCTTAGCTAGCAGGCACAAGGCCCCGGGTTCAGTTCTCTATACCACATAAACTGGATGTGGTATTGCATACCTCTCATCTCAGTACTAGGGAGACTGAGGCAAGAGGAGTGCCTTGAGTTTGAGGCCAGCCTGGGCTACCTAGTGAGCTCAGGACCAGTCTTGTCTACAGAGTGAGACCTTGCCTCAAAAAAAAAAATTTTTTTTTTTAAAAAATAGGAAGATGGGTATGTATTTACAGCTCAACACAGAGTTCCTGGATTCAGTCCCCAGAGCCTCAAAAAAAGACTAGCCAGACATAGTGTTACACTTGAACCTGGAAGAAAACCTGTTTCATCCCTTACATAGTTTATTGTGACCTTCTGTTCAGTTAAAGTCCGAAGACAAGAGGCTGGGTTTTTTATGTTACATAAAGTTATCTAGTTAAGCAGCAAGTAGCTGTCACATGTAAATGACAATATGTTCCACACCATGTCATAATCATTGTCCTCTGAATAACTGCAACTAGAGAATTTATTGTCTTATCCTGTATAACTTTTTTTTTAGTGATCATAAGCTGAGAATAAAAAAAGTACTGTATATAGTTCATTTTAAGTTTTATTATGAGAAATACATATGCACGCTAGAAGAATGGTACTGTGGTTAAAGCCCTTGCCTTGCAGACTCAAGGCCCTGAATTCAGTTCCCCAGTATCATGTAAGCCAGGCAAGGTGGCACATGTCTGTAATCCCAGCACTCGGGAGGCTGAGGCAGAATTGCTATGAGTCCAAAGCTAGCCTAGGCTACATAGTGAGTTCAGGAACAGCCTGGGCTGTATTTACGTGCTAATCCCCCTGATTAAACAAATGTTTACAATAGATTTTTAGGGTTCAATGTCTTATGTCTTTAAAGTTCACTAGAGAAAAAGTCCTTATTGCGAGATAATGTGGACTTGCTGGGAAGCTTAGCAGATCTGTACTTCAGAGCTGGAGACAACAAAAATGCCGTCCTCAAGTTTGAGCAAGCACAGATGTTGGATCCTTATCTGATAAAAGGTGAGTGAGAAGCAGAGCAAGAGTGGCTACTGGGGGCGGGGTGGTCTCAGGAGAAGACAGGCAAGGAGTGTGACATGATCTGGTCTGATGGTGTTTTGGAGAAGAATCTGGTAAGATTTACTACAGTAGCCTTTTAATTTTTTAAGTCCTGACACATGTCTCTAACACGTCAGTACTGCCATTTTAAGCAGTTATTTTTGCTTGAGTTTGAGTGTCAGTCCCTCACAGATCATTATTTGGCTGTTTCTCCTCTGGGGGGAGTCCCAGCCCCTCCTGATGAATTGTAGATTTATGATGTACCTTACCAAGGACTTGGATGACATCCCAGGGACCCTAATGTCTTTTTAGGGAATTTAGTTTTATATGTCCTTAGTGCAATTAAAAGAGTAAGGGAACTACATGTTAAGAAAAGGATAAGGTGATTTAAGGAAGTATTGAGTAGAAAACAACAGAAAAATAATTATTCTCAGAGAAGATTGCAACTGAAGGCCTAAGGCACAGGGCCTTCCAGAGGCTGGCTACAGGGTAACTGGCCGTGAGTGAAGAGTAAGTGCTCAGAAAGAGTTGGACGTAGTACCAGATAAGCCAACATCTGTTTGTAAAGGCCCCAAAAGGCCATCAGAAAAATACATCTTGTGGCAATAAATAGAATGTAGACTCTTAAAAGAGTCCTGAGCAGGGAGGAACCTTCGCAAGCATGCAGAGGAGGGTACCAGACATGAGAAGGTGCAGTGGTTTGTGTACGGTGTCCCTTCTGCCCGGTGCTAATTCTTCGTCCCTGTGCTGTCCACTCCTATGATGAAAGTGTTGTTTTAGAAATACTGGTTAGTGGCAGTAGACACCTTGGCGTCAGAAGTTCAGACCAAGGGCAGGCGGGAATATTACTGTAATCTTGGCTGAAGAGGAATTTCCATGGGCAGCTGCAGGTGTAGCAAGGAATGGAGGAGGATGATGGTGAGATGGGTGCCAGTGAGCCTGGAGTCCTTACAGATGTGAATGAGAATCAGAGGGTGTGGAGGAATGTGGCATTGAGGGGCGGTGAGATTAGTGAACGACATTCCAGAGGGAACTACGGGCCTTTTCTGGAGTAGGCCAACTTGTGAGAGTAACTGGCTGTTTCAGCATTCTTCTGAGTGCCAAGAGTTCCTCAGAGACAGTGCTTATGTGATCCCTTTTTTGGGCTTTTTCTGGTTATGTGTTTAGAATAGCTGTATATTACACCACAGATACAGGGAGAAGCTATTCGTGAAAACAGGTTTTCACAACACGAAGTAAGTCTTTCTGCTTCTTTGCCTTTCTTGTTTGGATAGGTTTTGCTTTTTAATAGTCATTTTGTGGGAAAGTGGAAACACGGGTAGGTGGAGCCTCTGGCCATTGAAAGGAAAGGGCTCAGACCTGCTAACCCTTCTCCCTCCTGAAGGACTCTGCTGCTGTGATGTCCTTCTTCCCACCGTGTCTTTCTTTCTAGGAATGGATGTCTATGGCTACCTCCTGGCCCGAGAAGGGCGGCTAGAAGATGTGGAGAATCTTGGCTGCCGCCTTTTCAATATTTCTGATCAGCACGCAGAACCCTGGGTGGTCTCTGGGTATGTTTGTACATTTGCTTTACTCCTGGTTTTCAGGAGATAATCCGACTGTCATCTCTCCTTAAGGAGAGGATCATTTGGTGCTGGAAGAATAACACAGTGGTTAGAGCACTTGCCTAGAGAGTACAAGGCACTGAGTTTGATTGCTCAGCACCACGTAAGCTGGGTGTGGTGGCACATGCCTATAATCCAACCGCTCGGGATGCTAAAGTGTAAGTTTAAGAAGCAATCAGGCTTGGATCAAATCATGCCCCATCTGTGATATGGATGTATATGGAGCTCTCTAAATCTGGTTTCTTGTTTAGAGAGTGAGCGGATAACCTTTACTTCCAGGGCTAAGCATTGAGGTGGGGAATTGTTTTGCTTAGCACTGAGAGGGCCTCCCTGTGCCATTGAGAGGGCTAGAGATGTTCTTTTGTTACTGATCTCAGGCTGAGGCTGTAGCTCAGTAATAGAGCACTTGCTTAGCATGTACAAGGTCCAAGGTTTGATCACCAGTACTGCAAGACAAAAATAAATAAATGAAACCCATGTTGTTATTGACCCAATTTTACAAATTCTCTGAATGTTTCTCAGCTCATAACTTAAATCCACACCATCTGGCTCTTTTCTGTAAGTTTTCCTTTCCATGTCAACCTTTCTTGACAAGTGGGTGGGGCCGCACATCCCCCTTTTGTGTGTGTGATACTGGGGATTAAGCCCTGGACCTCCACACTGAGCTACATCCCCACCCCATTTTTATTTTTGAATTTGACACAGGGTCTCACTAAGTTGTTCGGGATGCACTCCAACTTGGGATCCTCCTGCCTTAGCCTCCCAGAGTGCTGAGATTACAATCCTGTATCACTAGGCCCACCTCCCCCTTAAAGATAAATATTTTGTAAATTTTTTGGGGGGGGTGTTTTGCTTTTTAGCTGACAACTTATAGCTGTAGGTGTGGTTTATAGTAAGAATAGTGGCTAGGAGCTTCTCTTTGGTTGTAGGTGAAGCGTCTTCATAATTCTCTCAAATGCCTTCTGTTTTTTTCCTCAGGTGTCATAGCTTCTATAGCAAACGCTACTCCCGGGCCCTCTACTTAGGAGCTAAGGCCATTCAGCTGAACAGTAACAGTGTTCAAGCCTTGCTGCTTAAAGGAGCAGCACTTAGGAATATGGGCAGAGTCCAAGAAGCAATCATCCATTTCCGGGAGGCCATCCGGCTTGCACCTTGTCGTTTAGATTGTTATGAAGGTAAGATAGCAAATGCAGGTGAGTGAGGTCCTGTGCTGCCCAGCTCCACTGCCCCCGAGCCCTAGAGCTTAGCTGTCTGGGTATGACCCTGGCTTACAGACAGCTATTCCCTCATCCTCTCCCGACCTATTCGGCAGCCCTGCTTTGCCCAGTCCCAGACCTACACGCTCCCTGAGCAGCCCAGTCCCTGCCACCACAGTATGTGAAAGCTCTGCTCACCGCATAATCCACCCCTTTGTGCCTTCATTCCCTTTCTGGCTCCTTTTCTACACCCTTATTCTTTACGCCTTGTCCCTAGACCTGCTGCCCAGCCGTACTGTCATGGGCCATTCTGTTACTACTCTTCATATTTTTGGTTTCTGCTAGGCTCCTTTTTTGACATATCGGGTGGCTGATGGGCAACTGCACTCTGGTGGAAGTTTTTATTTGGCCAGCGTTTCCAAACTGTGTTACATTTTGTCATCACCTGGGGAGCTTTTAAAACCTGTGCTTCCAGGTCACTTGGGACCATGTGGTGGGCACTGCTGTTTTTTGAAGATGCCACGCAGTTCGTCGTGCAGGCAGGGAATGAATGTGTGCAGGAATCGCTGCATTAGGCATTTTGCATTTGCTTAGAAGTTTCAGAACCAATTTTTTTCTGTTTTTTGTTGAGGGGAAAGATGGAGTAAGGTTTGTGTCCTTTTTTTCCTCTTCAGATGTAACCAAGTCATTAATGAGAGTCTGTCAGGCTCTGTATTAGATTGCTTGGTTCTCTTTTCTTCTTCTTTTTTGAGACAGAGTCTCACTCTGTAGCCCAGGCTGGCCTTGTACTCAGGACAATCGTCCTGCCTCAGACTCCCGGGTGCTGGGATTACAAGCATGCACCACCATGCCTAACTTTATATGGTGCTGGGAAGTTGAACTCAGGGCCTACAGCAAGCACTTTAACACTGTGACATTTCTCCAGCCCCGTTTTTTGTTCTTTTCCTTCTTCT
Organism: Ctenodactylus gundi; assembly: GCA_004027205.1. Lineage (NCBI taxonomy): Eukaryota > Metazoa > Chordata > Mammalia > Rodentia > Ctenodactylidae > Ctenodactylus > Ctenodactylus gundi. Next base: position 49,421 of record PVKB01000478.1, on the reverse strand, counting down.
TCTTTTTTCCCTCAGATTCATATTATCTGGGGCCATAGGTGTTACTTAAAGGATAATTCCATATCCGTGAGACAGTGTTAGCTGTGGGAACCAGTCCGTCCGTTGTGACCTTCAGAGTAGGCATGATTGGGGTCTTGCTGGACTTTGTTATGTAATGTTTTAAGTTCATGTGAACTGACCCTCGGAGTTCAAAGGAGCTGTGCCAACATCAGCAACATTTGGTGACTCATTCACAGACATTAAAATAGATCTTACAAGATGCAGTTCCTCTAAAACATATTTTTATAAGAATGTAAAAATAAAACTATGCATCTGAAAGTGATTTGCTCTTAACAGGAAAGATAAGTAGTTCACATTTGAGAAACGAAGTTTGAAAGTTGGGGAAGAGACCAAATGTGCTTATATAGCCAGAGAGCTGTGCCTGTTGTATGTGCAGATTTGTTGGAGGACAGAAGGTTGTCTTCTTTCTTAAGGAAGCTCCAGTGAGCCAGGCCTTTGGTGTCAGGTTCCTTTTTCGAACCTGAAACCAGCTTCCCTGGCCTCTAAGTAGCATTTATCATGCTGACTCCATTCTGCCATGTGCCTGGACCAGGGCTCAGGAAGGCCATTGGATGGCCCCACTTCCACAGTCATGGGAGAGGGTTGCTTGAATATCTTGGGGCACAAAGTGTTCCTCGGTTGGCCAGTGGTGCTTCACTGTCTGCGTTTCCAGCTGCCGTTTGGAGACTGGATCAGGGTGGCCTTGGCAATACTCTTCAGCCATCTCCAGTGGCATTTCCTTCCTTTTCTGGTAGATGCCCTTGTTAGTAAAGTACTTTTTTTTCCCCCAGTGTTGGGGATCAATCCCAGAGCTTTGCTCATGCTGGGCAAGCACTCTTTCACTTAGCTACACCCCCAGCCTACAAAGTGCATTCTTTCAATTTCCTTGTCGAATCGTGGGGGGTGGTGATTGGCAGGGAAATAAAACTCAGTAAGTACTTGCAAACAACTGTATTTGAAGTCTAATGTGTTGCCCTTAAGAGTTAGGTAATTTCTGTTAAGTAACTAGTGTGTGCAGGAGTGCACAAATGTTAAAAATGCTGCTGAGGTGGAGGAGTGTGCAGAGAAAATCTGCCAGGGATTGTGTGGGCTTGGGATTTAAGCTGTTTTTCTGTTTTGATCAGTGCTTTGTGCCAAAAAGTTCTTCCTCTGTTCTCAATTTTTGATGTGAAGAGCTGAGTTGACTTTACTTGAAGTGACCCCATGGGCTCTTTGCTGTGGGTGTGAAGAGAGGCAGGACCAGCTGCCACTCCATGTAGTGACCCCTCTGAGTACGTGCTTTCCTTCTAGGGTAGAAAGACCCTCAGCTTGAGAGAGCTGTTGGTTTCAGACAAGTCTGCCTTCTTGTGCGGCCTAATAGTAGGTCCTTTTTTTGTAGAACTGCATATTCACTTTTGGCTCTTCTTAAACTGAGTCCTACAGGTGACTAAACACAGCCACATGCTTTGAGAGGCACTGGAACCTTGCAATTTTTTGGAAATGTCATTTCTCACTTCTGTAATCTGGTGATCCAACTGAGTAATGATGAGTGTCACATTTGACCTTGAAGCCTGCAGACAGCTGCCCCATGCTGCAGTCTTATGCATGCTTGCTTGCTTCACTAACTGAAGGTGTGTTTGCAGGGCAGGCGTGCTGAGGAAGAGTACCTCCTAGCCATTCCCTCAGCGTGTCCTTCAGTCAGGTCTCACCGTCTGCTCTCCTGGCCTCCCTTTGTCTAGAACTTTGCAGGTTTGCAATTTGGAGCACTGTCAGCTTGGAAGCGTGGCTTAGAATGGTAATGTGATTGATCTTCGTGTATTTTATATTTTCAGGTCTCATCGAATGTTACTTAGCCTCTAACAGTATTCGAGAAGCTATGGTCATGGCTAATAATGTTTACAAAACTCTAGGTGCAAATGCACAGACCCTGACCCTTTTAGCCACCGTGTGTCTAGAAGACCCAGTGACGCAGGAGAAAGCCAAAACGCTGCTGGATAAAGCCTTGACCCAGAGGCCAGACTACATCAAGGCAGTGGTGAAAAAAGCAGAACTACTCAGTAAGTGCATCTCCTTTTCTGCCCTGCTCAAACTATTTTGAGCTGTCTGGATTGTTTTCATTTTTATTTATTTATTTTGAGACAGGGTCTTGCTCTGTAGTCTAGGCTGATCCAGAACTCACTGTGGAGCCCAGGCTGGCCTTGAACTCCCAGCAATACTCCTACCTCAGCCTGTCAAGAGGTGGAATTATAGGCATGTGCCACCACACCCCAAATCAAACTCAAGGCTTTGAGCTTGCTAGGCACGCACTTTAACCACTGAGCTATTCGTCCAGCCCCTGGACTTTCTTTTGACTTTCTTTTTGAAAATTTATTTTTATTTTATTCATTTATTTGAGACAGGGTCTCACTGTGTAGGTTCAGTCCGTACAGGTCCTAAACTCACTGCGTAGGCCTGGCTGGCCTCCAACACATGGCAGTCCTCCTGCCTTAGCCTCCCAGTGCTGGGATTACAGGCGTGCACTACCACACCTGGCTAATCTTTATGTGGTATGGGAATCAAACCCAGGGCTTTGTGCTTACTAGGCAAGCATTCTAATTGCTGAGCTATGCCCTAAACCGTAAGTCCTATCTCTCTATGTACCTGTTTTTTTAATTGAATATTAAATCCACAGCCTTCACACTGAAGTACCTTTTTAACACCACACTACTACTTTTTTTTTTTTTGTGGTACTTGGAATTGAGCAAAGGGCCTTTACACCGAGCTAAATGCCCAGCCCATTTTTAAATTTGAGATGAGGTCTCACTAAGTTGTCCAAGCTGGTCTTGAACTTGCAGTCCTCTTTAGTTAGCCTCCCAGATTACAGGTATAGACCACCTTGCCTGCTTTTGTTGTTTAAGTTGTGGAACATTTTATTTAGGCTCATGGTTTTTGCTCATGATCAAGAGGTCATGTCTGGCGATGGCCTTTTTGTTGTCAGAGTCCCAACACAGCACGGGGTGTCACACGGTTAACCATGAGGAGTATGTACACATTTTGTCCTGATTTGGACTAGTTTGGCAAATAGAATAGTTTGGCTTTTTCTTGATCTGCGGTTAAGAGTACATTTTAAAAATGAGAACTCAGGGGCTGGAGGAACAGCACAGTGGTTAGAGCGCTTGCTTAGCAAGCACAAGGCCCTGGGTTTCACCAACACCACATAAACTGGGCGTGGTGCTGTGTGTATGTAATCCCAGCACTTGGTAGGCTGAGGCAGGAGGACTGCCATGAGTTCAAGGCAAGCCCTGCATAGTGAGTTTAGGACCAGCCTATACCACAGAGTGAGACCTCCCCCTGTAACCTTCCCCAAAAACAACAACAAAAAACCCTGAGCCTGGCCTGCTGGCACAGGCCTGTAGTCCCAGCACCTTAGGAGACTGAAGCAGGAGGATTGCAAATTCAAGCACATCCTTGGCAATTTGGCAAGACTCTATTTCCAAAACAAAAATTTACATAAGTCCAATAGCGTGGAGGCTTTTGCAGGCAAATGGAAGAAACTAGAGAACATCATGCTTAGTGAAGTAAGTCAGAAGCAGAAAGTGAAACATCGAATGGTCTCTCTGATATGAGAGACCCAGATCACAACACCTAAGGAACTTAAGACGAAAGACAAAGTGAAAGAGGGGAGTAGGGTGGGGATGAGGGAGGGAGGAGTGGGTAGGGGGAGGGACAAAAAGAGAGTGGGAAAGCCCTTGTCACCTTGACAAGATACGTATGTGCACAGAATGCTCAACTCCATTGTAAACCTTGAATTTTGCACATATACATATCAATAAAATGGGGGGGGGGAACAAAAATTAAGAAATGGCTGGGAATGTAGCTCATTGTAAATGCCCTGGGCTTGATTCTTAGTACCACAGAAATCCACCAGTCAGAACTCAAGTTGCAGATTTCCTAACAATTCAGATGCTTTGGTCACGTGTTCTTACTTAGTGTCACATGGTCGTCCCTCCTGCTGCTGAGCTGTTCAAATGTGGCAGCTGTTGTGGTTTTATGCGTATGAACTGAACTGGGATCTTTCAGAATGATGTTGAAGTAGACAGTGAGAATCTTTTCCCTTTAGGCAGAGAACAGAAGTACGAAGACGGAATTGCGCTGCTGAGGAATGCCCTGGCCAATCAGAGCGACTGCGTCCTGCACCGGATCCTGGGAGATTTCCTTGTAGCTGTCAATGAGTACCAGGAGGCAATGGACCAGTATAGTATAGCGCTCAGGTAGGCACGGAGCCCCCCCGGGGACAGCAAGGAGGGGAGAAGCGCAGTGGGTGTGTGACCAGAGTTCTGGAGACACACGCCTTGTACCTACGTCTGAAAGCAGAATAACTGAAGACTTATTTGTGGATTTTTGACTCCTAAAAATCTTTTCTTAAAGTAATTAACATTGGTAAGGAACGGCTTCACTCATAACCCATACCACTATACCAGCCATACTTGTTTGTATAGATCTTGCTATCCTTGAGCACATACGTACATATTTTTATAGTTATACTGGTATATATTTTATATTCTGCTTCTTTAAATCAAAGTATTGTTAAATACTTGCCACGTTTCTGTCTAGTGCAGCAGTTAAGAAGTTGAGTTCTGAGTTTGGGTACTACACCGTCACCTTGAGCGAGTTACTAATGTATTTTGTGGTCTTTACCTTATTGGGAATTAAATGATTGAGGATTAAATGATTATTTCATGTAAAAACTCTTAGCACAGTGCCTGATACATAGTAAATACTACTAAATAAATAGTGGTATTCGTATTGCTGATACAGAAGTGATCTCTTTAAGGTTTGTCTGTGTCTGAAGTTGTGCTGAGGGTTTTGCATTTAGTGGGCTTTGGTCACGTGGATCCACCCCCTGGTGGCAGACAGTGGAGCAGCACTGTGTGCTGGCGTCTCAGTAACCGCCGGGATGCTGTGTTCCTGAAGCTTTGAGGGCCAACGTGCCCCTGACAACAGCAGGTGATAGGTGCTTTCCCACCCTTTAGAAGGCTGTGTGGTGGGGTCCAGAAAGGGAGTGCTCTGGGAATGGGAGATAGCAGCGTCACGGAGGGTTTCAGAGAAGAGGAGAGGATACAAATCGACCAACATTTTTGTAAATAGGCACAAGAACCTAGCGTGGGATTTAGGTGCTCTTTGGAAGGTCAAAAGTGAGAAAACATCAGACTTTCATTAGAGGTGGGATTTTTTTAGGAATAGGACACCTGGTGGTCATAAAGTCAAGAAGAGAAATTTCCCGAGAGCCAAATAAATGAGTGTTCCAAAGGTTTTGAACACCGTGGGATTTGGCACATTGCAGTGCCTCAAGTCCTGGGGTCTAACCCAGGAGCTTAGAAATCTGTTCCATAATATACCATGTTTTTAGTTAATAATTGAAATGTTGTTGTGTTTAATTGGATCATAAGAACATGGAACAGTTTTACCCAGAGTAGTTTTGTAATGCCTTTGCTAACCTTCCTACTTTTAAGAAATTATGTTTGAATTTTTCTCATAGTACCTGTTTTCTGCTTTTTATGTTATCCAATACCCTTCTCTAGCAGAGTGCTAGGATGGCAGGTACAGAGAGGTTTAAAAACTTGTGGAAAAAAAAACCTCAAATTGAGAATTCAAAAGATCAGAAAAAGACGCTTTTTTTTTTTTTTTTAAACTTAGGATGGTAGGCCCCCTTGATGCAGACTTGGAGGCTGGGTTTGCTGGGAGAGGATCTTGCAGTTGCTCCATGGCTTTGTGGTCCTTTCTCCGTCAGGCCAGCTATATGACAAATCAACAAGCAGCAAGGCAGAGACTCAGGCCTCTCCTTTGTTTTGTTGTCCCCTAGTTTGGACCCCAATGACCAGAAGTCTCTAGAGGGGATGCAGAAGATGGAGAAGGAGGAGAGTCCCACGGATGCCACTCAGGAGGAGGATGTGGACGACATGGAAGGGAGTGGGGAAGAAGGGGACCTGGAGGGCAGCGACAGTGAGGCGGCCCAGTGGGCCGACCAGGAGCAGTGGTTCGGCATGCAGTGAGGGGCCCCGGCCGCCTGCTCCAAGTGCTTCCCTGGACTGAAGGCACCACAGGAGCTGCGCCCCGCGGACAGCGACTCTGCGTGCCTGCAACAGGGCTCCCTACCCCTGGCTCCCGAGTTCTAGTCAGGACTTCGTTTCATCACTGGGCCTTTCAGCCTTCTGCGTACCTCCATCCCCCTGGTTATGCCAAGGAGGACTGAGGAGTGCCCCGGGCCCGCGGACGTGCTGGCCCTCTGTGCTGAGTGCTGTCCGTGTGACTAAAATCCAAGAGCTCCGAGAGTAGGTGGGGGTTTGTGACATGAGTGGGTGTGAAGAACTGACCTACCCTTCCAGAGCAAGAGGGTCACTTCTCAAGAACAGCAGCATGGCCTGGTTCTAGAGGGTGTGTTGTCCCCAGCAGCCATCCTTCAGGGCTGTTTCCTAGTATTTGCTTCCTTCTACAATGGTAATGATGCCGTAAGCTGACATGTTGTTTGTAGTTCACCTGTCACGTTGCCTATCTTGGGCCAGACGGAGAAGCCCATGTGACAAGAGCAGGACCAGGCTGTACCCAGGGCAGGTGACCAGTAAAACCAGTGCGCACAGGCCCTGAGTGGGCGGTCACAGCAGAAGCCCCCCTACTGACTCTTACTTTGGCTCCTTAACCCAAAAGCAGTGACACAGCCCCCAGGATTCCTTGCCGGAGAGTCTCTTGGTTCTCCTAGTGTCTAGAGCTCAGAGGGTTGGAAACCTCAGTTGACCCAGAGCTGATCCTTGCATCTGCATTTCCCGGTGGTGATCTCACTGGGCGGGGCTGCGTCCTCGGCCTGATCTCACAGCATATGCTTGGCTTTTTCACCTCGGCCGCGAGGTCACAGTCGTTGCAGCGTCTGTCCTGGGTGCAGCTTGGAGTGTTGCACCCTGTGTTGGCTGCTTGGGGACCGTCCTGCCTCTTTGTTAGGATGAGAAGCCTGAGTACGTGGTTGCTGGTGGAGTAGGAAGACATCACAGCTAACTCCCAAGTTCTTATTAAAACAATTAGTCACAGGTGCTGTAAATGTAAATTTAATGTAAATGGAAAGCTGTATTCTAATAAAAACCACCAAGTGGACAGTAGTTGAGGAGCTCAGAATATCTGGTGGCTGCTGTTTAAAATGGACCAAGTAGTTGTGAAGGTTCCTTCCGTGTGAGGCTTTGGCTCGTGTCCAGTGACATGACAGTGCAGCTGGAGAAGATGCTGCTGACTGGCCTCCGCGCTCTTCTCACAGTGCAGCCTCGCGTGCAACTGCAGCTCTTTGAGCTATCGGTGCTTTGAGGAAAAAAGTCGATTTCCTGGTTCTGAAGGAAGCTCTGCCGGGAGCACTTGGGTCGATGAGGTCTGTGCACTTGCAGGCGCCTCTGTCCCAGCAGCGCCGGGTGGATCCCTCGAGTTCTCCGGTTCAGGCCTCTGCTGACAACCACCTGGGAGGAGGGAGGTGCAGCGACATAGAGCACCTTACATAGGGATGAGAAAACACTCTTGTCTGCATCAGAGATCTGGAGCGGCTTCGCCTTGCTGCTGTTAGAAATCCCCTAAGGCCAGGAGGCCAGCCCTGGGCCTCTGGCAAGACCACCGAGCAACCTCAATAAGGAATGGCTGTGGTAATCACAGTAATTACCTGTTGTGTTTAAGTATCACATGATGTGTAGGAACAGAGTGTTTGAACTGAGTCCTGTCACATCCCCATCTTCTGGGTGGCTCAGAGGCCTGATGGGCTCCACAGGTCCAGCTCAGAGCTTGGGCCACCAGGGCCTTGGCTGTACAGCCTTCTGGGCTGCAGCTTCTTTGAGCTCATGAAGCGTTTGGCATGATGCCCTCTGAACGTCATCATGGGGGAGCCCAGCTGCGAGTCTTCACTGCGTTCCTGGTGCTGGTGGCTCTCCTGAGGCCCCCTGCCCTGCAGTGTGAGCCTCGTGATTGAGAGCCCTTCCTTACTGGGTGCCAGAGACCTGGCAAGTGAGGCCCCAACTCAGAACTAGTGGGAAAGACATACTCCTGCTTCTGAATTCCTCTTTAGAGTGAGGCCAACTTGTGCACAAATCTGCAGTCTTATTTTGAGACAGGGTCTTGCTCTGCTGTCCAGGCTGGTCTTTTGGAGCCCAGGCTAGCCTTAAACACAGCAATCCTCCTGCCTCAGCCTCCCAGGCGCTGCGACTACAGGCATGTACCACCAAGCCCAGTTTATGTGGTGCCTAGGAACTGAACTCATGGCCTTGTGCTTGCTAGATCCATGCTTTCAACACTGAGTTATTCCCCCAGCCCAACCTGCAGTCTTTGAACTTGAGCATGCCTCAGCGATGTGGATTTCTGGGGCTATCCCTAAACCTTAGTTGTTATTTGTTCTTGTGGTACTGGGGATCAGGCTAAGGTCTTTACGAGGAACTACATCCCTAGCTAATTTTTATTGTTGACTTTGAGGCAGGACTTGCAAAATTGTCCAGGTTGGGCTTGAATTTGAGAAGATAGTCTAGAGTGCTGGGAATACAGACCAAACCTTAACTTAAACCCAGGGCAGGATCCAAGACCCTGGAATCTGTTGTTACCTCCCACCCCGATTTCCTGCTCTCTTCAGGTCTTCCTGGATCAGTACTGAGATACTTGCTGGGCACGGGAAGTACTCACGGACCCCAGAAGCCACGGGTCTGACCTCGGCGAGCCGCAGGGTCTCTGCACCTGTAGGTGGGTGGAACTGGCCTTAACTGGCCTCAGCTGTAGTTACTTGGCTTCCCTGCCTCACCTGGGGCGGGCCCGGGTGGGATCACTTCCTGAGTTTGGGCGGCAAGCTTCGCTCACAACCAGCTCTCTAGATCCTGTGCTCAGGCTCGCTGGGCCCTGGCTGCATTATGTGCTGATGACAGTGAGGCCAGACTGGACATGCGCTTTGCGGTGGCAGACGGTCCCTGGCTCTGGGAAGGCTGTTGAGGTAAGTGCTTTACTCAGTTTTTCCACCGTGTGCAGGAGTGTTCGTGCCCGGGCAGCAGGTGGGGCCTTGACTTCCACCTCCTCGCTTAGGGCTCCAAGGGCCAATGCACGTCTTCTAGGCAGCTCCAGGCCCAAGTGGGCTCTGTAGACCTGCCTCCGGCAAGGTCATGGTGTTCTCCGAGATTGCTAGGGAAGGCGGCGTTCACGGGCAAAGAGCGCGTCACTTAAGTTACAAACTGCACAGCTACAAAAATGCTCAAAGAAATAAGACCTAAGCCCATAGATTGGCTTTCTTAACCATTATGATAAAATACTGTTTTTTTTTTTCTTTTGTCTCAGTCTATAGCCCAGTCTTGTGCTCAGCTCACTGTGTAGTCCCGGCTGGGCTTGGACTCACAGCAGTTCTCCTGAGTGCTGGGATTTTAGGCTTGCACCACCACGGCCAGCTTGTGTGGTGCGAGGGGATCAAACTCAGGGCCTGTGCTTTCTAGGCAAGCGCTTCAACCACTGTGCCATTCTTCCAGCCCCAACAATAAAACATTAATTTAAAAATAACAGGTACTCTGTGCATTGCTGGTAAGAAGGTAAAGTGGTGTAGGCCCTGTGGGCAAGTCTGGAACAGTACGACCACCTGATTTCACTTCTTGGTAGATACCCAGAAACGAGGGCAGGGGCTTAGACACTTGTGGGCCCATATTCATAGGAACGCTGTTCACAGTAGTCAGAAGGTGAAAGCTACCCTGCTACCCACCAACACACGAATGGGCAGTGTGGTCTCTTTATATGGTGGAATGTTACTGAGATTGCTAAAAGGAGGAATTCTGACATGGGTTACCATATAGGTAAACTTTGAAGACGTTTTGCCGAGTGAAAGAAGCTGGTCACACAAAGGCAAGAGGTTGCCAGGGGCTGGGGAGAGAGATTGAGTGTGTAACTGGTACAGAATTTCAGTTTGGAGTGTTTTAAAAGTCCTGTTGGATCGATGACGCTGAGGGTTGCACAACGCCAAATGTACTTAATGCTTCTGAGCTGTGTTCTGATGGTTAAAGTGTTAAATCTTATATTTCGCCACTAAAAATGTACAGAAATAGCCTGCAGTCGGCCATGAGATAACCCATTAACACACCCTAATGCATGCGAAAACGTTTGTAATGTATGTGTTATGCGCCAGTACACATGGTTTAGAAAATTCAGAGAGAATGGTACAAGGTTAAAAATACATCTGGTTCCAATCCCTGCTGGGCCCCAGGGCCTCTCCTAACAAGGTGAGCCTCTGGCTTTCGAAAGAAAACAGTGCGGTCACCGTCACACAGATGCAAATTATTCTGAGTCCTGTTCACTCAGATTCTGGATCAGCGTGGCCAGGGTCTGCTTTGTACCCGTGTTGTGACAGCACCAGCGAGTCCCACTTTGTGGCTGGAACAATTTCTGTGGCCCATCTGCCCACACCGCCGCTCGCACCAGAGTCATCACGTGTTGGCGTTTTTCACTTATCTCCAGTGGGAAGCACTTGCCTGGACGGGCCCCACCCCCGGCTTCCTGGCCGGCCCGGCTGGCACGGCTTCGGGCTCACCTGGGGCCCGGCCTCCTCGGGACCTCGCCATGTGCTTTAGCCTTCACCTATTCCCATTCTCTCTGCCCCATCCCCTTTTCTTTTTATTAAACCCAGAGGCACGGAAGCTATCCCTCTACCCCTTTTTCTTGAGGGCGGGTCTGGCTAAGTTGCCCCAGCGCTGGCGTGGCAATCCTTTCACCTCAGCCAGCCTGCTGGGTGGGGTCCGAGGTGCTCACCGGTCGCTGCTGCTCCGTGAACATGCTCTGGGCCAGGCCAGTAGAGCCCTTGGCCCTGTGGCTTGTCCCGGCCTCATGTCCTGGGATTGGAGAGGGAGAGTCGACACCATCTTGCAGACCAAATTTGAGCCTCGGCTAAAGCTCTTGGCTGATGTGGTCTCTCCCTGGTGGTGACCATGAACTCTGCCTGTTTTTATGTTCAATCTAAGAAGAAAGGGCCCACCTCAGGCGCAGCTCAGCATCGGCCCCCGTGCTCCTCGGCCTTGCTAGGTTCAAAGGCTGCCAGACAGCCGGGCCAGGGCAGTGTCAGCAGCGTCATCTTGGTAGATTTCACTGGCCATTTAAATCTTCTCGTGTCTGTCTCTTTATAAACAACCCTCTGGTGACCTCTTTTGAGCTAGCAGCTTTTTCCTTCTTTGGGTAAATTCCCAGCAGGGGTATTTCAGAGTGCAGTGGAGGGATCTTTCCTGGAACTTTCCAGGGGGCAGGCTGGCTGGCCTCCATACTGCGAATCTGCGAGCCCAGGCGGGCCCTGCAGCAGCCTTTCCCTCTCTCCCTAAAGCCTCCGCAAGCCGCCAGTGCCCCCCGGGAGCCAGCTCGGGCTTCAGGCTAGGGGTAAACCAGGAGCGCCCAGGTCTTTGCAGTGCCTGCTTCCTCAGCTGGAGCTTCCAGGGGCTTGTGGCTCAGTCCTTGTGCTCTCAGGCCTGGGCCTGTCCTTGTGCCTGGCTCTGGACTCGGGTGGGGGGCAGGAGTTGTTTGCCAGGCTTAGGTTGGCTCTTCCTTGCTAGCAGGTTAAGGGAAACTGTGGGCTTGGGGCAGTTTTGTGTGTGTATTTGTGGGAGTGCTGCCACTGTTCCAGAGTCCCTTGCTTTCTTCAGTGTCCCTCAGAGGTGTCCCCCTCTTTTAAAAAGTGTCACCTCAAACTCCTGTCTGCGGCCTTTGCCTCTGTATGCTTTGGTGCTCCTGTGGTGCAGGACTCTGAGTCAGCCCCTCTACTGTGTCCCTGGGTCTGGATGTAACAGTAGGGACGTCGGCATCCAGAGCCCCGGGTGCTGCATGTGGCTGCGCCTTCTGGTCCCTGTGTGTCTGCGGACAGGAGCCTTGTTCTTTACCAGGCCGGGTGGGCCCTGTAGTTCTGGACCAGCAGATCTGCCCTGAGGTCTGGAGGATGTATATTTTCCATTCTGTGACTCATCCTCCACCACGGCCTCAACCTGTGGACCATCTCCCTTGTCAGTCCTAACAGCAACAAGGATTTGGCTCAGAAATTAATTAATTAATTTGGTACTAGGGACTAAGTCCAAGGCCTTTACTCTGAGCTACATCCTTCCTCAGTCCATTCTTTCTCTCTTTTTTTAAGAGAAGGTATTGCTCTGTAGCTCAGGTTTGTCCTGAACTCACTGTGTAGCACAGGCTGGCCTCAGGCAATCCTCCTGCCTCAGCCTACCTAGTACTGCGATTACAGGTGTGCACCGCGACACCTAGTTTATGTGGTGCTGGGAATTGAGCTCAGAGCTGTGTGCTTGCTAGGCAAGTGTGTTACTACTGTGCCATTCCTCTAGATGCCCGCCCCCCCCCCCCACCACCTTTTGGGGATGGAGTTTTGTACTGTAGTCCAGGCTGGTCCTGAACTATGGAGCCCAGCGTGGCCTTGAATGCACAGAAATTGTCCTGATTCAGCCTCCCGAGTGCTGGGATTACAGGCGTGCACCACCATGCCCAGCTTATGTGGTGCTGGGGAATTGAGCTCAGGTACTTAGCACTTGACATAGCGCTTGCTGGGTGAGCACTTTAACCGCTGAGCCGTTCCTGCAGCCCTTAATTTTCATTCTGAGACAGGGTCTTGTTAAGTCACTGAATTGCCTGGCCTGGACTCAAGTTTTGCAGTCTTCCTGCCTCAGCCTCCTAAAGTGCTAGGATAATGGGCCTGTGCAACTGGGTCTGGCTAGACCAGGAATTGAGTGGTGAGCAGGTTCTGTCTTTCTTTCTTTTTTTCTTTCTTTCTTTTCTTCCTTCCTTCTTTCTTTCTTTCTTTCTTTCTTTCTTTATTTTTGAGACAGGGTTTCCCTCTGGAGCCCAGGCTGGCCTTGGACTCACAGAAGTCCTCCTGCCTCAGCCTCTCAAGTGCTGGGATTACAGGTGTGCACCACCACACCCAGCTTATGTGATGCTGGGGAGTTGAACTCGGGTACTTTATTTTTCCCCCCTGTTTTATTGATACGTATAAGCACAAAATTTAAGGTTTACAATGAAGTTGAGCATTTTGTGCACCTACGTATCTTGTCAAGGTGACAAGGACTTTCCCTATCTCCTTATTTCCCTCCCCACCTCCCCTCCCTCTTCCTCTACCCGATCCCCCTGTTTCACTTTGTTTTTCCTTTTAAGTTCCATAGGTGTTGTGATGTGGGACTCTCATATCAGAGAGACTATTCGATGTTTCACCTTCTGCTTCTGACTTACTTCACTAAGCATGATGTTCTCAAGTTTCTTCCATTTGCCCGTAAAAGCCTCCACGCTGTTGGACTTTATAGATGCATAGTATTCCATTGTGTATAAATACCACAGTTTGTGTATCCATTGGTCTGTTGATGGGTATTTTGGTGACTTCCATATTTTAGTTATTGTTAGTTGTGCTGCTGTGAACATGGGTATACATGTATCTCTGTTATGTGTTGTTTTGGTCTCTTTTGGAAATATTCCCAGGAGGGGTGTCCCTGGATTGAAGGGGACATTTATTTCTAGTCTTTTGAGAGATCTCCGTACTGCTTTCCAAAGTGGTTGTACGAGTTTACACTCCCACCAGCGGTGCAGGAGGGTTCCTTTCTCCCCACAGCCTCACCAACGCTGATTACTATTTGATTTGTTGATATACGCCATTCTCTCTGGAGTGAGATGGTATCTTAGTGTTGTTTTGATTTGCATCTCTTATGGCTAGAGATGTTGAACATCTTTTCATGTATCTATTGACCTTTTGAACTTCTTCGTGAATGAACAGCCTCTTCATTTTACTTGCCCACTTTTCAGTAGGATCCTTGATTTTGGTAGGCTTACTTTTCTTCAGCTCCCCTTCCTATCTGAAATGTTGGTGGTCAGTATATCTTCCCAGTCTGTTGGTTCTCTTTTTACAATGTTGATAATTTCCTTTGCTGTGCAGAAACCTTTTAATTTGACAAGATCCCATTTGTTAATAATGGGGATAATTTCTTTTGCTTTTGGTGTCTTGTCAAGAAGTCTTTGCCTACCCCTATGTCTTTGAGATATTTGCCTAATTTGTCTTCTAGGAGGTTCATTGTTTCACTTTTAATGTATAGGTCTTTGGTCCACTTTGATTTTGGTGCATGGTGACAGATGTGTGGCTAGATTCATTCTTCTGCATGTGGATGTCCAGTTTGCCCAGCACCATTAGTTGAACCTGCTGTCCTTTTTCCAGTGTGTGCATTTGGCCCCTTTGTCGAAGATTAAGTAATTGAGGGTATTTGGGTTTGTCTCTGCATCTTTAATTCTGTTCCACAGGTCTGTTTTTATGCCAGTACCAAATTGTTTTTATGACTACTGCTTTATAGTAGAGCCTGACGTCTGGTATTGTAATGCCTCCTGCCTTGGTCTTGTTGCTCAGGATTACTTTAGCTATTCTTGGTCTCTGTTGGTTCCATATGAATTTAAGAATTGTTGTTTCAAGTTCTTTGAAGACATTTGTAGGTATTATGATAGGAATTGCATTGAACCTGTATATCAGTTTCGATAGTATAGTCTTTTTGGCTATACTTATGAATTCGGGTACTTTAATGCTTGTCCTGGCACTTACAAGGCAAGTGCTTTAACCGCTGAGCCACTCCTCCAACCTCGCAGGTTGTGTCTTGAGTGGTGCCAGCTCCAGCTCTCTGGATGGGATAGTGCCTGGCCTGGCTGCGTCTTGAGGGGCTGAAGTGAGTAGACCTTAGTGTTTTTCAGGCCCTGATGGCCCTGTCCCCAGGCCCATTGATGCCACCACTATTTTGCTGGGCTTGATAGGAACAAGTGACGTGGGCACACAGGCAAGCTGTGTGTTAGCAGGTGGGGTAGCCTCTGGCATTGGATGGGAGTCCGATGGGCCCCTCCCAAGGTCAGGGCCACGTGGAAACCCCTCTGCAGACTGAGTAGAGTGGCCATGGCTCAGTGTCACCTGCATGAGCCCAAATCACGAGCCAGCCAAGCATTTTTTTTAAATTCAGAATGTGAGATTTGGGGTTTGGGGTATGGCGCAGTGGTAGAGCAAATACTTAGCATTTTTGAGGTCCTAGGTTCAATCCTCAGCATCCCACAAAAACAGTAAAAATTTTGAAATACAGCCAACATAGAAATGTATGAAAACATACATAGTTAAGAACCAGGAAATGAAACACTTGCAGACACAGCACCCAGGTGAAGAACCCAGTGCCTCCATCACTGCAGAACCCCTAGGTGCTCAGACCTGATGGGCTTCCCCACTCCTCCCTCCCTCTGTCCATCTGTCCCTCCCTACCCTGCCCGAGGTGGCCACTATGCAGAATTATTTATGTTTCCTTTGTTTTCTGACCCTGGAATTCATGTGAACCTTGGCTAAAGAATGACCTCATTTTCCTCACTTGTAACACTGTTATTCCCTTGTTCTATTTTTAGTTTCCCTATGTTTTTATTCTGAGCAATACATTTTACTTATTTATTTTTGTGATGCTGGGACTTGAACCCAGGGCCTTTCCAGTGAGCTCTGTCCTTAGCCCTTTCCTTACCCCCACATGTCATTTGAGACAGCGACTTGTTGAGTTGGCCAGGCTTGGCTACAGCTCGAATCTGCCTGCCCCAACCCCCTAGAATGTTGAGCTGGCAGAGGCGACCCTGTGCCCTGGCTGTTTACTGGCTGCTGCTTTGTCATGTTGAGGGTGGGAGTTGACACCAAGGACTACGCCCAGAGCTGCCACTCTGAGCTGAGTCCCCAGCCCATTTTTATTTTGGATCATGAGACAGGGTCTGCTGCGCCACTGAATTGTCTGTCCAGGCGGCGCTCAGCTTCCCAGAGCTCTCGTATCACAGGCCTGTGCCACAGGTCCAGCTACAACTTAATCTTTTATTATTATTAATAGACATGGAATGGGGGTGTAGTTCAATGTGAGGGCCACGTCTGTTTCAAGTGAAATTTGTTCATACGAATCCTTCCAGGTCACACTGGGTGTGGTGGCCTACACCTGTAATCCCAGCTCTGGGGAAGCTGATGCAGGAGGATTGCTTGAGTCCAGGATATTTGGGACCCGCCAGGGCCAGTAGAGCCTATCTCAAAAACAGGGGCTGGGGGAACTTCAGTATCCTATACACTCGCATCTCATGTGCAAGGCCCTGGGTTCGATTCCCCAGCACCACGTAAGATTAGCCAGGTGTGCACACCTGTAGTCCCAGCACTCAGGAGGCTTATACAGGAGGATTTCCATGAGTTGGGGGCCAGCCTGGGTTACACAGAGAGCTCAGAACCAGCCTAGACTACTGAGTGAGACCCTGTCTCAAAAAGAGTCTATTAATAAAAAATAAATTATAGCAGCATTAATAGGGTCCGATTTTTAAAAACAGGAAGAGATGAGGCAGAACTTTAAAAATATACACTAAAATAGAGCGTGGCCCCTCAAAAGGAAGAGGCACCTGTGGCCTTGAGCTGGGTGTATATCTGGGGATTTAGAGGGGAGGTTCTTAAATTATCTAAGATATATGTATCTGTTAGGATTTGTCCATTGGGTGGGTTTTTTGTTGATATATCACGCCCCCTTCCCACACTCTCATGCCTCCACTTTCCTTTTCCCTCTCTACAAAATAATATGGACCAATTTTTATTTTTATCTTTTAAAATTTATTTATTTTATTTTTGAGACAGGGTCTTGCTTTGTGGCCCAGGCTGGTCCTGAACTCACTACGGAGCCCAGGCTGGCCTTGGACTCACGGCAGTCCTCCTGCCTGAGCCTCCTGAGTGCTGGGATTACAGGAATGCGCCACCATGCCCAGCTTATGTCGTGCTGGAGAGTCAAGCCGAGGGCCTTGCACTTGTTAGGCAGGCTCTTTAACCGCTGTGCCATGCCTCCAGCCCCTGGACCAATTTGTAAAGTGATGTTAAACCAAAGATACTGTGGAAAAACACATGCAGCATAGCTCAATTACTTTCAAGAAACTAGTAAGTAGCTGGGCCCAGTGGCCCGAGCCCGGGCCTGTAATCTCAGCACTCTAGGGTGGTAGGGCAAGTTTGCAAGTTTGAGCCCAGCCTGGGCTATCTGTCAGCCTAATGAGAGAGACCCTGTATCGTAAGAATAAAAACGGCCTGTGGGTGTGGCTCGGTGTGAAGGGCCTGGCTCAGTCCTCAGGCCCACAAAGCAATGAGGACAAAAAAAAAAAAAAAAAGTCATGATTTATGAATAGAGAAGCAGTTACAGTACTAGTCTAGCAAGCATATGGCCCTGGGTTCTATTCCCCAGCACCACATAAACTGGGTGTGGTGCACGCCTGTGGTCCCAGGAGGCTGAGGCAGGAGGATTGCATTGAGGTCAGAGTCAGCTTGGGCTTTATAGTGAATTCGGGACCAGCCTGGACTACATAGTGAGACCCTGTCTAAAAAAAAGAAAGGAAAATGTGTTAATCTTGGGCTGGAGATTCCTCCAGCAGTTAAAGTGCTTACCTTGCAAGTGCAAGGCCCTGAGTTCGATTCCCCAGCCCCACATAAAGTTGGGCATGGTGGTACAGGCCTGTAATCTCAGCACTTGGGAGGCTGAGGCAGGCAGATTGTTCTGAGTCCAAGACCAGCCTCAGCTACATCCTGAGCTCAGTACCAGCCTGAGCTACAGAATGAGACCCTTTCTCAATAAAAGAAAAAAAAAAGGTTAATTTTTATACATTTTTTACTCACAAATCAGGGCATTTTGTGTAGTTGCTGAACTTGCAAAATATATTTTATAATTTTGACTGATTTTGATTGGAAAAAAACTTCATAGCCACTCACCAACCCATATTCTTCCTCCCTGATGTCAGTGTCATTCAAGTTCAGGTAGCTTTTCCAGCTGGGAATGACCAGGACACTGAAATCACTCTGGGAAATGGAGTAACTGGAGTGTAATAGGAGTAAGCCTTTTTTTGGCTCTCGTGATACAGAAGATTGAACACAGGGCTTTCACTGTGAGCCACAACCGTGCCACCTTGTTTATTTATTTGAGACGGGGTCTTGCCAAGTTGTCAAGGCTGAGCATGGTCTCGTGATTCTCCCGTCTCAGCCTCCCGAAATGTTGAGGCTCCAGGCCTTTCCTGCCGGCATCACTGTGGGCTTAGGGTAGCATAACGGTTGCACTGACCATTTGAGACGGGACTTCCCGTATCAGCAACTGCGTTTGGGGGGTTGGATGTGCCTTCACACTGCGCTCAATTCCCAGGCCATTTTATTTTTGGTGTTAAGACAGGGTCTCAGTAACCTGCTAATCTGCCCAGACAGGGCCCAAACCTGTCATCTTCCTACCTCAGCCTGTGAGTTCAGGACTTGCCAGGGCTACAGAGCAAGACCTATCTCATAAAAAGAAAAACAAAAACAAAAAGATTTTTCTTTTCAGTGTTAGTATGTCTAGGAATGGATTTTTTTCTTTTTCTTGAGACAGGGTCTCATTCTGTAGCCCAGGCTAGTCCTGAACTCACTCTGTAGCCCAGGCTGGCCTTGGACTCACAGCAATCCTCCTGCCTCAGCCTCCTGAGTGCTGGGATTACAGGTGAACCACCACGCCTGGCTTATGTGGTGCTGGGGAATTGAACTCGTATGTAGATCTTACCTAAGCTTTTGCTAGGCAAGTGCTTTAATCACTGAGCCATTCCTCCAGCCCCCCCCCACCCCCTTTTGAGACCGTCTCACTTTGTAGCCCAGGCTGACCTTGAACTCATAGCAATCCTACCCGGTCTCCTGAGTGCTGGGATTGTAGGCATGCACCACCCACACCTGGCTGACTTGTCAAGTTTTTAATTTCAGTGATGTACTTGTCTTACTCCTTATTTTTGATGATCTTGTCGTAAGGAGTCAGGTATTTTCTTTCGGGGATTTGTCAGATGTTTCCCTAGTAATTAGACTGTGATGTTGTGTCTGGAAGACCATGCGGTGAACTGCGGCCCACGTCAGTCTGTGTGGGATGGTGTCTGAGCTGAGGCTATGCTAGCCTTCGTCGCCTGGCTGAGGCAGCACCCTTCACGTTCCTCCTGGCCATGCCACCGTGTCTGTATCTGTGTGTAATATGCTAGGGAACCCCCTCCCGCGCCGCCCCCCCCCCCCCCGCCTTTTATTTTCTTTTGAGACAGGATGTGCTTGTGTTTTCTTTAAAGACAGGGTCTCACTGCAGCCCTGGCTGGTCCTAAACTCACTATGGAGCCCAGGCTGGCCTTGGACTCAGGACAATCCTCCTGTCTCAGCCTCCCTATTACTGGGATTATAGACATGCGCCACCACACCCGGTTTATGTAGTGCTGGGGAATGGAACTTGGATACTTAGCGCTTACTAGGCAAGTGCTTTCACTCTGCTGAGCCATTCCTCCAGCCCTTCCTTGGTGCTATTATTCTAAGAGTCTCAAGTATTTTCTGCAAGATTGGTATATTGGCTGTAAATTTCTATTTTATTTTGTTGTGACAAGGTATTACTCTGTAGTCCAGGTGGGTCCTGAGCTGAAACTTCTTTAGGGTTTGTCATGAAAAATTTTTACTTTTCCAATTTTCAGAGATAATTTTGCCAGATAACTGCAACCCAGGTTGGCATTTGCTTTCTTCTTAACACTTAAAAGATTTGGTCCCTGGCTTTCTTGGCCTTCAGTGGTGTGCGTCAAGAAATCTGCAGATATTTAAATGGTATTTCAATGTTCTTTTCTTAGATTTTTATTATGATGTGAAGGTTATTTGGTGCTCTATGTGCCTCTTGTGCCTGAGTACTAATTTCTTTTCCTGGATTCAGACACTTTTTCTTGGTTTGTGGCTTGTCTGTGGCTTTTTTTATCCAGAGTTCAAGTTTGGACGCTTCAGAAAGGCTCTCATGGAGCCCCGGTGGTGCATCAGTTAGTGTGGCGTTTATACAGTCACTTCTGAGTGTGTCCTGCTTCGGAGCAGCTTCTCCTGAGCTGCTCACAGTGCGTTGGCAATCTGCGCTGCCTGGAGGCTGGTGCAGCTCCCGGCTACTCCCTGTTACTCGTGGCCCTTCTTGGGAAGCCTGCTTGGTTGTGTGTTCACCCTCTTAATGCTTCCTCAGTTACCAATTTCCATTTTCCTTTCCTCAATTCTTGCAATTATTCCTGAGTTGAGTAAATAACTATGTCCCAACTTTTTGGATGAGCCTATGAGGCGCTGCTGAGTGGAAGAATCCGACTCGGCTGCCGTCTTGTCCACAAAGACTTTAAAAATGGGTGTTGCAGGGCTGGAATGGAGGCTCAGCAGTTACGGCCCCGAGTTCTGGTCCCCAGCACCACATAAGCTGGACAAGGTGGCAACAGGACTACTGTGCGTCCAAGGGCAGCCTGGGCTACAGAGCGAGACCCATTCTCAATACTGCTACACTGAAGTAGATATTACATACTGCTGTGCTCGGATCTGCAGTCGAGGGAGATTTATCTGGTGTCCATAGTTCTAGCTGACTCAATTTTATAGCTGGTCACTGAGGCAGGTCTGCTTCATTGTGGGTCGTTTTAACGCATGGGGACCATCCGTGGTACGTGCAGGCACGGCACACTGGGTCATGTGCGGGGATCCTAGGTAATGCCTGCAGTTGTGGGAGCTCGTTACTGTTATCACACTCACCAGCCACCGGAACACAAGGGGCCACGCTGTATTCTCGGTGTTACGCCTAATACTTCAGTTTATGGACATGACGATGGTAACCTGTGATACTGCCATGGGATATAGCACCTTTTGACATTCGTAAGCTACTGAAATTTTCCATTCATGTCACTTAATCATTTTTCTTTTGGGGAGGAGAGTTTCAGACCTTTTGATCTGCTTGCCTGTCGAAACGTCACATCCCCTTCAATATTTGCTTATTGTGGCCTTGTTACTTTTCTGTTTCCCTCACGACTACCAGAATGAGCCTTTTTGATTAAGACTGTTACTAGTTTCCTGTTATCAATGAATGAGCTCTCTACCACTTGCACTGAGGGGACAGTTCTTCTGAATTACTGGTCTTTTCTAAGAGTAAGGTATTTCATCTGATGCAACAGGACCCTCGCCTGATTTTTGTCTATGCTGAGGTATATGTGGCTTACTACCACGGAGCTATGTTCCCAGCCTTTCTTACATTGCCTATTGCCCAGGCTGGCCTCAAGCTTTTGGTCCTGTCAGCCTCCAAACAGCGAGACTGCATGGATGTGCACTACCCCACCCTCAATAGCAAACACAGGAAAAACTACCTCAACACCCTCTTCCTAAGCCTACCTACAATAAGTGGTATGGCATTTGCCTCTGTGGCTAATCTCCAAAGCTTCCTAACAGTGTTCTTTGCAACCTCTGAAGGATGGCAGGCAGGCAGAACACGCTTCCCAGGAGCGGACCTTCTGACACAGCTCATCTCCCCAGCAGAGTAAGTGCCATCCAAGCGGTTCCTGCCCCTGTAACTGGGCATGGCACTGGTGCCCATCACCACATCCTATTGCAGAATAGTCAACACCACACTGAGAATTTATCATAGAATAGATTTATTTACCTGAAACCACATCTGTGCAACGCTTGTTACCAGCACAGAAACAAACTGACCTCTATTTACAGTCTATACTCAAACATGCGTTGTGATAAATTGACGCTTAGCATTTTACTAAGATAAATGCATCACAATAGTTGTATCGCACCAACATCTGTCTACTGCTTCTGATTTCATTAAATAAGTTACATTTAATACAGTGAAATAACTGCACACTCAAAAACAAGTTATGAACTGGAGGCAGCCTACATTTAACCAACACCTTTAGTGTTTTTAAAGAATTTATAAATAAGCAAACTGTACAGGGCCCATTAAAAAGTAGCATGTCTCAATGTCACTGCAGAGAAAACCTGGCTACTTACAACTGAAGGCATGCATTACAGTTGAGTATTTGTACATTTATAGAAGCTATGACATTTTGCAGAGAAATGTGGAGACTTGGCTGATGGCTTCTAAGTTCTTGGATAAGGTTTTAGAACCTCATTCTTCTTGTAGCAAAGAAACCAAACTTCTCTGGAGAGGCTTTCTGATTTAAATTGTACATTTGTAATTATTATTTTGATTAAAGGCTAAAAACCCCTTCATAATACACGTTTCCTCCACATTACACACAATGAGTTGGGAATTTGCTATTTTTCTTTTTCCCCAACAGCAATCATGCAGAGGGTTGATAGATGTGTGGCTAAAAATGCACATGCACGCAACTGAACACCCTTACATTTCTGCAAAATGGTTTAGGAAGCGGTTACTCCAGTATTGCTGAAAAGGAAAGAGAGAGGAAATCAGCTTCATGAAACACGTGGAGGAAATGTTAGAACAACTATCTAAGTCCTAGATCAACAGTGATAGATGAAAAGGATTATTCTGCTTAATTTTCAGGATTTCAAGACCAGCACTTCTGATTAACTGTCCCTGAGGTACCACCCACACAGGGTCACATCTAGAAGCTCAGGCTCAGTGACAGGTGTTCTTAGTTGGCCAGAGGCCACCTCTGAGCCACAGGCAAGTCCTGAGAGGCAGAAACCAGATGTGCGAGCAGTGAGACAGCCGGTGGAGGAAAGGGGTTAGTGTGCAGAGGGTGAGGCAGGTGGAGCAGGGTTGAGCAGTGTGGCACCAGCACGAGGCCTGCCGGCTCCCCCGCCCTCCTTGCGGCCCAGCTCTGCCTGTCCAGCTAGAGGACAGTATTGTGCCAACCTGCCTATTACCACTCCCGCTTAACATAAGACTGAGGATTTAACTGCAGGGTGTTTGTTCTAGCCGACTTGGTGGTTAATGTCAGAGGGCGACCATGACAATTAGCTCACAGGCACTGCAGATGCAGCACGGTGGATTGTGGGCAGTGGCTGGGTGTTTGTCAGACGCTGAGCTAATGCTAGTGGCCTCAGATGTTGCTGAGGTCTTTCTACCTCCTGAGGTGGCAGAGACGGTGTGGGGCAGTGGCTCTACCTACCAGCATCTCCCCGGGGACGGCTCTGTTGCTGGCCTTCTCAGCACAGGGCAAAGCTCAACTGAAGGCTCCACCTTCAGCCCACTGTCCTTTCAGAAAGAACTTAGAAGTGAGTTTCAGGCAAGAGCTGCCTGCCACCAGGTGTGTTGTGGGCTGAGGAAGAGATCGCTCCATTTCAGCTTCTGCTGCCCCTTCTTCAGGGTGCTGGTGAGGACAAGGTTTGGGTACCTGCAGGTACCCTATGGGGGATGTACCCCAAGCAGTGTTGCCGGCCCTGAGCTTCCTGGCTAAGAGGAGAGGTGCTGAAATGTTTTTAGCTGACTACACCTGCAGCAGAAGGAACCAGGTGAGCCTAGCCCAGTGGTGCAGGCCTATATTCTAGCACTCTGGGAGACTGATGGAGAAGGATTGCAAATTTGAGCCTATCTATTACAACTTAGCAAGACTCCATGTCATCAAAGGGCTGGTGCTATAGCTCAGTGTGGAGGCCCTGGGCTCAATCTCCACTACCACCACTTAACCAACAGCCAGCTGTTAGGGCTGAGGAAATAGGTACCCAATACTTCCCATGGGCCAGAAGGGCCTAAAGCCAAGAAATCGCAGGTAACAGCTGATTAGCGCATTTGGGGATGTACGTTGTCTCCTACAGTGGCCTACCAACTTAACTCTTTCTGTAGGCTGCTAAATAAAGGAACTAAGTCAGGGAGAGTTGACTCTGGTTGGTGTGGTCTTCCACTGCACGGTGCACCGTACAGCAAGATTAGACATCCTGTTTCCGTCTGCAGCTTGGACACACTGCTTTCATTCGATCCACTCAAGTCTCCTTTTTATACCTCGTAATGTTTAAAATGGCTACTTAGTGTTCTCTGCTGGGCAAATGTGCCTCTTTCCTGAGAGCCACAGCGCCATGCAGTCAGCCTCAGGGACCTCACAGTGGGATGCCCAAGACTATGCTGTCAGTCAGTTCCCAGCTTCCACTTCTCCTCGGGCTTCAATCTGTGCATCACATTGGCTCTCCTGGTGACGAAAGCCCAAGGACCTCCTTGCCAGTGGCAAGGATCTCTAAGTAGAGAGGAGCTGCTCATACCTGAGAGTGGTTAGACTGGGCAGCTGAGGACAGCATGCTGTAGTCCTGAACTTGAACACACCATGGGGAAATAAAAGCTTTAGCCACAACAGATGTGACCCAGAAAGATGAGAAAAAAGGTGGCCTATTTAAGACAAATCTGTTCAAGTTCACTGGTTCAGTTACTTGTGGTGCTAGCTCTGTACTTTTCCTTGTTTGGTGATCATGTCCCACTGCATGTCTTTGTCAGGCCTTACTTCAGCACTGGAGGAGGCCCAGCCCCTTCCTTAAGCTGAAGTCTGGCCAGACCAGCAGGTCCTGTCCTGGCTTTGGCTGCCCTGGCTTTGGGTGGGCACAGGCCCACCCTGTATTTCACTTGCAGAGCGGCTGTCCTAGGTAGTGTGTGAAGTCCAGGGAAGCGGATCTGCAACCAGCTAGCCTTGGTCCGGAGGCTCCTGAGCCACCCTGCAGCTGGTGCTTGCTATGCTCGCCAGGGGTGGAATGTCAACAGCACATTAGCATTTGACGGGAGACGGCTATCTCATTTGGTAGCAGTCATCTTTAGGCTAAAGCATCCTAGTTCCAGGGAATACTCACGTTAGTTGATGGATGATGGTAGGCATTGGAGGAAAACACCACAGTTAGGACTGTTAATGACTCATACACCGTAAGACTGATCTCAAACATGCGCAAACATTGATCAGAGTAATGATGGTGGTGGTTAGTGCCACATTCAAATAAAAATAGTTCTATACAGTATGTTCATTTGGTCATGTGCTATTTACAGATTTTACAAAACACACACATACCATACCATACCACACACACACACACACACACACACACACACACACACACACACACTTGCCCTTATGTTCTTACACCAAGCCAGCAGAAATTTACATAAAACGTGTCACAGATGACAATTCGTGCCTATACATTACATAAAATTTCCACAACTACCTATGCAGCAGAGCAGGATCCCTCTTCTCAAGCACAGTAAAACTAAAGTCCTAATAGTAAAAACGTGAACTATCTACTGGATACTACAAGATAAGTCACTTAAGAACAAGACCGTTACTATTTTCTCTGTCCATTTAAAATGTTTTATTTTTCTTTTAAAACTAGATTGTGAAGTGCCACTGAAATAGGCGATGTTGGCAAAACAATGTCTGTTACAATAAAATACATTAGACATTTAAATAAATAACCTTAAAAACTATGTGAAGGGACATAAACCCAGTTGACTGAATCTGGAGCAATGTTTTCTGCACAAGCGAGAACAGGCATACCTCTCGTGAAGACAGATGTAAACAGAACCATCAAGACCCTACAGAAGAAGCCGAGCAGGTTGGGGGTGAAGGGAAGTTGAGAGGGTGGTGAGGGAAGTGGCAAACCAAAAAATACTGACTGAGGTAGCAGGACTCTGCTTAGTGCAGAAAAATTGGCTTATGAATAAAATTAGACTGTGATATCAAATTAAATCCAGATAATCATGCAAAAGACAATACATGCTATTTAGTTTTTTTTTTTTAAACCCACACACATTGATTCCCTAAGTCTGCTGCCAATTACTCTGCTGCCAATGTCTGCTGGCTCAACTATTTTTATACAAGGATGAGTATTAAACAGAACACTGTACATGCTTTTTCATCTACAAAAAAATATTTGCATAAAATAGTGTTAGTTCTCTGTACATGTCAATGGACACTTTAATTATGTGTATAAAAAAGGAAAATCTTGCCCCACTGGAGTCAGAAAAAAAGCAAAACAAAATTTAGAGTATGAAACCTCCTTCACCAGCCAATATGTTCATGTGAAAATTCAGCAGAAATAGACAGTTGCTTTAAACAATAAAAAATTAAGTTAGACATCTTCTGTATGGAGAGCTGTCAGTCAAGACCAGAACATATCACTAAAGTTAGTGTCTGTGCTATAGACCCAGACCACCAGGGGCATTATGAGCAGCACAAACGGCCAGGAAATCCCATCGGTGCATGCCGAGAACGAGCAGGATTTGTTGGCAGGCTGCACACACTCTTTACCAGGTTCCAGGTAGTTGCGGGCCACAAACTTGAGTGTCTCGTCCATGAGAATCACAGGCAAGGAGATTTTCAGCACCATCAGCCACTGGGTCAGATTCAGCGGTGTGATCTGGAAGATGAGCTGAGACACAGAGACCTCATCAAGACTCCAGACCTGGCAGCAGAGTGGTGCCAGCCTCAGCCTGGGGTCCCACACTTACTGGCAAAGGTTCCACATAGAGGATCAGGAAATGGAGCGACATGGACAGGCAGATGGACCCCACGAGCCAGATATTCTCCCAAGGGGGCATACGCAGCAAAGACTGGTTTTCAGACAGG
Organism: Ctenodactylus gundi; assembly: GCA_004027205.1. NCBI lineage: Eukaryota > Metazoa > Chordata > Mammalia > Rodentia > Ctenodactylidae > Ctenodactylus > Ctenodactylus gundi. The sequence continues at coordinate 23,075 of PVKB01000478.1, read as the reverse complement.
CTACAAAACAAGGGGAGGGGTGAATTCACCAAAGGCAAAGGCCTGTATCTCGGTGGCAGTTATAGACCTTGTTGCACTGTGATGGGGCAACTCTTATGCCTGGGCATCATCCACTGCCCTACTTCTGGGGACTGAACTTTCTACCATAGGCAAAGCTAAGGAGAGGAACATTCAGATGTAGGACAGAGTGCCGGTTTACTATCTGGGCTATGGCACAGCAGATTCCATCTCTCTAGGCTCAAAGCTGTTCAGGTGCCCTGGACATGTAGGGTATTTAGAAATACCCATTTTTGTCACTGGCTTAACTGACCTCATTTGTCTCAGTGCTAACAGGGCAAGAGTTTCTTTCCTGTAGATACTGGCATATACAGGAACCAATATTCCCATTTTTGGTCACTGCTGTTTCTTGTAAGGACAAACTCTTAAACACGTGGCTAAGCACTCCCACTACTTCCTGGAGGTGGTGACAGCTCAGGCTTTTAAAACCAGTGCTGTTTGTTCTCCTTTTTGGGGAAGGGAAGAACTTTCCTGTGATTTTCATTTAACCATGACAGTTTTAGCTCCCAGTACTCTGAGGGCCAGAGCTCCTGCCTTGGTCCACTGTGAAGACTTACCTGTTGAGGGCATTACACATCTCTATGGTTACTAGGACAGACAGCGCCATTGTCATAGGATAAGGGGACTCAAAGATTGCACAATCCACTCCTTCAAAGTCCGGGTTGTCCTCTTTACACTGTAGGAAATGACTCTGAAATAAAAAGTCCGTGATTATTTCTGATTAGCCAAGATCTGGGCATTTTTTGAGTACTCTGGATTGAACCTAGGGCCTTCCCACTGAACTATATTCCCAGCCCATTTTTAAAAATTTGAGACAAGATCTTAACATCTCAATAAGCTGCCCAGGCTGGGCTTAAACTTGCAATCTTCCTGTTGAAGCCTCTCAGTGTGTCACCATGCCCAGCATGACTCAGTATATTTCTAAAGGCACCAATGCTACACCAAAACGCAACCTCAGAATTCTCAATCATCTTGGATGCAGCTGCCTATTAAATGTTACAATTACTCAAAAAACAATCACAGAAGATCAAGATCTATATAGTACTTTACGTGTGAGGTACAGAAAAGAGTGGCCCAATACCAGCTGATAGAAGGATACTCTGGGACCGCCATCGGCAGCGATGAACCACCATGCAGCAGCACCCACGGTAGCGGCACCGACATAACCTGAGAACAAACATATCACTGATGATTCTACGTGTGAAATGCCTCAGAAGGACAAAGTGAAATATGGAACGGGGATGGACACTGGAGTTCATGCTATTCCCAGCAGTGGCTTATGACCAGTAGCCAGAGCAGCTAGGCCACAGGTCTGTGCACAGGGCTTTCAGAAAGTAAATGGATTATGGGGGTGCTAAGCTGACTGGATTCTTCCACTAGTGAGTTCGCAAATGAATATGCTGCATGAGGTGGCCTGGTTACAAGAGGAGGGTCACTGCAGGTCTATCTTACGTCCCCAAAAACCCCTTTCTCTCTGCTTCTGGCCAAAATGAGGCAAGTAGCTTTTCTCTTCCATTCCTGTGATGATCCCTTGGAGCCAGGCTAACAGAACTGAAGCTCCTGAAATCATAAGCAATCCCAAGTTCCAGATGTCATGTATCTGGTCCCAGCAACAAGAAATGACTTTAATTATAGGATTCCAGAAGGATGGGGTATCCCTGGTACAGAGGAAATCATAAATTTTTCCCCAGAATCTACTGAGGAAAAGTGCCTATTGTATTCTGCACTGTCCTCTAACTAGAACCTTCTCTATATCAACTGGAGGCCATAAGGCTGCAAACACAAATCCTCCACCTAACGTCTCAGAGGATTGGGGAATGAGGTCACACCACGGCTTTTTGTTTAGGCCATCAGATAATACCTTGATGAACACTAATTTATTTGTTTCATTAAGGTCCCAGCTTTCCACAGAAGCTTGGTCAGAGTAACTCTTCCAAGCACTGAGCAGGGCAGCAGTGCTGAGGCGGAATCTTAGTTCTGAAGTTAAGTTTACTACAAATAGCAAGGTACAGTAGAAAAAAAGACTGAAGACTGTTCCCATGTGGTAGCATTTGCCAAAAATTACAAGAGCACAAACCAGATATTATATGAAGCATTAAGATAGCTGGTTACAAGAGGCAGTTCTGTATGCGTCGATATGGAACTACTGGACAGAAAAAAACTGAGCACATGGTTGAGAATACTGTGCTACCACCTTACCTATCTCCAAAAACATCTGGGAGGGTATAAAGACCACAAAACTGAAGGCTAAGCACCTTTCCACTCTAGATCACTGTCTACTTTTTGAATTAAGCGGAGGACACTAGAGAAATGATTTACCTCCCTGGGCTTCACACCCCAAACTGATAAAATGGGATGAGAACCAGCCCTGGGTCAGGAAGAGGAAGGAGGTCAACCGAGATTTATACAAAACAGCCTTTGTGCCCACCATGACTACTGATGAACAATCTCTCCAGAAAATGAAACCTCAGTTTTAAGCCTCCATGATAATTACTCATTCGTACTCTTCCTGTGTGCTCTTCTTACAAGATCATCTTATCTCTTTGCACACAAGACAAAATCTGAAAAACCTGATGTCGGACTGCTCATTCACCAAAGCTCCAGAGAGCAGTATGCTAAAACAGGGACTGTGAAGGGTCTAATAGGTATACAGTTTTCTGAGCAAGAGGGCACCCGCCATGTACCCTAATATTAAGAAACAGTAAAATTGTACTTTTTCAGCAATAAATGAACAAAATTCTGGCCCACAAGTATTAAGCTTATATCAGCAACGTAATAAAAAAGTACTCACAGCCAATAGCCAGGTAACGGAAAAAAAGCCACCCACTGATCAGTGGTTCCTTCGGGTTGCGGGGCGGTTTATTCATGATGTCCAGGTCAGGAGGGTTGAACCCTAGTGCAGTCGCGGGCAGGCCATCTGTCACCAAATTGACCCAGAGCAGCTGGACAGGAATCAAGGCCTCAGGAAACCCAAGAGCTGCTGTCAGGAAAATACTGTTTCCACCCAAGGAGAAAACAGAAAGACCCTCAGTAACTTTTAGGAACTACTTAAATAGCATCTTCACTCCTGTTCTTCCATACAATCCCCAGACAGAAGCCAGTAGTACTTGGAATAACTTTAGGCAATTATAGAACTTCAGCTGCAGATTGCCTGTGTGAGGACTGAGGTCCCACTACCTTCAGAAGGTATTCCTGGAATACCCCACCCCCCACACCAGGTGCAAAGAGCAAAGTGTCTACAATTCAAAGAGTGAACTGGGAAAGCTGGTCGTCATGACCCACCAGACAACTTCCCCCACATTAGAAGAGATGAGGTAGCGGATGAACTGCTTCATGTTGTTGTATATGGCCCGCCCCTCTTCAACAGCAGCCACAATGGTAGAGAAGTTGTCATCTGCTAGGACCATCTCAGAGGCAGTTTTAGCCACTGCTGTGCCAGAGCCCATGGCAATGCCGATCTCAGCTTTCTTTAAAGCAGGAGCATCATTCACACCATCGCCAGTCTGAAAGGGAAAGTCACAGTTGGTTCAGACAGCTGCCAAGTAGCACACCCTAAGGCAAAAATTTTATGACCAGGAGGGTGGAGAAATCAGATACAGCTGTGGGTCTCTGGGGAGAGGGTTACAGATTCTTTGGTATCCCACACAGTTTGCCTGGGAAATGGAAAAGTGCCCAGTGAGCTTATAAAAAGAGATCTCCGAGTAGGCGAATGAAGAGGATATGAAACTCATGTATATTAACTTCACAGCAAAACCAAAAAATCACAATCGACTGGTAGTCAAAATACGTCTACTTGGTAAATGCAAACAGAAAAAGTGCAGACTGCAAAACTTCTACTAAATATTGTCCTAGATACAAAATCACCAAAATCAAGTCAAAATGGGTCAAAGACCTAGATATTAAAATGGAAACACTGAAACTGCTAGAAGAAAAACTAAGCAAAATCCTTTAAGAAATAGGTGCAGGTAAGAACTTTGTCAAATTAAAATGCTTCTACACAGCAAAGGAACCAACAGAGTGAAAAGAAAACTGAATGGAAAAAAAAAATTGCCATCTACTCAGACTATTACCAAGAATATACAAAGAACTGAAAAAGATTAGACCCTCCAAAATAAAATACCCAATCAAAAAATGGGCATCTTAAATGAACAGACAGTTCTCAGAAGCAGTCAGTCCTCTGAATGGCCAATAAATATATGAATATATGTTCCTCTTTACCCATCACAAAATGCAAGTCCAAACAACATGAGATTCCCTCATAACTCCAGTTAGAATGGCTGGTATTAAGAACTCAAAAAACAAAGGCTGACGAGGTTGTGGGGAAAAAGAACACCGTCAACCTTGCTGGTGGGACTGTAAACTGGTACCACCACTATGGAGAGAATAGTATGGAGATTCCTCAAAAAACTGAAAATAAATACTTAATTTGACCTAGCTATACCTCTTCTGAGTATCTTCCTCAGAGAGTTAAAATCACCATGAGTGATATATGCATACCCACTTTTATAGCGTAATTTATAATACCTGTATCTTAGAAGCTACTATATCCAACAATAGATGAACAGATGATATACGTGACTCTCTCTCTCTCCCTCTCTCTCTCTCTCTCTCTCTCTCTCTCTCTCTCTCTCTCTCACTCTCTCAGGTGCCATAAAGAAGGACAAATCTGGGGCTGCAGAATGGCACAGTGGTTACAGCACTTGCCCTGCAAGCACAAGGCCAGCACTGTATATAGCTGGGTGTGGTGGCACATATCTGTAATCCCAGTACTCAGGAGGCTAAGGAGGAGGACTGTCCTGAGTCAAAGGCCAGCCTGACCTACATCAGTCCATTCAGGACCAATGGGAACTAAAGAACAAGACCCTGTCTCAAAAAAAAAGGACAAATCTGTCATTTGTAGGAAAAAGAAAAAACTTGGAGAACATTATGCTTAGCAAGATGAACCAGACACAGAAGATTAAGTATCATATGGTTTCTTTAATACAAGAAAACCAAACCATAAAAAAGAAAGAAGACTGTGTGGAGGGAAAGGGTATGTGTGTGGGAAAGGCTGAGGGAGAAGGGAAAAAGGATGTGACATTAAAAAAAAAAACCCTTGTTTAACAACAACGAAATACTGTTCCTACTTATATTTTTTATACTTTCACTAAGTTACAACTTCAGAATGTTGGTTACCTCTGAGAGCTGAAGGATAACATTACTGTCCTATCCCATCTCAAAAAACAAAGTTTTGGGGGCTGGAGGAATGGCACAGTAGTTAAAGCACTTGCCTAGCAAGGTCAAGGCCCTGCGAACAATTCCCCACCAGCACATAAAGCTGGGTGTGGTGGTGCATACTGCTAATTCCAACACTTGGGAAGGCTGAGGCAAGAGGATTGCTGTGTTTTTGACACCAGCCTGGGCTACACAGTGAGACCCTGTCTCAAAATCAAACAAGATCCCTGTTTTAGTCCCTACCACCAAAACAAAACGACTGATGCTTCAGGAGCAGCCATGAGCAGCGCAGCTAATTTACAGTGAAGATATCCAACACATGTGAGGACAATGACTGATTATATCCTGAAGGAGCAAAAATACAAACACGTCTACTGAAACCATGACAAAGACTGGGTAATAATCACCAAACAGATTAAACCAGTCCAACTACTGATCAACAGAATCCTAGAGAAATAGTTGAGAACAGGGCTATAAAAGTGGGTATGCATATTAGGGAGTTGTAAAAGTTCAATAACCAAAACTGGAACATGCTGTTTGCATCATCCAGGCACTCACCATAGCTGTGATCTCATCGAAGGACTGAAGGAACTCTACAATCTTTGACTTGTGGGAAGGTTCAACTCTAGCAAAACAGCGGGCATTCAAGCAGGCGTCTCTCTGGGCTGGGGGGCTGAGTTCATCAAATTCCCGACCTGTAAAAGCTTTTGATGTCACATCCTCATCTTGCCCAAAGATGCCAATGCGGCGACAGATGGCCACGGCAGTGCCCTTGTTGTCCCCCGTAATCATGATGACACGAATGCCAGCTTGCCGACAGAGCTTCACTGAGGAGGCCACTTCGATTCTGGGAGGGTCCAGCATGCCCACACAGCCAACAAAAGTCAGATTGGTCTAAAGTAAGAGAATCATTAAGTTAAAACAGAAAGCTTGCTTTCCCCCCTGCCTATTATAAAAAATGGTAACATATAGTAACAGCCTAAGATTTTTGTCCTTTTATTGTGGTAGGAACCGAAACAAGGGCCTTGTGCAAACTAAGCAAGTATTTCTACTGCTAAGATACATGGCCGAGCCTAGTTACTGTCTTAAGACAGAAAAATCAAAAATGTCACTATCTTGTTTCCAAGCCATCCTTTTTTTCTTTTTCTAAAATTGGAGATTGAACCCAGAGCCTTCATATTGATTATATATATATATATATATATATATATATATATATATATATATATATTATCCCCAGACTTTTTCTCTTGAAACAGTGTCTCTAACGCTTTAAACTGTGCAGGCTGGGCTCAAATTTGCTATCCTTTTGCCTCAGTCTCCCAGAGTACTGAGATTATAGGTATGCCCCACATACTTGACTTCTAATTCATCCTTTACTCTTTCTTTTGCGACAAGGTCTTGCTCTGTAGACTGGTCTGGTTCTGAATTCACTAGGTAGTCCAGACTAGCCTGGAACTCACTGCAATCCTGCCTCAGCCTCCTGAATGCTGGGATTACAGGAGTGTGCCACTATGCCCGTTCATGTGCTGCTGGGGAACTGAACTTAAGGCTTTACTCTTGCTAGGCAAGCACTTTAACTGCTGAGCTATTCTTCTAGCCCAATCTCTTACCATAAGAAATGAGGAAGATTAAAAAAAGGAACACACAGGGTAAAAAGCACTGAGAGTGGCCACTTCATTAGACCATTCTTCCTTCTGCTGTTCAAAGCTGTAGGATGTCACATCCCTGATATAAAAGAATTTTACTCAGGAGAAAAGTGTGTTTGTTTGGGGGAGAATCTCAATATGGGTGTTTTCTCTTTCAATATCTAATTAGTGTTTTAAAAAATTCATGTAAGAGTTGAAAAACAGGTTTTACAAGGTTTTTTAAAGCTAGCATTTACATTCTACTTTGGAAGCAACAGATTTTTATTTTTAAAATTCTTAACTATGTATATTTGAAGTAGCAATTTAAATTACAAGGGTGAGGACTGGAAGAATAGATCAGTGGTTAAAGTGCTTGCCTAGCAAATATTAAATAACCAAGTTTGATTCCCTAGCACCACAGAAGCTGGGTTTGGTGGCACATACCTGTAATCCTACCATGTGGGAAGCTGAGGGAGAAGGACCGCCCTGAGTTCAAGGCCAGTCTGGGATATATAGTGAGCTCAGAACAAGCCTGAACTACATACAGAGTGAGATCCTGTTTCAAAATAAATTATATGGGTGACTGGTGCATGTAGCCCATTGAAAACCTACTGTACCTTGTTCCTGGCAAAGATCACCTGACTGTTTATAGCAGCACTGAATAGTAACAATGTAAGGTAGAGGAACACTTCTCACCTCATATTTGATGAAGTTGGCAGAGTCTTCCAGGTGCATTTCTTCTCTTCGCAGTGGGTTGTCGTGAGTGGCCAGAGCCAAGCAACGTAGGGTATCGCTGCCACTACCCCACTCCCGAATGACAGACATGATCTTCTGTTTCACTCCAGGGGTCATGGGAACCTTTGTACTCCCAACTCGAATGTGTGTGCACCTGTCAATGACACCTTCCGGAGCACCCTGGGAATGTTACAGATGAAGATCAACAATTTTATCAACTGGCTACCAGGGACCTTAACCATGGGGGAGATCTCAGTTGCAGCCTATTGTACTTGCCTTTACAAACATTTTGCTCATAGATGTCCGGCTTGGTTTGTTTGGTGTACAGTAGACAGACATTGATTTTCTATCACGTGAAAACTCTAGAGTAAATTCCTTTTTCATCAGCTGTTTAATGACCTGTAAGAAGAAAGATGGCATACTGTTGAATAACCATTTGTGTACATTTCTCACTTTTCAAAAACTTAAAAGGCAAAAGTTTCAGGACAGACCAGTGATACACAATAAATCTGTCCTCTTGTTTAGATCTACTAGAATGTAGAAGCACAATAAATGCTATAATGGACAGGAAATTTGCATACATACAGGCTGCAATTCAGTGGTCAACAAGTGGCAATGTATGAATCAACCTGAGCGGTATGCACCTGAGCCAGGTGGATGACAGTGAAGAAGCTCCGCCAGGCAGAGAACAGACATGCAGAACATGGCTTGTTCTGGCACACCTAAGCAGCCTGCACAGAGCCAATGTGGCTGGAAAAGTTTGAGAGAGAGGGCCAGTGGGGACAGGTTAAGTAGTATGAGGCGGAAGACGAGTAGCACCATGTAGCAACGTGATCAGCTGATGGCCCTGGAGGTTGAGAGGCTGGTTCACAGCAGTACTTCTCATGAGAACTCTGCAACAATGGTGATACCCTGCTGGTGCTGTGCTTACAGCTGTTACACAGACTACTGAGCCGGGTAAATGGGGCTCAAACATCAGAACAACAGTTTTCCAGCATTTTAATAGCTTTACAAAACCAGCAGCTACTCTATTAGAATTCTGCACCCTGACAGTATTTAAACTCATGACACCTGTGACAATATGGGGCCTCTACTTTCTGGTGAGACTTGGAAGGGCCAGCCATTGACACTCTGGAAAAAAGGCGAAGAAAGAATATGCCTGACTTCCTAGAAATCGAGTATGTTTTTTCAAGGAGTGCATGAGTGACAGCAACAAACAGTGGGTCAGGTAAGTTGAGGACTGAGAACCTTCCACTTTAGGCTGCTGCCTACAATTGCCTATTCCTTTTTTCTTGCATTAATTATAGGGACCAGGCCTGCCAATACAATCCTGATTAGATGGTTCCTGAATACATGGTAAGTGGGAATTCTATTGCCAGTAAGCTTGGTGTGGTCTTTACGTAAGTGACCTATCAGTTTGAAGAGATGCTTATTTGGCATGAAATACTGTCATGGCCTTTCTTCATTTATGGAGATGGCCTCATGGCTTTCCACATTATCTGGTTAGCATGGATAGTGAATTAGAGATTTTCCCAGATATAGGTACACATTTAATAATAATTGCAGAAACCTGGGAAGCTGTGAGAGGCCTAGAACACAGTGACCTGTTTACTGCAGGCAACCTAAGCCATTCACCACCTACCAAGCTGCCTTAGATAGCAAAGTGTAGGTATGAGCAATGCTGAAGCTCCATTCGAGTATTGCGATTTTGTGTGTTTTAATTTAGCTCCTGTGCCAACAATAGTTCTAGGAGATTGACTTACGCCATGACTCTTACACAGGGGCAGGTTCTCATGGGAGGGAGAACAAAGCTGTTCCTTCCAGTATCAGGATGATCAAAAGTGGCAATCTCAGCCAAAGGGATGAAGAAGTTGGCTCCTCTTCACTTCTGAACTATGACAGGTTCTTGCTGTGAGGTAGGAAGGGGAGTGAGGAGTCTGCCTTTGGGACTTTTCAGTGAGCAGCCAGCACTGCGGTTACTTCTGATGTCTTTGCCAAGCTAACACGAAAGAGATGAGGCCAAGGTGGCTACAGACAAGATGCTCACTCTGGCAGAAAAGGGACAATCCTTTTCATATATGTGAGGGTCACCATTAAAGGAACCACTTTTAAACTACATGGTGCTGCTTTCTTTTGCTGGGATTTAATCATGAGTTCAATTGTAAACAATCTTAAACCAGTCTGTAAATTACAGATTATCCCTGAGATAAGGAATTACACATAAAAAAAGGAGCTGTCACACAGCAGAGCTTTGAAATAATCTACCCTCCTGTTTGCTGTTGGGGATCGGCCTTAACCAACGTACAGAGCCTGTGTTGTTCCCATTTCATGGCAGCCACATCAGCAGAGGTGGGGTGCCAAGGCGCTGCCCAAGGCTGCCTTTGCTGCTACTATATGTGAATCAAGTATCAGTCCTGAGAAAAATTCTATATTCAGTTAAGGCATCCCCAATCCTAGGTGAGGAGGCTAAGAGAGGTAAAGAAAAGACACAAGAGTAGGAAGCCCATTTGCCGAGGTATCCCTGCTTGCAAATGTCAGCGTAGACGGATGTTGTGTGGCCACTGAAGGGCTTGAGTGAAGTCCTCGGCAATAAAGGTGTATTCTCTCTCTCACAGTCCAGGTTGCCCGTGCTCAGGGCAGTGTAGTACCTCTTCCTAGTAACTGTTTCCTGCTCTGCCCTTGATCTCCGGGAGGGATAAAAGTCTGTGACACACAAATGCGTAAGCAAGAACTGACCTTTTCATAGAAATGAGCCTTGCCTTTAAACAGCTTGTGTAACAAATAGAAAAGCTATCTTTGCTTCTCCAAGAACAAATCTATTTCTTTTTGGACACAAGTGACTGCCACTTCTCTAACTCTACCAAGACGTCCTCAGGAACCGAGAACAACAGGAGGACTCAAATACCAATCAGCACTTGCGTGATAACATACAGCCACAACTGAGAGAAATGCCTGGCAGAGACAGTCCAACGACATGGACACCAAGCTCCAGGTAAGAGAAGCATGTGCAGAACAGCAGCTCTCCAGCTGCAGCTGTCCTGGAGGACTCTATGGAAGACCTTGTGGCTGTGGTGAGACATAAGGGCAGGTGGGTAGCATGCATATGGACAAGGGGGACGGGGAGCCCAGTGTACACTAGGAGGCCTGAATATGCCCCTAAGTTTCCGTTACTCCTACTTGTCTGCCAACAGCATCACACTGCCTTCTCCAACACATCTTCTGCAGCTACTGCAGTCTCCTTAGCTTACTTCTTCACAGCATGCTGCTGCTGCTGCGCTACCACCGGCTCTCACTGGCGTGGCCTGCCCAGCCCATATACCGCTCTATTTTGTCTGCACACTGCCTCTCATCCAAGCAGCCACCCACCATGCTGGCCAGGAATGAGAAAAGGAACCCTTCAGGTCCAGCCACATCAGGATCTTAAGCTAAGCAAACTGACAAAAAGGACAACCAGTCTTGCTGTTGAAGAGATCCCATAATAGAGGTGGGTCAGATACCAACATCTGCCAGTAGCTGTTATAGACTGTTTTTACTCACGTCTACCCTCACTGGGCTTGTGGGGTCACAGAAAATTAGGGATGTGACAGGACAGTTTGGTGGCCTGTAGGTGTACTGGGAGAGCATCCGTTCCAATTCAGCATGGCGGCTCCAACCTTGCTACCGATTTTGGCAGTGGTGATGCAGAATGAATGAGCCTGACTGAAAGATGGTGGCATACGGGAGGAGAGGGGCTTGAAGAGTACTCATTTGTTCAGTGGATTCATGGGCAATTCATGTATTCTCCACTACAGCTGCTGGAGAAACTAACTGGTGTCAGGCTCATGCTGACTTCATGAAACGAGTAGTCTGTTGTTCTTCTTCCTCTTATTTTTAAGATCTGTATGAAGTGACACTATTTCTTCCTTAAATTTCACCAGAATTGGGCCTAGAAGTTTTTGTGGGAGCAGATTTTAAATTAGGCATTCAATTTCCTTAACAAAGAAATACTAAATATTTAGTTTAGAAAGCTGTGTTACTGAAGAGATTTGGAATTTGCCCGTTTCTTTTAAGCTGCTGAGTTTATTGCCATAAACCTGTTCATAACTGATTGTGGGAGGTACTGGCAATTAAACCCTGGGCCTTGTGCACACTAAGCCCACAATTTATCACTAAGCTACTAATCTCTAGCCCCTGTAATTGGTTACTGGTGATTATTTTCTCCTCTCTTCTATTTTTAACCTTTTTTTTAACCTTTCCTGATCTTCTATACACTAAAAGACTCAAAATTTCCTTGAATGACACTGTGCAACAAGTTTTAATCACTTAGCTCAAAATTTCCTCTAATTTGGACTATGGCTTCTCTCTTTTAACATACAGACTACTCAAAAATTAGCTTCTAAGTAGGCGGAGGACTACTTACCAATGTCTAGTTTGTTTTACGGTAAACAATAATATATCTTGTTTGATTTCAGTCCTTGGTGAGTCTAGCTGTGTAGATCAGCAGTACTATATGCTCTGTTAAGTGACCCACATGCTTTGCTTTTGAAAGCACCAAAATGAGTCTAACAGAAATATAAATGTCATGAATATTTACTGTTGCTCTCAGATCTTTTAAGTTATTACTGATTTTTCCATTTATTAGATTACTAAATGCGCAAAAATTTATAACTCTAGTTGTAGACTTGTCTACTTTGCTTCCTGTCCCTAATAATACTTGTTTCTCCTTCCTTCCTTTCAAGGCAGAGTCTCAGATCTACAGTCCAAGCTCGTCCTGAACTCACTATGTGATCAGAGTCCAGAAGGGCATCAAACTTAGGGCCTTGTGCTTTCTAGGCAAGTGCTCTCTAACTACTGTATAAAATGAGCTCTTTCTGTACTTAACAAGTGGTATATTAAATAGGGAAATGTGCAAAGAAAAAGAAAAAAAAACACATTTGGGGGGCTGGAGGAATAGCTCAGCAGAAGCACTAAGTCAAGTGCTAAGTACCCAAGTTCCATTCCCCAGCACTACTACCTAAACTGGGCATGGTGATGCATGCCTGTAACCCCAGCACTCGGGAGGCTGAGGCAGAAGGATTGCTGTGGGTCCCATGCCAGGCTGGGCACCATAGTGAGTTCAGGACCAGCCTAGGCTACAGAGCAAGACCCTGTCTCATAAAACAAACCCAAAAGAAAACAAAAAGACATTCTTGAGCTGGAGGAATAGCTCAGTGGTTATAGCACTTGCCTCGCAAGCTCAAAGCCCTAAACTCAATTCCCCAGCACCACATAAACTGGATGTGGTGGCACATGCCTGTAATCTCAGCACTTGGGAGGCTAAGGCAGAAGGACTGCCATGAGTTTGAGGCCAGCCTGGACTACAGAACAAGACCCTGTCTCAAAAACATTTTTCCCTTTAAGGACATTGGGCAGAGATGGTAGCTTGTGGAAAAAAATTTTTTTTTCTTTGGTTTGGAAATTACCTATCGAATGCTTTTATTTTCTTGATCAAATAGCAAGATCACTTTACCTGAGAGTGAAGACAGGAAAACAGATGTTACAAGTCTGAAGAGAAGATGTAATTATCCAAGGAAAGCAGGAAAGTTAATGAAGTATATCTAAAATGACTGATATGCTGCATGCGCATGAATACAAAATACCAAATTCAAATACTGACCGAGTTACAGGCATTTGCACGTTCTATTTTAGAAAGACCCTTCAATTCGGTGTCAAATACATTCATCTTCTCTACCAGGCAGGTGAGAGCAGTCTCTGTAGCTTCTCCAACTTTTTCATATACGCCTTTTGCCTACATCAATTGAAGGCACAGAAAATGGAAAAAGAAAAAAACCCCACAAAACAGGTAAATTTCTCTTTAATGTTTTTTCCCTCTTGCATCATTATTCTATGGGTCATTTTCTTCCTACAGTAGAACACATCAGCCACATATTTTAAAATATACTCAAAAGCACAGGTATACATGTAACCTCATTCTAGTAAATGGCCTTTTTATTTCACTTTAAAGTATGGAGCCATTAATCACAGTATATATTTCACTCAAATGTAAGAAGCCACTGGTTACTATTTAGAGAACTTTCAAATAATAGGTTGCATATTCCAGATCATTGCTTATTACTGAAAAGTTACCATTCTGTCTCTGAAAGGGCCTAGCTTGGCATGAGATAGAAAGAAAAGAAGTTCCTCACTATTAAAAATAAACAGGGGAGGGTTTCTTTCTGCTATTTTTTTTCCTCTTTTGGTTTTGGGGACTAAACCAATTAATCACTGAATTCTACCTCAGCTCCTTTTGATTTTGATACAGGGTTCTAGCTAAATCCCCCAGTCTGGCCTCAAATTTATGACCCTCCTGCTCAAACTTCTCAAAAAGCTAGTATTATCCTACACTCCCACACTTTATTATAATTTTTGCCATAATCATCCTCAAAACAAACCTCTAACCTCAGCATGTCCTCAAAAATACACACCTATATCCATCTTAAGAATCACTATCTTATGGTGCTGAAATAGCTCAGTTGGGAGAGCATTTGAATGAAGAATCGGTATCCTACTTTGTCAGGGAAACATTTCTCTAACCTGGGTTTTATTTATTAATAATAACAATACTGCCAACACTCCACAATATCACATACACTAAAATTCTTAGGCAAGGAACTACAATGCGCAGTAAGAGGACTGTATGAGAGGCACTGGGCTAAATTTTCATTCCACCCACCCACTCCACTCTTGAAGAAGGATCTGTCAGATCCAGCTTCTCATTTGTGAAGAGGCTTACCTCATTGTAATCCAAAGCAGAGTCATTACAAAGAGCACAAATTGTTGCTAATTCTACAAGACCATCATACTGATGACACTTTACTGGTTTATCGTCTTTATGCCTGTCCAAAGAGAAAACAGTGGTCATTTTTCCTAATTAATAACAAAAATAGAATTTTTTGGAAAACAGACTGGACTGTATTTTTTAAAATATGCATGATTGTTTGAAATCTAATATGGGGGAAGGGTGCTGGAGGAATAGCATAGTGGTTAAGAGTATTTGCCTAACAAGCACAATGCCCTAAGTGTGATCCCCAGTACAACATAAACCAGGTGTGTGGTGGCATGCACCTGTAATACCAGCACTTGGGAGGCTGAGGCAGAAGGATTGTCAATGAGTTCAAAGCAAACCTGCATTAGAGAGTAAGACCCTGTTTCAAACCAAAAAGAAATCTGATGTTGGACCAGGCACAGTAGTACAGGCCTCTGAGAGGCTGAGGCACACGGATCCCTGGTTCAAGCATAGTCTGGGCAATCGTGCCTTAGAATAAAAAATGGCTGGGGATGCAACTCATTGTGAAGAAACTGGGCTCAATCCACCACAGACCAGGAAAAAAATTATACTGGAGTTAATATTAGAGAACAACTAAACAGATAATGTTAACTCTGGTATCAGGAATCAGTCAAAGACCAGAAGTTCTTAATGATATTCCTCCACCACTGGTGTAAGTGAAGAATAAACAAGAAACCTCACTTGAAAACTTGAACTCCAAAAGAGTGCCAAATAAAAATGTGACTATGTTATAACCCTTTACTTTTGTTTTCTGTGGAACTAAGGGATTGATGCCATGACCTTCACAGTGAGCTACCTCCTTTGTCTTTTTTTTTTTTTTCTCCTTTCTTATTTTGATACAGAAGCTTGCTAACTTGAAAGCCTTTTGCCTCAGCTCTCTAGGGTGCTAGGATTATAGGATCTCACTAACGCATTAAGTTGCTTCAGCCAGGCTTAAGTGTACAGTCCCCCAACCTCAGTCCTGGATGACAAGGCCCAGCTCTTTTGTCAAAGTGTACCTCATGTCTTTTAAAAATGTACTAATAAAGTGTGTTAATTTAACATTTATTTATCTACTTACTTTGCAGTTCTGCACTTTCTTAGATGTTTTACCAGTGAGCTACATCTCTTGACCTGTCTTAACTTCCTATATCTCCTCCAAAGCTAGGAGGGTAGAGGAACAGCAGGGCTGTAGGAACACTTGCCTAGCCAGTGCAAGGCCCTAAACTGGATTCCCCAGCAACATATAATAGCCAGGCGTAGTGGCACATGCCTATAATCCCAACACTTAGGAGGCTGAGGCAGGAGAATTGCTACGAGTTCCAGGCCAAGCAGGGACCCATAGCGAGTTCAGGACCAACCTAAAATACATCATGAGACCCTGTCTCAAAACAACAACAACAACAACAACAAGCTATACCAATTCTTCAAAGCCATAATGCATCCTGTACAACAGGGATGGAGGTTACTTACACTTCTCCAATGGGTGCATATGTTGATCCAGTTATAGTAAACTCATTAAGGGAACAAGTATCACCTTCAACTTTGTCTAGAATGAACATCTGTAGGGAGAAAAGGCATAACAGTATTTAAAGGGTATTAAAAAATTGACTGAAAAAATATTCTTGCCAGCTTAAGTTAAAAACAAAACAAAAACTTGTCTTATTTGAAGAAACTGCCATGTTGCTCTGCAGTCCAGGCTGGCCTGGAACTCACAGCAATCTTCCTGCCTCAGCCTCCTAAGTGCTGGGATTACAGGTATGTGGCAACATACCCCATGTATGTGGTGCTAGAGAACTGAACTTAGGGCTGGTCTTGGGCTTGCTATCCAAGCACCTTAACTGCTGCTATATTCCTCCAGCCATAAAAGAAAAAAATTTTAATCAGAACATTTATAAAAGTATGAGTATTGTCCATTATCTAACTGCTGTCATGTTAGAGGGGAGTAGGACAGAAAGGTGATCTATCTAACAGTCATCAATGAGATACTGAATCTACAATAAACAGCAGTGTAACAAAGATACAGGAAACTATAAAAACTCTGGGTCCAATTTCAGCGACTCAGGTTACTCATCAGAATGCTCAGAATTCCCTGTTTCACATGGCTAATATAACTGATAGTTTTATCTTAGAGCTAAGCATAAAAACTGAGAAAGCATAAATTCACATTTCAGAGTTGCAATAAATCCTGAGAAATTTGTGACAATGGCTTCTCTGTACCTTTCCTCTTATTTTATTATGTTAACAACTCATTTTCTATTTAAGGTATAGCAGTGCTGAACAAACTGGTTTTCCCTAGACAATACAGATGGCAGGCTGCTTAGGAACAAATTCTTTTCTTTTTTATGCTAAGCAAGCAAGCATGCACTGTATCACTGATATTTAGCTCTAGCGTCGGAATGAATTCTTACTATTACAGAAGAATCAAGTCACACAAGCCCCATTTCTCCTGGTTTGCTTTCAAAATCTAATTCAGAAAGCCAGTTTTAAAGATAAGACACACACCTACATGCATGCATTATACCTTTTTCTCTCTCTGAAACATAAGTGATTAAGAATTATCTCACAGACTGGGAGGATGAGAGGAGCACAAGTCTGAGTTCAACCTAGGCAACTTAAAAAGACACTTTCTCAAAAAAAAAAAAAAAAAAAAAAGGTGGGTGTTGGTGGTGGTGGTGGTCCAGGAAAACACTGTGGATAAAGCACTTGCCTAGCAAAAGCAAGGACCTGAGTTTGAATCCCCAGCACCATATAAACTGGGTATGGTGGTACATGCCTCTAATCCCAGCACTCAGGCTAATGCAGAACTGCTGAGTCTGAAGCCAATCTAGTCTACATAGGTGAATTTAAGACCACCTGGACTGCACAGTGAGATCTATTTTTTTAAAAAAAGGAGTGGGCAGGCATATATATACTTGTATGTATGTATGTATGTATGTATATGTGTATCTCAATGGAAGGCTGTGGGTTCAATTTCTAAAAAGGAAGTTTTAAAATGTTAAGTCACAGGCTATGTTGCACAAATAATCAAGAGTACTTCAACTTAACATTCAATGAAGAAAATCAGTTCCATTTTAAAATAATCTCTTTGCCTCACAAATTTATTGTACAGTGGACACTTTCAAATTCCAAAGGCTTTATTTGAAAAGCAGACTCAGAACTAAATCAGCCCTAGAAGAAAACTAAAAAGTGACAAGGCTTCACAAGATTCAAAGAACACAATGAAATTTAAAACACTGGGGGCTACTAAACACTCTAGTTTAAATAGTCAAAAAGATCTTCACCCAAGGTTGCCTACAGCCAGATCCAAAACTCTTGCCATTATTCTAACAGCTACCTAAAAAGTAAAGTTAATCAAAAATATTTAGCATTTTACAGAAAAGAGCCAGAAGTTAGAAGGCATGTTTCAGGGTGCTGGAGTAATGGCACATCAGTAAGAGTACTTGCCTAGCAAGCACAACTCCCTGGGTTCAATTCCCCAGTACAAAATAAGCTGGAGCACGATGGCACAAGCCTGTAATCCCAGCACTCAAGAGGGTGAAGCATGAGAACTGCCGTAAGTTTGAGGCCAGCCTAGGCTACAATATGTAGTGAGTTCAGAACCAGTCTGAACTATAGAGCGAGACCTTGTCTCAAAAAAGTGTTTAAAGCTACAAAATTACTAAGTGACAGGAGAATTTAATTTACTGGTTTTATTTCTTTGAAGTCTGGGTTAGGGGAGCAGCTCAGTTGAGTGCTCTCTTGGCCCTGGCCTTGATATTCAAAACACTGCAAAAACCAAAACAACCAACCAACCAAACAACAAACCAAGTTGTATGAGCCTAACACATCATTTAACTTCCATCTTAGTTTTCTAACCACTTGAGCAGGACTACCATAAAATTCTAATAAAATTATGTGTGAAAAATTAAGTGCAGTTAATATCAAGTATCAAAGCAAGTTGGGATTACTATAAACCATACTATTTAATGATATTCTATTTCTATAAAGTAAAATTTACTGGGTCTATTCCAGAGTCTAAAAATATTCTAGAAGACACTCAGAAATCTAATCCACATCGGTTAACTGTAAATAAGCTTAGGTATTTTAGACTGTTAGCAAACCATTCAGGACCTGCAGGATGAAAATCTTCCGAAGTCAAGGGTGGTTATGTAACATCCCTGCAAGAAGCCTCCTGTGGAATACTGACTAGCATTAGCTTTCTGCTGGGAATGAATGAGAATGCTTAAAACTCAAAAAAAAAAAAAAAATTCCTTCACTGTAACATTTACAATTAAATCATTTAAGGAGAATAAAAGCATATAACAGTGAAAATACTTTATAATGAAGTAGAAAAAGTGAAAAAATTTAAAACATTACAATTTCAAACATTGCTTACCTTCATGGACTTAATGATTCTGAGGAATTAAAGCTTCCAGGCGAAATGTAAACAATTTGTTGGGGGGAACTAAATAGTATACATGATATTCCTTTTACCTCAAACAGCAGTGCAATAAACTAGCACCTAGCCAATTCACTCATCCTTTTAGCTCCAGAGAAAACCTAGGTAACTCAGTAAAATCCTTCTCTCCCTGAGAATTCTAAAGCAAATCTACAAGTTGACCAACCACTAGAAAACTTAACTGTCCCCCTCTGTCTATACACTGTAACTCTGGGTTTAGACTTCAAAATTTTTAAGGGAGGGAAAGATCTAAAATCATCGTAAGTTCAAAATTATCAAGATGAACATTCATAGGGCTTGCTACAAAACCAAAAAAACTCAAGCCTGGAGATGAAGTTGAGAGGATGATTTTACCTTTTCACTCTTGTGGAGAATTATTACTTTTTATTATTTATAGCCTCATTCTAAAAAGCAGCATTATTCAGGGCTGTTATTATTTAGGGATCTCTTATGTGAAAGGTATAAATTTTTACCCTGTGATCTACTTTCCTATAGGATAACAACTAGTTTTGTAATCTAGCAATTCAAGTATTTCCTCAAATTATCTCATGAATTTTGTAAATTTTCTTGCTAGTTCTGGGGCAAATACAAACTAATTTATCCAGTACATATTTATGATTCTCACACCTGTGAAAAATTTTACTCAGACTTATTTCAACTTGTTTAAGTAACGCCTAAAGAAAGTGTTTTTTTTTTTTTTTTTGAGACATTCCTGATGTTTCACAAGCTGGTCTCAAACTCCTAGGCTCAAGAGATACTCCTGGTTCTGCCTCCTCACTAGCTCCAACAAGCACATGCCACTTACTTATCTTATTATCATATTGTTCGGTTTTTTTTCTTTTTATGGTCTTACCCCAGGGTCTTGACACTGGGCTACATCTCTAGCCCCTTTGACAGGGTCTCCCTACATTGCCTTGGCTGGCTCAAACTTAGGATCCTCCTGTCTCAGAATCTTAAGCAGCCGGCATCATAGACATGCATCACCATCCAAAACGTATGTACATATGGTACATATGTATGTATGTGTTTGAGACAGGGTCTCTACAGAGTCCAAACTGGTCCGGAACTACGTAGCTCAAGCTGGCCTTCAACTCACAGCAATTGTTTGGCCCAGCCTCCTAAGAGCTCGAATTACAGGCATGTGCCACCATGTCCAGCTGTGGTTCTGAGGAAGTGAACTCAGTCTTCACAAGCATTTTAAATGCTGAGCTATGTCCCCAGCCTTAGTGTTTTCAAGGGCATATTTAAATGACATCTTTTTTTTTTTTAACCCCAACTGACAGTTGAACAGTGTAAGAAAGGAAGAACAGGCACAGTAGCACAATACTTTATAGCCTATCTGGGAAACTAAGGCAGGAGGATGCAAGTTTTGAGCCCAACCAAGGCAATGTAAAGACACCCTGTTTTAAAAATGTAAAATAAACGAGGGCTGGTGCTGTAGCTGCGTGTGCCAGCCTCGGGTTCAATCTCGAGTACAAAAAAGGCATGGTGGCGCACGCCTGTAATCCCAGCACTGGGCAAGCTGAGGCAGGAGGATTGCCATGAGTTTGATACTAGCCTGAGCTACATAGTGAGTTCAGGACCGGCCAGAACTACAAAATAAGACCTTGCCTCACACATAAAAAGAAGAGAAATTATGAGCCATAAGCCCTTCTTGTGACAATTTCAGGACTGAAATGAGCTAGGGCCTCCAAAGAAGAGCATCAAACTATAATTCAAAGGTTATCACTTCTTGGTCTTTTGGGTAAGATCAAGTATAAATCAAAGATTTTAATGGCATGGAGGAGTATTATCGGCACAAGCACAGAACCACAGGCAAGTCTTAAAGAACTTCCTTACCCTGCAGACGGACATCTGGTTTGTTGTAAGTGTGCCGGTCTTGTCCGAACAGATAACAGAAGTACAACCAAGGGTTTCCACTGAAGGAAGACTTCGAACTATGGCATTTTTCTTTGCCATTCTGCGAGTTCCAAGAGCCAGGCAAGTGGTGATAACAGCAGGCAGACCTTCGGGGATGGCTGCAACAGCCAGAGCTACTGCAATCTTAAAGTAGTAGATAGCACCTCTGATCCAGGAGCCCCCATGAACTGGGTCATTGAAGTGCCCAATGTTTATGATCCAGACTGCAATGCAAATAAGGGAGATGACTTTGGAAAGCTGTTCACCAAACTCGTCTAGTTTCTGTTGAAGAGGTGTTCTTTCCTGTTCTGTTGCAACCATTTCATCTCTGATCTTGCCAATTTCAGTGTTAACTCCAGTTGCCACCACCACTCCCATGGCTTTCCCAGCTGCAATGTTTGTGCCCTAGGGAGAAGGAGCCACAAGATTAACATCACATTCCAATTTAAATAATGTTTAGAAAAGTCAGACACTGGATTTTTTTGACTAGGACAGATTCCCCCTTGTTACACCCTCCTGGGGCCTTCTGAAGGCACTACAGGTTCAGGCAACCTGCCACAGGAAAGAGATAAACCAGTTCTTCGTGAATGCAGCTTGGTGCTCACCCTCCCTTAACCTGGTTTGGATTCCACATAGTTTCCACCTATTCTACAGCATTTTCATGTTGATCCATTTGGATCTGTGGTTACAAGACTGATCTTAGCTTGGAGACCAGCTATGGCCTTGCAGCAGTATCTAACCCTTCAGCCTTTCCAATTTTTCAAACTCTGTACAGCTCTCAAACCTACACTCCACCTGTGACTTTAACAGTTCAACTTTCCCTACTTTTGTCAACTACTGTAGGGCAACCAGCCCAACGAGGCTATCTTGAAGGACACCAGTATCAAAAGTCAATAAAACCAAGCTGACTGCTCTCTTCCCACCCTTTTTAATTCCTGGTGTTGGGATGCCATGGCTTCATCATGTTCACTGTTAACTCTCATCTTAATGGTTCGTGATGCTTACTCACTCATTCTTTCTAAACACATACTTTTTAATAAATATGCCTTTAATCATGAACCGTAAACAGTGAGAGCATTTACAACACTGTGAATGCACTCTTTACAGGTTAATGCTTTTCCAAAAGGATCTACTTTTCAACTATGTTTTACAGATAAAAAGTTAAGCATGCTTGACCTGATCATTATTTTTCCTCTCAAAAACTTGCTGTCATGTTTTAGATATAGAACTTCCCCCAAAAGTTTCACTTAATCTGGATACTGTAAATAACTTTGGATTCCATGAGTTGTTAAGAAGAGGGCCCTGGCCGGAAGGGGTGGATCACTGGGGACATGACCTGGAAGGGTATATGCTAACTTCGCTTCCCTCCTTCCTCTTCTTCCTATTTGCCATGCTTTGAACGCTTTTTCTGCCAAGACCTCTGCCAGAACCTCCCACCATTGCTGGCTGCCCATAAAACCTTTTGAAAATGTGCTAAAATAAATCTTTCCTCCCTTAAGTTGTGGGTGTTGGGTATTTTGTCCCAACAATGAAAAAGTAACTGATTCTTGCCAATAAAAATAAGAGATATTTAAGTCACATAGTCTACCACTGCTTTTGGTGTTTGGTGTAGGATATTAAACCCAAGACCTTGAATACGCTAAACATGGGCTCTCCCACTGAGCCACACACTCATAGCAATATTACCTAGTATTTTGTGACAGCTGAGACTGACCATGAAGTGTAATTATCCTTTGGAATAATGCCCAATACTTTTTTTTTTCTTGAGACAGGGTCTTGCCCCTACCCTAGACTGGTCCTGAACTCACTATGTAGCCCAGGCTAGTCTGTGACTTGGCAATCCTCCCGCCTCTGCCTCCCCAGTGCTGAGATTATAGGTGTGCGCCACCATGCCCAGCTTTATGTGGTGCTAGGGAACTGAACCCAGGGCTTTATGCTTGCTAGGCAAGCACTTTAACCACTATGCCATTACTCCAGCCCTGCTCAGTCTGATCACTGAAGGTAGTCAGAGAGGGGGAAGAAAATAAATTCTGTTTAAAGCTTAAAAAGTTGTTTAAAAAATAAATTTAGGGTCAGGCACAGTGTTACAGAGCTCTAATTCCATCTATGGCTAAGGCAAGGGGAAAGGGATAGAACAATAACATGGCTATTAGAGAGCTTGCCTAGCAAGCACAAGGCCCTAAGTTTAATTCCCCAGCAACACCTAAAATGGGTGTAGTGGTACATGCCTATAATCCTAGCACTCAAGAGGCTTAAGCAGAAAGACTCACATAAGTCGAGTCTAGCCTGGACTATAGAGTCAGAACTTGTCACGGGG